>OY735245.1:55494562-56105369 GCA_963457695.1 Neria commutata | reverse complement strand
AAAATAAGAACAAGTTTTTTAAATCCTTAGAAAGAATACAAAAACAACAACAATGTAGATATGTTGAAGGAAGAGAGTAGAGGTCCGCCTTGTTGCCTATTGGCTATATGTCGCCTTTAAGGCACATTGTCACAGCTCATAGAGTGTGTGTGTGTGTATATGTGCTAAGGTAAAGAACGCATACCAGTGCATACAATATGCTCACATATTAACAACAGCAACCAAAAGCTAAAACCAAGCGCGTAAGAATGACACTCGAGCGACTGTAACAATGCATTTTAAGTCATCACCGCATATTCGACGGAGGCCATATATTTTGACACCCAGAACACGGTGCCGGTTTTGCCAGAGGTTTAGGACTGGGCTCTATAAATAAGTCATGAAATGATAAAAATAAAATACAACCTTTTGATTTAAATTGTTCTTAAAATCATTTTACATTTGTATTATAAGAAGTATAATCTAAGCAATTCTAAGAATTTTCTCAAAATTTGATTAAAGGTCTATATTTTTAAAAAGTTCATATGGTCTGTTGCACCAATCAATAATTTTTTATTGTTATTATTTTTGGTAGATAAGTAAATTTTGCTTTGAGAAAGAATTTCTTTTTAATACTATTATTTCTGTTCATTTGTCAAAAAGGAATTTATATTAAAGTAGGCATGCCACATAAATTCGTCTCTGCTGCAAGCTCCTATCGACGGCACTGCACACACACACGCACACACTGCTTAATGCCATGAGCCATAAATGCTTGCAATTTTCACACGCACTCACATACATACACAAAAAAGCAATTCATACTTGACCGAGAAAATTGCGGTGTCATAATAACGACAGCAACAACGTTCTCATTGTCAGCAGCATTGTTTGTGCTACTGTTGCTGCTGCTACTATCAACAACAGCAACAACAATAACAACAATAACAACAACAACAGCTCAGCCAGCAAGAGTAGCAGTAGCAGCAACAATAACAATTGCAATAATGGCGGCCACGTAAAATTATACGCCACACGCTGACTGCTACTGCCCAAGCGCAGGCTTGTCCACACACATGCACACACTCATACACTAACACATGCATGCAGTGGTAACAACACGCCGCAAGTAATGCAACGCCGAGCAGTCAAGGCTGTTCGCTTCTCATGCAAAACTGTGCAATTTGTAGATTACAGTTATTATTATGTGTGTGTGTGTGTGTGGTTGTCATGCTGTGTTATTACGGCAAGCGTGTGATACTCAAAGATATGTGTGTGTGTGTGTTTCAAGCGAAAAATGCTCACAAGCACGCCTTTAAATCGAAAATGACACACAACAAATGCCGCAAATTAACACATACAAACAAAAAGAAATAGCTTAACCCTTCATTGCCCATCGCTTAAATTGAAATAAGATTTTTACGGTCTGAATTGAATTTTATTATGTGCTCAAAAATTTTATAAAATAATGCATAAAACGTCTGCCGGCAGTAATGGGTTAAATTCACTTCAAAATATGCTCTTCCCTTCTAAGCACCATAACTCATCATCACACCCCCCTCTTGAAGAAAACTTTGCAAAATAATATGCTGCCCCGAAAGTGAGTGATTATGTTGTCGAGCCGCGGTGCTTCACTTATAATAAATCACGCCTGCTTGCAACAACTATAATAACAATAACAAACGCAGTGAAATAAAAATAGTGGCAACTGCTTGTAGCACCTGCGGTGTAATTTGCTCGCCAGCGTAAATAATAACAATAAAATAGCATGGCAGCAAATCGTCATAATCGCTCTGACTCTTTTGGACAACCTTCATTCTTGAATGCCCCACAACTGAGTTGAAAGGGCATATAGAAATTTTTACAAAATGTGTCACGTTCTTGATGTTAATTATACTATATATATGGCAATAAATTTTAGCTTATATTGATAAAAGGAATATAGAGAAAAATGACACTGATCGAATCCTTTCTTTTTTGGCATTTTTTATAGTCTATTCATTAAAGTTGCTGCTTTCTCTTAAGTCAACAATAGAGCATCAAATATTGTTGTGTCTATTGCTACGGAATAATGCAATCAATTTTTCAAAAGCGAACTCATTTACCTGCCTCGAATATTAGATATTCTTTTTGGCACAAATCAATTCAATCTTTTCAGTATTTTGATTTCAAAATTTCTTTTAAAGAAATTTCTGTAAATTTCCTAAATTATTTGATTGTAATAATTCCCAGCTAAAATATACGAAAAAAATCAGTTTTAGCAACTTTGTAGTAGCGTACTTTGCTGGCGACTTGACAGCTTGCTTACTTGTTCATTTATTCATACTTTAAATAATTTTCTCACATGCACTAAAAACAAAACAATTTTTAAAACGCTATTGTTGTTGCTGTAATTTCGCGGCTTGCCGAGCCGCCACTAAACAGAAGCACATAAATATGTGTGACGAAGAAGGCAGAATGGTGGCGGTATTGCGCCAAGAAGTAGGTGTGGCTGGGCACATTCGTTTATGGCCGAAATGCACATAAAATGCACACATTTCGCACACTTGCACATAAGCCGTTGTGGCAGCCAACTACAACAGCAACAACAACATATACAAGAGAACCCACATTTCTTAGCCTATATTAATGCCAAATATGGGCCAGCGTTATGAGCTGTTTGGCCAGCTTATTGCTTGACCGCCTGCTGACGGCTGACGGCTGCCTGCTGCCACTTGCCGCAACTGCATTGCTGCAAATAACATCCCGTCTGCCGCTTGCCCTTGTCCATCATGTTCGTGCGTATATTACATGTGAGCTGTGCACGCCGAAGGACGCCGCAAATTGTGAATCGCTGAAACAGCAATCCTTTCCGCAAGGCTGCCGAAATTGTAAACTGCAAAAGTGTTATTTCGAGGTGCGCACTGGCTTCCGAATTGCTTGATGGCTGTTGGTATTTTTGTTGGTGCCAGCTGAAGCAGGCCATTGTGAAGTCATCCTCGTTGCCGTCATCATCATTCCAGAGCATATACAGTTCCGCTGTGTGAGGTGCTAAGCAGGAAAAATAGAAATGCATATGTCTTAAGATATATATAATTCTACTATTGTTTCAGATAGCATATCTTTCCATTTACAGATCAGAATCCTTCCAAGTCCAGACATTCAAAAAGAATTCGCTAGCACCTATTCTCATTCTCCGCTTTGAATTATATTGCAAACTATCAGAGGGCAGCCTCTTTCCCGCGGGCCTACATGAAGGCGTTCTCTTTTCAGTTTTCAGTAGCAATCCTTTCAAGCTCAGCATTTTAACCGATTATACGTAACCATATAGAGCGGGCATGTTCAATTTTCCTGCTGAGCGGCTACGCAGGTGGGCGTGCCTGCCAGCACAAGTACCGGTCATAGTGCAATGCCTCATCCGGCTTGCGCTTGTATTATGCTGCAATTAAGATCTTTATCCAAGTGCCAGGACAGCAGTGACTGCCAGTTTTGTTATTGTTGTTGTATTATGTAGTTGTTGCTGTGCGCCACTTGCCTCTAGAATGTGTTTACCTGCGCCTTAAGTGCACTGCAGCCATGTTCATAAATGAGTGCACAATGGCTTCGAAGCATGTGTGATGCATGTGCTTGTGTGTGTGTGTGTGTGTGTCTGTTGAGTGTAAAATTATGAAACTGCTTAAGTGTGAAATAAAATGATGACATTTTCGCAATGTATGTTTGTGTGTGTGTGCGTGTTTTCCAACACTCATTGTGGTCGGCCACTTCAATCGAAAGCGTTTACGGCCAGCGCATATGGCTCAACTCGACCCGACCCCAGCCGGCCTGAGCTGGCGCGATAGCCTGTGACAATATGTAATTGCATTGCAAAGTTGAAGTGCAATTAACATTTTTAATCATTTCTTTAATGGCATGGCAGCGCATTTCATGCATACCAATGGAAGGTGAACTGGCTGGCAGCGCAAATTACGCTTTTGGTCATAATTATGGTTACACAGTGCGTATGAGCGATCTCACTTTAATTGCTTTTAAAGCTATAATTCTATGTGTGTATGTGTGTGTGTATGTGTGTGTGTGCGTGTGTGTGTGTGTGTGTGTGTGTGTGTGTGTGTGTGTGTGTGTGTGTGTGTGTGTGTGTGTGTGTGTGTGTGTGTGTGTGTGAGTGTAATAACGCATTAAGTCAGAAAATATAAAATTTTTTCGAGAAAATTTATGTTTTTTCAGCAAATTTTATAAAAATCCGAGTATTACAAATAATTTAATTTACAAAAACTATCTTTGTGACAATTTGAAAAAGTTTGACGGGGTTTGGGAAAAGCTCCCTTTGACCTGTTAATGTTCTCGACGTATTGTGACAAGAAAAAGCTTCGCCATCTCAACACTGCGAGCTGTAAACTTCTTGGTTGTCAATACAGCGTTGGGTGCTTCCTCTTCTTAAGGAAAAAAATCAGCAATAGAAGAGAAAGAAGTTGCTTTAATTTTCTTATATTCAAAATTTAAGTAAGATTTGGAGTATGGGACAGTTGTTCCATGTACACCCCAATCTCATTCATCTTGCTGATACTACGCACATATACAATGCATTTTATTGAGAATGTTTAAGCTCATTTAAGTCTTGATATGTTATGCTTTCATGAAAAACTACCAAATATCACGCAAATAGCATATTTCTTAAAACTTGTGTATTATTTCATCCGCCAATCTTTCTCATACATTTTCATCCTTAAAGCTTGTTCCTTTCTATGCCAAGTGTAAGTTTTGTGCTTTGTGCGAGCGAGCTGAAGCTTATGCCCGCTTTTAATATTGCCAATATAGCAGGGCTATTACATATTGACAGGCAGCAGCTTAAGCCACTGCCACTTCCTGCGCGTCCACTACAGCAGAACGTCGATGGCAAGCGGATCAACTTGTCATTTTCTTATCGCCGCCGCCATGCACAAACATGTAATATGTATGTAAAACATAGCAAGAAGACCCTTCATTTTTTGTTTGCTACATTCTAATGCCCCCATCAATGCCTCTTCACCCCTTCTTTTGGGAAAAGCGCTCCAATTCAAATACAACGAAATGGCAGCACTATTTATTTTTATTAGCATTTGCTTTTTGCTCTTGCCGCATGTTGGTATGTGCAGATTAGAAATGGAATTATTACCGCAAAGCTTATGCTAGCCACACACACACACACACAGACACGTTCACAGCAATGAAATGGCAAGCGAAAGCGCGCAAATAGCAACCACAACATTGATAAGCTTAATAAATAAATTCATATCAATGCGGGCTGCTTGCTAATCTGCTTTTTATGCATGTGAATGTGTGCGCGAGTTGTTGTTTCTGCATGTGTATGCGTGAGTGTAAGTCTTCAGTTGCTAGATTTTCAGCATACAAAATGAAAGGCAGATGAGTATTGCTCGGTTACGTATTTATTGCATGCAAGCGAAAACATCAAAGACAAGGCCAACTTATTTAGAGACCACTCAAAATTGCTGATAAGAGCATCGGAGTTTATGCACTCAGAGAAAAAAATGATATTTTTAATGAGAAATGCCATTAACTCTTTCGGTTGTTTACTCTTAGAATGGGTCCGAAGAAATAATATTCTTGCAAAATTTGTGTCTAGTGTTGTTCTTAATAATTTTTTAAGTTGTACTATCACATCATCTAATTAAATGATTTTTATCTATGTATTTGATGGTGTCAGAGCACTGTTTCTTTGGTCGTCCAGCCAGCCGACTTTGCTTCGTTGTATTGCACTTCTATCGCAGTTACCAAAGTGAGTAAGAGGAGTGGAAGGAGGAGACTCACCTAGCCTGTCACTTTTTAGCGCTTTTTAAGCGCTGGAGAAAGATCTTCTTCAACCCGTGGAATTAACTCAAATCGATCAATATCAAGCAGCTTATAAGGTTCATCCACCTCTCCCAACAACTTGACCTAAGCTTTTCTCAGTTTTCCAGCAAGTATGCCAAATCCACCAGACAACTGTGCCCTAGACAGCCACTAGAAATTAAACTAACCCATATGTTGAAATTTAAGAAGCTCTGATGAACCGCTCGAATTTTAGCAGTAACGCCTGAAAGTAATAACTCTTTTTAAGCTACCTAAAAGCTTCTAGTTTTAGATGAAATTCATCGCCAATTAAAAAACATGTAAATCATTAAAAGCAACGACTAATCAATAAACCTATTTTATTAAATATATGATTCCAGTATTGAATATGATTTTTCTGATTGTCGAAATAACAGTTCATCAATTTAAATCGAAAGTTCATTCTCACAATTGCATTATTACTCATACGCCACAGAGCATGCTAAAGCATAAATTGCAATTGTTGCGCCACCGTGGCCAAAAGCGCTTATAACACGCTTCGTTAATTCATTCACACATACTCAGAGACATGCACACAAACACTCAAACACACAAACAAGCCACATATTAGCCTTTATGTCGTCTCACTCGCTGCTGCAACACAATTGCAATATTTCAGCATGAACGCGAAATCCGCTTGTAAATAAGCTAGCAGCTCACTTCACCTGCCGATCCTTGCAACTACACATACGTATACACATAGACTACCAACAAGCATACAAAATATGAGCGCAAACTGTTTTCACTGCCACTTCAAGTTTTGTCTAATATTCACGACAAGCCTCTCCGCGCTGCATCCTTTCCGGAAGGCAATTGGCAACCCAGGCCAGGAGTACAGCTTTTTGTTCCGAAGTGTACCTTTTGAACAGGTTTAGCTATCAACTGGCTTGGAGGCATTGTTAATGAATCATAGGCAAAAATTACTTTCACTGTAACTTTGAAGAGCGACCCGAGAGTGAGAAGAAGTCATCTTGAGTGAGTGAATTTTTTACGCCGAAAATAAAGATGACACCTCTTGATGATACCTTTAAACTAACTTAAAGCAGATTTACGGTTTGAAATTCTTGAAACAGAAATATATAATTCTTATTTATCGGCTCTTTCTTTCAATTCTTGGTTTGACATTGACATAAGCAGTATCAGTTCCTTTTTTTCAAAACAAGCTTTCCTAATACAAATACACAAATTGTACTTTCGTCAAATAAGTGCCTTACTTTATGCTACTCTGCATATGTATATGTGTATGTATGTCTGTTACTGTGTTTTTCATTGCAAGTGAGCCTTCAGCTGTTGGTTTGGCAACGTTTTTTATTTCCCCTCTCTCTCTCTCTCTCCGACACAGTTTCGGCTATGCTTTTGGCGGTTTAGATTTCCACACGCTTGACTGCCATTTCCTTTGCTTGTCGCAAGCGCTTGCTAGAGTTCTGTGTGTGCGTGCATGGGTGTAAATCACAGGCGCAAGGATTATCACACATTGTTCTGCAGGACTTTAACAAAGGCGAGCAGCAGCGCAAGCAAAAGGCATACAACAGTCAAATTCGATTTTTCGCTTATTTTCTCGCGTGCGTCTATTTTTTTTCTAATAACACTCTTTGCTATTGAACCAACGCTTTATTTTAACGGCACACACACACACACACACACACACATACAAAGCCACAACAGGAGCGCGCTATTGTCTTTGTTTGTGTTTTTTTATTTCTAACGCTATTTGCATACACATATGTGTATGAGCGTGTATGTATGGTAGTTATTGGTGTTGTGTGCATGTGTTGACTTGGTTCTTGTATTTATTCACACATATACACAAACAAACACACGTACTGCGGCGGCGTTGGCGCTTCATTTGGTTCAAAGCATATTTGACGTGGTTTCGTTTTACGCTTCTTTTCGCGGATTTGTTTGCTTTTCTGATTGAAAAATAATCCAAATTGCCGCCGTCATTATTATCGCTCACTGACATTGACATCTGATGTTTAGTCTGGATTTATTTAAATTTGTTTGGCAACATGCTATGCTGTGCCGATTTAGTATTTCAATATGGATTTGAAAGCACTGAAGTTTATAAAAAAATTGTTGATAGACTTGAGATTATAGACAGATAAAAAAGAAGAATATTGCTCGCAGTCATATGATTGCATTTACTTATAAGATATGATAATATGTTTACGAATATTATATATTATCGAAGACAGAAAAACGAAGCCAAGATTATATCAGTTTCTAAAATTTTTACATGCGATATTAACTGTCTTCTAGCTTCATCTAAATTTAAACGGATTATTCTAAAATAAGTTGTTGGATTTCGGTTTCCCCTGAAATATGGTATTCGGCTTGGGCTTTAAAAGAACAAGACATTAACTAGCAATTGAAGATCGCAAGTGACGAAATCTTTGAAAACTAAAAAAGTCTGCAGAAATAAAAAATTTTAAATTACTACAGTAACAACAACAACAACAACAGCTAAAATAATGTAAAATAACAAAAATTATCGAAATTGCAAATGCATTCGAAATTTAGGCATATTATAATTGAATTGCAATTGCTATTGCTTTTGCCATTTCCGTGAGGCAATGCGTTTTGGCATGATTTTTGTTGTTGTGCACTTTGTTCACGCATGCGCGCCCGCTAATGATTCCCAAATCAAAAATTCAAATGAAAATTTGCTAATATTTCGCATTTTCGATTTGATTTTTTTGTTGTTGTTTTTTTTTGTGTAATTCTTGTTGCCTGATTTAAATTTTGGTCAAATTTCAAAATGCAATTTAATTATATGCATTTGGTAAATTACAAATAATCGCTGGCAACGAGCACAAAATTTGTGTATGTAAGTGTGGCGGTGTGTGTGCTTGTGTTCATTACACATACATACATAGTAAGCACACTTGTAAAAAAATTGCACAGCAGTAGCAGTGCTAAGCAAACTTTCAACTAATTTTCTAGCTGAAAGCTGTCTTAAGAGAAAATAGTAGATACTCTAAACAAATTTTGGAAAAAAAATCAATTTTCTTTAAATGAAAATTGAACTATTTTTTTTACAAATATTAAGCTTTTTTAGTCTTATTTTTTTCTAACTAACTGTTTACTTGTCATAACTAAATTTTTAGTTGGCTATACTAATTTATATTTTTGGATGTACAACTGCACGAGCGCATGCAAATGTGTGCATAATTATGCTTGCATAATACGCGAATAGTTGTTAAACAAGTGAATTGTTGTTGTTGTAAATATTGTTAATCTAATTGTGTTCGTGCCTGTGCAGTTGGCACTCAAAATTGCATGAGAAAATCGCATTCGAATTCACATTCAAACATCCTGCAACAATAACTATACAAAATTTCTTCTTATTGTTATTGTTGTTGTTGTTAATATTGCTGTTGCTGCTAGTTTAGCGCACTTTACCTTTTGTTTAATTAGCACACATGCTCATACATACATGCAAACAATTTAGCGGCCACACACACACACACACATACAAACAGACAATTATTGCCGCTCGTAAACACAGACGCATACATTCATACATATGTAAGTATGCATGTGTGTATAATAACAAAATGCACAGCAGCTGAAATTTGCATACGCACACATTTAAAACTGTTAATTTGTTATTTTTAAAGCATTTTTCAATTACCTAAAAACATTTTGCAAAATTATTGCAATTCAATTCAATTGTTGCAAATGTAGGAAATAACAGATAATGTATGAGAATTTATACAGACAAACAGGCAGACACATTCAATTTTGATCACGAAATCGTATCTCGAAAGTTTTTCTTATTACTAGCTCGATAAATAAAATGTTTTTTGTAAATTTTGTGAATTAAATCTTTGCTTGAAATAATCGTCAGTAACATGAGCTCCTCCTTTTTTTTCCTCCACATATTCTTCTTCCATTTCTTCTTCCATTGCTTCTTCCTCTTCTCTTTATATTTGCTGCTACAGCCCATTGTCGAGCCTTGGGCTTCTCTTTTCATTTCACAATTTTTCTCATATATTTTCATAATGCTTCTCCTTCGCATATGGTATCAGAGGCCCAGTGAAATATTTGATTATAGGTAAAGCTATGATTTTGGGCTTATACTGTAATTCGCAAATACGCCATAATTTTATGGTGAACTATTTTTATGCTCAATCTACGTCATATGAGTCTCTACGTCATATGAGTCTGAAATTACCACTTCAATTCAATATTTCGTCATGAAATATTTTATGCAAACAATTTCTGTTGGTAGCGCATTTAATTTGTTTGGTTCGCTGATGAATTTTGCTTGCTTTTGATTAAAAATTTCTCTGGAAAAACACACGCACACACACAAACTCAAGGCCACACACACACAAACGCACCTCTACGCACACGCATCAAGCATACAGCAAAAACACTCATACGCCTCGTTGCACCAGTGAAACTCCCAACCCCCGTCTATATCAAGCGTGCTGTGGTGAAACATTTTAGGCATTTTTTTTGCGAAATTAATTTTCTAAAACTTAATTATTAAACGCTCTGGCACAAAATGCACATAAATTGTGGCATGACAAAACTTTTGCTATTGAGATGAGAAATTCTTGGTGGCAGCCTTGTTGCTTGCTAAGCCTCGCCTGGAACATTGCACTGCAATCTGCAGCAGCGTGAGCGTGCCCAATATGTGAGTGTTTGTATGTATGCACCTTAGCTGTCAGCACATTTACATAAAAAGCGAATAATTTTGTACGAACAAAAGCAAAGCTTTTTGATTGAGTGAAAAAGTCAACCCTTTAGTAACTGTCTATGTCTACTTTAGTACTTAGTACTAAATCAAAATTTGATCCATCCGATGGTTTCTGATCATGTTCATGCCAACGAATCCACCTCTCCCTCTCCCAGGCAATAAATGAAATTGCAATATCTTTACGCTCAGCTGCCGCAGCCTGCAAACGTGCTTTTGAGGACCTCAAACAGCTTCTCTTGATTTTTTTGTTGCAAATTGCAGCTTATTGTATGCAGCCCCACCCCCTCCACCAAATGCGCAGAGCGGCCTTAAGAGCAATTTTTGAAAACGCAGCGTCATTGGCAATTTCAAAGCGTATTGAAGTCAATTAGATTTTGCGCTTTTAGAAATCACGCACACAGTCACACACACACTCACACTTAGCGACGCATGTGGCACATGTGCAATTTGGCGGCATTCCCTTTTGGTCACTGCCAGCGGCAGTGTGGCTTGCATGTGTGCGTGGCCTATTGGCAGGAAATGCCACTTGTGACTCCAATCATACTCCTTTTTGCTGCTACTTCTTCTCTTCTTTTTATGCTTTTTCTAGCTCTTTTTTCAGTTTTTCAGCCTCTGACGCTGTGCTGCGGCACGCAAATACCGCATTCACCCTCTCCGCCTGCATCCGGCTAGTCTAGTTCAACATATTGAATTCCCTGCTGAGGTCGCACGCACAGCTGTTGCCACTTCCTCTATTGCTGTTGCTGTTGGCGAGCGTCGTCTGCTGCCAGCCCAGCCCAACTCAGTTCAGCGCGCCTCTTCGCTGTTCTCACTGAAAGCAGTTGCAAAGTTCTTCAGCTTTTTTCTTTTTCGAGTGGCACTGCTTGCAAAACACACACGCACATACACACATTCACAGCTTCTCACACACATGTGCATGGCCAAAATACGTACGCTTGATTAAGTTTGAGCAACCGTGGCCACGAAATGCGTGTGAATCTGCTCTAAACTGGGAAATTGTATTTTTTCTTCATCTTTGTCATTGGTGAGGGGTGAGCGAGAAGTGGTGCAAAACTGCAAAAACGATTGGCAAATCTTTGAATTTTTAAAGCATATGCTTTGAGTTGTAATTGTAATGCAATTTTTACAAATATTATGGAAATTTAAATGCAAAATTTTATCGATAAGAAAAACCAATGCATAAATACGTATAAAAAAGCTGTCAACGCAGCCTACTTCGGTTCTTTAACGTCTCCTTTCAATACTGCTCTTTGTTGGTATTCTTTGTCAGCCTTTCTCGAACCATCTTCCATACTTGACTTCTTTCTGCAGCTCACTTCGACAATGTTTTTCAACGTGTCTTTCCAGTTCTTCCTCAAATCCTTTCCAAAATTGTTCCCCCAGCTTTTTCCTACGAAATTCCTTCATCGAATAGATTCTCTCGATTTTTCTGTTAGTATTCTCTTTCACAACCTCGTCGGTGAACAACTTTTTCCCAATCCAGTTCGAATTCTTTAGCAAATTCTATTGATAACCTTTTTAAAAAATCTTTTCTTATGGTTCCTGGTAACGATCTACTTTGATCCGTTCTTTAACATAGTTGCTATTGTCACACCATTTAACATGCTTCCAGTATAATCCTTCACGTGTGCTCCTGCCCACTTTTATTTATTGCTCGATTTTTTGCTTCTTTTTGCTTCTCTTTCCCCTTCTTCGTGCACCCTAATATGGTTTAACTACCCTGCTTTTAACGTCTCCATGTCTATTTGCCTCATCGTACACCGCATGCCAATTTAATTCAATTTACCCAGCAGATACCTCACATCTATCTACCTCCATCTGGCTGGCAGGCTAGGCTGGTAGCCTTCCCAAGCTCAACAGCTCGGGTGTCACCATGCTCATCTTCTGCTCGATTAGTTTTGATTCACAATTTGAATTTTGTTGCTCTCTTGCTTTGCCATTTTTACTGCCGCTCTTCTGCACGCTTAAACGCTTGATAAGTTCACTTGAAATGAATCTCGCCCATGGCAACAAATTTGATACTTTATTTAGAGCAGTTGTTGTCATTTTCATTTTAATATTTTCTTTCTCCCTCTCAAATTCACTTTCAGCTTAGAGACCGCTCTTCAGTTTTCATTAACTTCAAATAATTTCCTTCAACATTCGTCGGTATAGCATGAGGGATGAAATTTAAAGTAATACGAATTTCATATAACTATAAAAAAAAGATCTGTATGCAGCATACCAAAACTCAGTTTTTAACAAGGCCGTGTATTTTAAGGATTCTGGAATACAGAACATCCTGCAAAGCTGTCTTTCTCTTTATAATACCAGATTTCAAGGGAAAAGTTTTATATTATTATTCTCATACAATTTTGTTTAGAATTTGAATAACTTTATTCTAAATTCAGTATATATATAAATTTCCTTCAGTAGCATTTAAATCATCCATTTAATACAAATTCCACTTTTAAAGTTTATAAAAAAAATGCAAATTTAGTTTCAAAATAACAGTTTTCTAATATTCTATTCGATGTTGGTTCTATTTCCGATTTTAGGTCTGCTTGCTATCTATTTGAATTATAGTTCAGCTTGACTTCCCTTTTTGAATGCACCCTTCCTCTTGCATTTACATTCTGATTCTGAGATCTTCAGCTTTTCTGCAACTATTAGAAGCATATTAAATCTACTGCTGCTTAAAAGCTCATTCTGTCTTCTTCCTTCCACCACTCCCCCACACCGTCTGTACGCCCGTACGCCCTCCTAATCAGAACTCTGTCTACGTGACTGACACTGCTCTGCACAGAAGTTCTGCCCTGGCCATGTTGAGCCATGACCATTTAATTTCAGTTGCTTACTTTTTCGACGTACGTGCTCCAGAAGCACTCACGTTGGCTTAGCAATGCGCACAATTCGCAGTTCGCAATTCTCAATTTGGTCATTTCTTATTTGATTTTCATATTACAATTTCTTGTGACTTTTTTCGATGATAAATTGCGAAGCACTTGAGGCGCTTGATTCCTTTTCTGCAACGCAACTTCCTGCACTCCTTCACTCTCGCTCTCCATGTTCCCATGAAGTCGTGCTGTCAGCTCTCGAGGGATTTTTAATATCGTCTCGCATCCGGCTTAGACCACTCTTCTTGGGCACCACATGGCGTATGCGTAATCGAATTTTTGACTTGGCTTTGTTAATGCCTGCTCATTACTGAATTTCATTGCTACTTTAGCAACAAATACATTGGCACATGTTGTTGTTAGCTGGCTAAAAGCAGTGCTGCTGGGCTTTAAGCCAGTTCAGCTCGAAATTGCTCATTTAAAAGAATTTCTTGAAATAAAGAGCTGCTTCACTACAAGCTCGAACCTAGTTCGTTGACTGTTAATAATAGCTTCATCTGAGGAACCGGAGAACTGCAGATTTATGAACCTCAAAGCATGGTTCGAATTGCCTTGAAAGCCACTTTAAGGTAATGACTAAGAGCTACTCATTAGCAAGGCTGCCACATGTGAGAAGTAGTTTGCATTGGATTCCAATTGGAAATTAGTTTGAATATGAAATATTATATTAACTTCAGATATGTGGCGATTTTAGGTATTCAGAATTTGATAGCGTACTTAAAATCACGTACACTAAAAAAAATTTTATTACATAACTTTATTTCAGTTAGTAAAATTTACAAAATTAAATATAAAAAAAAATTTTGAAGGGGGTAATAAATTAGAAAAGCCTTATAATAAAAAAAAATAATGGAAATTTCTGATCCTTGAAGACCTTTTGCTAATGAGTGTTTAACAATTAATTGTAATATCAGCTTAAGTTGCTTTTGTTCCATATCTTAATCTCTGTGGCTCGGTTCTGAGACGCCTGTTTCGCAACTGCTCGTCAGCTCGCTTAGCCGTTAGGCATTTGGGGCATTTGGTACTCCTTCGCGCGCTCACTCAGCCCTGCCGAAGCGCGCAAAATTTTTTCCACTTCCGTTTTGCCTCGTCAGCGTTTAACTACCAGCGACAGGCAGCAACATCAACAGCAACAACAACACTTGGTGTTTTTAAGTTAGTTGGCATTACAAAAGCAAAACTTCGCACAATGCTGCCAACATGATTTATTATGCAAGCATGCCAGACTAAAAAAAACAACAACAACGACAGCGGCAACTTGAATGCCAGCGGCAACCGGCAGCCAGCAACTAAAAGGGCAACAATTACACCTGACTTCACACTTCCGCTGCATGTTTGTGCGCACTTCCGGTTTCGGTTTCTAATTGAAATTTTACACGTGCATACTTGCCGCCGCACTGAGTCGCTTCGGGCAGGCGAGCGCATGGTTTTCGCCCGCGCACGGAATAAGTCAAGCAGCGAAGCGGACCAAGCAGGTGCCGCGCGCTCTCCTCGGGTCAGCTCAATTCTCAAGCGGATTTGGCACGCAGTTCTGGGTTCTGTTGGTGCTTAAGTACGGCTTTGCTCATTCAAGCAGATTTTGAGCAGTCTTACAGCCGGCGAAAAATGTTTGTAAAGACCTGAAAACAAATTTCAAATCGGCCTGAACCAGATTTCATTGCCAAAGTTAACCAAAAGTACAAAAGTTTATTAAATTCGTCAAAAAATTGCATTGAAATATTTTTTGAAAAGAAATTCTTTCATATATCAAACTGAATCCAGATTAAAATATTCAGTTCACAAGATTATTTAATAAAAATAAATAATAAATTGCAAAAAAAAGGATTTCAAAATATACAACAATTCCATAATATATAAGAAAGATTTGGTTTATTTTAATTTTATTGCTATAAAGGAAATTTTATATCAAATTATTCGAAAATGTAGACACTCATTTCAGAAACCATAAAAAGTTTACATTGAAATTGCTGCAGCGATTTGCAGTTTTTCTCTTTTTTCAAGTGTTTGCGAATATTTTACAAAATCACTGATATTTCGTGATGTCGTTTTTTTAAATATTTCTATATTCTTAAAGTAAGCACAGCTCAAGCATTTCCTTTTGCCTTGAAATTCGTATAAAGGAAAGCTTGATCACATAATACAAGCAATTCACTTTGAAAATTCCTACTCACAAAATATTGCATGAGATAAAAAAGTCGAAAAATCAAAATGTATATAAATAAATTCGAAATTAATAAATTATTCAAGTTTTCAGCACACTAAAAAAATTATAAATAAACTATATTGCAAACGCAAAAAGAGAGTAGAAGAATGATATGCAATTGTATGGAGGGGATTTGGTAAAATGGTAAGAAATGTGCAAAATAAATAAATATTTTTAATAGATATGTTAGTGAGATATGCAACTTAATTATAATTGCGAAATAAATTAAATTGGCATATATGAAAATGAGAAATATTTATACAAATCTATACTATATTCGTATGCAAGTTGTAACACAGCATAATTTGCCCAAAAAAAAGTTTGTTGTAAGAGGTAAAGTATTTGCAAATTTTTTAAAACTTTAAGGTTGTTGTTGTTGCTCAAAAACGTGAACACAAGCTTGTATTTGCAGTCTGAAATCTGCATTTCATATAAACCGAATACAATATAAAAGCCTGACATTAAAGCATATTTCTGTGTGCGTACTAGTGTGTGTGTGTGTGTTTAGTGGCAGCTTAGAATAGTTGTTACGTTTATGCAGATATGCGCTTAAAATTAAATTTGTGAGCTCTCGACTTATATTTGCGTAAATTTTTATTTATAAAGCAAGCACAATTATCCGGTTTCTCTCTCTGTTTATACCTGAATGAAATTTTGCATATTACTTGGCATTGCTTCTATTCATTTGATATGACCGCAAGTGTACACGTTCAATTTTGATTCATAAAATAATTGCCCTGAAATTATTCATGAGATTCATTTCAGATAAAGAAAATGCGGCCTCCATCTGCATTTCTATGAATTTCTCGCACTGAAAAATTTCACGTTGAGATTTGGGGTATAAAACGATATAAAATTACAACTACAAGCAACTGTTCATTACAATCTAAACTCGTAAATATAAAGTTTTGTAATTTCAAAACTAATCATTGTCAATAGGCTTTACGTAGTATTCCCTGGAATACTTTACGCCAACATCAGCAAGTCATTTTCAACAAAAACAAGCTTTTTGGAACAAAATTTATGAGAAAAGTACATTTTGGACGATTTTGTTCTTTAACAAAAAAAAGCATTTGTTTATATAACATATCAGGCTGCATTAGAAGTGCATAGGCATATTTTTAAATAAAATTATAAAGTTGCACAAATCAGATTCGAGTAGTTTTCTGCATATAAAACCGAGAAGATAATACATTTTTGTGTTATTCGTAACATTTTAACAAAATCTCATGTTATTCGAGTTATTATAAAGATGAATTTGAGATTTCAATTGTTGTTTTATGTGCTTCTTCCTTTTAAGCTACTTTATCATATTTATGCGATTATTTTTGAAATATTTTCTATTATTATGCATTAAGTTAAGTTTGATTCTTAAAGCGTTCTTTATAGTATTTTTAAGCGAGCAAGCTTTTTTCCAAAGAATTTACTTTTTTATAGTAAAATAAATGAAAAAATAGCGAACTGCATTGAGTGCGTTAAGCGCGTGCTTGCTTTCCATTTGAGATTGTGTACGCCTGTTGGCGAGTTTCGAACTTGTGGGTCACTTGTGCACTTTATTTGGGCGTGCCTGGCGGCGCAGTGGCATTACCAAAAAGTTCTTCATAGGAAGGCGCTGGCAGAAAGAAAAAGAAAAATCAGTTTTAAGTGATATGTTTTATTTAATATTGTGCTACTCACGCAATTCGTGCGCTCCCGGTGGCTGTCGACCATAAAAGAAGGATACGGAGGACGTGGGCATCTGATGCCGCTGCATGGGTGGTGGGGTTGTCCGCGGCTGTGGCATCAGCTGATACTGCGGCGACTCGGGCAGCGGATATGGCGGCATATGCGCCGCGGGCGGATATGAGTTCACCATCAGCGGACTGCTCGAGTAAGGCATGTAAGGAACATTGGAACTATGTAGACTGGCACGCGCCGATGGACTGTTGTATTGCGAAGATGAACCGGAGACGTAGGACAAATCTCCGCCTACGGCCGGACTGAGTGTGGCCGCCGAGGAGTCCGAAGTCGTGGAAGTCATCGAACTGGACTCGCTTAACTGCGAGGAGTGTGAAGGTGAACAAAAGGACGCATCCATGGTGGGGTAAACATGCAGCGGCATTGGCGGCTCAAATGGGTTGCCGATGCTATGGAAAACGCCGCGCTCTGCATATGTGGCGGATGGCGGACGTGGTGGCGGTGGTTGCGGCGGCTGCGCATCAGCTTCGGCTGCCACCTCCGCCAGCTCTGCGGAGTACACTTTAAAGGGTAGATGCAGCTCGAGGTTCTTGAAGAAGCCGCGCAGCACCGCCTCCACGCGCAGCTCATAGCAGACATTGATCACGCCACTCAACTCGATATCCGTGGGCTGCGCTGTGGCCGGCATGAGCAGCTCATGCGCAAAGGAACGTTCGCTCTTCTTGTGCACTGCACCAGTCTCCTTGTTCGCGATGGCCACGCACTCAGTCTTCTGTATGCGCAGCGGCACGTGGCTGTAGTACAGCACGTACTGCAGCACGCTGAAGCGCAGTTTCTCTACGTTGGTCGTGCTATTGTTGGTCACCGTTACGCAAACGCGCATTGGCTCCCCGCGCACTGCGAAATCCTCCGGCAGCACCGCCAACATGGTGATGGGACGCGAGCCAAAGAGGCTGATCGTCTTGGTGATCTGCTTCTCCGTCGAGGTGGGGTTGGCACGGTAGCACGGCGGCAGCGGCATGTGCTTCACCACGGTCACTGATATTATGTGACGCTCGTCGAAGGTCCACGGGCGTTGTATCAGCACGCGCAACTTGTACTTGATGGAACCGTAGCTACCCTTGAAGCTGGAGGGCAGATTCCAATCGAGCGGCATGGCGAAGTTGAAGCTGTGCTCGCCGGGACTCAGCTCCAGGCCGCGCGGCTCAAACTCTGCCAGCGGATTTTCAGAATGCGCGTAGATCTCTTTGCTGGAGTAGAAGAGACTGCGTGCAGACTCATTGTTGGAATTTTTGCGCAATATTTCCATCCATTTGCACTTGCCTTTACCGGTTATTTGCACTTTAATGGCTGCAAGAAACAAAAAAAGAAATAAGTAACGTAGCAACATTAGAATATATATTTTTGTATTCAAATATATAACGAAGAAAAATTTTCACATACTCTATTTGATTTGCTCCACAGTGCAGAGAAAATGATTATTTTGAGGCAGCGCTGCCACAGCAAAAGTTTTTATATTTTTTCCGACCCTCGTGTAATTTTTAAAATTTTCTCACATAAATTATACCTACTTTTATTAGAATCTGCCCACAGCAGGGCAAATTTTAAAGACTGAAAAACGCGTGTGGACGCTCGAAATTGTGATCTTGTGATATGGCTCTTATGATATAGCCATATATACCTATATAAATAATCTAAAAAATAATTAAATTATCTTGATTGCCAAAGAACTACATATAAATTTTCTTACATGTTTGCAATCCGCTCATTTTTGTTACACGATTTGGCAAATAAAGTAAAAGGTGGCAGCGCGGACTCCGGAATATTTTTGAATATGTATGAGTAATCTCATTCACAATAGTGTGGAAAGACACTTTTGCAACACAGTGTTGTATTCAACGAACCATGCGATAAATTATTTATTTGCAGAAACTAAAGGTAATCATCATTAAAATAAAATTTAAGTACGACTAAGAAAAATGGAAAACATAAAACTCGCTTTACCAAAGGAATGCAAATAAGAATGATACTAGCACTGCATTGCACAAAAATCAAAATGGCCTTTTGCACCAAATAAAAAGGTACTAAATCTTTAGCGCCGCATCCAGCTCTGCAACACTGCTTACATTCCTTGCATTTGCTCTTGTGTGTCCCGGCTCCAGATATTTTTTCACTCGGAAAAAGGTTGGAAATTTCAAGGAAAAACACTTAAACGAGGTAAAATTGTCAAATGTAAGTAGATAAACGAATTCCTCACACTTAGCATAAGAAATTTATAACAAGTTTGGTGCCGAAAAATAGTTTTCCCTTGCTGCGACGTGCAGCGGTAAGACAATTGCAATTTTCAGCAGAGAACAGCACCAACCATTTTAAATGTTCTTTTTCTAGCAAAAAAAGAATGTATCATTTGTGGCTTTAAAATAAAAAAAGTGGAAAAGAAAATGAATTCGGAACTCATTGCGCGTGCCTTGTGCTTTCATGGGCAACCGATGCAAAAGATATGGGAGGACGAGCGCGGCGCCGGTGACCTGCAAAAGTGGGGAGTGCCGCAACACCCCAATTACGCTATCTACCAGGAACGGCAGAAGCACTTTACTTTTCAGGACCGTGCAAAGCGACTGAAATTGCATCAATTCTTTTCACGCAAAGCGATTGATTTGTATGAAAAAAGTCAATTTGCTACGATCGCTGGCGTCAAGACCGACGAAGACGAGCAAGTGGCAAAGGGTAAGTAAATAAATATGCCACCTTTTTTTAACCTTTGACGATGATAGGCAAGGCCTCTTCAATTGGTGGGAGGTTAGAAGCGTCGAATTTGCCAATTTGTTTGGCATAAACAAATTTGTAAAAAGTTTCATCGTCAAAGCGTTTGGTGGCATGCATATAATGTGTGCATTTGCTTGCAGCTAAATCGATAGCAGTTACGCCACCCTATGAAATGTTCGTCAACAAGCAACAAGACAGAGCTGGACGTTGGCGTTATGTGCTGGAGGCTATCAAACCCGGTGACATTGTCTATGGCGTGACGAAAGGAAACATCACAACTTCTTCAATACCCATTCTGATAAAGCCGCTCTGCACAGAGCCACCCTTGGTACGGTATTTGCGCGACATACCTACAAAAGCCTACGTTCAACCAGTGCATATGACACAACCATTGGATAAACGTGTGAAACCGCGCCAGTTGTCATCCCCTGAATATATCCGTTGCGAAGTACTGGAAATATCTGTAGATGCGGATCGTTTAACTTTGGGCATAGAAGGGATATTCACAAAAAACAAGAATGCTAAGCTCGGAATTGTAAATCAGGAAGAATTACCAGCCTACTATCAGTAAATAGAAATAGAAATTTCGCATTAGTTTGCATGTTAACAGGTCTTGTCTACTTACAGGATATGCAGTGGCAATGTGCTCGAGAAGTATGAGGAATATTTGCTTAACTCGAAAGAAATGCTTAACCCAAATTATGACGCTCTCTTTGAAATCAACGGCCTCGATGTAAATGAAACCTTTTCCATGATGCGCTGCTTCAAAAACCCCTTTCCGAGTGAACAATATGCTAGGGAACTGCGCCAGACACAGGCTAGCAAGTGGGCCTTCCGGTATGTGGTATAAGGAATCGGAAAATGATTGTATGTTAAAAAAATTCTTCCTCCGCAGCGCCGTCGCGGAGGGCATTGAGCATTTTAAGATTGGAAATCATGTTGAAGCCTTTCAGTGTCTTAACAAGGCTTTAAATATCGATCCGCGTAATGTAGAGGGCCTAGTAGCGCGTGGAGCCCTCTACGCGAATAAGGGTTCGTTTTTGAAAGCGGTTGAAGATTTTGAAAAAGCACTCAAACTTAATTCGTATCATGTGAATGCGCGGAAGTACATGGGCGAAACTTTAGTGGCGCTCGGACGAAGCTATGAGGAGGAAAACCGTATACAGGATGCCGCGAAAGCATACCGAGATTGTTTAAATATTATACCCAATCATGAGCAGGCGCGTTTGTCCCTGGAAGCAATACAACAGCGACCCGGCAGTCAGCTCTTTGATATATTCAATACTTCAGGTATTAAAGTGTGACGTAAATAATAGTGCAAATAAAGTTAAAGTGTTTCTCTGTGCGTATTGATTCGTTTGTGCATACGAAAGGTGCTTCTGACTCGGGCAAGCAAAAGAAGAAAAAACGCAGCGATTCCGGTACTTCTTCCAACGATGAAAGTTCAACGGATAGCAATAGCAGTGATGTAGAATCAGAAAGTTCAGGTAGGGCTTAAATATTATTCCCACTAACAACTTGTACTTGTTTTTTTTTCAGGAAATTTAATTATGATTTCGAACCAATTTAATCTCTATTGGTAAAATCTATCTGATATCTTTTGTCTTCCTTTGCTTTGAAATTATCATATCTAATTATTTCAACTGAATTTTAGATACACTGCGTAATACAGCAGCTTCATTGTCTCCGCTCAGCAAGCGTATGGCGCTCCATGCCGCCTCCTTGGCAGCTAGTGAAGCAGGAAACCAGTATAGTCAGCCCTACGTCGGCTCCAGCTCCAATGGCGCAGACCCTACTTTAGGAGTTGCTCGAAATCCCAATGAATTTAAGGTAAGTTTAACAATGCTTTGACACAATGGTTTGAAATTATCTACGGTTTTAATTCAGCTCGAAGATGATGACACGGAAAAACGTGTACGTAAACTATTACAAGAAGCTTCCAAACACAAAAAAGAAAAAGTAAAAAAATCGAAAAAGAAAAAGAGCAAGAAATCTAAAAAGGATAGTCACAAAGAAAAGGACGTGGCAAATGCTCTTCTGGGCAACATTAATTTTGAAGAGGCGTATAAGTGAGTATAATTACTACATTGAATTTAAAAAAAAATATATTTCATTCGGTGCTGTAAGTCGAGCTAACTTATATATGAAATGAAATAGTGGTCTAAAAATTGTATATACTTGCAGAGTATTCAGCGGTTTTAATATCGAAAGTAAACTCAACGAAAACCTGCAGATATATGAGAAGACTATCGCCGAAATCAAGAAACGACAAGATGTCATACAGCAATCGGCTTCGATTGCCAAAAGCAGCAACGCCATTCAAAATCCGCGTCAGCGTTCAGAAACACCGCCACCAAAAGCGCCCTCAATGAAGATCACAGAACCTACTTTTAGCTTTAACCTGCAGAAAAACTCCTCAACGTACGCGCTCGGTAGCACAACTAGCACCACCACTTCCGTGGCCAGCAGACAACCGCACCCCCAACAGAAGTTGTCGTTTCAAATTCGAAAGCCGGTCAAAGTGGATAAATTTGGACTATTGCGTATCGCCACACCACTGATGACACAACACAGTCCCAGTGCATCGCCGAAACGACGCCCAAGTTCGCGTTCACGCCCAAATTATAGACGTCAGCGGTCTGCCTCCCGCACCAGCTTGAGTCGCCAACGTCGATCTAGCTCGACGCGTCGCAGACGCCCCCATTCACGTTCTCGTTCCCGACACTCCAACAGACGACGTCGTTCAAGGTCACGCGATCGTGTCGTGCATGGTCGCCGACGCAAACCTTCGCCCTTTGTGCCACGCCGAACATCACCACGGCGCCGCCGTTCAAATGATTCTCGCGGTACTGCCAGCAGAAGCCGCCATTTGGATCGCTATTCCAAAGAACAGGATCGCCAGTTTGGTAATCGTGTGTGGCAACGCCCTGGTTATGTACCCCCAATTTTAGGTTCAAAAGAAGACAAACCCGAAAATGGACGCTGGCTGCATGATAAATTCGACGATGGACCCTCGATTGAGGAGATCGATGAAATTATTAACAAAGCTCAAAAAGAACGTAAACAAGAGATAATTAAGCGCGACAAAAATATACTTAAAAAGCCTGCCGGGAATTTGTAAATGATGAAAACTAATTCAGAATACGCATGCATTTAAAACTGTACGTATAAGTTTATGATTTTATGAACGTGTATGCAGTCTATACGAAAAAAAATTTAGTTTAATAAAGGTTTGCTTAATACAAAAGTCGAAATTGTCTAAATCAACGAAAGAGGTACTTTTAAGCTGACGGAAGATACTGATTAAAAGTTAGATTATTTCCACTAAAAAAAAATTACTGAATAGCAACACAAGAAACGATTAAGGTTAATTGACTATAATGACTATAAAATCGAAGACCAAGATAATTCCTATTGGCACTACGTACTTTGAGGCTGTATGAACCACCTGATAAGTGTCATTCACAATAAACAAAAAGTATATGTACGAAACAAAGCGAAAATACAAAAACAAAAGTGGTGGTTGCTGATGGGCCCAAACGCAGATGGGAAAGAACGCAATCAGTTGAATCGAAGGAAGAGCAGCAGGAAGTAAATAATAGTAGAAATAAATAAAATACGAAAATACAACACAAGGCGCTGCAATACTCAAACGCATACCAAAACGATAACGTGGCGCCTATTGGCAAGCATTCGGACATCGAAGAGGCGCACTAACTCGACATTTGCTCCACAACGTAAGTTAATATAAATTTAATTGAAACGGCGGACACTGAATCATTTGGTGCAGTGTGTCTACAGAGTGAGTGCAACTTTTACATAAGCACACAAACAGTGGCGCAACCTGAAGAGTTCAATGTTAAATTGAAAAGAATTGATATGAATTAAGAGAATTAATTGTGCCCGACCAATAGAGAAAAAACACATTTGTGTGCTCATCTCAGTGCCATATACCAAAAACTGTTTGGACTTTGAACGATAAAAGTGTGAATGGGCTAAGAGGGGGAGTCTAAAGTGCTCACTTCATTCAAGAATGGGCGTTGAGGTGTTAAATTACAGTAAGAACTTATAGTCGGTCCTAGCAAATATAACTGATGCGCTATAATTACTATCATATTAACGACCCTCTGCATTGAGGAAAAGGCTCTATTTCACTTTATGACAAAAATAATCTTACTCCTAAACTATTTTCAATTGTTCCTAAGAAAAGAACAATAGACTGTAAAATTAAAATTCAAATTAAAAAAATTTTAAGAAAAAACTGAAACAATAGTAAGGATATTGATGCTCGAAAATTCTTTAAATAAATTTCATTCATATTTTGTATGAAAATTCAATTGCTACATTTTTATGCGCTAGCGTCCCGATAAGTCCAGTAACCTAATTTTAGGAGCTGTTAACAATTTCAAGAAAAGTTAATAATATTTTAATTACATAACAGAGTTGTGTATGAGTACGGAGTTTATGGACGTGTAAAAGCATGCGGCAAAATCAAATGGACTATTCGACGTCCACATACCACGACGGTGTAGCACATAAAAAGTATATCTTGTCAAACTGTTTTGTAGCGCTTAACGATTTAGCAGATGTTCGCGCTTTGAGAGGGGAAAGTGCGAAAGCAAAACAAGTTTAATCAGCTCGCTTTTATCGCCTATTGAAGCAGAGTGTTATTATTTTTGTTTGTCTTTTCTTTTCCTCTTATCAGTTGCCTCACATAGAACATTGTTCAGTCGCAGTCAACACACGTAGCCGTCTGGAACAAATCTTGCAATTCCCTGCATACAAGTAGCAAGCATTATGTCGAGAATATTCCGCGCTGTGCTGCTGGGTGCGCCCGCTTCTGGCAAGGGCACTATTTCCAAGCGTATTTTGGAAAAATACGGCTTCATACACATATCACCCGGCGACATACTGCGGCAAAATGTGGCCAGCGGCACCGAGCTCGGCAAAAAAGCCAAAGCCTACATTGACCAGGGCATATTGGTGCCTGATGATATAATCAATAAATTCGTCTTGGGCCGCATCACGGAGGTGGGCAATAAATCCTGGCTACTGGACGGATTTCCACGCACAGTGGTGCAGGCGGAGCGATTGAACGCCAGCGAGTCCTTGGACGCGGTTATGAAACTGGATGTGCCACACGATGTTATCATCGATCGCGTCAAGGGACGCTGGATACATGTGCCTTCGGGACGTATCTACAACATTGGCTTCAACGAACCGAAAGTGCCCGGCAAAGATGATGTAACCGGCGAAGATCTAGTTCAACGAGAAGATGACAAGCCGGCTGTGGTAGCCAAGCGTCTGCAGGTGTATGAAGAGATGATGAAACCGGTTTATGACTACTACGAAAAGCATAATTCCGTCACAACATTTAAGGGTAACACAACCGCAGAAATATGGCCACAAGTCGAAAAGTTTCTACAAGAGAAAACCAAATCAGCGATGGTCAATTAAAGTGCCACTGTAATTAATGAAAGCACAAAAACGCGACAAATACTTATCGAAATTCCGTTAAACCTACATTACCTTAGCAAAATGTAAGTATCTTGTATGTTGAGTATGGCATGATACATACATACATACATATGTATATTGGATTTATAAATTTTGTACGCTGCAGAAAATATACACTAATTTTTTTATTGTAATCGTCAAATAATATCTTTCATTTTAGCTTGTTTGTAATAAAATGAAGTGTTTCTCTTCGTCTTTAGCAAGATAATTTATTTCTACTTGTAGGTTTTCAGTTCAACGACGGCATATATTTAAATTAGGCAGCGAAAGTATTTTTCAAGCAAACAAAAAATGCATGCATTGATAAGAATCGACTTTGGGACGGCAAGCTTTTATGTGGACTTTAGTTTGAAATTAACAATTACATACATAATTGTGTGCATCTCCTAAAAGTAGTTTCACACACGCAAAACTGTGTGTTTAAACTACGAATTATATTTATCTAACCAAAAAAATGTCTACACTAAAAGAATCGAAAAACCAGTGATATAGTTGCATATTTATAGAATTTGAGTGCCAGAAATTTATATGTTTATATAGAATTATGGAATATTTCATGTAGGGTTTTGTTTACTCACTAACTACCCTTCACACAATTGTGAACGACGCTGTTGTCAATACCTACAAAATTAACATTCACAGTAGGATCAAAACAAAACAAAGAAATTAACAAGTAAAAAATATAAAGCTTATAACAAAGATAACGTCATACTGCTGCTCCCTCTTATAAGCTCTCTCGCAACGCCAACAACAACAAGAGCGTAACTTCGATGCTGCTTCCTTATGTAGTATTATGCAAAAGAATAACCGAAAATGTACAAACCAAATTATGAATGGCAAAATGGAAAAATAACAGAAGTAGCGATTTACGAACGTGATGCATAAACAAAGCAAGCACATTATGCAGAAGAAATAAGAACTTTGTGCATATAAAGAAGAAAAACTGCAGCGGCAGCAAGCTCTTGGAGCTTGACGAAATAGTGGAGTCATGGGGAAAAGTACGCTTCTTTGTGTCTGAAAAGCCACATCCCAAGGCAAAGATGCCAAAGAAACAAACAGAAGAACAATGGAGAAAAGTAAGTATGAGTGATGATTCAAACTCCACAAATTGGTTGGCTACGAAACCGCAGAAAAAATTGAGTAATTGGTGAGGCACAACTTACCGCGTATTTTCGTGCGCTTCACTAGGTTCAGCCAAATTTCTCCCCTGATTATTTGGCCGGCAAAGTAAACCCTATCCGGATGATCCAGCGTGATGCGCAGACGCTCGTTCTCCATCTGTCTTTGTTGTCGTCTCCTCCTGGTTCACCGTGTTGTTACATACAAGAGATGGGCACACGCCTTTCCACGCAAAGGTGAACAAATTACAAATCGGCTTGCTTCAGTAATCTAGAAACCAATTGAAATGCTCTTGCGCTCGTTCGTTTCTACACTGCGAACTCCACTGCGACTACGCGACTACCACGACCACTTAAAACACAACCGAGCGAGCAAGAGGCCACCAAAATGAAATTGTCCAAAAATAAAATTAACACCGTTCCGCTCGTCCCGATCAAAAGCAACGACGACCGACCCAAAGAACGCACTCGCACTTTTCACTCTACCGTTTCTATTCAATTTGCTGGGGGTTTTGTGTTCCTGGTTCTTGGAATTCATTTGATGTACGAACTTTCGCAATTTTTCCTTTTTCTGTTCAACTAAATTCAATTTCCATTTCGGCTAGACTTTTAGAAATGCGTTTATATTTCTAGCAATCTCCTTCCACTACATTTTGCACTTATTCGATGATACAAAGTGCTCCACTCTTCATAGAGAATCAGCAATGCGTACGAAATTTTTTTAATTTTAATCTTTCCACGAGTGGAAACGAGAAAGTAGATTATTTGCGAAGCTGTCAAAAACAGCTGCTCCCAGCTCTACACTATTGTGAATGTCGCGAAGCAGTTGAGAGAGAAGATTTGAAATATCTGTCGGTGCTGCCAGTTTTTCTGTACATTAAAAAAAAATATATTTTGAATTTAAAAAAAATTTAAAGCCCTATCAAGAAAACTTATACCTGTGCTTAAAACTTTAAAAAGAAAAATTATAATTGATTGTGCGTTTAAAGTTATTTTTCAATATTTTATAAATTTTTTGGAATTAACGTTAGTACATACAATGCATGTGAATATATTCAATAAAGTTAATGACTAGAGGAATAAGGGAAAAGCCAAGCCTGATTAGGTGGAATCAGATGCGTCTTTCTTGGCTAATAAACATCTAATTGAATTCAACGTATTTTGAACAAAGACAAATTAAAGGGGGGCTAACAAGAACGAAAATAGGATATGCATTTGAAAACAAAAAAGAATTGCCAACACTGTCATCCTTGAATCATTTAGTTTATTTGTTTTAAACCTGTCGTGGGAAATCTAATTTTTCGTCCTCACAGTGGTAGGAAGTGTTTTTCAGATTTTTATTATGACTAGTAATTGCTCCACAAACTATCTATAAAGAACCGAATTGATAATTGTTACTAAAAGTACACAAGAACTTGTTGCTGCCCTTTCACACGCACAAGCATCAAACGAGCCCACTGCCGAGCATAATATATGTACTATGTACATATGTAATAGCAAAACTTGATGCGCCGCATGAGATTGTGGAGCAACGAGAGACGGACGCTCCCCAAAAAACATACGTCACAGCACAGCTTGAAAAACCAGATCCAGAGCTAAACGAAAGCCCAAAATTATTTATGTTTATACGCGTACAAGCAAATTCAGTAACGAATTGGAGTTGTGACCGGACGGACGCAACCACCGAACGCGGAACAGATACCAAACGCGGCGTGCGTTAGAATTGCGACTGATGTCAGCAAATGTGGTTTAAAAATAGCCAAACAGGAGGCATGCGGATTTAAGCCACCGGCAGGCAACAAACAGCGTACGGTAGAGTGGAAACTTGTACCAACCGCCACTGCCAAGAGCGCGCTGCGAGTGACAACCTTGAGCAGGCATATTGTTATTTTGTTGTTGTGCGGCTTTTTTATACGCGCGTATTTCATTTTAGGCAGTAAAGTTTTCCTTTGTCTGCGTCTTCATATTACGCAAAAAAAAGACCTAGACAACAAAGCAGACGCCTTACGGTAGTGCCGAATTATAGGCACCTTTTAAGGTCTAGAAATATACTTTTCATACACACGTCCAGGCACGTCCCTGGCATTTCAATTGGATAGCAGCAGTCACCCGGCTATATAGCAGTGAAATGGCGAGCAAGTGTACTGTCGCTTTTGACAATAATCCATTTGGAGTTTATTATGCCGGTCAAGTGGTTTCTGGCATAGCTGAGCTCATCACTACGAGGCCAAAAACAATTCGATGTGCGTATAATTGATATTTAAATGCTGTGTATTTCTGTATATTAAAGAATATTTATATATACATATGTATAATAGGGTGTGTGCTTAATTATATCTTTTAGGCATATATCAAAAGTCATCATTATCACTAAAAGTTCATATAAAAAGTAATATGACAGATAGCAAGAAGCCTTTCTACGTTTCATGGAAAAATCCAGGGTAATGCAATCTAGGTCGCAGTGTAAAGATGGCATACTAGATACTTATTCCATAATTAAATTATAGTAACGTCACATATCTTGGTGAGCAAACGCGCGGTTAATGAAGACAAAGTTGCATATCACATCTATTCAGTCTAGGAAAATACATGTCTGATCTGAAGCCATCAATCAATCCTCAGATTATACTGTAATTGCTATGAAAACTATGAGCTATGGTTCGGATTCGGCATTAGGACCGACTAGGTACCATTCCCCTAAGAGTCATCATACATAATTTGAATTAGTAATTATTTTTAGCTAACTGTAATAAAAATACATAATTTTCCATACGAAATTTGAAGGTGCCAAATGAAGTTCCCACCACTTTCGCAGCAAGTTTAACGTCCCCAAAAATTCAGAGTAGTTGATTTCTTTTCATTCTGAATCATTTCCTTTGGAAAAGTAAAGAGACATAGTGATACCCCAATTGTCATCCCAAATACGTGTACATGCACAAAGACATTTATCATGCTGCTACAAAATTTAGGAGTATGAAGCCAGACAAATGAGAGAATTATAAGCACATCAGTTTTTGATGACGTCACCGGAAATTCGTAGCATTATCTGCAGCATTCATCGGAATTATTGAACAATATAATTTGTTTGTATACAGAGCAGACCGGCTATTTTATATTTGCCTGTATCAAACAAGCAATACAGACGCACGTATCAGAACAGACAGACCAGACAGACCCAAGCGTGTGGCTCCAAAGAGAAACTAGTTTCAGTCGCTGAGTGTGGCGGCATTCATGATTTCGTTTACCGCGTATCACAGCTGCGTGTACATAAATCTGGATGTGGAAAAAAATGTCTGCCATAGAATTATTCACATCTGATTCAATTTGTATTATCATAACAAAAGCAAACAATAGATATCTATATAGTGGACTGGAATTTATGGCTATCAAGAACATTATTTCCATTGAATTAAGCAGCACAATATTTAAAAAGGTATTGTAATTCGAAAAACGGATTAATTTTAGATATCATATCATTAAAATATTCAACTAGCTTAGCTCTTGAAGCTTGGCAACTGAGCAAAATCTACACGACATTGGTATAGTCGCTGGAGCAATACAGAAAGTCAAAGGTTTTATTGCAAACAATCATAATTAACAAGCAATGCCAAATTTGTCGTCTAATTTTTAAAGACAACGATGAAAGCGTGAGCTCATCGTTGAGCCACCAATCAGCCTCCAACAAAAAGAGCTACAACCATGAAATCTACTACAGAATCATTATATATGACAAATTGGTTAATTGCAGCCGATAGCTTTCATTTCTCATCAAGTTATGTAACTAATAAATTAATTGATTAAGAAAATTGAAAGCGGAGCTTAAATATTGTGGTCGAACTCTGTAAGGCGTTTATTGTTTAATGTTTTTTTGCAATTTCCAAATATGTATAGTTTTTATAGTAAATGCGATGCAGCTTTATTCAATTGAACAATAATTCAATGCGGTGAAAATTTAGCAAGCTTTATACTTAATGCAAATATTGAATAAAATTACAAACATTCTAAGAGCCATCTTGATCCCTGGTTTGGCCTTTGATCTTTCCCAATGCTTCACCAAATTGTAAATTAGTAAAAGCAGCTCTCAATTGAATTAATTTAATCTAAAGTAGCTTTTTATTAAATCGCATTTATTGTATAATTTCGTTTGCTTCCGCAGCCATTTACATCACCGTCAGTGGCTTCGCTGAGGTGCGCTGGACCGAGAACATAACTAAACAAGACACTCATGGCAAGCCGCAGCAAGGTATTGAAACATTTTCCGGCTCGGAACTGTACTACAGCACTGAGACGTATGTGTACGGTCAGAGCGGGGGATCGCAAATGGAGTTGCCTGCGGGAAAATACGTGTTCCCCTTTCAGGCGACCATACCGCCCAATGCGCCGACCTCTTTCAACGGTGCCTGGGGACAAATACAGCACGAAGTGACGCTGGTCATCGATCGAGTGATGCGATACAACAACACGTTCAAGCAGGCGTACACAGTGATTTCACCGTATGACTTGAACTTGAATCCCGATAATGCGGTAAGTCACTAAACAATTTGAAAAAAAATGCGCTAATGTAATCTATAATCTACACAAAATTTTGTATTTAGAAACCGCTGCAAAAAATCGAAGAAAAGACCTTTTGTTGGAGTCTGTGCTGCGGCACTAAAGGACCCATGGTAATGCATGTGAAAGTGCCGTTCAGCTCTTATGCGCCAGGACAGAAGTTACGTTTCAACATTGTGCTGGACAATCAATCGGACGTGCAATGCTCCGACGTGAAAGTGCGTCTCATGAAACACGTGGTCTACACCAGTCGTTCCCCGGAGACGAAGACGCAAGTGACCGAAGTTAAAGTGGCCGACAACCATTGCGGCGAAGTGGTCAAGCTCAACAAGGCCGAATTCAACGAATTCCTACAAATACCATCAACCACTCCAACCTCGCTGGAAAGTTGCAGCATTATTAAAGTCAGTTACAAGCTGAAATTTATAGCCAAAGTGTCACGCATACACGGCGATCTGGTCATTGAGTTCCCGCTAACCATTGGCACAGTACCATTGTATGCCAGCGCTGGCGAACAGGGTGCCATTACCATGCAGCCGGGTGCCGGACCGAGCTACAAGCCACTGCGTAAGTTTGCAAAAAGCGGCTTCATTTGCAGTTTAACTCAGCTGTGCCTTTTTCCTTCGCAGCGCCGCCCATGTTCGAAGAGGACGTACGCAGCGAACAATACGAGAGTAATACTTTTAAACCACGCTATCCAACCTTCTTGGCGGAAGCCAATCTCACCAACGGCAACGAAGCGCATGCGGCTGTCAAACCGCCGCCGGCAGCACCACCGTCCAATGTTTATCCCTCGGCGTTTATAAATCCAGTGCCCGTGCCGATACAAAAGCCCATAGCAATTCCAACACCCTCACCCAATCCTGTGCGTGCTGCAGCACCCTCGCCGAAACCTATGCCCTCACCAAAGGTATCATCTTCTGGCAGTCCTCAATCTAATGCAGCATCCTCCAATTCCCCGTACGGTGGTGTCGAATTTTTGGGCTTCAGTGTGCCACCCGATTACAAGCCAACACCTTCAGCGCCAGCTGCCAATGGTGATGGAGATAATATTGGATGGAAATAATTGGTTTCAAATTTCGAATTTTTTTACTGCACACCATTTATACCTTACTATTTGATATACTTTCTATTTATATATACACATAAAGATACTTTAAAAAATAAAACTCAAGCTTCTACTGAGATTTTATAAACTTATTTTATGTATTAACTTCACTTCAGGTTTGTATGTACATATGTAGTCAAATCTAGTAATCAATTTTTCACCCATTTCCCGACTACTTAGAGATCTGAAACTTTGTATACATGCGTAAACAGGAGCACAATACATGAATCATTCATAAAAATATTAAAAGTTGTACTTTAAACAATATTATTAGCGAAATTGCAATAGCCAATCAGAGCACAGACAGAAGAAGATGCACGTTGATAGTAAGATACAGGTGACTTGGAAACAAATAATTTTCTACTTTTTAGCACATTAAATGAATAAAAGCTTATTTTTAAAAAGTTATTTTTTATATAATATTTTAATAATTAGCTTTTATTATTTCTTTCCCTCAAGCAATATTCTCAAATATAGTAAAACATAATTTTTACTTAATCGAACACAGTTAGTAAATAAATAAAAACCATTAAGTGTTTTTTTATTTGTAAAATGGTATCTCCACACGACCTGCTTTTGAATTAACTGTCTCCCAGCAAGTGCAGGCGAACGTTGAGATGTCCATACGGTCAATGTACAGCTTCCCCTCTAAATGATCCATTTCATGCTGCGCTATACGCGCATTCCAGCCGCTCAACTGTAACTCTATGGACTTGCCCGACATTTCGCAGCCCGTCAGAGTAACGCTCTCATAACGCTCAACTTCCGCCGAGTAGCCACGCACGCTCATGCAACCTTCCAGCTGTTTGTGTTTCTCATAGCCGGTAATCTTCAGCGTGGGGTTGATCAGCACCTGAGCCAGGGAAGGGAACCAATGAGATGCACTTTATAAGCATACCAAACCAATAGCTACCGTTAAGGGCAGTGTAGACATCTTGCGCGCCTCATACAGCGCCTTCGAGTATTCATCCCGCAGCTTATCTGGAAACTCCATGGCAATTATGCGCAGCGAGACTCCGATTTGAGGTGCTGCTATGCCCACACAGTTGTACTTGCGCAGCACCTTCACCATTTGCTTGACAACTTGTTCAATCTCCTTGCTGCTGATGTACTCCTCAGGCACGGCTGGCGCTTTCGAACGCAGCACAGGATCGCCCACTTGCGTGAAATGATTGTATGGCGGACTTGAAACGGGCTCCGGCGACCAGAACTCACGATACCATTTGCGAAATGATTTCGCCTTGCTGTTGGTCAGGGAGAAGCAGCGAGAGAAGTTGCTATTGCTTACGAGTTTGTAGGGCAAAAGCTGCAAACGTTGTAGCGCCATGTCCACATTCGAAAATCGCGCACAAGTTGAATAAAAAGCCGGTAGAATTTTATGCAATCTACGAAGTTTTGGAGATGTTATGCCTTTGCTTTTCAGCTGTGAAAACGTGATGTCAGTCAGCTGTGCTCAAATAACAACAAAAAACATATGCTCGCATAAGGAGCTTTCATAGCAAAGCTTTGCGCGTCCAGCGGAAATGAGAAAAGTCAAAAGTTCGTTATTTCAAATCTAAAGCTTATGGTGGCTCCATTATGACAGGAAACTACATATTTAAAATGAGGTTTTCTATAAAGCTCTAGCTCCCCACCCACTAACCAATGATCCTTTCAAAACCAACAAGTGCTTTGCATGTATAGAGGGCATCCCCTGAGTGTTGGTTTAAGCGGAAAAAAAAACAAAAAAAAACATATCAATGGAATTATTATGTTAGCTATTGACAATCAAATTAATTGGCACCATAAAAAACCGAATCGAATTTTTCATTTCATTAAAGGAATGTTTTTATTAGAAACAATTTAGAAGTGTTCTTCAATTCATTTTTCTAAACGATGACGTGCATGAATATTCCAAGAGCGCAAGTGAAGATTGCTTGTCTATTTTTATTCTATACGAAAAAGTCATGGAAAATCTAGAAAGAAGGCACACTTGAAGGAGATGAAGATTAAAAATAAATTAGCATTATGCATATGAGCTGAGCTGTCTGCTGTGAACTCATTTTAAAAAATAACACGTATGTAAATGAATATGCATCGCATGTCTTTGTATATATGTATGTATGTATGTATGTATGTATGTACGTATCTGCAAGTCGACAACGCTGTATCTATGCATATGCAATGACAAATCAGTTGTAAAATTCTTTGAATTGGTTTTAGAAATTTCTTTGACTCTTTTCTCATGAATTTCAAATAAATTCCTGCAACGAATTTTAATTCAGCCCAATCCAAAATCGCTTCGGTGAATCTATGACCTTTACGGATTCCAACACCTGGCATTAACTTTTCTTTGACCTTGTCTTGTCGCCTTGCCGATAATAAAGCTGGCGAATTAAGAATATAAAACACAGCGTGTCGCTGCTATCAGTTGCAAAAGATTCAAGCACGTGGCTCATTTTGCCGCCAATTCTCATCTTATTTCGCTGTATTTTTTATTTCATCTCTTTTATTTTATTTCGCGCACAGACCTACATACATACAAACATACTTTTTCATATCTTTCTTTCTTTGTCTGCTATAAAAATGCCAAAGTCAACACATGTCAATTGCATTTTGACTTCGTTTGACATGTTTGCAAGCGTGTAATTGTGTGTGAGCATGTGTGTGGTGGTTTGATGGTGTGCTACGCCGATGCGGAGCACACAATTTATTTTTTATACCCTACACCTATGGTAATAGGGTATAATAACTTTGTGCCAAAATTGTAACGCATTAAAGGAGCCTTCCTAGGTATAGACATAAGTATATAGAAATGATCAGAAACACTTTCTCTTTTCATTTCCGGTTGTCCGTCTGTCCGTCTGTCCGTCTGTCCGTCTGCGTGTATGCAAAAAAAATAAAGAAGGAGTTGTCCGATTTGGACAAAATTTGGTACACAGTTACAGTGAACCTCGGGTTAGGTAAAGTGTTAAAATTATTCAAATTACCCGAAGGACACGCCCACAACGGGTCTTTAAGTCCCACTACCTCGGATTTTTTTCAGTAAAATGGCTATAATTTGTGTAATTACTCATGGAAAAGATTAATACTTGGTATTCAAGTTAAGAGGTAGGTCTTCTATATCTCAGGAAAAAATGGGCGTGGTCCGCCCACTATATAGCCGGCAAAATTTTTTCGGTAAAATGGCTCCCAATTGACTAGTTACGAATATAAATGAATGAAATTCGGTTCCCAAATTGATATATAGGTCTTAGAAGCCATACAAGAAAATGGGCGTGGTCCGCCCACTATATAGGCGATAAACAAAAAATCCTCTTAACTTCCATAATATATACACCAGAGAGTCCAGATTTGGTTACTTCGTTCCTGGTAGGAATATCTTTTAATTCTCCAGAGATGGGCGTGGTCCGCCCACCATGGGGGCAGTAAAATAAATATGCCGATAACATCTGGTGTACACCTGTCAGAGCATCAATATTTGGCATGTATAGTCCTATTAGGTATATCTTGTAGTCAGCCAAAAATGGGCGTGGTCCGCCCACTATGTAGGTTGTAAATCAAATACGCCCACAATTTCAGTGAATTATCACCCCACTTGGGAACATGGTGTAGGGTATTACTCTGTCGGTGAAACCCGACTGATTGCTTCCTTACTTGTTTTAAATTAAAACAAAAGCCAAATAAAAAACCTGTCTCTGGAGTATACTCTGGTGTGGTGGATATATGTGTGTGTGTGTGATTGTGATGGCATTCGAATATTTAACAACAAACATAAATACAGTGATGGGTAAAATTTAAAGAAAATAAGGGAGCCAATCATTTCGGACAAACTAGGTAATCCTTATAGGACTTTATATGCCAAATATTATTAATCTGGGTAGTGAACAAAGGTATATTCAATTTTAAGCTTCATAGCAGACCACACCTATTTTTGAAAAATTTTAAAATATTCTCAATAGCAATGGTGGCCAAATACGAACGCTCTGGTGGATATATTATGAATGTTATGAGGATTATCCGATAACTGCCTATATAGTGGACGGACCACGCCCATTATTTGTATGGCATTAGATACCAATTATCGTTTTTTAAATGAGTAATTAAACAAATGTAAACTATTTTTACACAAAATTTCGAGGTAAGTGGACTTAATAAAAGATAAATAAGCGACTTATCTAATCTGTAAACTTAAACGAAGTTAATTTGCTCTATGATTGTATACTAAATTCGCTTCAAATCGAACAACTGCTTCCCACTCTCTTGCTGCTAAAGATGGTCAAGATGGACGGACAACAGAAAATCAAGACAGATAGTGATTCTGATCATTTCTATATTCTTATTTCTATACCAAGGATGGCTCCTTCAATGCGTTTCAATTTTCGCACAAAGTCAATAACCCTAATACGATAGCTGTCTAAAATCCAAAACTCCAACTGCAGTGTTCCACAGCTTTCTGCGTAGAATCCTTCGGATCCCCCCACAGGAGCAGCATAAGTGAACATTATTGTAAAATACGTGAAGCAACGAACTTGATTAACAACTGTTCCGGTGAGTATGCAGAGGGCGGATGTGTAGGGGCGAACTAACCAGTCTGATTTATGATGAGTTTTGCTAAACTCCTGCCATGACGATATTAATCAGAAACTATACAGTTTTTTTCTCCCTCCCTTCGATAAATAAAATATGTGCTATGTTTATGATTAATACATACATACATATGTATCTATGAAGTTCCCTGTGGAATTGAAATTAACTACATATCTCATTTTCGTGGGCGTGAAAACTTTGACTATGTATGTTCTATACTAGTCCTATCCATAAAACCGAAGATACCCTTAGGATTGTGTCAATATGTGCATATGTACATATGTATGTACATATATGCAAGTTCTTGGTATTGTTAACGTGGCTTCACAAGCAAGATGATTGAAAAAAAATTTTCTGTGCCAGAACTAGAAACTTTCCTTATGATTTTAAGGATTTATTTCGTGCATGGCATCAATAGCCTGAAACGCTGCACGCTGCTGGCATGCATGCTCCTTACTAGATATGTGTATATATTAGCTCCGCGCGCTGCCATTAAACAATCAAGGCGGTCTGCTAGCAGTTACCAAAACTAATTCGCAACTTATTATATTTCAGTATATATTACAGTGAAATGTGTGTGTATGCGGCCTGCTCGAAACTGCAAGATAAGAATGCATTCTGCAGCTTAGTTTTGCCGCCAGTAATTCTAAATATTATGCTGAAATATTATGCTATCAAGCTAAAGAGAAAAGCTTTTAAGCGTTGGTGTGGGAGTTAAAATTAGGTCATGCAAACAAAATAAACAACGTACCTTATAGCTTTGCCTTCTCACAAAACCCTACAAACCCTCTCCTCCTTACCCCTACTAAACAAATATTTGCTTAAGCGTTAAACATTTATCGCCTGCGCACATTTTGCATCCAAGCATACAACATTTAATTTACAAGCTATTTAACTATTTATTTATATCACAGAGAGCGGGACAAACAAAGAAGCAAACAGTAAGCATAGTTTATTATGCAGTTCATACACCTATGAAAACAAGATTTTAAAAGCTTAAAGCTTTTATCTAAAATTTACTGTTAATTTGTAGAAAATTTAAATCGAATTTAAATATTTCAATTCACTTCCATAAATTCCTACCTACCATCTTGAACTTAAAACAAGTACATAACTGGATTCGAGTTTTTCGTAAAATTTTCCTACAGAAGTTCGCCAGAAGTATTCGTATTCTGGTGTATCCTTCTTTGATTCTATGCGCGGTGTATTTGGATTGCCAATATAACTTGACCTTATCTGACCGTCTAAAGTTGTTAACCTAGTACTTATTCCAATAGCATATAATTTATAACTGTTCATAATCTATAATCTTCCCAGCCTTAATTGTCCTTACGATTTCGAGCAACTTCATTTCTCTGGCACATAACCTAAGCTAATTTTTTCAAGGCTATGCACACTTAAACAGCATATTAAGTATTATTTCCAGCTTAAGGTTTCCTCGACACACTGTCCAGAAATCCAGAAATATTATACCATTTTGTTGCACATAACACTCGCTCACAGGCTCGGGCATCTAATGAGGCACACGTCGGGGGCATAGCGAAATTTGTTTACTCAAGGCAGTCCTTTTAATTGCCTTCATTAACCTGATAGTTGCCGTAACAGCCATTTACCGTTAATACCAGTAGCCAGAGCAGCAGATACAGAGCGCAGCAACATGCAGCAACAACACGCTTTAATGGCGAACGCATAAAATGCGAACCAAATGTCCCAACGCGCGCACACACACATGCATAAAAACACACACATACTCATTAAGCGCTAAACGACTGTGCTTTAATAAACCAGTAGCCAAAGTAAGAGTGTGAGCGAGTGAGTGTAAAAAGGAAGCAGCGGTAAAATCTGCGCAAATAATTTCATTTACCATAAAAAAAAGTAGAGAGGAATGAATGTCCTTTGCAATCATTTACAGGTCATTCATCATTTCAACACGAGATTTATTGCGGCAGGTGGTAGGAAGGAGGAGCGAACCAACACACGCTCATACACCATCAGAGCATGACAGCCAAAATACATACGCACACACACCCAAGTGCAAGGTCAGTGCTGCGGTTTCATAGACGCATGCAAACACGCACACACACACAGGCTGTTCCGCACGAGTCGCATATGAAAAAGTTACCAGCAGTGGGCGGAATAGTGTGTGTGTGCTTATGCTTACTTTTTATGGCAGCATGCGAGCTTTACCATAAAATTTACAACAACAACAGCAACTAAGCTGCTTGCTATAACAAAAAGCTGCCATTGGCTGACAAGCAGAAAAGCAGCGCATCCTGCGAATTCGCAAATTCTCTCAACAGGTTGTGTTGTAACCATAAATAATGGTAGCAGACAATAAGGGACGGGAGAAGTGGAAGAGAAGGAACGGCAGATTCCAGTGGGTGGCTGAGTGGCTCGCTGTCTGTCTGCCTGTTTGTTTGTCTGCCTCGATACAGTTATGGCAAGATGAAGTCACGTAGGCGAGAAAAAAGCAAAAGGGGACACTATAGAGAAGCTAGATATGGAAGTAGCGTGAATATGTAGGCACTATATAAGGAAGCTAGATATGGAAGTAGCGGTTATGTGCAGCTCCGAGTGAATTCCATTTGAAGCTATTGATAAATTGAACCCAACGTTTACAGCAGATCTCTTGAACGAGCATCATAAAAAAATAATAAAAAGAAATAAGAAATAAAAGAGTTGCTGTGTCTTCCAAATTTTCATAGATAAATTAGTTTACTCGGTGAAAATGCAATTGAATTAAAATAGCTCATTTCATCCTTATTGCTGTACAATGAATTCAAATATTTTTATTACAAATCGTAATTTTGGCAAAACTATTTAAAAATAGCTGACAAGCTTGAGATAGTATTTTTTGGGGTTTTTCAGCTCATCATCACAAAAAAAACACAGCTTAATTTTTAGAAGGCTACCAATACTGAAAGCAGTGCACTGATAAGAGCATACCAACTAAGTTCTTTGTCAACCTTAAAGATCTCACGCTGTGCAAAAACAACTGAACTGATTTACATAAGCCCAAAAAAGGGGTGACCATAACCCGCCAAAATCAACCATTGCGTACGCATCTGCTATTGAAGCTATGAAGGGATGGAAGCCAACGAACCGACGAATGCACAACGACGACAACGAAGTCTACGAGTTGTAGACAAGCTGCCAAAAGTGCAAATTTCAGTAGATATTGTAAGTTTAATGAAGGCAGTACATGCTCGGGCGACAGCAGCGGCACAAGTAAGAGCGCGCAGCCCAAAGGAAGCTACCAAAGAAGTGGCCAAAATGTAAAATATTACAAAAGTGGAAAAATAGATTTATGTATGTGCTGCAAAAGAGGAAGTTGTGGCAAGTGAAGCAGTAACAACACCAAAAAAAAAAAAAAATTTTGCAATTTTGTTCAAATTTGCTTGTTGCATGAAAAAAAGGAGCCGCATTATATGCGGAAAGCGTTTGGAGCCTTAAAGAAGGCAGGCGCATCAGCAGCATCTCACTTGTTTGCTTGCATATTCCAGCTACAAGTCGACGACGTGACGTATTTTGAGGATAGAGTATATATGTACATATACAGTGTTTGTGTATGCAAAAGAAAGCATTTTCGAGCTGCTGCAGTTTTCAGTCAAACACGCGCGGAGACTGTTTGTGACTGTTGTTGACTGTATGTAGTATGTTTGTATGTATGTATGTGCAACAATAACAAAAACTCATACCAACAACAAAAAACAACAACAGTTTAATAAATAACAATGACACTAATAATGGTGCAATTAAATTGCAAGTGTCTGCGCAGCAAAAGCAATTACCTACTATATTAGCAGAAAAAGGAAAGAAAAAAAGCTTGAGAGTTTAAAAAACAAAGCAAATAAATTAATCACTTCAACACATGCAATTTTTTGCAGCAAAAACTCATGACAAAGCGAAATATGTAAATAACAGTGTCATTGCATTAAGTACCTGTTGTAGTGCATTTGGCGTTTGTGTAGTGGTGTTGGTGGTGGAGTGTTGATAGTGCCGCACGCAAAATGTCCGAAATTGTGGATACGGAACTGCTGGTTAACTGCACAATACTCGCGGTCATTCGTTTCGAACTGAATACAATCGTGAACGCCTCCACGCTGGGCAGTCTCAATCGCAGCGAAGTCGTCGGCATACTCTCGCACATCATCAAGAACAAGGACAATTTTGAAAACGTCAATGAAGCCAAGTAAGCAAAGCAACACTGCATTTAAGCTATTTTCTTCAGGCTATGATTACGATACGAAAACTAAGCTTAGTTATGACTAACAGCACTAGAAACTGAGCAAAAATTTAATCTATTTGGTTTGAAAAACTGCTTGGAATACTGTTCTAAACTAAAAATATTTGTTAGCTTTTTGAAGGCACAATGCATATAGTATATAGAATACGCCCTTAAAAGCATTTTTCGATATTCCCATTAGTTTGATGCGAAATCGCTTTAAAAAGTTGAATCGACCTGATTAAACACATCTGGTGCACATAAATGTTTTACGAAAAACATTGTGCGCACTTGCTCAAAATCTGGCTTCTTCTTGTCAATTCAAAGTAAAACATAACGGTCACTCTAATGAAGATACGTTTGCATACGCCTAGACGTTTGAATCTATTATAAATATGACTTTTTACTAGAAGATGAACTAAACAAATTTATAGAAAGTTGAATTTTAAATCTTTTTTAAAACACATCCATCTTTAAAGAGAGCGTATATTACAAGTTTTGATGCCTTATTCTAGTTTGAAGTTCTTCCTTCTTGTAAAAAAACTTTGAGTTTTTTAAACCAAAATTAAAGTAAATCCTATAAAATGTTTCTGAACCATATTCGACGAGAAAAGCTTCGCATTATGTTGGCTAAATATGCTTATTATGTGCTTACTTAAGTATACGCCCACTTTGCCAACCGTCTCTACTGCACACGTCTCCTTTACATTGAGATAAAGAGCTTCGTTAGGGTGTCCTTTACATGGGTGTCGTGTACATAACCGTCGTGTTGCTGTTGTGTTAATTCATACGATCAGTTCCCACATGGCAACAGCAACAAAACAGCTACAAATACACTCAGAAATAAATAGCTAAAATCGACAAGCAGTCAGACCAGATTTATGCACTGATAAAAAAAAATATTGGTCTTTTTATATGTACATAATTACTTATTTTCTTTATTTTCCACAATAGTTAATTAACCAATGAAGCAAAATGGCGCAATTTCTAAATTTAGCAATAATAAAGACGTACCGATTTATTATTGAAAGCCTTTGATGGGGTTTAGTAAGAAAATCTTTTTTAAAATTAGCTTGAAGCACTGCAATCACCACAAAAGATGTTCAGCAAGTAGTAGTAACCACAGTATCAGAGTCATTGTCCTTCCTTCTTGCTCCTTTACGCCCACCGTTAAACAGTAATTGAACAGTAATTGTTATTGTTTAATTGAACTTTAAAACTAATCACTAACACTTGGAAATTTATACGCGCTAACGCACAGGCGCCTACACACAAAAGCTCGCACACACACACACACAGCGAATGACTTGATGACCATTAAACCTTCGCACAACTGTACGCAATTATGATTTATTGACATTGTGCAGAGGGCCAGTGCAATGGGGCAGTAAAGTGTATTGGATACAGCTTAGTTGTTGCTGTTGTTGTTGTTGCTATTGTAGCTGATACTTTTGAAATAAACATACGTTTTACTTTTCGTTTTTCTTTCATATGTTGTTGTTTTGTATTTGGTGCTTTTTGTTGTTGTTGTTGTTGTTGGGATTGTTGCTCCCTTTGCGTCTGCGTCGCCCTTCTTACATGGCTAGCTTCCTAAACTTAAACGTACTCTGGGGATATATACAAGTCGTTTCACAAAATCCAACTCACACTTTGCTTTGCTTTATTATGCTCATATCTACAAGCATACATACATACATGCACACATAACATATTATCTATATATATATATATATATATATGTACATACACATACCAGCATATGAATGAGTTTGATTTGTGCGTCCCAAAGCAAGATACAATCCCGCATGCAATAAGCTGAGCTACAAACACTCCCCTGCCTCGGAGCAAACCCGCCCGCCCTTCTGTCCATTTGTTGGATTTTTCATTAATTTAGGCTAAACATTGCAGCACTTTTGGCATGGAGTTTGGCGCATTTCGGAAATGAGTTTGAGGAACATTTAGATTGTCCTAACTGCGTCATACAATGTTTCTGCCTGATAAATTTCCAGTTCAATTTAAATGACTTTGAGAAATAAAGGCAATTTTTTGCAAAGTTTATTCGAGACGGCTACCAAAATAGCAAATACATTTTACATTTGTCCCTTCCAAATCAAATTAGGATTTTGCCATTTCATTAGATGCATTCCAAACAAAAGCATCTTCATCATCATCATCTATGCACATATGTGTTCCCATGACTCCCCTGGTAGTCACATCATATGAGAGATATTTTTTATATGTATGTACATCAGAGTTTCTGTGAGCATTCATGAAATAATATTTCTTACGACCTAAAATTGGGTTACTTTAAAGGTATCGCCAAAATACGCAATCGCTCATCAACACCTCATATTGTAATATTTTCTCTCGCAAAAAATGTTTGCTGATTAAAAAGTTTGCGAAAAATGCAAAAAGTTTTGCCTCTTTTGCTAAATTTGTCTGTGGGAAATATCTGAGCGTTCGACTAAGGAGCAACTCAAAAAAGCATGTACATATTGCTCTCAATTAATTATAGTATAAACGAAAAAAACGTTTCATCAAAACTTTTATATTTCTGCATGCTGACACGTAATCCTTTTCCATTTACGTAAAGCCTTATGCAGGAACAACTTCACTACATACTACTTAAATTCTTTTCCCATAATAAGTGTGTTTATTTAAGCCCAGCGGAAAAGTAGCTTAAAAAGTTTCTTTTCACAAAAAGATATATTTCACAGCGCACAGAAACATGTTGATTTCCCAAAACTACAGGCGATCCCTTGAGAGTATTTTCACAAAAACTGTTTTTTATGGTTTTATGCGGATTATGGGTGTGTATGTGTGTGGGTGTGCGAGTGTAAATGTGTGTGTGCAAAAAAGTGTCGTTAATCTTAACAGACATTCATCTTTTGCTTGCCAGCTGGTTGACATCAGGACAGCACCCCTTTTACCCACTCTGGGCATATGAATTTGGAACTTGGGGTTCACTGCTTCGCAATTTTTCCAGCTCTGTTTGCTTGCTTGAGTTTAGTCAAATTTGCCAACCTTTATGTGGTCTACTTTTGTGAAGAAGAAGACCTTATATTTATGCAAATATTTGTTCATTCTTTATCTTAATGCATATTTCATGCTGGACATGTTAAATCCATCGACTGGCGCCGAACTGCCTAAATTATTCAAAGCGAGGCACACGCAGGCAGAAGTCCGCTCCTCCTTTGGCCGTTGGCCTTTGCTTATAATATTAGCAAAACTAATCTTTCACATATTATTTTGAATTATCTTGTAGATGTATAAAGTTTGGCATTTGCCTTGTTTGAAGTTGGTTGCGAAACGCACAGAGATTCAATATTAAATTAAACCTTGGAAGAATGGGCTTCTTGTTGAGCTTCCTATTCGTTGTATTTTATTTTCCTGTGCTTGCTTTATTGTTATTTCCTGTTTTTTATGCATACCAAATTATATGCATTGTTATTCAAAATAGCTGTGAGTTTAGGCGGCCCCCAGAGAGCACATGAGATCACAAGGAAATTTAATTAAATTAAAGCGCTGAAAACAAAAACCAGAAAAGCTAAATTTTTAGCATTTTGGTAAAACAAAATTGAAGGTGGCGTCAGTTCCTTTTGCTAAGATGGAAAGTTTGATTTTATTTTTCATTGCAGAAAAAACATTTATGACATGAAAACCATTATAAAACCATTACAAATAATTAAAACAACTGAAATTTGTAGAAATGTATCTTGTGTCAGTTGCTCTGAACTGTCAATATGAAGGCAACTCCAAAGTAGTTTGTCTATGGCACAGATGGTCTACAAAAAGGACATACACAGAAGCTTTTATTGCTGCCAAAACAAAATAGCTAATGTTTTAAGAAATTCTTTGAAAATTTTGAAATGCTACAACTATGCTGATATATTAATATTATTTTAACAATATATGCAGATTTGTATAAGCGTGTTAACATGTAGAAATTGTGAATAGCAACGAGAAAGCAAGCAAGTTGATACTTAATGCTTTATACAGTAAATCTTACTTTTTGTGATAACAAAACCGTTTATACTACATATAACTTAAACTGCTTGATACAAAATTTTATGTTACAAAAAACCAGTTGGAAGCCACACACGGACATATGTATATACTGTCACAGCTATTCTATTTCAATTCTTATGAATTTCGCTGATAACAAAACATTTTGCAACTGCCTTACGATTTTCTTGAAGTGAAAAATTGTATTTGATCAATTTTAGATTTTGTGCTCTATATCTGAACAAGAAAAACCTTTGACCTCTGCGAATTCCAACAAGATGCCGGATAAAGCAGAAAATGTCCAAGAATCATTACAACAACATGTGCAACACCAATCACGAAATGATATAAGTATGTCAATAATTTAAGACTGTTTTATTTTCAAATCGAACAAACAGTGGCCATCTTCCAACGAATCCGGGCTCGTGGCGAATAAAATAACAGAATTCAAATGAAATGAGTTTTGTAGCTGTTTTCTTAGAATATTTTCTAAAATGCAATAACACTCAGCGAAGCTCACAGGACAACAGCAACAAAAATAAAAGCAATTAAAGAGGATTGCTCGTGCTGAACGTTGGACCATCAGAACGTTTGATAACATGAACTATTGTGCCGCTGCACGACAGCTCCCAAACGCACGCAAATTGGCGCATTCAACCTGCCACAAACTTTAACAAATTTAACTGACCGCTTGCACAAAAGTCTGCAATTAAACTGAAATCAAAGCATTGAACTTTCTGCAACACAGGCTAGGGAAAGTTTAAATGGCTGCCATTAAATGCAATGTCACATAAGCAAGCATGCGACGAATTTGCTTGCAGCTGTCTGCCAGCCGAGCCGAGCCGGCATATTTGTCATTGTTGCTGTTGCTGCTGCTGCTGCTGGAGTTGTTGTTATCGTTAGTCCCGGCAATTAGTACCGTGTGGTGTGGTGGCCTTCTCCCACTTATTTCCAGCCGCCGCAACACAGCCAGAGCACTGCAAGGGACACGCTATTGAATAATAAGTACCGATATAACAAAGAATGAAATATCGAAAATAGAGCATCGACTGCATTTAAATATCGGAATAATATTAACGGAAATGAAAATATAAGCATATTTTTTCACTATTTCAAAAATGTATGTATTAATAAATTTTATAAAAATCTTATGTATACTCGAGCAATATATTTGATAATGCATTAAAGCTTCTTTAAATTGTATTGAAATTTAATTTTGTCAAAGAGAAGAACTTTCCACAAAAAAAAATTTCTATTTTATTAAAAAATCGATGCAATACTACAGATTACGTATAATATCCATTTAAAGTTATCGAAGTAAAATTTTAAAATATCGATGCCTTATTATATCGATACTTTTTAGGTTTCGCTAATCAAATCGTCTTCCGGCAGCTCCCACCTCCCTCTCTACACAACTCAAAAGCGCCATTTGCCTTAAACCTTTATTGCCGTTAAACTTTTCCAATAGTAGTGAATTTCGCCTGCAGTTTGTTGAAGCTCACGTTGACCGTGATTCGTTTCGGTAGCAAGTGCGAAAAATTGCGTTTTGCAAATATGTACACACCAAAAGCCGTACATAGGCAGCCGCTGGCGAGGAGCTCCTCCTTGCCTCACATTCGCTTGGCAGAATGTATTTCTTCCTACCACTCGTTTTTCCCGCTCATCCGGCACCGGTGGCCAGTCTGCCCACCATCGTCGGTGCTTTCACTTTCCGCTTGCCTGGGAGTCTTAAATAAACTTCATAAAAAATTTGTCCTTTTGCGCTTGCCACTTTTCCTGTTAGAAATTGTAGCTCGTAATAGGATTTTAGTGCAATATTTATTGAAACAACCAAAACAAAATGTTAGTTAAACCTAAGAAAAAAAACTACATTAAGTGCTTTTCCAAAAAAAGCTGAGGTGAATTGTAAAGCTGTGTACAAACTTCAATTATGATTTGTTACCAAAAATTAACATGCATACATATGTACAAGATATTTAAAATTTGCAAGATATTTTTGGTAAGAAATATATATTTGATTTCATTAGGCTGTATTCCCATTTGTCTTATGAAATTCAGTTTAGCGAGAATCATAACTATTCCCAAAATAATCGAAGAGGATTTTTTGATTTGATTAAGAAATGAAGCTGAATAAAACATCGACTATGTTCTTTGTAAGATGGAATCGTTCTTGTAGAGGATGCATCAACTGAAACTTCACTTCAGAGATAAAACACTTTTAACGATTTATCAGACTTGAAAAATACATAGACAATCCGATCATACTCTTTCACATATGATGCTTTGGCATTAGCTGGTGTTGTTGTTTTTTACAAAAACAAAATAAATTTCTCATTGGAGATGTGAATTTAATAAATGATTAAAATATATGTAAAGCTTAAATTACAATTTTATATGAATTATATAAAATCAATTTTGAATATGTAATTTTTGCCAGCAGCCACTTCAGCCTAACCTCTTTTTGGCAGTCTACCAATATTTTCGCTTGACTTTCGCCAAGCGCGAGTCTATGTGTAGTAGTAGTAGGAATAGCGTTTCTGCTTATTAAGTATGTATTTATGTGTAAGAGTATGTACTGCCATCAGTGTTGTGGTACTGTTATGCTAACGGTTAAAAATAAACATCAACAGTTACTGGTTTGTTTTGACAATTATTTCTGCCTCATGAAATGCAAAGTTTAACTTTAACATCAGATACAAAAGTTAGGTACATACATATGTAACTTATGTATAGTTTAGAACCAAATAATAGCAGTATCCCAAAAATTGATTCTTCTAAAAATTGTACATCAATAAAAGTTTCAGTTTTAATTTTATAAGTTTAAAAAAAAAATGACGGAAGAATTGGTTAATTAGAAATTTAGATATCTTGTGTACCGACTTTGAAACAATGCACTCTAGAAAACGCGATTGAGCTAGTCGATAAAAACAAGAGCTGTTACTTTGTCAATTGATCGAATTTCTCCAAAATATTTAAACAAAATTTATATACTAAAAAGTATCCTAAATTCAAATTCAAAAATTGTTGTTATATTCTTGTTATTTGCTTGATATACATACATACATACATATGTATTTGTTCGGGTAGGTTAGGTCGGTAAATACGCTTGAAAACAGGGAATGTAGAAGGCGCGCTCAAGATAAGGGTGCGTAGAACTGTCTTATATGTACGTGAAGCCGATACTATAATGGCCATTAAGTAAGTAACTAAGGATAAGCCGACCATGCTGCTTGCTTGCGGCAAGGACACTTAAAGGCCAATTAGTACAATTTGATGCCTGTTTAGAAAGGGTAGAGCCACGTAGCATGCAATATTTGTTAAATCTCGCTGCTATTATTTTGAGTGCAGCTGTACAAATATGCATAGCTATATTCCCAAGAGACAACACGTCATTCCATCTTTAGTAGTGTCAGCCTAATAAATTGGAGAAATTCAATTAATGCGCGAAATTCCATTTAGAGCATCAGCTGAAACATCTGATGCTGCAGCTAAATGATGAGTGTGTAAGAGAGAGAGAGCGAAATTTAATTCATTAGCTAAATTTCGTTAGGCACATCAGCTGCACTGACTTAGGGAACCACAGCTGTTTCTTGTACATGTAATACAAATAGGAACAAAACAAAATTTACCACAAAAGTCACTCTGCAAAACCGTAGACTTCAAACACATTTAAATGTGCACTTTTAGTGCCGCTTAAAAATACATTTGCAAAGTTGCAAAAGTCTCTAAAGTTGTCCACATGCCCGCACTCCTTTCTGCACACTGCTGTTGCGGTACGAAAGCCATTAAAGCTACCATGTGCCTGCGTCATTTTTTACAAGATACTTTAAGCTCTTACCAGCTTCTGTGGACTTCTTTTTCACTTCTCTTTTTCGTACAAATTTTAGTGAAATTTACTTTTTTAACGTATTCGACCACAAAGCTTCAATCTCTCTGGTGCATTATATACAAGGCTAAAGTGACTGCTGTAGCACTTTCAACTTAACGTGCATATTAAGGTTCCTCATACACCAACACATATATAAACACCCAGCTACAGGACTGCATGCACACACACACACAGAGGGAAGTACGAATTTGACCAATCTGAATACAACTACAATTATTTATGCATCTCCAAACGAGTCTATAAATATGTGTGTGGCTTCTACAACCCACTGCATCCTACCAGCCACCCCCATAGTTGGACTCCTTTTGCGCATTTCTGTTTATCTGCATAAACTACGTTATATGCATATCTCGATTTAAATATTTTTTTTAGCATTAATGGAATATAAATGCCATGCAATTTGTTTGTATTGTACGAGTAGTATATGCTTGGAATGTACAAATAAGCTATGCAATATCTACACTTTGTAGTATAGCTGGGCAAATATATTCAAGCGGAAACGGGTCTTCAAGAAAATTCAATGATAAGCAAACAAGCGCGGAAACGTTTTGTGCAATTCGAGTATTTCTGCGTAATTCCGAATTTACTTTGAGCAACTTTCTATGATTTTCCAGCAACGCCAAACTTGGAAACTTATTTTACTCAAAGTTAGTGCTGAAATATTGATCTCATTCTTTAAAGCTTGCAATTTGTGCGCTCATGAGCAAAAGTTAACCTTCAAAGCGTCTTCCTCTGCCATGCACAAAATTATTCCATTGGCCAACAACAAATTAGCATGTTAAATTAGTGCGAGTCGTGAGAATTTTCAGAATTGCCAGCATATATTGCATAAAATCAATAATCTCAATTCTTGTGAAGGCGCTAACCAAATTATTGCCCATAAGCTCACAAATTACAACTATTGACAGAATTAATCCACACAACTGATTGCGCTTTCCATGCCATTGTTAATATTGTTGAAAGCACACACGTACATACAGGCGCATGCACACACATACACATACATACATATGTGATCAGGCAAAGGCTTATACAATCACATCAGCAGCTTCTGTTTCATTGACAGATTTGTTGCTGCTGATGTCGTTTGCATCCCAGCAAGTCAAACTGGAAGTGATCATAAATTTGACAATGCAAAAAATATATACATACACATATGTATATGTACACAAACAAATATGAGATTGAATGGTAATATGCAAAAATACGCCTTTTGTGCTCTTTCTGTAGTTTCGACTGAACAAAAAAATTTTCAAAATGGCTTTTAATAGAGCGAAGCTATTTGCTTTGAGAATAGAAAAAATATACCACTGATACCTTCTTCTTTCTAATATATTACTTAACTCGAATATGGGATTGAAAATAAGTTGTTTGATAACTTTTGTAAATTAACCAACGAAAAACGGGTTTTTGAACCTAAGCCAAGATTTTGGGGGTGGCGTTGTGTGTCACAACGCCATTCTCAACTAGGACTATGACATACATACGCTATCTAAGAATCGGAGTGTTTTTCTGTAGTGAATCACAGTGTTATTAATGCAATATGCCTAGAGACTATATATTCATATACATTTTGCCCATATCTAAACTTTCTGAAGACCTTCAGAATTCATGTGGTCTATTGGGCTTGTTTTATGAACACATACTGAATACATACATACATTGAATATTTAAATTTTCTAATTGCCATAAATTTACAACTAAGAAACATACAAAAATGTATTCTATTTGTTATTTGCTTTTATAATAAAGAATTTAATTGTTAATAACAAACTTTTCATTTGCCAAATTTGAAGTTTAAAATTTTATAGTATAAAAATCAAATTGTTAAAGTTTCTCTGCTAAAAGTTGCGATTCTGCTAAACTCAAATGTCCTTGAATTCTACAGGTGCTCAAATTCTTTAATTCACTTGATTGAACTAAATTTTATAACGTAATTCACTTTTGACGCAGATAGTCTAGAGAAAAACAACGCCGTAAAGAAATGAAAGAAATTTAGTTTTGATGTATATACTTTTTCGCTAACCTTTACCAAATTTTAAGAAAAATCGTCATATATGTACTCGTATAAAATGTACATATGAAACAATATTGTGGAAAAGTGCGTAATTTCACGAAAAATAAAAAGGAAAAACGATAAAAAATTATGAAAACTGTTGATTAGCAATGATTTCTATTGAAAGGTGCAGGCTGCATATATTTCAGCCGAGTCTAGTCATTTTAAATTATAATAATTTCATACAGATAAGACAGAAAACTCAGGGAATTGAGCGCCTGGAACAGGGAATATCACTTTAAGTGGGAGTACATTTAACTGTCAGTCGAAAAATAAAAATAAAAGATTTCGCACAATTGCGTAGCACAGAAATGGGTCAAGAGGAACAATCAAACATTCACACAAAACGCAGAGCATGAAAGAAATAATATTTTGAAATAAATAAATTGAATGCTGTACATAAGATATGGCTGACAGTTGTTGTAAAGCCTACGCAGTATTAAAAATGTGCCACTCCTTCCATGACCATAACCGAAGAGGCTGGGTGGGTGGTTCACGTGTCTTTTCGCTTCGATATTTGAAGTGCTGTTTTTCAGTGGAACTCGTTAAAAATTCATAATAAATGATATTTTTGATATATGTACTTTTATAATACTTATATGATATCCATCCACTCCATTATACCGAACACAATCCGACTAATGGCCCAACGTATGTGTGTACATATATAGTTCAATTTGACAGCCAAGGTCAATAAGTATGTACATATGTATGTGTCTATTCCTGTAGCTAAGCTTTTTGTATCAACGGTATTAGCAACAATTACTTCATGTGTATTGGTTTGTTGATTTTCTTTTTGGAAAACAGGTGAAAATCAACGAAATATAATATCAGTGCTAGTATAGGATAAATTTATTGCACGTGTGTGTGTGTGGGCCTTGCAAATGCCAAATGCTAATACATAGCTTGAAAGCGCTTAGTTTGCCTGCTGTGTTAACTAATTTAATAAATTAAACAATTTTCGTGGGTTGGTGGAAATAATCGAGTATTGCAGGGCTATCTCGACAAACATACAAACTCATTTTGGTAGTATACTTTCTTAGGCTTAGATTTTATTTGGAGTAGGCATCTAGTCTCCTAATCAGCGCAGCTTGATAGGTCTATTCGGATAATTCTGCATAGTTCCCTATTCTTCATGCATAAATAACTTTAAAAGTTATATAGCTTTTCCCTTGTACATCTGTCCGCAATATCCTGCGGTCCTTGCTAGCCCATTACAGTGACAAAGAAATGTGCTTGAATTCTTCATCTTCCTTTGGAGCCTTTGTAATACTTAATCCAAGTAATTAGAATTGACGTTACCATTGTTGAGCGCTGCCACAGCATGAACGCCAGCAAAACAATAACAGCAGCAGCACCAGCAGCAGCAACTCAACAACTCAAAAACTCTAAAAGCGGCAGCTACCGTTAGTCATAAAAATCAGCACGCGTCTGTAATTCGGAGCAAACAATAAAGTGCCACATAACAAAAGCAGCCGCGGCATTTGTGTAAAGACATCCTTCGTTATTTTCCAAGTGGAAAACAAACTGGCACCAACCTTAATCCTAGCCAGGGCGATCGATGTGCTATTTTAACTCGAACGTTTTGAAAATAAGCTTAATTTAATTTTAATTTTTATAATGTTTGATACTTTATATTCTCTTCATTCTAAATCAACAACTACACTACAAATTTAAGCGATGCAATTACACTTTTTTGACTGCTCATTTTTCCAGCTCAAACTGATTTTGAGAATTGCTGTAATTTAATCTACTTTTTGGATTGTTTTTTCAAACAAAAGATTTCACTTCCAATCCTAAGCGTAAGTTAAATTAAACATAAATTGGTTCGGTTTGTGGGAAATGATTCGATTCGGTACAAAAGCTTAAAGATGCTGTAGCTCATGGTTTGGCATGAATAAGTAAAAGTTGGTTTGGATCGACGGGGTCTTGGTTTGCTAAGGTAGACATAAATAAAAGCTGGTATTAATAAATGGTTCGGTTTATGGTCAACTAAGATTATTTAAATAAAAACTGGTTCGATTAAGATAGTCTGAAACTTCAAATGTTTCGCTTTTTCCTATGTTATGCTTTATTTATATGTTTGCTCGTTTAGACAGAGTCTTTAGTTCTGTTTAAATAAATTTAATATTATTTCTGGAATTATTTTTTTTATAAAAATTTTTGTTGCAGACTTAAAAAATTCCTTAACGGAAGCCCTGCTATGCACCCTACCAAGTATTAAAAGGGAAGGCCATAAATTACGGCACGACTACTTGATTCACTTTGAAATGAAGGTTGGGAGCCTGAGTATGTAGGAGAGGTGCAGCAGTAAGATGCATTTCTGCTCAACTCAGTGAGCAAAATTACAGTTTGTTTCTTGGAAGAGCGAAAATATTGCTAACAAAGGCTTTTAATTAAACTAATTAAAATTTTACAATGCTAGAAGAGAACAAAAATTTACTATCACCACTACTTTAACTTGCATATGTATGTGATGTACATATGTATGTATGCAGTGCCGTAGACAAAAATTGCATTCGCGTAGAATTCGGTTTTAATTTTTTGGGAAAATCTCTTCAAAACTAACATAAATGTTCAAAAATTGCGGAGGGGGTGGGGGTACCCTTAAGTACCGCCGAAAAAGTCACTTTTTTGATTTTGGCAAATTTAATGTAAGTTTTCGCTCAAAAATTCGTCTTTGTTTCAACAAAAGTGACTTCTTGGCGGTACTCTGTTCAAACTATACCCCCTTATAGTTAGATCTTCTCAAAACAACCTCACTACATCCTTCGCGAATCGAGTTTCTGGCTACGGCCTTGTATGTACATAAATGTATGTGTATGCGTATTACAGCCTTTTATACTTCCAACTTCTGTTTTTGTCTTTTCACAGAGATTTCCTAACCGAGTGCTTGTTCCCCTCACCAACACGCCCGTACGAGCTGCCATGGGAGCAGAAAACAATTTGGGCCATTATTTTCGGTGTAATGCTGTTTGTGGCAATAGCAGGAAATTGCATTGTTTTGTGGATTGTCACAGGCAAGTACGAATTGCTGTTGACAAAGCATTGCGGTCTCATTCGGTTTTATGAAGTCACCACTTTAGCAGGGTTGCGGGTCTTGCCACTCACCTTTTTATGCAAAATTTGTGATATGCCGTCAGAGATTTACAGAGTCACTAAAGATATCCGGAGTTGGTGATACAAAAAAATAAAATAAAACACTCTAGATATATAACTATGGTCCTGCCGGATAAATATATGCAGCAACCTAATAAATATGCACACAATATGTATGGAAATAAGCAGGAAGATTAATTTTCTGTCTCACTTTATGTAGGAATAGCCTAAAACATGTTAAAGTGCCATTGACTTGATTTAAGATATGCAGCTTCTTCAACTGCCTTGAAGATAAAACTGTCGTAAGAATTGCTTCACAGGAAAATTAAGAAAAACGTTTGATAGCGGGCTAAAGAATTAATTAGGAACATGCTTAGCAGGGCATGACTAAAACTCGATCTTTAAGAAGATGCTGCGGAAACAATATCCCAATGCTTTAACAACGTTTAATCATACAATTGTGAAGAAAAATTTACCTTTATTCAAATTTTAACTTCGTAAGAATAGTTGAGGTTGCATGGAGCAAAATAGACACGTAGAAAACGCTGTTTAATAGCCATAAGCATGCGTAATGACACTCAAACCCTAATATTCAATTTTAATATTTAGGTTCAGCTCTAGGAAATTTTCAAAGTTTTGATTTAGTCCGAAAAACTCGATATTATGTGATTAGGTGGCAATACTAAATGTTTGTTGCAGTTCCAGCTACAAACACTGACAAGTTGACACAGTCATAACTCTTGACAGTCGATGCTGACATTTATGCCCCCATTGAAGGTTTTTCGGTTACATTTTAATGAATTTTTGTTGAATTGTTTTCACTGCTGCTTTCTCGCGTGTGTCGTTGTGACATTGCTGCTGTTTCAACTGTTACAATTTCTGCTGCTAATGACGACGACAACAACAACTGCAATGCCGGTTGACATGCAACACTGCAGGTCACCGCAGCATGCGTACCGTTACAAATTACTTCCTGCTGAATCTGAGCATTGCCGACCTGCTGATGTCCTCGCTGAATTGTATTTTCAACTTCATATTCATGCTGAACTCCGATTGGCCGTTCGGCGCAATTTACTGCACCATCAACAATTTTATGGCGACCGTAACGGTCTCCACGTCCGTGTTTACACTGGTGGCAATATCGTTCGATAGGTAAGTGCCAAAAGTAATAAAAGTGTTAATGCCTCTTACATTTTTACGCTTCGTTAAATGCAATTTTCGCTCTACGGCATTTTCATGACCAATTGAGTTGACAGGGAAATGGGTTGATTGTTTGGAAACATCCTTAAGGGAGAGCTGTGTAATAATGATTATAATAAGAAAGGAATATCGTCACTATTTAATTTCAGGAAATTGGTTATGTAAATTTTTTTTTTAAATTTATAAGAAAAGCATTTGAAAAGCTTCCAAAATATAAATTCCATTACAAGGATTTGTAATCGAGAATTAAGTTATTCAGTTCCTCGATGATAAAGTAATTAGGAAGTTTGACTATTTCATTATAGGGAAATTTTGTAATCGATATGTCTACTGGGTTGTTCAAATTCCGTTCTCTAATGGTCGTTTGAAGGCACTTGTTGTCTAGCTGTCTGTCTGCCGCCACACTTAAAGGCTAACTTGAGCGCAATAAATCCACTGTCACGCCCATAAGATAAATAAATGATCTGATGCCTGTACTTTTCATTTGGAATATGTACGAGAATGCATTCATCTTAGGGCAACAGCATGCATTTAAAATGTTTAACTATTTTTCTTACATCTTTCTAATTATCATCCTTCTTATCGGCCTCTTCCACACAGGTACATTGCAATCGTACATCCCCTGAAACGTCGCACGTCCCGCCGTAAAGTGCGCATTATTTTGGCACTCATTTGGCTTCTCAGCTGTATTCTTTCGGCACCATGTTTGATGTACTCCAGCACCAAAATGAAAAGGTAAGTATGTACTAGTACCTACTCACACTTGTACAAGAAAGGACGAAATACATATACTGTCGCTAAATATAGCACGGTAAGGATTTACTTGAACATTATAAGTACTCGTAAATGTCAAAAGCAATTTGGGTGTTCGATTTCAACAATGCAACTGCAAAATTTTAAAGTATCACACAGGCATGTGCCTTCTAAAAATGTTCACACGTTTGAGCGTAACAATTCATTCACTTTCTCGCTCATTCATTCCTTGTTCATTTCCTTCGTTTCCTGTTTCTCTCTTTTTTCCATTTACATGTTGTTGTTATTGTTTATGTTGTTGCTGTTGTACTTATGTCACATAATGTTAGAGTATTTTATTTAGGCCTTAATGCTGAAGTACACTTGCAGCTGCCCCTCCCCCAAACTTAACCCGTCTTGCACATACATACATATGTATGTATATGTACATATTTTTTTGACACCTAACGTTCTTCACTACGTTACGCAGCGTATACGGTTTCTACATATGTCACATTATAAATGGCGCATGTGTCTGCCGCCGCACTATGGCAACTGTTATAGGCCTAATATCTACCTCTACCCGTCTTCGGGGAACAGCCTAATGTCTTCTGCGTCGACTTAACGCCATATTGCCTTTCGATGTACGAATTTGTATATGCTCGTGTATACTTTAGAATTTTAATTTGCCCATGCATGCTTATCGAAATGCTTGGCACAGCACCACGTGGGACAAAATTTTCTGAAAGCGAATTTCATTTAAAATTTTTCACAATGGGTTTAGTAGGGCTTGTTACGTAGGTAAGTATTTTTCCAAACCGGTTCACACACGCACGCAAAACCTCATTGTATGCCTTTGAATTAACAAAAACTTGTACATTACCATATAATTTTACATATGATCTGGGCTTTCTTTTAACTGCAGCAACAATTTACCTGCAATTTTATAAAATTTTCATATATTTATATACATACATATGTGCTAGGAAGATTCAGCATCCCAGAGTATTTTCTCGTTATGAAATCCCGCTTTTCCCCCCACCCACTAACCTATGATCCTTTCTAAACCAACAAGTGCTCTGCATGTATAGGGGCATCCCCTGAGTGTCGGTTTATTTAAAAAAAAAAAAAAAAAAAATTACAAATGACAATACATACATATATAAACATTTTTCCGAATTTTTTCAGCACAGTTTTTTTTTTACTAATTTAATACAAAAATTAAATGAATCGCTCAGTTCGAATTTATTATTCCTTGATTTCCTTCTCTGTAGTTTATTCGTAATTTCGATATGACGCAACCTATGAAAAAAATGTGATTCAATTCGTTGTACGAAAGAAGGACATCAACTATTTAAAGTCGACCGTCTACAAAAAAAGTAATATCGAAATTGGTAAATCCACTTCTTTTTGGCACGAAACTAGAACTTTTGAACTTTTCCCTATGAATATAGATTCCTTTCTAAAAACCGCTTCGCAGACGAAGCTCAAGTTTCTAAAGTGCAATGGAATCCGTAGTTAAAATCGGAAATAGCAATTCCAGTTCGAATTACATAACAGCGCAGACAAACCGTTTCGAGCAAGCTCGACTTTTCTAAAAGAATTTCAGTCAAAGGGTCTTCAGCCTTTTGCCATCATAGTGAATTTATATCTTGGAATTATGCCATTTTCTAATTGGTTAATATGCTTTTGTGGTTGCCAAAGCAATTTCCCTGCCATTCCATTGACATTAAATCGACAACGACGCATCATTATACACGCTCATCAATTTTACATGGTTATAAATATGTACGAGTGGGTGCGATGTCAAGTGTGCACACATTCTCGGTCTCCCTAAAGGGTTTTTAATTCAAAATAAATTGCGTGTTAATTGAAAGCGGGTAACTTCAATGCAATACTTTAAGTGTTTTGTGGCAGGCTTAAACCTTCAATGAGCCTTATTGCTTTTCATGTGGTAGCTCACAAAAAAGTTGTGGAAACTTTTCCACATTCTTCATGCTTAAATGTGGCAAAACAAAATTAAATTTAACCAAATTAATGCCTGTTTTGATGTCAACGCTTTACACACACTCTTACACACATCTATAACTTCGTATAAGGCATTTGAAATTCAGAAAAGTGCTTAATTGCATACACACATGATATTTTGTTTGATTTGATTAGGGAAATAAATTACAACGCATGTACGTATGTAGCTTATTGTCTACATAGAAATATGCACAAGTATGCATACAAATGGTTTATAATATAACATGATCGCCATTTAAGTCTAAAGTAGGAACATCTCACTGTTGGCATCATTAACTTCTTGTCAGTTTTGATGAAACGAAGGACCAGTTCCCTAGCATGTGTATATGAAAACCAAGTTTATTTGAAGTATGTTTATGCACTTGTAAGGTTGCTGTAAATCCGTCTTTATGGTAGAGAAGGAACTTTTCTGCTTTAGCACAGTTGTATAAAACATTTTGTCACATTTTATATTGCCTTCATTTGGTCTATGTCTTCTATTTTAAATGTTTCCTATTAATTTTTGTTTACCCACAGATACTACAATGGTAAATCACGTACAGTTTGTTATATGCTTTGGCCTGATGGACAATATCCCAAATCGATTTTGGAATATGTGTAAGTATAGTACAATCTTAAACCTTCAGCACGATGATAACACTTATGTCCTTGTCCCGAAGGCATTTACTTGGGTTTTTGCGTTTCTCATAAAACATCAATAAATAGTTGAGTCTTTAATACTATTTTAAATTGCAAAGTGCCCTTCAGTACATTGTATTTCAGATCCGCCGATCCTCCATATCATCACTAATTTATTGGTCTCGTACTGTCGAACCGTCCAGTGATCTATGCAAAGCGCAATATCGTGGACAACTCCACTCCGTTCAGCGCTCTATCCGTGAGCGTAAATTTTTCAATGTACTAGAGGTTTTAGATCAACTGTACCGAGCACTTTTACAAATTAGCCTGACGTCTCGTCGTCCTACAGACATTCATAGATGAGCTATATGTTAATTAGATTGGCAATAGTAAAATTCGCCACAACTCAGACAATATTTCTACAGAAGTATTTGTACCTAACATTTCAGTAGAAACCCTATAAGCAATTCAGTAGTCGACTACGAAAATAACGCACTTATAGTTGACTTTTCAGTAGTCGACTACGAAAATAGCACACTTATAGCTAACTTTTATGACCTAACTATAAGTTAACTACAATGTAGTGCAGAGCTGCCCCAAAATCAAAGCGAGCTGTTTGCTTTCTTCTTTTTTGCTATTTGCTTTTTTTTAATTTTTTGAATTTATTTATGTGCATTGTGAAATTGAAATTGAAAAATCAAAGCAGGCCGTTTGTTTTCCTTCTTTTTTGTTTTATATATTTGTCAAAAAACTTTTGCATTGGAAAATTTCAATCAGTTGCTTAGAAGGAAATGACAAGATTTATCAAAAACCAAATATTTTTGCCAAATTATGGAAATATGATGATATATTATCTTAAACAGGCAACGATTTTACAGCATACTAGTTTAGTTGAATAGCTTCATATGAAATTAGTTAGCTATAACTAAAAAAAATTAGCTAACTTTTAGCTAACTTCTAAACAACTAACTTTTAGCTAACTTCAAAGTAACCGACTTTAAGTTAGTTGAAAAGTCATCGAAGGGTAATCGGGACTGACTACTGCCTAGGACATCGCAATGTTAAAAAAGTCAGTCATTTCCACTGAAAGTAGTCGAAGAATAGTCAGCTATGGTTGCGAAGTAGTTAGCTTATAGTGCACTAAAAGTTAGTTGAGTTGCCGGTAGGGAAGGTTTAAAAAAATTAGTTATACATACATATAAATAATTTTAAAAATTACATATTTTGTGGGAAGAATATGGTCGGGTCGAAGGTATAATTAGTTGTTATAAATTTTGTATATGCGGCATGCAAAAGACAAAAATCTTAAATGTCAACTGTTTCAAATAAATAAATTGAATTGAATTGAATAATAAATCTGAATTCAGATATCAGTTAAGTTTCATATGTATTTGCCTAGTATCGGGTTCATGTCTCGGGTTATAACCTTATCGAATCTGCAGTCTTTGTAGGCGGTTTCAAAATATGCTAAAAATACCACAAAACTTCTCATTACAGCTACAATATCATCATACTGGTGCTTACCTACGGCATACCGATGATAGTGATGCTTGTCTGTTATTTCCTAATGGGTCGTGTGCTTTGGGGCAGTCACTCAATCGGCGAGAATACCGATCGTCAGATTCAATCGATGAAATCAAAACGCAAAGTGGTGCGCATGTTCATAGCGATCGTGTCTATATTCGCCATTTGCTGGCTGCCCTATCACATGTTCTTCATCTACTCGTATCACAACAACCAGGTGACATCGACCAAGTATGTGCAGCACATGTATTTAGGTTTCTACTGGTTGGCTATGTCAAATGCCATGGTCAATCCCATCATTTACTACTGGATGAATAAACGGTAATTGAAATCCTCCAGCAGATTCATAGCATAAATACAATACGTTTTTCTTTATGGTGCTCGGACGCAGGTTTCGCTTGTACTTCCAAAGAATCATTTGCTGCTACTGTTTCCACTCAAGAAGACATAAGGGGGACTCACCGAATGTGCTGGCCCACAAGAACAGCTCCCACAAATTTACGAAATGTAGGTTGATTTTGAGCTGAGACTGCGAAAGGTTGCCTGAAGTCTCTAATTCAAATTAAATTCTGTTTATTAGCTGAAAATAAGAATATGTGGAAGCGCAGCACCATGGAAACGCAAATTCATATGCCACAAGCATCGCTGCGTGAGCGCACTGTCACGGTTTCACAGCTGCCGAACAAAGCCATTGTGGGCTGCATCATGGAGAAGCCGCACGATGACTCCGCCTCACCGATGAGTCTCTCCTTCAACGATGGCACCGAGCGGCAACATGTTAAAATTAAATTCATCTCATATGATGAGGACAATAATGCCGTTTGATTTAAAATTTATGTTAAGCTATACAGTGTTTGAATTAGCATCGAAACTAAAACGAATCGAAATTTCATGAGCTATTATCAAATATTCATATACATTACATATGAATGAACATAACATGTTCAAGATGTCCGAAATTCCAAAGATTTTGTATTTGTACATTTACAAGGCGCCCAGAGTGGTTTACAACTTTTAAAAAACGTCCTCTATGTACGCTGATAATTGTACATAACAGTCTTATTGTAAATAAATGTAAGCTTTTATTTATAGAGGTTAATCTATGCATCAAAATTCGTTTAACTTTTCGAGGAAAACAAGTAATCGCGGTCGAATAATGATGACAAATCGAGCTCCCACACATCTCGTCAAACAACTTATTATTTTAGCACTCATAACGTCGAATTATTTGGTCATCCACCTTACAGTCCTGATTTGTTCCCGCACATCAAGGATAAACCAAGTGGACACGTTATCGCGAGCGCACTCTATACATACAATATTGGTTTTTGTAAATGGTCTGTTCGATAAATGTATATGTTGTGGCGAATTTAATTAATCGTTATTGTGGCAAATTCACTTGCTAGGTAGGGTGATCTTCTAACATTCTAAGAGCTTTGGCACGATCCGTTTGTTAGGCATCATCGATATTTTTTATGCTTGCTTAATTTTAGTAGTTTGCGTTTTTGTTCAAAATACACGCTCTTTTCTGAAGATTGTGCTTGTTACTTACTACAAGGCACACTTCTGGAAGTAAAAGTTCACATTGTGAATTTCAAAATTCTGTTTCTACTTATTTCTGTATTTGTAGCCTCACTAAAATTTGTGATCTGAAAATCGCACCAACATTCAAAATGGGTTAAACACGGAACCAGTTATGCGAGCTTAAAGTTAAAAAAAATTGAGATTCTTGTATTTGGGAGATGGAAGTTTTAACTCTTCATAATAGTGACACTGAGAGTGAAATGTGAACATTTAAATATCTCGCAATAACAGAAAGTGGACTTACCCCACTTTAAAAATAAATGGCTCATATATGTACATATATATTTATGAGATTTAGTCGCGTTTAAGAGATAAAGAAAGTCAAACGAGCAAACAGAGATCAGATCAGAAGTCGTCCACCGAATTAATATGTCTGACTCAAAAACGTTTAGGTAACTCTGAAATTAAGTTGTGAAATAATGTAATAATGTCAAATCGCCGAACGTCTATACAATTTCACAGATGTGCATACATACTTATGTATAGATATATTTTTTAAACCTGGCCCGGGAGCCGTAACTCAGTTTATCTGAAGTTTTTTGAAATTTTTGGACTGAATCGTTCTGACATTGTAAAAAACAGACGCACGGAAATCACAAAACATTGTTCATTATAATTATTGTTATTATCATTTTGCTATGCGATTGTGTTGTTGCCGTTGCGGTTCTTGTTGTTGCTGTGGCTGTGGCTGCTGCTGTTGCTATTGCTGTTGTCCGGAAAGTGCTACCAAATTATTGCCATGTTAAACATTTAAATACGTCACGTAAGGAAAGCAGAGCATTCAGTATATTCTTCCGCCAAGCAAGCGGTCTATAAACAATTGCCACTATCAGTGGCAGACGAGCTATATCGCGAAATGGTTGTGTGTAAGATCTTGTAACGCTGCAGTGACATTAAATTGTACTTCTCAAACGAGCTGCTGTCCAATTGCTGTAAGCTATTGAAAGGAGCGAGGAAACTGGGCGCAGTGTCAGTGCAAAGTGAATACGAATACATATACATACATACATCATAAGCCAGCGCATAGCAATCTTTTAATTAAATATGGCCAAAGGTAAATCACAAAGCAAGCGCATGTAAAGTAAGCATGTTTATATATATGCTGATCTCTTGCATCCATCGCTTCAGATATCGATAGTACACCCAAAGATGAGGCAGACTTTGAAACTGCCATGGCCGCTTGCAGGTTCGGCAAATTCAATGTGCTTTTGCTGTTGGTGTGCATACCCAGCATAGCGTCGACCGTGTTCGAAACATCCACCATGTCCTACATACTGCCCACCGCCGAATGTGATCTCAACTTAAGTCTCATGTACAAGGGCATTCTGAATGCCATAACATACGCAGGTAAGCAATCAGCTATAATTTTTCTTCTTCAAATATCGATAGCCATAACGAAAGGTGGAATTTTGGCGCTTTGATCTCTGCAATGTTCATCCATTTGATCGTTTGACTATTGACGATATATTGCAGTTAGACTAAATTTAACTGAGAGGTTATTATAACCAAAATATAATGAAAACAAAATTGTATTTGCGTGGTAGTTAAAGTTTCAGCTTTTACTAAGCAGCATATGCAGCATATTCTAAAAGCAGGCCTAAGCAACATAGAGAAATGTCAGCTATGATTGCTAGTCATATGAGTAACGATATGCAGTAGCTCCTTCTAATTAAGTTGAATACTAACATGAAATACCACAAATCCGTTAAATCTTTTTTTCTCCTAAATTAAATTGATTACCGTATACAATATTTCTTCAAAATAAGCAAATTGGTTTTGCTTGCTTTTGCAAGTGCACCGGTTTAAGTTAACGACTTCATTAGCCTATACTACCAATAAGTGTTTATATGTTTGTTGTTGTTAAACGAAAAAGAAATTGATTTTTTTTAACCCAGCAAGAAAATAATATCATTTAGATTTGAAGATAATACCGAGAATATTTCAACAAATATTCAATATACATATATACAGGTACGAAACGATATCGAGAGTTCACAATAAATAGTCAAAATAATTCTCGATTAAGAGTTGATACTTCAGTTTATGCCTGTTCACTACACCATCAATCTAATTTATAAATTTTCGCCCAGTTTGGAACTAGCATTTTTTTAATCGATCCAGCTGTATTATTAAAGAAATCATGTATGCATCTTTTTGAATTAAAGTAGCCATAACATTCTGCTAAAATATGTATATAGTCGTATTCTTTATACATATGTATATATGTATTTGTTAAGATAACTTTTCTATTTCTCTGTTCCCTGTCTTAAAAATGATTTCAAAATACAATAGGCTTTATGTCCTGAGATCGTGCTTGTTTTCCTGAGCAACTGGGAGATCGTCAAATCGCACCTTTTCCGGTCTATTTATTCTAAATATTATCCACAGGCATGATTTTATCCGCCATACCATGGGGATATATTGCCGATACAATGGGTCGGAAACGTGTCTTGGTCTATGGTCTTCTCTTGGATGGCATTTGTGTGCTGTGTGCCGCGTTGAGTCAGAATGTTACACAATTGTTGACTTTCAAATTTCTTGGCGGTTTCGTGTAAGTACATACATTCCCTGTCCATGCACACGTGTGCACTTCATAAGTTTTAATGTAATTGCATTTGATGCGCTCTTATCGTTGTATGGCGCAGTGTTTGTGGCCCGTTTGCGGTCATAATGTCGTACATCTCGGAATTCCATGGGCGTAAGCAACGTTCCCGTGTGATGATGCTCATCGGCATGATGAAGACTACAGCAACACTGATTTTACCCATACTGGCTTACATTATATTGCCACATCACTTGGCGCTTCGAATAGCTGGACTGAGACGTAAGTTGGACCACGCACAACAAAGCTACCAATTATTTAGCACTAACCTTCTCTTCTCCTCAGTGCACACATGGCAGTTTTTCATCGCAACCTGTGCTGTTCCCAGCCTCTTGAGCGGTTTGTTATTGGCCTTTTTCCCGGAGAGTCCCAAATTTCTGATGTCACAGGGCAAAAATGAAGAAGCCTTAAGAACTTTTCAAACCATATATGCCTGTAATACGGGCAAGCCCAAGGACACATATCCGGTAGGTACACATATTTTAAATTAAAGTGCTACAAGCTAATGCGCTCACATTGGAATGGCTTATTTATAAAGGTAAAATCTTTACATGATGAAGCTCCTGATAAAGCGGCCAAACACGAGGCTAGGTCAAGCCTCGATGAGCCTACGCGACGATCCTGGAAAAATAGATCTTCCGAAATCAGAGAGGATTTCGGTGACGGGTTGAAGCAACTTAAGCCAATGTTCGGAAGTCCGTACCTGAAGTTGTCATTGCTTGTATATAGTATGCACTTCTGCATATTAATGGGGTGAGTACCGTTGAAAAATCGATGCAAAATCGGGTAATCTAAAATGACGAACAACTTTAAAGTAATTAAATTGTAAGGAATAGTAACTTTATAGAACAATGAATTTCGAATGTATTAAACTTAAACAATGATTTTTTTTAAATTGAGGCTGCCCAAAAAATCTTTTCAGAGCTGGAATAGAAGGGATTGGTTCCGAATGTTCTATACTGAGCAAAAAAATGGGGCTATGATTATCTAACTATCAAATTGGGATATCAACTAAATAAATAAACATGTACATTTTCAAATAACCAAATTTGATATTTCGATATCGATATTTTTAAATCGATATTTTGATATCGTTATATTTAAATCGATATATTGATATCCATGTTTGGATATCGTTATTTTAAAAACAATATTTTGATATCGATGTTTTGATATCGATGTTTTGATATCGATGTTTTTATATCGATATTTTGATATCGATATATTTACAATGCATTCCATGCTATATCGATACTGCTCATACTTTCCATCATGCTCTACCACAAACAAAAACACTTTTCTCCACAGTCAAAACACCATACGTCTCTGGCTGCCGCAGCTATTCGCCTCGATCGCCGAAATGGAGCACAGCACAATGTCCACAATGTCCGCTTCCAGCATGTGCGCAGTCCTGGAATATAATGTGAATAAGACGAGTCTCTTGCGCAGTCACAAAACAAACACAAACACAAACTGTGATATCGTAAGTTGCCCAAGGTCCAAATACAAACCCATTCCGTAGGGCAATAAAATTGCATTGCTCTTTTTTGCAGCACATAACTGCGGATTACTACACAAATAATATTATTGTAGCGATTTTCGGCTTTTTCGGCTATTTACTGGCAAGCTTACTCGTCAATAAGATTGGCAATAAAAATATTTTATGTAAGTGTAGCACTTGCAAAGAGGGGATAACTCAAACATAAATACCTACTATTCATACAAGTTCTGTGCTTCGCAGGCTGTGGCGCGGCATTATCGTGTCTTTCCGGTGGCGCTCTATACTTTTCCACATCAGCGATGTCCACGCTCATCATATCATCGGTATTTGTGACTGTTTGTGGTGTGTCGGCAACCACGGTGATAAGTGCGTCGGTCAATATATTTCCCACTGGCATGCGGTAGGTCCCACCAGGCAGGTAGTCCCTGGGCAAGCTCAGAAAATATAAACTCTATAAGTCAAAGGCGGAAGAATGCACTAAGTACTTTGTGAAATATTGAGTCCAAATTTCTTCTATTTTACTCTGAACTTGCTCTGCTACGAATCTACATGCCAGAGCCCCAGTGCTGTTCCTACTTCTAGTTTCCTTACCTTTTTTTTTTATAAATTTTCTTTCTTTGCAGAACGATGGTAGTGGTGATGATAATGACATTTGGGCGCTTTGGTTCATTACTCGGTAATGTGCTGTTTCCCATCTTCATATCATTGGGTTGCATGCCACCTTTCCTTATGGTGGGCGGTGTAACATTAAGTAAGTTCCAAAGGCTATAAATATTATGCTCAGATTTAAAGATAATCTCTTTATTTACAGGTTCTTTCATCATATCACTATTTCTGCCAAACACGGATAAAATAGCACTTAAATGATTAATGTAAGATCAATAAATTGTTACAAGTTTCTATTGCCGAAATGCAATGAGAAAAGTTTGAAATGCAAATACATAAAATTTTAAGCAAATTTATGTCCATATTATAATTTGTTTTATATATATTATGGACGTTTCCTGGTATCAGACCACTCGAATGATTTCAGTTGAATTTTTGCTCTCGTTTTGGCAACTTGGACTTTCCAGCTCTCAATAGGATTATTCTTGTAAACTTATTCGATCATAATTACCGGCTTAACACGTTAAGTGCCTCGTTGCAACTTTCTGTTATAAACCAAATGCCCCCTGGAGTGTCAATATTTGAATCCGACAAAACAGTCTTGTAACCTGCTTAAGCCCTGCTGACCGAAGAGACTAGAGACTGGAAAGTCATATCAGAATGCCAAAATCGTTTCAATTTCGAATTTATCAGAAATTAGTGATAGTGACAGTGAAATGCTACGAAATACTATTGCCAAAATCAATTGACGAAATAAATACAAAATTATTGCGGAAATAGGAACTAATAGTAAATCAGTCCCAAGTAATGTTTTCAAATCTTATGAATTTTGTTGGTACGCAAAACCTTTTCAACACGCTTATTAAATATAAAAAGTAATGCACAAGTCATGCTATTAATTTATGGGGTAGTCTTTAAAAACTAATTCTTTCGGGTTCATAATAAATTCTAAATAGCGACGCAACAATGATGAGAGCTATAAAGTGAGAGCATCTACTACACCTCAAGGTACTCGTACATAATGCCAATGATCTACTACCGCGCAGAGATAAGATAAGAGGACGCACTCCATGATGACGCCAAAAATGTTATACTAGATTTGCTTTGATTTTTTAAGGCAAGCAAGTTGTGGTCCCAGTATGATTCAATGGAATAATGACGAAAAATTACGTCAAAGTCAGTCATTTTAGAAAAGGCATTATAATGCTTATCATCAAAACTCAGGGACCGAAGCATGAAACAATTATTCGACAGCGCGGACTTTATTTCAATCAATTATATGGACAAAAAGTGGTGAAAATTATGGGGGGAGAGGGTTCTTGCGAAACATTTTAATTTGTGCTGAATTTATTTATACATATTTCAGAGGAGGATTTTATCGTTATATGTATTCACTTTCCTTCTTGATTGGCGTTTGATTGACTCTCCATTTTGTTTTTTGGTGTAGGGTGTTAGTCAGTCTGTCGGTGACACCCGACTGATTCATTCATAATTTTTAATTTCACAATCGCGTAAGCTTCCACACATTTTTAAAAGACTGTCTCTAATATTATCCGAACAAAGTTTTAATGATTAGTTTTTAATACGACTTTTCTAACATTTTTTTTTGTGATGAACCCGCCACCCGAACCTGTTGCTGCCCACGCACTCGTTTGTGCCTATTTGACAGCCTTAACTAAAATCAATCACATCCAACAATTGTTTCTCTACCTACGCCCTTGTCATGGCAGGCCACCAATAGAAAAGTGAGAGGGGATAGTGGTCGATTCAGGAGTTTCTCAATTGATTACTTCAAAATTGGTTTAGTTCATTGTTCGGTTCAACCCCGTTGAAATTGCGTATGGCTCGGTTCAAAAATTGTGCGGTTCATGGTTCGGCTCGTTATAAAAAATGGTTCGATTAAGCGCTCGATTTAAACTGTTAGATTGTTACGGCCTTTCGAAAGTTATAAACAGTACTGCTTGGATATAATTGTGATGATTAGCCTCTGGCTGATCGAGGTAACAAGGAAACGCAGACGTGTTCGAATGAGACGACAACTTTCCACTATTATAAATATCATAACAGTTTCTTTGTACAACAAATGTAATTTTTAAATGTGTAAATAACATTTTAATTATAGTCACACTGTGAGCAGCAGCTGTCTACTCACTGACTGCCTGGACTAACTGATTGTGCCAGTGATGTTAGTAATGATAATGTTGGGATGACGCTCCGCTGTTGTTTGTCAGTACAATGTGAAATACTGCCACGACATTATTTAAGTTGTTCAAACAAATTTTATTACACTTTTTTTTTTACACAAAATACATTTATAAATATTCCGCCCTCATACATATGATAAGGAGGTGACTTGGGAAAATGGAAATTCACTGTGCCGCTTTAAGAGCTGCACTGTTAGTGTTATTCAAACATTTGTGAATTGTCAGTCTGCGAGAACGCTTCAATTTGTTCGAGTTCGGAATGCTTACGGAAAAGTAATTTTAATTGAAAGGCATTGCAAAACGCGGAATCAATTTAGAAACAATAAAACGATCGGTCGCTGCATCAATTGCGATTTACATTCAATACTTCAGTATTTTTATTGAAGGAGTGCATTTAAATTAATCGACCGAAAAATATATGTACATACCTGAAAAATTGCATGCAAATTTAGTGTATTAAGATTGTTTTACGTGAAAGTGCTTTAAGAAAAATAATTCTGCTGAAATAGCTTGAACTGTGTTAAAATGAATACAAATAATGCCTGTGATAACACCGAAGGTAAAATTTATTTTTCGAAATCAAGCAAACGATTTGACTAGTTTTAAGAGATTCTGAAGGCTGAAATACGACAATACGGTTTGAGAAAATATGTCAGCACACGTCTATCGATATATGAATTATGAATATAATGAGATATAACTGAATTGCATATGTTCTGCGTGCGGTTACAAAAATAAGGTTTAAATATTTTTAAAAGACCATAACTGTTTCAAAAGTGCATAAAATATTAACGAGTTTCGTAAATTGTGCGATCCACCCTCTAAAGGCAATACAAAAAATTTTAAGATAGAATAAAAGTGGTATTACAGATTCAATATCATTAGTACCTCATTCTAAGGGCAGGTTAAGAAATTTGCTGAGTTTTCCCTTTTCATGTATGTGCATGCATATAGTCATTGTAATTATAATTATAAACTACAGTTTATTCAGAATATTTCAAACAAAACAGCAATAAATATTAATCTCAACCGCGTGTGTGGGTTACCTAATAATAATAATTCAAATAAAAGAGATGAGAATGTTAAATATGTTATCAAACCAATACTGCAGAATTTCATTGAAATTCGACTGTGAAACAATCAGATTCAAATCTATTAAACTGTGCTTTATTTTTGAATAAATGAAAAATTCTAGCATTGCATAATTTGTGATCGAAGACATTCGAGTCCGCTCATAATTTTAGTCATTTGCATACATACATATATCTTTAACAGATACTGCCAGAGTCTTTTCGACCAAAACCATTCCCTATTTGAAGATTTCAAATCAGACCACTTAAATTCATAAATTCAGGTTACCTATTGAGTTGCTCTTGGTTCCGATGTCGCTGATTTTGATTTTTCTTTCAATTTATATTCCGATTTTCATCTGTAATGAAGTTTTATTTTTGTTAACGATTACAACAGTTTTTGAAGGCGAAAAACCAGTTCCGGTAGCAATTTTAGTGGCTTTATGTTTTAAAATAACGGTTCCGATTTGAATTCTGCTTTATAGAAAAAGCACTAATCCACTAAATATGTTTTATCGAACTCTGTATAAATTCCGCCTTCAAATGCCTTCCAGTTCCGACAAAGATTTCTCTATTTACAGAAAGTACCTACTTTATAGTGCATATTACTAATTTAAATGAATTTAATCACTTTCCCAGACAAAGATAAAGTGAATGGGCCCGCTGATTTCGAACGGGCTATGGACGAGGCTGGTTTTGGCTGCTTCAATCTGCTTTTGCTGTTGGTAGCTACAGCGGGCAGTTTCGCCAACATGTTCGAAAGCACCACAATTTCTTATATATTGCCCATTGCCGAGTGCGATCTCAAGTTGTCGCTCATAGACAAGGGCTCATTAAATGCGGTGACCTATGCGGGCATGATCACCTCCGCCATCGCTTGGGGCTACCTGGCCGACACGCAAGGACGCAAGAAGGTTTTAGTTTATGGCTATTTGGCGGATGCGGTCTGTGTATTTGGCAGTTCGCTGAGTCAGAACTTTGAAATGCTGGCGTTTTTCAAGTTCTTCGGTGGTTTTTTGTAAGTACCCCAAAGTGTTTATATTCGTCCTACACTCGGTCATATTCAACATAATATTACTCTTGACATGTGAGTCGGGAACGCTAGAGCTTTTTAGGAAAAGCATTGAAATAACTGTTGCACATTTTCAGGCTCACAATATTACTTATACTTATAGCTCGTCAAAAAATACATATGATCAAAGAATAAACATAAATAATATCTCGTATCTTTGTGGGCTTTTACTATAAGTATAAGAAAGACTGAAACTAAGCAACCACTTTTCATGTTTCTGCTTTTCATCACTTCATCATGATTTTTTATGTGTGATTCCTTGTTTTCATAAAAAATCAAACTGGAATCTTCCTTGCAGCGTCAATGGACCCGGTGCTGTGCTCTTCACATACCTCGCAGAAATGCATAGTGCCAAGCATCGTCCGCGCGTGCTCATGATATTGGGCACAATTACCTCAACGGGAACTCTGGTGCTGCCGGTTTTAGCTTGGGCCATCTTTCCCAGGGACTGGCATTTTCAATTGTTCGACTTTTTCAATGGTAAGCTGGCCAGAAACCTAAGATGGATTAATGACGATGATTTGAAATTTTATAGTCCATACTTGGCAAATCTTTTTGGCCATTTGCTCGTTGGCCAGTTTCTTCAGTGGGCTACTCATAATACTGCTGCCGGAAAGTCCGAAATTTCTGATGTCACAGGGTCGAAATGCTGAAGCTTTGCGCGCTTTTCAGAAAATCTATGCTTTTAACACCAGAAAGCCAAGGGACAGCTATCCGGTATGTATTGTTAGACCAACTATGGTCGTCCTCTTTTTTAACGCTGCAGAAATGTGTGTTTCAGATACGGGAACTTGTCGAGGAAGTGCCCAATCGGGAAGGAGCTGCCAATGAAGTGGTATTCACCATCGAAAATAAAAAGAAGAATGCAAAACCCAAACTGGAGAAGCGCACTTTCCAGCAGGCGCTGCGAGATGGTATGACCCAGATGAAGCCCCTGTTTCGGAAACCACTGCTGGGACAATCCATACACTTTTATGCAATGCAATTTTGCATTTTACTCGGGTGGGTGCTCCTTTGAGGAGGAAATATGCGCCGCTATTTCAGAATCCTCCGTATTATTATTACAATCGTACATAGATCAGTTATATAAATAATTGACAATACAGGTTACGATCGAGATTGCTCGCATTGACTTGTGTTTGCACGTTATATTTTTGACAAGCTAACGGCACCAACAAATTTATTCTATAGTCAAGTCCGAATAGGATTGAAAAGCTGAATCCCTCGGAGATCTGCTAATATGTCGAGAGTTTATATTTTTTTTCATAATTCAGCTTGAATACCATACGTCTTTGGCTGCCACAACTTTTTGCCTCCATCGCGGAATATGAGGCGCTGGAGCCGGCCTTAAAGACCGATTCAAATCTTTGCACTATACTGGAGTATAGCGTAAATAAATCTGCCGAAAACGTGGCAAATTTCACGAGCAATAATTGTGAGACGGTAAGAAACGTAAATTATATAATATAACACTAATGAACAAAACTACATTATTAATTTTCAATATATGACTTCTTTGGCCAAAATACAGGTATTCAAAATAATAATAGTTATTCCATAGTTTTTAAACTAAATGCTCCCATTAAAAAATATTCTGATATACATTAAATATAGATTTGTGCTGCTTTTATTGTTTTATGATATTTATGACAAGCAAATCATAGCAATTCTTCTTTCATCTCTCTTTCTTCGATCAAAATTAAAATTAAAATCAATCATAAGCTCTCAATGATAATCAAAAAAATCACGACCGACTTATTTTGTTTTTTATCGAAAACGTTAGAATCAATGATTAATTTTGTTTTCCAAAAATTAGCCATCAATGATTAGTTTTGTTTATATTAGTTGTTATTTGCTGTAACTTAGCGTGATCAACGTTTAATTACATGCTTTCCATTAGTCCTACAACATCTCAATGGATATGTACATCAACAATATTATTGTCTCGGCAGCTAGTGTGGTAGGTTACTTGGCCGCCAGTACGATTGTGAAAAGGCTGGGCGCCAAGCACATGACTAGTGAGTATAAGAAATCCATTCTCAGCCTACTTCGTCGCAATTCAACTTCTTGCTTTCATTGCAGTTCTTGGTCTGTTCATATCTGGCTGCACTGGTTTGGGTCTCTATTGGTCATCGAGCGGGCTCAGCACTTTGATTATTTCCTCCATATTTGTATCAATAGCAGGCATATCCACCTCATCGCTTTTGGGTGTCGCCGTCGCACTCTTTCCTACTTCCTTGAGGTGAGTTGCAAAAATTACCTACATATATTTCAAACAAATAATTTTAACTTTTTGCTTGCCTCTGGCAGAACACTTGTAGTGTCCGTTTCTATGATGTTCGGCCGTTTGGGTGCGCTTTCGGGTAATGTGTTGTTTCCAGTATTTGTGGAAACCGGCTGCATACCACCGTTCCTCATGGTTAGCTGCGCTATGTTATGTGAGTTGGGCATACTATATATTTATTTATGAACAAACTACATATTTGCTCTAAAACCATTTATTTTATTTATTGTCTTTTCAGTTGCGAGTGCTTTAGCGTGCCTGCTGCCCGGTTCCAAAAAGACAGTATTTACATAGACCGAACTCAACTGCACCACTACTGAGACATGCTCTACATAGCATTCCAGTTCGTTGCCGGTCCATACTTATCATGGAAAATAGAGTAATTTTAGAGCTTAAGTTAAGTTATCTTAATTATGTTAGGTTTAATGTATTTCTCTCTCCGCGTTCTTAGTTTAATTTTCTTATCTCATTTAATCTGTGAAGTGATAAGACGAAATTCACAGCTGTTCCAACTCATTGTCAGTGTGACAGCTATAATCTGCACTTTTTTATAAACCATTTGCAAATAAACAAAGATAAAATAAGTGCATACAATTCAAATGTTTATTGACTCTGTTAAAAATTGCAACTAAGCTTCTCTATTTTAAAATAAGACCGATATTAAAACGTATGCGATGTCATCACCCTTCAATTCACAAACTCTTTTCAATGTCTAGCAATGATATTTTTATTACGTACCAATTCAAATGAGCTACTCTTAAATTACTAAGCGCACTTTCAATTATTTTGTTGCACGCAACACCGAATGCGACTTATTTTGTTGCACGCAACACCGAATGCGACAATTATTTCAATTATTTTGTTGCTCGCAACACCGAATGCGACAATTATTACAATTATTATGTTGCTCGCAACACCGAATGCCACAATATTTAATAGAAATCTCATCCCATATTCAGCAAGGTGGAGAACACCTCTGATCTTTTTCCCATTTTAGTAGACCACACCGTGACTGTTTAATAAATGTGCGACCTAAATTGAAGGTATTACTTGATATTTAAGTAAATTTCTGATTACTTTGATAAAATTAGTTAAATTATGTAATAGCTTTACAAGAATCTGGAACAGGCCAAGGAGGCCATTGAAAAACTTAAAGAGGAGTTGTACCCGCAGCTGAAGGAAGGCGGCACAGATGTTGCAAATGACGGCATTGCTCTGGAATCCATTCGTGAAGACAGCGAGTTCGACGAGGTGGTAAATTCCTTCAGATTAAACTTTATTGTCTGACAATATAACTATTTATTATGCGTACGATATAGCCTTGTGTACGATATATGTGAAAGTGCAGCAGTGAAGCAGAAGAAGAATAATATGAAATCCAATACTTACCAATAGAAACATAAGAAATAAAGTTCAAATCGTTCATTTTACTTTCAAACATTATTTTTATTTCGTATTTTTTGTGTGCTATCTTTAAGTTAACCTTTCTTTCCCAACCCTTTGGTCAATACCACTATTCCATGGCATCGACAACTTTGCACATTATGCGATCGAGCTGATAGCTGGGATCACTTTTGCTGCCACCACTCGACTCCTGCGCGTCCACTTCCATTTTGATATTGTCGCTGTCCACCTCTTCGTCGTCACATATGTCTGGCAGCGCAGCAAAGGCAGAGTTTACAATGTCACGAACACGCTCCAAATGCTTCTGAAAGCGTGTTGCAGTCTCGACGCGTTGACGTTTCTGCATTTCCATCATGACGCGCAATGTCTCACGCGCCTGATGTGGCCGAAATTCGTTCAGCAAATGGTGCATGTGCACGAAGAGCAGGCTGAGATCGTCAATCTAATTAGAACAGTAAGACAGTCATTAAAGAAGACGAAACTACATCACTTACTTTTTCTGTGCGTCGCGGACTGTCGGGATACTGTATTAGCAGATCAATGAGGTCCAGGAAGTTCACGAACAGCGAATGGTTCAGCTTCTTAAGCTCTTTGCGACGGTCGAAATGCAATGGAATGAGACGCTTGATGTTCTGCGACTCCAGGGAGCGTATCATCTCCTCGTTGTTGTACTGTATGCCGAACATGCTGTACATATCATGTATCGGAGGTGGTGGGCGTGGCGTCCGATTCCGCCGCACATTCTCCTCCGAAAAGAGATTGATGTATTGCGTCGGCGGCAGAGGTAGACTCATTACTTGCGATTCCTGATTGGCCATTGCTGCTTGCGATTTTATTGTTGTGTCACCGAAATTAATAAATGTTTAGTTGCTCTTGTAACAATTTTTGTGTAACTTTTTAAAAGCAAAAAAAACTCCCTGTAGAAAATATTCTACTGATCTGTCAAAAACATTTGTAAACCTCTTGTTGCCAGTTGCGAAAAAAGGCAGCTGAACAGCAACATGAAAAAATGCCTAAAACAAACATGTCGGCATTCAGTTATATTCAAAGTGTAACTTACTGCAATATTTGTCAAACTATTTAAAGGCCAAAGCCAAACAAATAAAACTTTTTAATTAAATCCTGCACAATAAATAAGACATCTATCATTTTAATTTGACCTGATCTCAGTAGCATCTTTAATCGCAAAGAGCTTTAAATTCAAATTATCAAAACAAAATTATTAACATTAAACGAAATTTATTGTTTTAAATGTACTACACTTTTAAATTTAATGCCTAAAACAATAACTCCCTATGTTATATGTATCAAAAAGGTTCTAGCATATATTGTTCATCAATAGCATGCTTAAGTCTGCTTAATCTTCTCCAGCTTCTGGCGTCCGAGGCAAAGTTTTCTTATAATTAAAATCCAAATATAAACAAACACGAAAACCACACAGCCCAACAATAGGTATACGTCCAGTGAGTAATAAACGAAGCGGGACATATGTGCAGAAGTTGATTTGGTCAACGGCGCACCTTTTGTTTGGGCCACATATTCCACCCACCAAATGGCGGTCTGCAGAGCAGTTTGTGGACGTAGTTTAAACGTTTGCGAGACCGTTTTGGCATTTTGCATGTATCTAGAAGAACCATAATATCAGTTTAAATGCTATTATGAATGCTGTTATTACTCACTGCTGCTGCATGGCCTTTGTAACTGCGCTGAAAACCGTATCCTCCGATATGTCTTCGTAGGGTAGCGCGACGCCCATGCCCCGATACTCAAGCGACGCGGCATTCAGAAACTGATCCCCGTACACTGGCGTGGTCACCACAGGCACACCACAATACACCGCTTCCGAGCTGCCCATTAAGCCAGCGTGCGTCATAAACACTTTCACATTGGGATGACAGAGAATGTCGCGTTGGGGTAGCCACTTGCTGATATACATATTGTCCGGCTTGTTGGACAATGTGTCGTTCTCCCACTTCCAGATGACACGCTGCTTTAGGCGCTTAGCCGCTTTTATGATGCCTTCCCGCTTCGCCGGCGACAAACTCTCCGCACGTATCATTGAACCCCAACTTATCAAGACGACACCATGTTCTGCATTGTCGAGGAAACTTTGGAGCTCGGCACTCAGCGGCTTCGCCTTTTGTATGTGTACGCCACCCAGTTCAATGACTGAGGGTGGCAAGGGCTTGGGACCGGTCAGCGAGAAATGGTGATTATTAAAGAATGCGCTCGTTTCTTTGACTAACTCTCCCACAGAGGGTATATTATGTCCGAATTTTTGCCGTAGCAAGTCGTCAGTGGCGGGCACTGAAATATAGCTATTCCAGGATGCAAAAATGTAATGTAATATGTGTTTTTCAATAGGCAAAGGCTTTCATTACCTATACATCAACTTAAGAATATGAAAGCTCAACCAGTTAGCCACACGTCCAGAAAGGCTCATGTCTTCGGATTTACCCAGCATCAGAACCGGTATATAGGAGGGTATTATTGGCGTGCCCATGCGTTCATAATGCCAAGGCATTAGTCCACAGCTGCTGAGTGCGATAACTGGCGCCTTTAGCACGTATGCCACGCCCATCATGCAGTCCGTATTGAAATGCTCCATGATAATCACATCGTACTTCGCATTTTCCTGTAATACACTGGCCAATGCTTCTGAGTTTAGGGTGGTATTACACGCTTGCATACCCCATCCATGTAGAAGAAAAAACTCCAGAAGGTGGTTGAAAAAGAAACGCGTTTCAAAAAACTGCAGTGGGTAATATAATATTAAAAACAAGTAATTTTTGAGTAATGGAAAAACAACAATTTGCTTTACTTTCAAATCCACTGTATCCTTTAAGCTTTCCGTTCCGGTCAGCAGCAATTCTCTGTAGCGCTCGGGTGGATCTTTTTCGGGAAAATGACTGATGACCGTGACATCGTGGCCCGCCTTGGCCAGGCCGCGCATTATGGGCGAAAAGAATTGAGAATGACTAATGGCGGGATGTGGAAATAGGCCGAGTATATTCAGCGGGTTTTCAGCTGCCACACTCGATGCTAGTACTAGTATTATGGATAACGGAAAAAATATACATAATCCAGCCATGCTGAATGAGATCTATCTAAAATAGAAAGAACAGCGTAATTAAAGAGAATTGTGGTAGAATATGATATTGTAGAAATCGTTCCGAGATATGTATTTGTTCCAGTATTCTCAGAATCGAATTCCAACGGACTTCCTTTCCTGATTCTGAATTTCGAAAGATTGTGCTTCGTAGCAATTTTGGCTACAACAGATAACGGGATCGTGGTTATTAATTATTTAATAATCAAATGGGCGACAATTCACACAAATAAATCATTTTGATTCAAATCGTTCATATACATAATTAAATTCACAGACTTGTCAAAATATGTATACGAAGGGAATATTCATATGCATTATTAAAACGATTGCATCCATAGGCATGTAAAGTCAACAATTAGATAGCGCTCTAACAAAATTTTGAACTCCACTAGCCAACAACACAAATACGCTAGACATAATTTAATATATTCTGTATAATTCGCTTCATCAACAGACTTGTCGTATTTCTTTCACCACAGCGTCTCTTTATGAAGAATGGTATTTGTGTTATTATGTTTATGAAATTCTAAACCAAACTTCAAACCTTTGCTAGAAGCCGTTTCGGAAACGGAACTGAAACCCGATTCAAATTTAAATAGCTATTTTGCTTTCCTATTGGAATTGATGTTAATTTACACACGAAGAGACGTTTTTTTGACGAATTATTTTTCTCTGTGATTGCCGCTCTTGTTTTTGCAAATGTCAACAATTTGTCAGAGCGAAAAAGGCAAAAGAAAACTTTTAAGTACGCGAAAGCCTGTACTCGTTCCCTTTCGTTTTCCCTCTCTTGCCAACCTAATTTATGAATCTTTAACCGATTCGGTCTAATATGTGTATATCTAAGTCCATTAAAGGTAACAACCTCAAAAGGCTACAAAAAGCTTAAGTGTGTTATTAGAATTTTAATCGCCCATCATTTAGCACTCCAATTTAATACACGGACACGAGTATAAATTTTTTAAGTGGGCTACTTAAAACATCGCGTCTGGCACACTTTGCGATCGTTTCTTTTTGTCATTAATATCAGTTCAGGAATATTGTAGGTAAAAGTAAGAATTGTCGTTAAATGACTTGCATATTAAAAGAAGACAGAAACTTCGCCGAATTCTGCACAAAAATATGTTAAATCGGTTACATCACAACATTTCCCTTAAATTCGAAAGCAAAGAAGCACATTTGCTAATTGAATATTTATCAAAGAAGATGTCACAACAACAATTCTGTTATTTATAATTACAGTTGCACACGAAAAAGGTGAAATAGCAGACGAAGACGACGTAGCAATACCGGCGACTGACGGCAAATATTTTTGTTGTGTTCGCCCGCGACTTGCAAATTAAAGCTTTAAACACAATCAACTCGCGAGGCGAATTTTACGCGGCGAACGCGCGCTGTCAAAATTAAAACACACGGCAATGCATGTGATTGCCCACAATGACGACGCTAGCTTAGTTCGCCTCCCAACGATTCGTCTCGCGATAGAACAATTTCTAATTTGGCCGCTGCCGCCCTGCGAAAAAGTCAACTGTTCAGCTGTCAGTGGTGAAAAATAAATAAATTGAAGTAAGGAAATTGGAAATTTTTGTGTGGAAACTATTTTTATAGCTTAACAACTCGGAAAATTCGTGAATTCGTGGTTTCCGTGGATTTTTTAAATTCTGTGCTTGTTGTGGGGATGATATTTTCCGAATCAACTGATGCGAATTTCGCTCTGGTTCTGTTTCACTGGGCGAAATTCCACGACGACTGCCGTCAAGACGCCATTATTCGCCGCGGAAAATTCGTCTCGCGAGTTGATTGTGTTTAATGCTTAAAAAGGCGAGCAGACACATAAAAGGCACAACTTACTCGCTACAATACTCGGCAACCACTAACATACGACTAACTGGCCGACTAAATATCGGCCTTTTACCTTTCGAACACTTTGCGATGTATAATGAATGCTCTCCATGGTAAACACATGTACATTTAAAAATACTCCCACACATACATACTTGCGAGCGAGTGTACAACGAGGAAAAACCCGAAAATTCATTCTGTAAACGAGATGCTATCATAGCGGAATACTAGATTATACCGTCTGTTCTAGGGACCTTGAGCAATGTGGAGCGTGCTCGCCGCCTGCTATCGTAGCGTTAATCAAGATTGGATGAAGCGCTATTGTTGTTTGTAGCAGCGATAGCCGTCAATGAGTGGCGGTGATAAGAGTAGCAGCAGTGTCGTCGCCGAAAGCAGAAAGGCGCGACGTGTAACCAATGCAGATAAAATATGAGCTAAACTTATGGCAGAACTTTAAGTAAAACTGTACAGGATCAGTGAGAGAACACTCCAACTAAGGAAAAATTCAAATTATTTCTGAGGTTCTATGAGTACATATTGCTGTTGTAAAGCCACTCACGAAGTTAATCTTATAATAAAATGCATTAGCTGGTGAAAAATTCGTAGAATTTTTATTCAACTTCTGAGTGTAATTATGTAAATAAAATGTGTAACACACAATTTATGTACATATATATCAAGGAAGAAAATATATATAGTATATATATAATAATCGATTGTAAATTTGTCTAAAACTGAAATCAATTAAAATTATAGTCTTAAGAGTGTGCTGTAAAAGTCGGTCAGTACCCAATATGTATATTCTTCATGTATAGTCGCATACTTAGCTACTCTTTGTCTTCGCCGCCTTCTGACAACTGAAGCAGAGCTTCCTTATAAATAAAATCCAGCTTAGCATAATGAACATAACAATACCGCTCAATAGTAGATAAACGTCCAGCGAGTAATAAGCAAAGCGTGGCATATAAACGGCCGCCGATTTGGTCAAGGGCGCACCTTCACTTCTGGCCACATATTCCACCCACCAAATGGCGGTCTGAAGAGCCGTGTGTGGACGATGCTTGAACGAGTATGAAATAGCTTTGGCATTGTCCATATATCTACAGGGATAACATTGTCAACATATGTACTATATATTTTGGGGATATGACGTTTGGTACTACTCACTGCTTTTCCATGGCCTTTTTAACTGCTCGGATTACACTGTTCTCTGATATGTCCTCATATGGCAAACTAATGCCCATGCCACGATGCTTTAGCGCTGCTGCATTTAGAAATTGATCGCCATATATTGGCGTGGTCACCACGGGCACACCACAATACACCGCCTCCGAGCTGCCCATTAAGCCAGCGTGCGTCATAAACACTTTTACATTGGGATGACAGAGAATGTCGCGTTGGGGTAGCCACTTGCTGATATACATATTGTCCGGCTTGTTGGACAATGTGTCGTTCTCCCACTTCCAGATGACACGCTGCTTTAGGCGCTTAGCCGCTTTTATGATGCCTTCCCGTTTTTCCGACGACAAAGTCTCCGCGCGTATCATGGAACCCCAACTTATGAAGACGACGCCATATTCCGCATTGTCGAGAAAACGTTGTAGCTCGGCATCCAGGGGCTTCGCCTTTTGTATGTGTATGCCACCCAATTCAATGACCGAGGGTGGCAAGGGCTTGGGGCCGCTCAGCGAGTAGTGTTGATTTACGAAGAAGAGGCTTGTTTCCTTAGCCAGGTCCTCCACAGAGGGCAAATCGTGCCCGAATTTGTACTGAAGCATGGCATCCGCAGCGGGTACCGATAGAAGACTTTTGCAAGGATGATATTTTGATTGAATACAAAGCTGTATAAGCTGCCACTAACCTGTATAATATTCTCATGCCGTGGAACGTAATCCAGTTGGCTGTGCGTCCAAATAAATCCATTTCCTCTGATTGACCCATAAATGTAGCTGGCATATAGGAGGGTATGCTGGGAATTCCCATGCGATCATAGTGCCATGGCAATATGGCGCAGCTGCTGAGTGCGATAACTGGCGCCTTCAGCACGTACGCCACGCCCATCATGCAGTCCGTGTTGAAGTGCTCCGTAATAATCACATCATATCGCGTTTTTTGTCGCAACACATAGGCCAGTGCGTCTGATTTTAGCGTACGATTGCAGGCGTCCTTACCCCACTCGTGCAGTAGAAAAAATTCCATAAAGTGATTATAAAAGTGACGAGTTTCGAACATCTTAAACGATTTACATAAACTTAAAATATAAGCAGAGGGCGCAATGGAAGTGTAAAAAGCAATGCTTGCCTGCAAATCCACTGAATTCAGCAATGTCTGCTTGCCGGTCAGTGGCAGGTCCCTGTAACGCACGGGCGGACTTTTGTCCGGAAAGTGGCTGATAACCGTGACGTCATGACCCGCATCAGCCAGACCACGCATTATGGGCGAGAAGAACTGAAAGTGGCTGATGCCAGGATGCGGAAATATGCCGAGCACTTTGAGCGGGTGTCTAGCTTCGACAGTCGTTGTAATAAAAAGTAGGCAACATATCAAGTATCCAGCCATGTTGGTGCTTCTTAATAACAGAAAATTTAGAATTCTCATAAGAAATCAGATCCATTCATATATACGCACAATTATTATAAAACAAAGTAATTATTCAGTTTGGTGCTACATACATATTTAACTTTTCTGATAAGTAAGTTCAAAAATTTAAAAGCGATTAGCCTTATCGAGTCGGTAATATAAATTTTTTACACCTGATAGATCAACAACTAAATGTGCTAGCGCTAGTTGGATAGATATACTAAGAGAAAATTTAAACTTCTAGATCTATCAAAGAGTTATCAAAAAATTATACTAAAAGTCTATAAATTCATTATTTTTCCAACATCAGTTAATTTGCTGGGAAATATAGTTGATTTCTGCTGTTGACTTGACGCACATTACAGACGAAATTGCTTGTAAGCCTAGTTGTCCTAAATTGGCACAATAGAGCTTTGTATACAAACATCTGCTGTTGCATTATGAGAAAAGTAACGTTGTATCCTAAATTGGTACAATAGAGCTTTGTATACAAACATCTGCTGTTGCATTATCAGAAAAGTAACGTTGTACGTATACTTCACAACAATTATCGTGCTACATATTTCGAATTTCAATTAAAATACTTTAGCACAGATTTTCTTGGCTCGAATACTGATAAAAGTTCTACCTTCAACTTGCAGTTTTTACTTTGAGGTTGCTTCTGTTCTCTAAATTTACACCTTTTAAAATATCTACTAACCATTATGCATTAGTATTGCCAATTATTTATTTTATTTTAAAGTAAAGTGTAAACAGTAAAGCGCAAAGCATGACAAATTATGTAAAATTTCGTCGTATTCGTGGTTGCATCACAGCGCCTTAATATGTACAATTTAATTAAATTTGAAAGTAGTAATGCCACACTAAATGTTTAAAGTGCGTCAAATTACAATAGCAATAAATCAGCACGGCAGCACAACAATAAATCCAGAAAACCATAAAATATGCAATATTTTTGTATAGCCATTTTCGCGAAATGAACGAAGAAGAAACGGCACGTTACAGCCGCTGCCGCAGCGATAAGTGGCAAGCTATTGTGGCGGCTGCAATGTAATTGGTGTGTTGAAATAAATTTAAACTTACGCGTTGTACATTTCGCCGACGACTGACTGCAGTTGGATGAAGTTGTATGAAGACTGATGCATTCGCATGCACGGCAAGAAGAGTAATACTTTTATAAATGCTATTTGTAAATAAATAAATCAGTTGCTCTGCTCTCCGCTGGCCTTGCAAGTAATATTGTATTTTTGTGCACAAGTGAGCGGAGTGTGGACATGCACTTGTGTGATGCAGAGCCTTCAACCAACCAGTTGATGCCATTATTGCTGAAGCGTAGCCATTTCATGACGATGAACTGTTGCAGCATGCTTGTTGTTATTGCCAGGTGCCGCTGATAAGAAAAGAGAATATTTGATTCTTCTGCTGTCGCTATAATCACTGAAAGAGGTTGGGATGGGGCTTCTTTAAAGAAAAACAACAATCAACTCTTCAGTTACTTTTACCGTAAATGTCAGTGATTCGAGCCCTCACTCCATTACCGTTGTTACCTACTTCCATCACATACAAGGCATATTATTATTATGGTTAGTATGCGGAGGGCGGAGGCTGTGATGACCGAAAGGGTGACAGGCAGTGCAGGACAAGACAATGTCCTGTATCGCAATGTCAGCGTAAATAAATAAATGTCAGGGTAAATTGATGTGTTTTCAGCATAAGTTTTAGTTTTACTTATAAGTAATTTCTATAATTTTGCCACTATAAATCACACAACATAAATAAACCCCCCTTACATAAAAGTCGAAAATTTCGATTTGAGCCAATACTTTTATGTCTCGGTCCACTTGCTCATAAGTTCAAATTCTACGCATTTGAAATTAACGAAATGGCTCGAAAAAACAGCATACAAATTTTTAAATTTTTTAATCTGTCAATCTGTTCCGTTCGGCTTTATAGTTGCAAGAAATTGCAATTTCTCGGCACAAATTAGAAATAATGGTAGATTTGTTCGGAGAAAATGATTTATTCATTAAATAAATAATAACCCTATATAATAATAATAGCCCTATAGCTCTGAATACCACCAAAATGGAAATAATCGGCTAAAATTCAGCTTTGGCTTCCGCTTGAGGCGGAAACTAAGTACAAATCGCCGCCGGCGCCAATAATGCTTTCATCTTTATTTTACCAATAATTCTCAAACTCCAACTTTTCTGTAATAAATTATCTTCCAGTGGTGCTCAAAACCCGTTAGCGTGGACAACACCCCGTTTCTTGCACATTTTGGGTTTCTCGCATCGGCTTGTCGCCATTTTGAAAGTGTAGAAATTTATAGGGATTTATCGATGGTGTTTTTTACATCCTTAGTTGATTGTTTGATTATTTGCTGCAGAGCAAAACAGAAAGTAGAAGAATATTTTAAAATGTAAATTGCAAGCAAATACCAAACAATTTCCCACCAAAAGTGTATATAATGATAACCGTATTGATTGTGTATAAATTGTGTATGAAGCTTATTCAAGTAAATGCTACAAATGTGTATAAACGCTCAGAAATAAACTTACTGAGAAATCATCGAACGAAGCGAAAAGGGAGAGAGTATTAGAATAAGGAAAAGCAACAATACCAACAAATATTAAATAAAAAACCATGCAATATAATGCGAATTTTTCATAAAATATTTGTTTAGATTAGAATTGATATAAAGTTAAAAATTTAGTTTGGCATCGAATCGGTAAAATGACAGAGAAAGGTAAGTGTGAACGAAAGTGAAATTGAATGAAGCGTGGCTACGCATTGCTCCGTTAGTTTGCCATTACGAAGCGCTACGCAGATTGCATCGTAACCATGTGCATGCTTCCCTACTCCGCAGATGAAGAGCTTTCCGGTATACTGCAAGCGGCAAGCAAACATCCCAATTCACGCGTCTCCAAGCTCATACGCTGCGTAGAGGAGGAGGATCGCTCCCAGAAGAATATTGTGCTGCTGCTTATTGAGCTGGCGGAGCATGCGGAATATGCCAGCGAGTTTGGCATCTCACTGAAATACGTAAGTAGAGACTACAGGCTAACAAACACAGACATCAGCGCCCCACACACCTTCGGCCGCATTGTTGTGACATTTTTTACGTGAGTTCTTCCCGCCATTTTTTGCAGTACTTGGATTTGTTCGAGCGCTTGGGACACGGCCGCGATATAGTGCTCAACGAAGCTGGCCTGCTGCTAGTGAACTCCTCGAAAATTTATTCGCGACGCGTGGACTATGTGCATGAGTTGGTGGAACGCCAGCTGCTGACGCTGTCCAGTGCGGATCGTGAAATTGCGGAGGGCAAGTAAGTTGAAAGGAAGCGTAGTGCAGTTTTTTCCAGCATCGGCGTAAAAGATCGAGTTCTGTCTCTTTTTTTGTGCCGCACATAATTTTCTTATTTGCTCGCTCTATTGTACATACTTATGTATAATAACTGCGCCGGTATGGCATGCGTCTTTTTCGCGTTTTGCTTTTGCTGGCGAATTTGTTATTTACATTTTGTTGTTGTTTTTTATGCAAGCCATATCTACAATCTGTATACATATATTAAACACCGCAACATGTGATAATAATCGTAAACTGAACTGCACTGTGCACTTTTCTTGAGAAATTAAGAAACGTTGCTTTTTTTGGAACGCATATTTTATAATATAATTTAACTACAAAATAAAATGTTCACTTGTAGAACTGCTCAACAAGCCAACTGCTCTGACAGTGCTGACGCAGCGCCGAAAGCCAAACGAGGACGCAAACGTCTGCTAGCCGCGCCCACTGATCCCTACGAAGTGGAGTTGGTGCCGAAAAAGTTTCGCAAACTCAGCGAAGAAAAACGCTTTGCCATTAATAGACCAAGCACTAAAATGAAAACTTCCCGGCAGCATAGCGTAGAGACCGAACAATATCTGCATCCCGCCGTGTGGCTGCATGCGAGCATAGTGGATCTGGAGAACGAGGAGGAGATTGATTCGAAGCGCAACTACAAACTCTTCACGTACCACGTGGAACATCGCTACAACACCCTTGTGCCAGATATAAATTTCCGCTTGCATTTCAAGGTGAAGGATTACATAGACGAGGAGGAGGAGCGCTTGCTTGATGAATGCGAAGAGAGTGCTGATAGTGGCAGGGACAATGTTAATCGAAACAGCGGAAATGGCAGCTGGCCGCCTCTATCGGAGGAGTACGTACAGAAGTATCTTAATTTGGAGAATCGTATTTTCGAGCAAGAGTTGCTGCCGAAGCGTAAACGTATGAGAATCGAACACGACGCAACAGAAAATGTGCATAAGGAAACGTTTGCGCATTCAAATAGTGCCTTAAACATGATGCGGCAGAGTGAAACTGCAGATGTTGCATTGCATGCCTTAGAAAAAGTACAAAATGCTAGTTCTGCTGAGGAAGCCCTCAGCGCAGAGCAAACCACTGTAGAGCACAGTGAAGTCACGCAAAATGATTCGGCCTTGGGTCAGAGCGTTTTAGATGCTACTAATGCAAACGCAAATAGCACGCAAATAAATGACAGTGCAAATGAGACTATTGGCGAGTCAGACATGAGCACAAATGTTTCCAGTGAAGAACAAAGAGATGTTCAGTCAAACACTTGCACAGATGTGCTAAACAACGGCTCCGCGCTAGAGCCGAGTTTGTTGAACGCTAGCGAAGACAGCGCCAGAGAGCATGAGACCACAGCAGAAGCATCTATGTTGGAGCAGAGTGCGAATGAGTCGCTGACGCAAAATGATTCGGCACTGGGCGAGAGCGTCACAGAATCAAACAACACACAAAACACAAGCAACGTGAACAGCACGGCCGACGAAACACAGGAGCTAAATACAAGTGTTCATGATGTGGAAGAGTCTGTTGCGATATTTTTGGGAAAAGTCTTTGATGACGTGGAGAAAGCTCTTGTGGAATCGGTACAGCGAACATTATTTAATAGTACCGCGTATTGTACTAGCGAGCAGGAGAAGGAGGCTGAAGATGCAACCCAATCTCAACTAAATCTTAAAAATGGTAAAAAATTCGTTTTCTTGAAAATGATTCTCATAAATTTATTTCATATTTTCCTCATTTCCAATAGATGACAGTGCGATCAATTTGAATGAAATTCGCGTACATATGCCGCACCTCGACGATGAAGGTGTTTACTTTTCGGATCTTGACGAGCAGGAGTGTCGCATGCTCTCACCTACTGTGGTGGCCACTGATGTGTTTCCCTCCATACCGAATAAGCAGAATCTCACCATAATTGTGGATGACGAAATAAAAGCCATGCTGAATTTACTAGACGAAGAGCAGGAGCAATATGAACTGCCTGCGGAGAAGCCACCAATCGTGCAGCCGATTGTTTTGAACATTTTTAAAATACACGAGAAATTTTTGCGGCGTCGTTTGCTCTTCAAATTAGGACCAGATATGGATGTGTATATTCAAGCTGTAAGCTAAATTTAATGGCAACAAAGTTTTATATTATTAAAGTTTTTTTAATTTAGCGTTCGCTTAAGCGCGCACGTACCATTGATGCTACTCGCGAATGTCGTCAGCCTAAAATGTTGAAATGGTTTCCGCTAAATAGCACGGACCTAACAGGGGTGTATGCGTCACCAGCACCCACTCCAGGCCATGACACGGAATCAGGTTTGCATTATACAACCTATCCAAAGCAAGCCAATGTTGTATGCTTTCATTTACAGAATTTAATGGCTTCACTGATGCGGAGGATGAGGGTGATGATAGGGCAAGTGAATTTCTGGGCTTCAGCGAAGAAGAATTGAAAGGTCATCGTTTGAGTAGAGATTCCGGCGTATGTGTAGATTCATCGATAGCGGCGTCTAAACTGGACGCTATAGCGGAAGAAGGGGAAAGTGATGGTGCAATTAATACTACAGAAACTTTGGAGCTCGTGGCGGACGCCAGTAATGAACAGGAGCATACAAAAGATGTACCAGGAGTAGAGTGTAATGCTGAAAGTGACTGTTTAGCAAAGAAAGAACCACAAGAAGGAATGGATGCTACAGAAAAACCAGAAGAAAGTGACACAGCTACCGACACAACAACTAAACTAGAAAGTGAAACATTAGAAGCAGCCACAAAAACTACGGCAAATAAAGATAATGTTGATAATGATGGGGGGCTGGAAGATGGAGTATTCGAGACTGGGGCACAGCTTTTGCCAAACCCAGAGAGCCTAAATTCCTTTGAGGAAGAATTCAACGAAACCTTGGCTGAAATAGAATTGCATGGCAGCAGAACGAAAGTGAGTATCCCAGCTAAAATTGCAATGTTACAATTTTTAATTCAAATGTCCTTGCTTTGTTTTTAAGATACAAAAATGGCATGAACATCTGCAGCCGATATTGGCAAAATCGCGAGAACGACATCATTTCGATGTATTCCAATTGGGCTCGGAAATCATTAATGAAATACAAACAGCAGCAGCAGAACAGCAACGTGAAAATGAGGCTGAGAGCATTGTAACTCATAAGACATTCCAAGACGTTATGAAAGATAAGGATGCATCGTACGTCTCGCGCTATTTTCTATCCACTTTACTTTTGGTAAGTTGGCTATAGATAGCTTAGTTCAAACTACGCAAATGTTAAAATTTCCTGCCTTAAAATTTAAATTTAATTTCATGTTTTAAAATCACAGGCAAATCAGGGCAACATTGACATCAGCTTGTGTAATAAAAGCTCCGAAGAGCCCACACACTGGAGCGATATACAACTAAAATTACTCAGTACAAAACGACACACAGTAGCAATCGAGGACAATATTGGTATGATAAATGAAAGTAAAAAGCAAACAAAAATAGCAGCAACCAGTAAGGAGCAAACAACAAAATCCTCATCCGTAACGGTAAATTGCAGCAGAAGCACCAGCAACAATGCGGCCCTAAATGTAAATTTGAATGTCGTGAGACTATTAAAAGAAGTCGAGAAACTGCCACGCGTGAGCGATGACTTTGACTCTGGCATATTCTCAAGTGAGGAGCTGGCGTTATGATAACTCGCCACACTCTTCTCTTTGTGCATAGTCCATAAGTTGTTTTTGCGCGTGAGAATTGAATTTGTTTTATAAATTGTGTGTTCAGCGTGCCATTGAGCAGTTGCTAATTGTTAATTTAGTTTGTCGAATTTTAGTTTAGTTTTAGCATGTAGTCTGTAGTCGGCCGTTGAGTTTCGCTTAACGCGCTGGTTGGTAAATTATGATATGTATGTCTTAAGTGCTAACTGTTTATTTATTATTTATTGATTCAATCAATTTGTCGTTTCAGTTTGCGTGTGTAATTTATGATTTGCATTGCAATTGCATTATTCCTTAAGCACATTTCAGAAATGTATGTGTGCAATTTAGTTGTTTAAGCTTTGCAAGGTGCAATCACGAATTACTGTACATTTTTAGTGTGTGCTTCTTGTCATGCCCATTTATTTCAATCTCGAAATCTTACTTTTCTTACCTTACATTTGCAGGATAATAATTTAAGCCAGCAACAACACTTCTCACAGATTTATATCAAGCTCAAAAAGATGCCAGTGCCGGCCTGTGCATGATTATCATTTCTTTTTTTTACATATTATTGGAAATTTCAGCTTAATTTTAATATCTTAGCTAATTATATAATTTGTCAAATTTTAATTACTTTATGAGGCTTACAGTATTACAGTTGCTACGTACATTCTTTTGCTAAACGCTTTCCTGCTTTTGAGTTGCTTTTTTATTACTTCAAAAATAATTTTCTCACTTGCTTGACTTTACTTTTTTCTCTTATTGTTTACTTGAGTTTACTATTTTTTGTTTTGTTTTTTCTTATGAGTTCGTTTTATTTAATTTTCCATTTAAGTTTCTTTTTGTTTATGTTTTCATTTTGAATTTTTTTACGTTCAATCAATTTCTTATATTTTGAGTTAAATTTTGTTAAACAAAAATGTATATTATTCGTACATTGTACCTGATCTCTTAAACTCATGTAAATGTGTAGCAATAATTACTAAAAATTCGACCAAGTGTAAGCAACCCAATGATTATGCTGTGTACATAACATTTAAACGTTTTAGTTTTTAAATTATAAATTTTACCCTTCCCCTATGACTTGTATGACGTGTAAATTGAAATGTGCATACGAATGTTTGAGGCATATGTATAAATTAGTTTTAAAATTTTATAAATGAACTTTAAATAAACCAAATGTAAAAGTTCAAAGTAGTGAAATATCTAGAAGCTAAATTTTTGTATTAGGTTTTTCCCCCCCAGAGACTAACAATAAACGATAATTTTTGCTACAAATTTGAAGTATGTAGTTTCAATGAACTCACGAAACCCCATAAAGATGGCTCTATCCAAACATGAACCATGTTTAAAAAGTTAGTTTTTCAGCATTAAAACTGGCGTATTAAATCAATCTTAGTACCTGCTGAATACAATCATTCCTCCATGAATTTACTTACGTGTTATTCCTATAAATTGTGTTATTTACGTATGTATATTGCAAATCGAAGGGCGTAGTGTATTTGAGAAAACAATTTTAAACGCTTATGCAAACCGCTTAAGTAATGGCTTATGCATATTGGTTTGGTTCTTATTCAGCACCAAACCATTAGCTAATCGCTATCACTATCCGTGTGCGATTTATTCTCTTCGTCTTTTTTCTCGTCAGTCTTATAGTGGCGATACTCCTTTTTCAGCTCCCACATATTCTTGTGCGGGTTCTTCATGTTGTAATCACAGACTTCCTTTAGAATTTCTTTGAGATAACCTATGGGTTGTTTGGTGATTTTAACCAGATCCTTAATATTATAGTATTGATGCTTTTCAAATGCATTGAAGAGCATATCCATGACGGAGTTCTTGTCGTCACGTGCCTTCTTGCCCTCCGCCTTCTTTCGTTCACGGTATGCAATCTTAATGTTTCGGAAAAGTAGTATGAAGCTTGATATCAAATATAAAAAACAAATAATGCTTACATTGTGCGCGTGGTCCTTGACTGGCTTGAAGTTCTGCACGATTTTGTCAATGGACTGCACTCTTCGCTGTGGCACCGATGCCTTTCGAATCGAATCCAGTTTCAGCTTCATGTAGCACGTATCTGCAATGGGCCGGCACTCTAGTTTCTGCACTATGCGTCCCTCCATGTACAATTTCTCAGCTTCCGCCGCAGCCGTTGCAGCGTCCTTCTCCTTGCCGGTACTTTCTGTTGGCACTACGTGTGAGAACACACCCAACGTTTGCTTCGTTACCACGGACACGTCTAATATGTGTTCTGTTGGTATTTTCTCCTCCGGGTCGAGGTTCACAACAGCCTGTGTCAGCGATAGCGACACTTGCGCCTTTTGCCCGGGCGTTTTGCTTATGCGCAGCTTGCCCACGTCCATGTTCGAAGGGGCCTTCTCCCATTTCTGAGCTATGTACTTGGGTACCTTTACGAGCCAAACGCCACGGCCTGCGTTCGACAAATCCAACTCATTGTCCACCATCATCTTCTCCTTGTCATCTTTGGACATTTTATTTCTGCAGTGCTCTTAATTTAAGTTAATTTGTACAATGCAAACTTAGATTCTTTATGATTTAGCACTTGTTCCAATATTTAAAAATTTCAATTTCTCCAAATCCGGTCTGTTGCACTTCTTGAGAAAGTAATGATTGCGTGTCAGCTGTTTGGCTAGTGCTGCCATTTTCGTCACTAAAGAGCCAGTTAGTGATGACGAATCGTATTTATTCGTATCGTAAACAAAACCTACCATTCCCGAGGTCTATACATATTGGTCTTGACGTATTTATTCCGATCGTAACGCAGAAATTCTTATAGAAATAAGTCTCTCTCAGACATTTACGATACGAGTAAATACGATTCGTCTTCACTAACTGGCGCTTTACTTTCAAAAGTCTGTTGTTTCTGCGCTGATGACGTTCGGCTTGTCTATTTCAATCCAAACAGCGCTGCCACAGTTAAAATGTAAAAATCATTATGTATACATATTTAATATAGAAAACTCGCAAGCATGTAATAATAATGATTTTAAAGAATGTTACCATGAATATTTTTATAAAGTTGAAAATATAGCGGAGTAGGTTCAATTTGATATTGGAAATAACTTGGCCAAAACTAAAGGCTCAGTTAGTGATGACGTATCGTATTTATTCGTATTGCATAAATATCGCAGAGATACCTATTTTGTTTATGATTTCTGCCTTATGATACGTCAAGAGCGAACGTATGTATAGAGCTCGGGTAAAACAGGTTTTTTCTGCGATACGAATAAATACGATGCGTCATCACTAACTGAGCCTTAAAGCAAAAAACGTAAATAAAGGTGTCAGTTCAAAATTAGAGAAGCTTCTCGTTGGCCGAACTTCTTATATATTTTGCAATTCCGACAGTGTTCAAACATTCTTACCACTGCAAAAAATATCTTTTGAAATCGCGCATTAGTTACTTTTGAATTGTTTATACATACTTATGTTTGAATAGACATTCAAATTGAAACAACTAGGTAAGTTAACCCTTTCGCGGACACCCGAAATTTAAAAAATGTTCGCAGAATGACACATGCATTTATTTGGCTTATAAAACAGATAATTGAATTCTGATTTCAGTTTTGGGTTTGTGGTTTATTGAATATTAAATTTTTACTAAAAACAAAAAAATTATAATATGTCGACATACACCGACGTGTCCTATTTAGGGATTTTGATTTGTTATAGGGACACGTCGGATATGCTCGACGTCGGACAGAGCCGACATGTCCTATTTCATGCAATATGATATTACCGTGGGACACGTCGTCATTATCTGACAATAAAAGTATATTTTTATTTTTGTGTAGTTAGGCTAAAATACAACAAATAATATGTAAGAATATTCAGTTTCATAGTATAAATGTTCATTTATTTTAAGAAATTAAAAAAATTCGATTTCACAGCCAATTCATTTGGTTTTTGTGTACATATATAAAATCAATGTTTATAAAATAAGCAGGTAATTTATCTTCAAATACTTATAATCTAAAAACTAATATATAAGATTAGAAAAAAAGGAAACCCTAAAATCTTATTCTAGATTTGACGATTGTTGTTGGTGCCAATCAGTAAAACAATTGCCAACACATAGTCCAGGTTTAACTTCACAGCCAGCACATCGAACACTGGTTTCCTTACGAACGCCATTCTTAGAACATTGACGACATCGAATATATTGTTTTTTTGTACCCTTACGGGGTATGTTCTCCAAAAAATGATCAATTTGAATTGGAACTGTCAATTTACGTTTGCGACTAGGTTTATCTGGATGAAATTTTGATTTCGGCAAATCGATCATAGCATATATCAGTTCTTCTCTAAAAGTTAAAAATTCCATTTTTGATTTTGCCGGAAATCTTTTTTGTACAACAAAAATGAATTGTGTACTGCCAAATCTAGCATTCGGAATATAACCTTTTTATACCACCGAATCGTCTTACGAGGACTTGAATAATAAGAAGTCATTTGATCAGTGCGATCTACGCCACCCATAAATTCATTATATCTCAGAATTTCAAGTGGTTTTGACTTTTCTACCCCAAATCGGTTCTTTGTTATATCCATCTGTGGACTGTAGCAATTTATTTCAGTGTCAAAGCAAAAATAACAAAGGGAAAAAGAAAGTAAAAAAAAATAAAACTTACCAAAAATATTACGTCCTCACGCAACGACATTTTTTTTGGAACTGTGCAAAAATACAAAGAACTACGTCGGCTATAGCCGACGTGATTTTTTTGTACCACTCACGAAAATTTCCGTTATAGTTAAACAAAAAAAAACCACAAAAATCGAATTGGGGCACTACCTTAAATCTGATTGCTTCTACAGTGGCACACAATATGCTACTACATATAAAACCAATGCCGTTGACGTCGCCTATGTCCGACGTGTTTACATACGATTTTTTTTCTATGTCGGCATATACCGACGTGTCCAATTTTAAGCCATTCGTAGTGTCGGCTTATGCCGACGTGTCCGCGAAAGGGTTAAGATTTCAATTCCTTTATAGGCAGCGCGGGTTTCATGCCAACCCTGTCCTCTGCTCACAGGTTAGAAATGAGCATAGTGTAATAATATCAAGTGAACCAGATAGCAATGACATTCTATTCTCGTACCCTAGCTTGTCAGTTGCGTTGTCAAAAATATTAACCCGTTTTCAGTTTGTGTTTTGAGTTTGCGTTTGAAGAAAAAAGTAAAAAGAAAAAAATATCAATGCCGAACTCTTGCTATTTGGGCAAAAGCACTTACGATGCAGCGGTGCCGATGTTTTCGCTGCCAAAGGATGAAGATTTGCGACGAAAGTGGTTAAGAGTATGCAATACCACTTTTTCATCCTCAGCGCGTGTTTGCGCTAACAATTTTGAGGAGCAGGAGATCTTAGGCAGTAAGAAAAGGCGATTGGGACCATTTGCGGTTCCCTCAAAACAATTGCTGGTTATTAATACTTTCATTACTGAAAATAAAAATTGCATGGTAAAAATGTTGAGTAACTTTCTTGTACTAATGTCTCGGATGGGTTAAGACATATAACGAAGAAGGAGAAAAGAAAAATCAAAAAATTTTTTGACAAGCTAGGGTTCTTCAAGCTATCTGGTTCACTTGATATTATTACACTATGGAAATGAGCGGCTGTCAAATTTTTTCAACATAAAAAATGAAAACGTAAATTTGCGAAATTTACTTAATCAAAGTTGTGAGTAAATATATTTTAAAATGGCACCGCCGGCCGCAAGGCATCGCTACAACGCGAACAAATCGGACAACCAAGCTCCACTAACAAAAAAGCCGCCGAAAAAGCTCGCAACAAACCAAATCAAACAAGAAAAAAAGAGGTGAGTTGGCCACCGGTAATTCCTGATTTAACCTGTGACTATAATTACCTTTCGCCTCGCCTGTTCGCCTGTAGTAGCAATAGTAGCAATGCAGCCAAATCTAATGGCAGTAGCGCACCGCCAGTATCAGCCGAAAAAACAAATGCCATTGTTCCCGGCGTCGACACTGCCTTTAAGACGTTTGTAAGCGCTCGGCTATGCAGCGCAATTTGGGCGTATATCTCCGACTGTGATGAGACGTTCAACTACTGGGAGCCATTGCACTATATTATCAATGGACATGGGCTGCAAACGTGGGAATACAGTCCGCAGTTCGCATTGCGCTCCTACACTTATCTTTTGGTGCAAGGTGTGCCCGGCTGGATTTACCAAAAGATTTTCCACCCCAGTCCCATTCTGATTTTCTATATGGTGCGTTGCATGCTTGGTTTTGGGTGTGCTGTCATGGAGCGGTACATGTACAAGTGAGTAATGATTGCGAAATTGTTAAAAGCAATTTTCCTATGGTTGAATTCTTGCTAATTTTTATAGAGCAATATGTCAGGAGTTTGGCATACACATCGGGCGACTGTGGCTTATATTTCAGCTCTTTAGTGTGGGCATGTTTGTCTCTAGCACGGCACTCTTGCCTTCTTCTTTTTCCATGTACTTCGGCTGTGCGGCGCTGGCGGCTTGGTGGACACAGAAATATAATTTGGCTGTGTTTCTCATAGCCATCTCAGCGTTGTTGGGTTGGCCGTTTGCAGCATTGGTAGGCATACCCGTCGCGCTCGACATGGTGCTGCGTAAGCGCTTGTGGAAGACATTCGTCATCTGGGTGGTCCTTTCGGCGGCTACCATTGCCATCCCAATGATCGTTATTGATACCAGTTATTTTGGAAAATTTACTTTCGCACCGCTGAATATAGTCATATACAATGTCTTTACTAGTCATGGCCCCAATATATTTGGCACCGAACCATTAAGCTACTATCTCTTGAATGGATTTCTTAACTTCAACATCGTTTGGGTGAGTTACATTGGAATTACTACTTAAAATAAATTAATAACATATACTTTATTTTTATTGCAGGTATTCGCACTGATAACGCCGCTGCTGCTGATCATTGACTACCTCATAGTGCCTGCCAAATCAAAAGCCACACTTAACTTCCCGCACTACCTCTCACTGGCGCCCTTCTACCTGTGGCTGCTAGTCTTTTTTGCGCAACCGCATAAAGAAGAACGTTTCCTCTTCCCCGTCTATCCGTTAATTTCATTATGTGGTGCCATCTGCGTGGACATTTTCCAACGCATCTTCTTCCGCATAAAAACGTTGCTCTGTAAAATACGTCCTGGCACACACTATCTGGATCACAGCATGTTTATTGCTATTGGCATTATGCTGGTTAGCACTTTGCTAGGTTTGTCGCGCGTTTTCTCGCTCTATCGGAACTATCACGCACCCATGGATTTAATGCTCGAACTGGGCCAGTTCAAGTCAACGCCACAATACCGCGCAGATCAAATATACAATGTGTGCATAGGAAAAGACTGGTATCGTTATCCTGGCAGTTTCTTCTTCCCTGCACAAAATTTCCGTCTTCGGTTTTTAAAGTCGGAATTCCGCGGCATGTTGCCGGCTTACTATGCAGGCGAGAATGCCACACAAACCGTACAGCCGTACTTCAACGACATGAATCAGGAAGACGAACGCACCTACTTCGATTATCAGCGTTGTCACTTTCTCATCGATTTTGATGAGGGAAAATACACGGCGCTAGAGCCCAGCTACTCCAAGCGGACCAAGGATTGGGCTGTGCTCAGAAGTTTGCCACTGTTAATACCAGACAAGTCGCATAAACTCTACCGTTCATTTTATATACCATTCCTCACGGACAAACATACCACCTATGGCGATTTGAATTTGCTGAAGCGCAAGAAAATGAAACCAAGTTAAACGGAACAACGGATACGGTTTCGTTTACAATTGAGAGTGTATGCATTTGCTTGCAACAGAACTTACTGTACTAAACGTACTGTTTTCCAGAGTGCATGCAGTTAATTTTTGTGTCATAAGGTCATAAGTTTAGTTAGCTCTCATCGCCTAAGTTTTAAACCCAAAAAATAAACACAATTTGAGCCTAGGAAAATACTAAAACCACAGACAGTAAAAGGTTAAACGTGATCGTTTATTTAAAGACCAGCAATTTTACGTGCACGCAATTTAACTCATGGAAACGTACACTCAATGGTGTTCTAGGCCTAAAATGTTTAGCATATATTAAATCTTTAATCTTAAATCTTTACTGCCCAATTAATTTTTTTCTCGAGCTGAACAACTTGGGGAATGCTAATTTTGTGGTCCGTTGCAAATTCAAATTAATGAGTGAAATCGTAGTTTGTATTAAATCTGACGGGCAGTAAGGTGCAAGATATAAGCAAGTTTAAGTTTTCTTTTTTTATATTTGTTTTAGCCCTATAGGCCATCATTGATACGGACTGCCCTCAGATATTGACTTAGCTTATTTATACTACTAAGAAACTTAAAAGATAAAACTACTTTATTAAAAGTATTACCCTTTTTTGTTGAGTTCACTTATTCGCATGCAACGATTTTATTAAAAAAACCTTTTTGTACCGAATAACAACAAAATTCCTCTGAGCATACCATCATCTTGTAAGGCAACCGTTTAAACATTTTTTACAAGTAGACTTGTGTCCAACTTTCTTTTATATACCACATACACACGTATATATTATATAGAATGTTAATTTTACTTCGTAGCTCAGCGTGTTTTTGTGTATGTATGTAGATATTTTAAGTGGAATTAACATAGTAATTGCAATATATTTTAGTGTAAGTAATTAAGCCAAAGATGTAAATGATGCTGTTGCTTTTGAAATGAAGCGAAATTCATGACTTTAAGAGTAATAAACATTATTGAAAGTAAAAGTTAAATCTTTTTTGTTGTGATACATTTCGCAAGTGAAGGGAAAATTCCTTTAAATATTTGATACTTATTCTGGCATTTTTCTATGACTATAATTTCCCCAATTGGGTTAAAACAGTTTTAAACAGTAAAAAACTGAATTTTGTCAATCTTAATATCGTTTTATCAAGAATCGCTTCTTCTCGATTGGGTCTTTTTGATGGAAAAAACTTGTAAACATTTGTACAAATTCTTACTGGAAAAGCGTTCGTTGATTCTTACGGATTTTTGTCTCTTGTCAGAATTCCTCCTTAAATTATTGTATTATATGAATATTATCTTTTACATGTTTTTAGCTAGTAAAAGTTATCAAACATAGTACATACCTTTTATCTCAGCTCAAACTTTAGATCAAATTCATCATATTCTGGCTAAGTAATAAGTCGTTGTCGAAACGATATTATTTTGCTAGCTGAAATTTTACAAAAACAACAATTAATTTTTTAAATATTATTACATACTTGTAAATTTATTAATTATAAAAATTTCTATATTTATTTTGATTGAACATGGAATTTTTTGGAATTAATTATGCCAAATGTATTAGAAAATTGTTCGGAAGCAAAATTTTACAAAAAGTCTACTCCGCCAACCTCGAACTACATTACAACTTCTTAGGACTATTGAATGTGCACCTTAGCAGCTATGAAGACGTACGAACAATTTGACTAAGGCTAAAACTAAATCTTACTAAACAGCGAATATTTACAAGGGGTCGCGCCTTTTGAGTATTATCTATTGGGATCGCTGGTTACAAGCAAGCCGCCGCCGCTCCGCTACTCTGCACTTAAAAGTAAACGGTCAGATTATTTTCGGAAGAGCCCATGGTGTCTGTGGCGGTCAGCAGGTTGGAGTCAACGCCGTTGCCACTGGCGCCGCCATTGGCAGTCATGATCGTCGTGACGCTGGCGCCTTGATAGGAGGAGCTGCTGGGCGGCGCCTCCCAGGCGGTCTTCTTGTTGTTATTATCTGCCGCCGTAGCGTTGTCCTGGTTAGAAAGCGAGTCCTGTTCGATTTCGTCCTCCTCGTAAAGCTGCCCATTGGCCGAGGCGCGTGAGACGATACCTGGAAGCAGAACTATGTACGTTTAGTGACAACTATTCTGAATGAGCGGCCGCAGACGCCCCACTTACTTCGCACTGTGGCCGCATAACTCTCCCGTTGCCGCTCGCGTTCGCGCTCACGCTGCGTTTCCCGCTCCAGGCTGGCCGCCAGTATGGTGGAGGCGCCCATTGCTGCCATGCTGCCGCCGCCACTAACCGCCGCATGCGCATGATGCAGCCCGTTGCTGCTGATGGGATTCGACATGGTTATGTTGCCGCCGTGCTTCATGTGCAACACGGACACACCGCCACTTGTCACCGTGGCGCCATTGCCATTGCCGTTGCCCGTCATTTTCTCATGCGTCACCAGATTGGCGGACGACACGGTGCTGTGCGCGTGGCTGTGCACGCGGTTGCGTCCCAACGTGTTGGGCGTTGTTTTGCGTTTGTTCTTCTTGGAGCGCATAATGTAGCACGTCAACGCTAGAATAATCATCATGAAGAGGCCGACCAGCATGCCGAGCATGCCAAGCAGACTGGTGCTCCAGGAGGACTGTGCCAATGCCACACCTTCCATGGTCACCGTGATGGGCACGGACGTGCTGCGTGGCGGCACACCCGAGTCAGTGGCTATCGCTATCAGATGCACCGTGGACTCATTGAGATTTTGCATTTGCTCCGGACGCATGTAAATGTTGCCGCTGGCGTCGATTTCGAAGACGCCCGCATGCTGGCCGCGTAAGGAGAGCTCAAGCTTGTCGTTGCGATCACCGTCGGCGGCCTCCACTTTGCCGATCATGATGCCCTCCAGGGAGTCAGTGTGAAGGCTGCGCGATTGCTGTTGAAAGATTTCGAAACATATCAAAGAATTATGTTTGTAGATCAATAAATTATTATTTTTTGTGTTCATTACGGCTTTTTCAACTCTCGAAATTGCAATCAAAAATTTTTTTTCACGAAAATGGATAAAAGATTTTTAATTTTTTCACTTTAACATTAATACTTTTCGAATCAAGGTAGACACCCCACTGAATTATTAATCAAATGGTTTTGTCAATCCCACGGATGCCCGCTTAAGATAGAGTATGATATTGCTTCACTGAGACTACTCACACTTTTGGGCACCAGGAATTCGTAGTGCGTTTGACGAAATCTCGGCTCCCAGTCATTCACATCGATCACCTCCAACGTGATCTCGGCAGTGGTATTGGTCATGCCATCTGTGGCGTACACCTGAAAGTCGTGTCGCGTCATTTTCTCATAGTCCAACGGCTTGATCAGTATCACTTCGCCCAGCGAGCCGACATTGAAGAATTGCGAGTTCACCGGGTCCGGTATGGTATACTTCAAATGCTTGCCGGGCTTGTTGGTGGGCAGCGCCAGTATGCGATTACCTACGGCGGTGTCCTCGCGTATGCGCATGACGAATTTTTTCTGCACAAAAGCCAGGGTGGTCAAATCACTGTGGGTGCCTGGATGCGTGAGGGCCACCGTTGTGAGTGCATAACGATCCGGATTGTCAATCTGTGTGGCCTTCACGACCAACGTGGCACCGTTCACCAAATCCGAGTGATTAATTGGCGTCAGCATTGTGATGACGGCACTGTGCGGATGCACACGGAAGTACTTGGCGTCTTGCGACTGCACAATGGAGTATTGTATGGGCGCGCAAATGCCCTCGTCCTGATCGACAGCCTTTAAGGGTTCGGGGCGTATGCGCAATTCGCCCGGTCGACCGTCGCCGGGCAGTTCGCCGTTGTACGTTTCACGCTGAAATTTCGGATTCTGATCGTCGGCATCAGAGATGACTACCCTGAGTAGCGTATCAGAGTACTTGGGAGGTTCACCTTGATCCTGCGCACGCAGATTCAGCGTAAAATTCTGCATGGTCTCATAATCCAACGCCTTCTTGAGCACAAGCGTGCCTTCGAGAGGGTTCAGAAATTGCACATATTCTGCGTAAGGACCCGGCAGCACTTGATACTCGACTGTGGAGAATGGTCCTGGCTGGTCGGCGTCTTCGGCGCGTGCGCCTTGCAGTATGCGTGTGCCCGGTACAGTCACCTCGGACAGGGTGAGCGTGTACGGGGTGGCACCGATCCATTCGGGCGCATTATCATTGACATCGATGACGCGCACATTCACGGGCACCACGAAGCTCTGTGGAAGAAAGAGAAGTGTTGATTTAGTGAAGTTGCTAGAGAAATCTTTTCTAGCTATTTTGGCGTTTAGACCGTTCCAATGAGTACAAATCGTGCCTGTAAACAAAGCAACAAACAAAAAGCTGCTAAACACTGGTCAACGACCCCATCGAAAGTTCAAAGTTCTTGAGTGCCGCCGCAAGAGCCTTTGTTCAATGTGCTGCTTCTACATGCTCGCGACGCTATGTAAACCACTGGGCTAGTGGCGTGAGCGGTCCTTTCCGCAATAGGTTCTTCCTTTCCTATGCAAAAATCAATGTCCACACTCGGCTGTTAGCTCCGAGAACATCAAGAGCACTACAAAATAAAGGCTGCCATTTTGAGACTATCAGCAGCGTAGTCAGGAATTCGCTGGAGGGGTACCTAATCTACGTCTTATTGAAAACTGAGGTAATTAATCATACAAGGTATCGGCAATAAATGAAGCCACTATCCAGTATGTATATTGCAGCAATTAAGCGGGAAATGCAATTAAACATTCGTTGCACGAAAAGTTGTTAGAGAATTGGTTGAATTTCCAAAGTAAATTATTATAATTCGCCCATTGTAAAAAAAATTGTGCCTCTAAAATAAATTTTTTGGTTTTTCAATAGTTGCATTGTAGATAACAATCAATTCGCATAAATAGTATTTATTCGGAAAAAAATTCTATCGATAACTTAATTGACTATTGGAAAAAACAGCAGTCTTTAAGTTGCTTAAATCGTAATTCTAAACGGATTATAAGAATTTGTGTAAGGCAATTTAAACTCAGAAATATGCGCTTTTTGTCGGAAAAAGTTATGAATGTAAGATTATATCAAATGATCGTAGTCTTTCAGGAGCCAGAAAGAAATTCGTTGTAATTTTTTGAAGAAACTAAATGAGCTATCAAGGAATTTTCTTTTTTTTAAAGTTCGAACGCATTAATTTTTATGAATTTTAATCAAAATTGCAAGCAGAAGGCAGAGTTATTAATAATTTTGTTAGATACTGTATATACGACTCTGCATGAACGAGATATTGTCTTTAAGGGTTTGGTAGAAATGCAAAGATTCAAAGAAAGTCAGCTGTGCTTGGCATACGGCACAGTACTTTTGAGCTCAATAATGAAATAAAGAACCCCGACATATTTAGTTGCCCCACTGGCTACGTGTCTGCATGTATAGTGCATTATAACTCCAAATACTGCACATTCTCGGCTGCTTAGACCAACAGTTCCTTTGCATATTTGCCTCCCATGCTGCCAACGCCAACAACCAACATTTCGGCGGAAGCGCTAATGGCTAATTTATGGCCACCACTATGAGGTTCCTTTAAATGTATGTGTGTGTGTGTTTGTGTGTGTGTGCCTTGGCTGCGGAATGCGCACTACCAACGCCTTCTAAACTAAATAAAAAGGCGTCTTTGCTGCGTTACAGTACTTTCGAATTGTTTTTCACAAAATAACTTTCAAAACACGTACAATGTTTTACTTTGTATTAAACAGAAGTTAAACAAGCAGTTGACACCCCTTCTAAGCAATACATGTCATGTTGTGTGTGCAAGATGTACGAAGTTGGTTACGTTGGCTTTCAATTGCAGTGCCACATTGCGTGTTTTGGAATCTTGTGTCGGTAATTGGTCTCAAGTGTTTGCACTTGATATGGGTTAATTGGTTTAAACTCCTGCTATTGCGTTACTCAGAAACAAGAACTCCAAAAAATTTTGGTGATTTTTAGATACCGTGTTGTCCTATATTTGTAGAAAAGGCGACAATAACGAATAAAATTTAAAACTTTTAGGGAACATAAACGAAAATGCTAGCTGCATAAAAGCAAGGAAAACCAAAAGCAAGAACCCTCGACATATTTGCGTGGAGTTAGAGAGAAAAATGCAAGACTAGGAACTATTTCAAACTACATGACAGGTGTGTGTGCAGAAAGAGGGAGTTAATAAAATTTTTACGAACTATAAAAAAACTTTACAAATAATCTATTACATTCAGATATAGGCGAAATTAGAAACTCTTATTGAAGGCATTTTAAAGTTTCAACAAAAAGAGAGAAAATTCTATAAAATATATACAAAATTTCTTAAATTCTAGAAAATCGAAAGTTTTCTCAAATAACAGTGTCATATTGTTTCCTCATGTCATTGCCTGAACTTAAGAAGCGATAAAAATGTTGATTTTCTTTTTAGTGCACGATTTGTGTGCAAAAATCTGATTCATTTATTCGCAGTTTTGGCATGCCGTGTACCCTAGGCTTAAGAGCAAATAGCTGCTCTGTTAGATTCTTTTATCCAAGCTAAAACTTACCGGATCCGTTGAGTGTCTTCGTATGCAAATGACATTTACATAAATCGATGAGGGTCCACGTAGACCTTCTTTGTCCAATTCAACGGCCAAGGCTAAATCCTTTGTGCCAGGCACAATTTGCACAGGTGAATCCTTCTCGCGCAGCGCCAGATTTATGTCGCCCTCGTCCACATTCGGATTGCCATTAATGCGCAGTTTGCCTATGATGGCGCCGACCTCCAAATCTTCATTGGCGAGAAAACTCTCCGCCGAACCGCCACCATCCAGATAGCAGCGGGAATCGAGTATCGCACTTTCGACGGCTGCAATTGAAAGCAAAGCGGAATGCAGGCTATAAATATCATATTTAGGTGTGTTAGTGAGGCGTGCAATTATGGCTAGAGCTAGGAGGCACGGCTAGCACATAATTCAGTTATAACTGGCTGCAGTAACGCATTAATTTGTTGTTGTCTAAATATAGCAGAAAAGTAAAATCTGCGCATTTCAAGTTTATTCAGTCAGAAGAGAGGAGCCCATTAACTGCAGCTCGAATTGCAGCTGCCAGTGAAAAGAGAAGTGGCAGTCGGACAGGCACTACAGCCTAGTCCAGTTGAGCATGCATAGAGCCGCGCCGGATTACGGCTGCTGGCATGCTCGTTACAATTTGCCTCCGTTGCGCTCTGGTAAGCTGCAGTTTCTACGAGGCGCAACCGTTTTGGCGGCAAATGTTTGCCGTTCGGTCTGCAGCTCGTGCCATACGCTTACTTTATATAAACTTTGAAGATTTTCTTTCTCGCTCAGTCTACCGCTCGTTTGGTTAAATGAACTCTCCCCTCTCTCATGGCACACTGTGTTTCTTAAGAAATTTCCATGTACTTGTAATTGTATTGCATTTTTTGGTCATGATTTCATGATTCATGCATTCAAGCTTGCTTCATTCAATTGTTTTGCATTTTTTTTACACTTTTACTATTGGCGAGTTTTTTGCTTGCACTTCCGCAAAAACAATGGCTGCTCTTTTACAAGCTCTACATACTAAGCAATTGTGTTAGTATGCAATTGGTGCAACCATAATGAGTGCAGGCTAACTTTGTGTAGTTGGATTCTATGCAAACCAAGGACTAACGTCATATGTATCTTATTTTATTCCAACTTGAAGTAAAATACGGATATATGCACTTCTATATTCTTGTAAGATTTCATTTCAAACTGGAGGAGGTGCGCGTCTGAAGAGAAACCCTAAGTCAGGTCGTAACCTCGGTTGTTCTGACCAATAAAGAAGAAGAATTTAATAAAATTTAGAATGTTATCGAAGACTGTTTATTGAATTAACATAATTCGAATCTTCATTTAAGTACCTATTAGCATTGAGATTTTTTCTCATATCTTTCATTATTAGTCTGTAAGACTGTCATTGACTACTCAAACAAATGAATCTTCCATACACCTTAATAAACAAGAATATGAACTTATAGTAGTGTAGCTTCAATTTATATAAAATGTGACCCCACCAGGAAAAACCTTCAAGCAAAAAAAAGCCGTAGCCATTCAAAAATTACTCACAATTTCATCACACAGAAACCTCAATTCGAGAGTCAATCATCAGTGGTGTATGACAACATAATAATACGATATTAACATATTTAATAGAACTTGAAAAGAGTTCTTGACAATGGTAAAGAGATATACAGACAGACAAACATACAAATTTACAAACAATCAAACAATTTAAGCAAACTTCGAACAAGCCAAATTCGTGCAATTGAAATGATTGTTGAAAAATAGTTGCAGGCAATTTAGCTTTACAACTGCGAGTGCTCGAAAATCAAAAGCGTTGCATTTTTATAGCCACTTGAGTTATGGGCGGGGAGTGGCAACAGTGGCAACATGTAGTGCTGGGTTGCCTTTCGTTGTGGCAGGCATAAGTCACAACTGATGTTTACGTTGGAAATCGTTGGGCCGGAACGTCGCCGCTCGTCTGCTTTTTCCACCTGGAGACTGCCTCCGAGCAGCAGTTGACAGGCAGGCCATGGCAGCATTTTGAAGCACAGCTTATCACATGCGCTATTGCGTTAATGTAACCGTAAGAAAGTTGATTTTGTTTCAGACTGATGAAAAGTTGATGACCTGGTATTGCGTATTACATGCATTTAATTACTTCTGAAATTAGTAATGCTAGAGCTTTGCTACTTTGAAGGCCCCACAAATTCGAGTCGGCCTGCATTCAAAATGAGTTCTCGAAACATGTTGGCACACATCCTCTTGCGATGAAGCATAAATTCCAAAATTTTAATTATGGCCTTTGCATTTCCGTTGCGTACTGGCAACGTTATGGAGCACCATTTTGGAGCGGTTTTTTCCAAAAATGGTGGCAATTTCTTAACGGTGCGTAACGCGTTGTACGCGCAGATGCTTCGAAATCTGTGGGAAGCTTCGAAATCTTTCGATACTGGCAGTGTTTAATGCAAAATTTTTGCATTCGAAAATATATTCACATGCACACAGTTGAAAATGAATGACGTAGATAGACATATGTATGTATACATATATGGCAATTCTGCCTAGCTTATAATTCGCTCGCATTCTAGGGTGGTACCAGGAATCTCATTTCAAATTTAAATTTAATGCGTTTTACCATTAATGAATTGATCTATGACACTGTCGGCGATTGCAATCGATGTCGTTATTTCCGATTGGGTATGTGTGGCAGCAACACACACAAAATTCAAATATGTACATATGTGTGAGTGTCACTTATTGCCAAATACCATGGGCCAAAGTAACTGTTCGTCTGCGCGTGTTTTTGTCTTTTTAGTCCACCCGCTTGTGTAATTACGTAGTACAAAAAAAGATGGAAAACCACAAAGCTGAACGAAATTTTACATAAAAGAAGAAATATTTTCTATTTTCCACATAGTTGTTTGTGTCTTTTCGTATTTCATGTTTTGTCTTCTTGAACTTTATTTACAAAAGTATATAGCAAAGGTATATTGGATAATAGCTCCACGAGGGATTTCACTTTTCAGCATGAGTTTACACTTGTTTTACATGAGGAATTTGTACTTTTTTGAGTTTGCCATATTCACTTTCGTTTGTTTTCTTTGTCTGTCATGGCATATGAGTGTGTGTGTGGCATGCCCAAACACTGTTTTTTGCAAGCGAAGTGCGGAAGCAAGAATTTATTGCCACTTTCGATTTTATTTCTTATAGAAATGTATGTAGAAAGCGGATTTCCGCTTAGTGTGTGAAAAGTTAAATAACTCGTTTATTTGCAATTTTTATGCAGGGGCCAAGGAAGTTCGATAGTTACGGCTTTATGCAAAAGTTTGCACAATAAAATTGTGAACTAGGCATCAAAATTGCGAAATTCCAGTTTTTAGCTGCTTATGCTGCGGTTCATATTTACAGATCAATGCAACATGTCAATGAAATGTCACAAAAATCGAATATAGGAATCGAAATGTGCAACATTTCGTTAAAACTTCTCAATTCCGTTCGAATATGGATATAGAATGAATATCTAGGTTCGATTAGCCGGTGCTAAAATTGAATGAGCACACACAAACTAATGCAAGAAAGCTTGGCCTATGCCTCAGTTTAACAGACTATTGTGAATTATTAGCTTTCTTTATTATGTCGCAAATTCCTATTCGAATTTCACTATAACATATGTATGCATGCATGTAAATCTGGTCAAGCATTTAAGCATTAAAAACTAAAACGACATCGAAATCCATGCCTTCTTTTAACAAGCCAAATTAATTACAATTAATTAATTTTTTAATCGAGTTTACGCACGATTTGGCGATAAAATTTTACTTTCTCGCTAGTGTGCAGGTATGTCAGATTTTATTAAAAAAAATGTTGTACACACTGTCTGAAATCTCTTTCACTTGCACATCTTGCCAAACTTTAAAAGGCTGCGCCAGCCGTAAGTAGATGCTTCCAAGAATTCGTGCCTTATCCACAGAAGAAAGTTGCACATGACTATTGCTCGATGTCACAACAATTAACCCAAGAAACCTAAATGAACTTGAAAAGAACGCTCGCGCTGTAGCTCATACGATTTCACTCACGTCGCGTTTATCTTCAGACCTTTGAAGTTCTCTAAAGCACAACACAAGCATACGCACCATTGTTTACACACAGTCTTCGCGTATGTGTGTATGTATTTGTGCATGTTTGGAGTTGCAGAGGTTACAAAGTGCTGGGATGGCTTCCAGCCTTGTCGACAATGCAAGACAATGAAAAGTGGCAGAAAAATATTGTAGAAATTATGCGAGTCGTTTAAGAACTTAAAGTTTTATTATTGCTAGTTCCAGCTACAAGCGGACCGTCCGCTTTTTAGTAAACATTATGACCAATGCAAACGTTTAAGTTACATCAGTAACATGCCACATTACAGAACTTAATTGCTGTCATGTTTTTGCTGCTTCCTTTATAGCTTGCTTTTGTAAAATGTTTAGAGCAACTGTTAAAATGCAATTGTTGAGACCTTCTAATTCCGCCGAATGCATTACAAGTTCTTCTACAAAACTCTCTATAGGTACTCTTATGTTAAGTTCATTCACATACACATATAATTGGATATTTCTAGTCAGCTGATATGTCCAAGCTTAAGTAATTATAAATTTTAGCAGTTCTTTAAATGTCTTTTGTACTTTTGGCGCCTCTTTTGAAATAACTAGCAACATTTTATGAAAAATTTGAGCTGGTACAAATTATGATTTTAAATCGGCAGTCCTTAGATCTGGCCAGTAGTCAGAGTATAAATGGGATAGAAAATATTACTTTCAGATCGAGAAACTTGATCGTGACAGAATTAATTTCAATTAAACAATAAATTTCTATTCAAATAAATGTTTCAATCCGAAAATCCGAAATCTGTACCAAAGTTTACATCTTCATTCAAAAGTTAAAAGTTTTATGAAATGAAATGGGAAAAGTAAAATATAACCTTTCCAGTGAAATAAGGTTTAAAAATATTGTTTTAAAATGGAATTAAAATGTGCTTGATTCCTGCATCAAATAAAAATAATACTGATATGGACAAATTGGAGCAACAATGCTTTAAAAATTGTCTTTAAGCTTTACTGAAAGAACTGCCCCAGTGAGAAGTAAGCACCCCTGGTATCCCCATAGACTTCACAGTCAATCAAAAAATCAGTAATTTATCACAAAATAGCTTACCACTGCTTTGTAGAATCAAGCAAATAGCGCCAGCGACAAAAATCCATTGAAATCCCAGACACATTTTGAGGAAAATGCTTTTTAAAAATTGCGCCAATTCAATAACACGTCAGGATATTGTGGTCAGCATTGAACAGGCTCGATGATTGTGCAACTGCAGTTGATGATCATAATTGAGCTTGCTACGCATTCGTAAACACATCATGCTCCTTTATTTAGTAGCTGCTTAGGCAGAGAAGGGTTCTGCAAGCGCATATTTTTCAACAAGTTCACAAACTAAAAGACAACAACAAACACAAATTTACAGTCCATAAAACCGGTAAACGGGCAAGCGGGAAAACGACGTTAGCCGTAAACGTCTACGACTGCCTCCTAAACGTGAACACTTTATATGTATTTGTTGTGCCAAGTTGGGGGGGGAGTAAGTTTCATTCAGAAGTTATTTCATACGGCAGCTGTTGTTGTAGCTGTTGCTTTTTTTTTATTATAGTCGAACGGTATTATTCATATCTGATGTGCCAGAAAAACGCTTTATTTATATGCACGTGTGAGTATGTGAGCGCTTTATTTTACTTTAAGTATCACACACACACACACAGAAACAACACTTTTTTATAGCTCTTGCTCTACATTTAGAAATTTTATTATTAAATTAAATTATTTTGAGCGCGTAGGAAGGCAAGGGTTAATTTGCATATGTGAGTGGTTGCAATAAAGTTTGAGCACTTTAAAATTATTCAAACGTATTTCGAAGAACACTGCAATTTCGCATAATTTTGCCTTTTTTGGCACAAAAACAAAGCAGCCGGAACCGTAAATAATTCATGTACTTTATTCTTCTTGTATGATATTATTTTAAATTCTTGAATAGATAGAGCGACTGTCAATCCAACGATGAATGAAATGATATAATTGATATATTGTGCTATTTGTTGTTGTTGCTATTGTTGTAGGCTAGAATATGTCATTTGACAGTACACTTTAAGTTTCGTTGCTAAAACGTTTCTTCACGCGCGACTAATTCAAACGCATACTCATACAAATCGTGCACATTTCCGGATACCACTTTACGACATGCTACACTTCACTTCACTTTCTAGCAAGGAGCGCTGCTTCGGTCCTTTTTTGCCTTTGCTTGTAATTGCACAAAATTGCTCTAACGTCGTCAAAAGCGAAACTTGACCGGAAGTCGAACAATACAGAAAAGTCATTCACCTGTAACGGTACGCAAATAATCAGAGCCAAAGCTCGAGACTTTTGCAGGTGGGTGCGACGTCGCCGGCTGTGGAAAGTCGTGCGGGTCGCTGTGTTGCAATTTTATTATTATATTTCGTGACAAGCGCATGCAACCCCCTAGCATTAATGTAGTTTGTTGCCCAAATGTGCTTTTCTTTGGCAGCGTCTACATTCGAGAGGTTGAAGCAGTGTTGTTGTTGCACACTTTTCAGTTGTTGTATTCTTTGCTACGAATTCGATTCCGATTTCCGGTTTATAGTTTTTTCAAGCAAACTTCATTTTTAATTCTGCAAAATTTTACGTTTTTATTCTTTTTCCACTACACTTTTTAACTGTTTAGAAGTTCGCTTTAAATTTTTTTTTTGGGAAATTTGTCTATATAGTTAGGCCCGATATTCCGAAAACGGTAGTTGCTGCAGCAATGCCAAAACACGAACTGATTTGCTGCAGTATTAGCCAAGCAGGGAAGAACCCTTGCCAACCACGCGCAACAGTCCAACAGGCGGCTTGCATGTGTTGGTGTGGCTGTTGCTTAGCATGGAGCCCGGCTGCGTTGCTGCGATGTGGCTTATGGAAAAGCGTACGTACCGACCGACGAGCGCAGTGACTCTCTTTTGAAGAGTCTCGCGCTTGTTTGCTTTTGAGCTACTTCTGCTTTACCCCACTGTGTTGGCTTCTTTTTCATTATCTTTTTTTAGCTTTGGCGTTTCTGTGTTGAAAACGTTTCCACATCACTCGTCAAGCGTTTCAATTATTATTATTTAAAAGAAGTAGTTGAAAGCAGATACTACGGCGCACGCGCGCACACTCACTCACTCACTCAGTCAGTCACCACGCTGCCAGGCAGGCGACAACGAAAAGGCAAGTCGAGCGGTGTGTTTTCTTATTTTACGAGCTTCGAGCCGCATAAAAGAAAGGTTTAAAAATGCTTAAACTTCATAAGAAACAGCAAAATAGTTGTAACATAAAGCGCAGCAAAATTTATAGTTTTTTTTCTTGTCAAAACTGACCCTTCTGGTACTCCCCTGGGAAACACTATTCAACGCATGTGATTTCAGTGGCGGCAATGAGTAACACTCTCGCGTGTTTAGCTTTTTAATTGTTTAGCGCCCCTGCTAAGTAATGAGTCGTCTCCTGCGATTTCCAGTCATGTCATTGGGATCAATGCAAAATGTGCTAAATGAATTTGGATAAATTTAAAGCAGATTGACTCCTAAAATGAAGTTAACATGCTTATGCTCAGCATTTAGCTGACCTCCTCAAAAATCATTTCAATTTGAGTAACTTTTTAAGAATTCAGCGCTTAATTCTTTAGGCCCTTGTAGAGCATCGAGTTGTAAACGTAGAAGATCTGCACCTTAGTTATATGAGTTAAAAATATATATACATATATTATTCACTTAACGATAATAATAGTTGACAATTAATTCGAAAATTATATTACTGAAAATGGATTCATTTAGCTATTGAATGCTTTCAGTTTAAAATATTTTACTTATAGGAACATGTAAAGTAAACACTTTTACATATATTTTGTATATTGTCATAAACAATTGTCAAAAGCTTTCTGGCTTCTAAAGTGACCTTAATCGCATAACTTACCATTGCTACTTTCATGCGCTCAATCCACAAAAAAGTGACTTCTCGGTTTGTTATAATTTGGTATGGAACCTGTCTATGTACACATAATACAAAATTTCGTTCTAATTGCATATGTCAGTTGTGACGGGTATTCTGGTGTTTTGTTTACGCCAGGGCGCTCTTCCCTGACAACCACGAAAAGAGGGATAGAGCTCATTGGGAAAAAGGGAGCAGTCTTTTTTAGCCACACTCATTTATGTGCTGGTTTAAGCCAAAGTGTAACCGGTTTTCTGACAAAGCTTTGGGGGTTGTTTCAATTTGCATGCATTCAGTGCTTCTCTTGCTTGCATTCCTCCGTGCACTGGAGTACCTACTCTTCCTATGCATGTATGTACATAATTCATACTCTTCCTTACTCATAACCTTATGCAAAGTTGTCCTGTTTTTTTGGACACGCTTCGCTTGCTTTTGTTTTTGTGAGTCAAACAGTTAAACACAAATCTTGATTTTATTCTGTCAGCTATCGTGGCAAGGAAAGCCACTCAAGCATTTCAATTGCTCTTTACCTATCCTGTTGCTGTGTGGGGATAAAAACGTGTGATAAGAAAGAAATACTTTTATGCTGTGGGAAATAAAATGGCTCTCAATAAAGTTTCTCGATATGAAGACATCAAGTTCTAAAAAGAAGAACTGTATAATTTTTAGAATATCGAGCTAAAAGGCTTTTCTGTAAAGTTAAAATGAAGAAGGCTTAAAACAGACTCCTTGAAATGATGGATATTTAGCACGTCTTTAAATATTTTAAAATCGAGTTTTTTAGTTCCGTTTAGCTTCGAAAAGTTTGAAATATAACGATTTATGCTCGAATGTTGCATTTCCGATTCGAATTCATTAGGTTGTTGTCTAAGAATTCGTATTCGAATGTGAGAGCAATAACAACAACCATTTCGAAGTGACTTGGGTTTGAATAGCACAGTAATCTTTAATTTACTCTACTCGACAATTTAGAAGAAGAAGCGCTAGGATAAATATTTACATCTCTGACATAGTAAACAAAAACAGCTGACTGTGCTGCTCAAACTGTACGACTTCACGGCATAGCAGTTTGAGTCATTTCGGCAAAGGGTTAAAGAATGGCAGCGAAATGCATTCCGGGCATTTTTGGACGCACAAACTATTTATCACGCATGCGATAAATTTATCCACTTTACGTTCCCGTTGTGGCGTTGTGGTGAAAATTGAAAACTCCAAAATCGCATGCGTTTTTCGCCAATTTTGTATGCAAAAATTTTTCGTTGTAAAGCAATTCAATTCAATTTCGAGCAAATTCACAAATTCACACGCGATTTCTAGCAACTTTCTGCCCCCCACTTCATTTGTATGTTGGCAAAAGTGCCTTCAGTATTAATTGAATTGATTAATTTCCTTTTTTATAAGCTTTATATTAACTTCAAATCAGGTATGTATGTCGTCAAATCTAGTAATCAATTTTTCACCCACTTCCCGACTACTTAGAGATCTGAAACTTTGCATACATGCCTAATCTAGAGCCCAATACATGAATCAATAATTTTTATGGGCGTAGGATAAGGGGCGTGTCACTTTTTTATAAACTCCAGATTTGTGTATAACTTTAGAACTACACATCACACATCAATGAAACTCGGTAGGAACTTACTACATATCAATATCCTTCTACTGAGAAAATAAGGGGGACACTGGATAAGGGGGCGTGGCACCCCCCATACAAACAAAATTTTTGATCTCGATTAGCTTTGGAACTAAAGGTCGTGCAGCATTGAAATTTCGTACGCAGGCGCCTCTTGGATGTGTCGTCCCACTGGTAAAATTTTATGGGCGTAGGATAAGGGGCGTGGCACTTTTTATCAACTCCAGATTTGTGTATAACTTTAGAACTACACATCACACATCAATGAAACTCGGTAGGAACTTACTACATATCCATATCCTTCTACTGAGAAAATAAGGCGTGCACTGGATAAGGGGGCGTGGCACCGCCCATACAAACCAAATTTTTGATCTCGATTAGCTTTGGAACTAAAGGTCGTGCAGCATTGAAATTTCGTATTTTATGGGCGTAGGACAAGGGGCGTGGCACTTTTCAAGCAACTACACACTTGGGCTTCAGTTTATAATTATAGGTACACCACACATGAATGAAAAACGATAGGAACTTACTTGCCGCGCCCTGCTGGCAAAATAGCAACAACTCACCGCGTCACAAATATGCCACGAATATTAGGGTCGATCACTGCCGTATTATTTGTTAAATTGAGGATATGACATATGACGATAGGAAACACTGTGAATACCCTAAATATTGTGTACTGCTCTGCAAGTTTAAAATTCTTTTTGCGAAAAATTTCAGAGCTCTAAAATTGAATTTATGGAAGACTAAAAAGTAGAAAATAAAATTATATAAAAAAAAACTTTTTAAAAATAAGCTTTAATGTACTAAGAAGTAGAAAATAAGTTGTTTCCAAGTCACCTGTATCTTACTATTAATAAAAGCTTGTGCGCTCAATATCCATATTCAAAAAATCTTTCATTACTAGAATCTATTTGCAAAAAATTATTTAAATAAAATATTGTGGTAACTGTTTGACAAATATTGAACACATGAGCGCCCCAAGCTTTTATGGATAGTAAGATACAGGTGACTTGGAAACAACTTATTTTCTACTTCTTAGTACATTAAAGCTTATTTTTAAAAAGTTTTTTTTTATATAATTTTATTTCGAATTCAGGTCAATTTTGCTACCCACAGTGCTTGCAAAACTATGAGTGAAACTCTTGCATTAATTAATGGGTAATTTGACCCATTTTTGAGGCCAAAATTAATAACAGCCAAACTGAAAGGAGTTTTGGGTAAAAAATGGTGGTCTTATAAAAAACATAGGTGGTAAAAAATTTGGGAGAAGAAATTTGTAGAAAATTTAACCTTTGTCTGCCCCGGGCCTTTTTTAACGAGTTTTATTTAATTTTGGTTCATAATTCATTATCTAATATGATTTGACTTAGTTCGCATTCATACGCATAGCTTAACACTATGTCCAAGCTATCTTCGTATTCATCGGCACTCTCGTTCCAATTTTGAGATAATTCTGGAGTACAGAGCATGTCAAGAACTTCTCGTGGAAGTTGCACGAGTTTTCTTCCTTCTACTCGTCTCTCCAAGCATATTGATGACATGAGCGGATCGGACATGTCCAAGGCCCTGTTGAAAACGTCCGAAAGATTATTTTTCCGGCTGTTTTTGCGTGCATGATGCAGTCTATCAGACTTGTATAGTTTGTTGCGGGACTCAGCAGCGTCTTTTCCAAAACAGCCTACCGGCAGTATTGTATGCTCAATGATTTCTTTTGAGTGAATTAACACTTTGTGTACTGTAGGAATCATTGGGAGCCAAGCATCTCTCCTTTTTGCTCGTTCAGACTTCTCAGCATACTCTTTCTTTGGACGCCCTACTAAAAATTTTGAGAGAGATTTACAGACATTTTGATTGCCACAATAAATTTAGCGTTTAGCCAGAGTGGGTTTTTTTTCTGGAAGACGGCTATCTTCCTATGAGAACTCTCCCATCTAACTGAAGCATTTTTGCAAAAAGTTCGCACTTTCTCCTTCAACGAAGCCGATTCCTCATTCAAAACATTGTAAGTTCGCTATATTTCAAGCTGAGGTTGCCTACGAAAAACTGATATTTCTCAAAAACCGCAAAAAATCGCAACTTGAAATTGACAAATTAAACACAAAATTCTTCACTCTACACGTTTCGGATATTTTAAACACGGCCAAATACGGCCAATAGTTTAAAAGCTTATCCAAAGCTAATTTTTAACTAAAAAGTTTTGTATAAAATGTTATGCTAGAAAAATGAGTTTTTCCAAAAAAAAAAAAAAAATTAACAAAGTTGCCTGCGAAAAAATGATATTTCTCAAAAAACGCAAAAAATCGCAACTTGAAATTGACAAATTAAACATAAAATTCTTTACTCTACACGTTTATGATAATTTAAACACGGCCAAATACGGCCAATAGTTTAAAAGCTTATCCAAAGTCAATTTTTAACTAAAAAATTTGTATTAAAAGTTATGTTAGAATTATGAATTTTTGCACCAAAAAAAAATTTTTTTACCAAAACTTTTCTCTTGACCTATTATGTACTTACTTTCACCTTTCTTCTCCATATTTAATTGATATTAATATGTGCTATTTTAATTAATTTAAACACTTGCGAAACTTCGATAAAATTCACTGCGTATATTGTTTTTCACAAACAATGACTTTGACCGCCTGCTGAGACGCCATCGTTTGTTTTTTACCAAATCCGATTATACAATTATTTGACTTGATGTTTTCTTTATCGAACACCATTAAAAAAAATTGATTTTTGCAAGTGCGAAAAATTAATTTTGGCCTCAAAAATGGGTAAAATTACCTATAGTGCATTAGAAGAAATTGATTGGTGCGTTTTGAACGGACATATTAAGCTACTGGAAAGATAAATTAGGTATTCTGTAAACGATATTTTATTTACTACATGAAGTTGCACTGCATATCTACATATATACATATGTACATATAAATAGAGCATGTTTGTGCTAGCTCTCACAAAAAATTTCGGCCGGTACTAGTTTTAATCATCTTTTGAATGGCATGAGAACTTTTTTTCAAATGCAAATATTATTTCTCATGCTTTGTTACTCCATTTATTTATTTTGGCTGATAATACAATTTTCGAAATTTGCTTTTCCAGACATCTTTTTTGAAATGACATCAACAACAAAAATGCTCAATAAACTAAAAAGAATACCCTGATTTAAGCTGTACATGACAAAAGACCACATTATCAGTTGCAATGCCGGACAAGTAAATATTTTTTAACACAAGACAATCATCATATATGTATGTTTGCTTACGAAAATTCTAATTTGATTTTAATTTTCTGCTCGTTTGCAGTTGAAGTGCGACAAAAAAATCGAGCAGAGTCCGAAATGTGGTGGTCGTAAAGTGCATTTTAAATGAGATTGCTTGGAGAGCGGGAAGTTTCGGAAGAGTCGCTCGCATACCTGACATGTGCATGGATTTGTACGTATAATATTAGTCATAAATCTAACAGAATTTGTCTGCTTATGAATGCCAGGAAGTAATTAGGAAGTTTCAAGAATCTTAACCCTTTTCTCAGCTGTCTTCAGCGGTTATGGTTCTGCTGTTGAATCCTTTTTTATGAAAATATTACCTGTGTCAACAGCTCTGAAAAAAGGAAATCCCACACTAATGAGAAAGGGTTAAAGAAAGACTGGCATTTTAAAAACTTAAAAAAAACTGCGCATACACACAAAAAGTAGTAATAATTGACTATCATAAAAATTGCAATTTCGACAATGGCATTTTTAAATTTGGTGTTCTTTTTTTATGAGGGTAATTTTTATGATGTTTGCAATGTACCTGGGAAGCACACACTTTCTGCTGTAGAAGTCTTGTCTCTCTCTCTTACTTTTTTTCGTTTTCGCAGCTTGTTTTTCCTGCTAGTTTTCGAAAAGAAGTTCAGCGAGGGTTTTTTTGACGCCTATTGCAACTGACAGAGGGCTTACTTTACATTTTTTTGTAGAATATTACTAAGCTTTTAATTTTTCCAGACTTACAAACATGCACGTCATAGCGATTTTAATTAAAATCAAACAACAGCAAGTTTCATTTGGCCAGAGTCGCTGCCACGGGCGTAACTATTTAGCACCCCATTTTGGGAACTTAAATCGCTTTGACATTTGGCAATTTTTTCATTTTCGTTCGTGCGTTAATAGCTGCACGTTTTATTGCAATGGTAGCCAGGGAAAAAACTCGCACACACAGATGCAGACGCAGACACCAACACCCACATGCTATATAAGGACCAATCTGCCACCCCAAGTCGCAGCGATGAATCCACTTCGCTGTGCAAACTCGCTACAGCCATCCACCCCGCACAATTCCCCCCCATTCGTCGGCTGAAAGGCGAACGAAGAAAAGCAGGGAAAAAACCGCCGCCGCATATCATCATATGCCATCAACTTCAGCAGGCCGGCTGGCAGGCTGCGAGGCTGGTGGTGGCGGCTGCCTGCGAGTGGCCATAATTTAAGTGGTGCACCCACACACCCACAGCCGCCACGGCCACTATTGCCACTGCTACTGCCGCGACCGACCCCGCCTGGCCCACGCTTTACTTTTTAGCTGAGCTGTATCGAAAATGTTGCAAAATGGCAACGCACACAAACACACCAACAAATAGTGCGATATGCCGCGATAGCGGAGTTGGAAGGAGTGAGCCAGGCTGGCAGGCGAACGTCCATAAAAATATACGAGCACTCATTATGATAATACGAAAATAAATGACAGAACGCAAGCGGCAAGCGCAAAGTGCTCCGCCGCATGTGTCGAGCTTAAGCTGGCGTCCCGGCCGTCCGTCCTCTGCAAATATGCCACCACACACTCGTTCGCTTTGTATTGACTATGCATGTAGTGGTAGTGAGTGGGGGTGTGACAGGGCGTTAGTCTGGGGTTGCTTTTAATGTAAGCCTATTTTTCGTATTTTTGGCAATTTTTTACTCTCCTTCTGTGCTTTAAGCTTTTTATACGGCAACGAAAGAAATTCTTAACTCTACTGTTGACAACCATGCTTTGCGGCAGTTCTTCTTGACTAAACTAATTTCACAGTGCTTGCTTAATTTAAATTCGAACTAAGTGTAAAACTAATGCAGCTCTACGCCTCATTTAGATGCCCAACATTTGGTATCTGTGAGAATGAAATCCGCTTAATAAACATCATTTATACTAATTTATATAGGCCCTATCAAATCCGCCATTTGTCATCTCTTTTGTGCCTCAATTCTCGACTTCTGACTCCGTTTTGCTACTTATTTTACTGACTGTACTAAAATGAAAAAGTTTTTTAGTACGGAATGTCCAGATTAATATCAGACATTTTTTTTATTAATTTCAGATTAGTCAAGTTGATTTCAGAAACGAACAAACTGAATTGAAATGAAAACAGTCAATGAACTGAAATTGTATTTGATTAAAATTTTACTAATACGACTTCAATTGTAACGTTTTTGGAATCAATATAGAAATGGTATAGTCGAGACGACACTGACTTACATATATAAATACAAAATAAAGCGGGAAAAAGTTATTATTATAGTATGGTCAAAAACATGTATTTGGTATGGTATGGCTGGTGTATATAAGGATACGTTTTGCAAATGTTAAATTTCTATCTAATATCAGTGTATTAAATTTTAAAATTTTTTTCTTTCAACTGCATTCATTGAGTGAATTCCTTGCCGACAGTCTGTCTCAACATAAGAGTTAACACATGTTCCATCCAACCTTGTGCACCATCAGCTACACCACAGCCTTCCCATCATTCGTTCGTTTGACTCTACTTTTTCATGCCATTAACGACATTTCGTACTTTTGCACTTTTACGCCGACTTCTTTTTTCAGTTCCCATTTATTACTTTTTTCGCTTTTCGCTAGTTGCAAAAATACTTTTTTGTGCACTCTGCCAACTCCAGCCCCCCAAAAAAAGAAGCTTGTCTTGCCTACTTTGTCGTAGAAAATGAAACTGTTGTTCTGACAACTTTTCAAAGATAGCATACTTTTCTTCAGCCAGCGAATGGCGGCGAAACTTCGTTACTTTTATTTGATTTTTTACTTACTTCTACTTTTCTTGTCTGCTATTAGTTGGAGTAGGCGACTACGTCCTCTCATCTCATCTCAGCTGATGTGATGTCTTTGTATGCCGTCAGTGGAATTGCTGAAAGTCTTGTTTGTCATGCTTCTGCCAAAAAGGCAGCAGACTTTTTGCTATATATTTTTTGCGCTGTAGTCGGCAACTTTTTTACCCTCCTCCAGCTTGCATGCTCATCAAAAAGAAAACATATTTTGATTCAACGAACAGTGGAAGACGATAGATGTAAAAATATGTACATTTTGCTTAAATTTACTTATGAACATAAAAAACGGTTACTGAGTTATTTCAATACATTTTTTTATTTGTCTAAAATATTTAAAGTTTCTCCAAGACCATCATTATATTCGAATCTAGCCGAAATTTTAATACATATCAAATGTTGATGATTTAGAATAAAACGTTAGTTAGAAACAAAATTATATAAGGCTAAATTTCCCCTCTGATCACCACAAACAGTGGTTATATTCGCTAATGCTAAGGAAATTCTATATCCGATATAAGCATCGATTTATAATAAAGATCAAAAATATAGAGCGACAAAATTTTATAACAGACCATAATTTTCTTTTAGTTTTGCATGTCCCAAAACCGAATTCGTTCTTAGAATTTCAGCGTCTGTGTAATAGAAAAGCATAGCGAGCACAGCTGCTAGCCGTACTTTAAGTTCGGATTATTATAAAACCATGAAACATGTTTTTCGTAAAAAATTTAGTATTTTTCTTGAAATGTGCCAATGGCCAATCTAGCCTAGCATCAATTTGGTTAATTTAAATAAAAATCAAAATTAAGCCCAGATGCCATCGAATAAATTCCAAACACTGCTACGTTGCAAAAAACTCACACACACACACCAAAGGCAACAGCAAAAACTGAAAATAAAGCCGGCGAAAAACATCAAATCACAAAGCGTACAAAATGAAATTCCACCCCCGGAATCCCGGAATGGTTGGTTACACAGTGACGTGGAAGCGAAAAAATGAAGTAAAAGCGGTTTATGGCCATGGCGTGTGTGTGGGTGTGTGTGCGCGGGGGAATGGGTTTTGGGTGGTGCGAGTGGCCTTTGTTAGTGAAACAATCAAAAACAGTCACTGGCAAAAAAGCACGGCCACTTCGAATGTGGTGACACGACGCGCAGGATGGAGGACGTCGCTCGTCCAGTCGAAGTTGCTGACGACGAAGTTTAATGTGGCCCTTCTCCCTGCTTGCACTTTTTCATTTCACATTCACTCTGCTCGCTCTGGCCTGGGCGGCCATTCAGCCATATTTTTATGTGTTGGACGCATGGACCAAGTGCGCCATGATGAACAGCATTTAAGTTTGGTAAGCTTTCTCGACGGTCGCCGTTCTGCGCTCTTGCAGCCATAGCTCTTGGCTGACGACTCTCCATGCCCTGCCGCTGTGCTGTGAGTCCTCTACCAAGTTTGTTCTTCATATTTTTCCGCCGCGTTTCTTTTTCGTTTTAGATTTCTGTTGGCGCTTCCATTTTGTGGCATGCTTTTTATGAGGCTTTTTACGAAATTACATTCTTATGCAGCGCCATTTTTATTTGCCAACATTTTTACCCCCGCATTACACCAGCCCCAAACCACCACCCCAGTTTGGCTGTGCGAACGCCTTAATGTATGCACCGAATTTATTCCATTCGAGAGATTTTTTGTTATTTCGCCTCGTGTGCGATAACATCCCAGCGTCATAAAATTGCCTTCCCCTCGACGTCTCAAGCCGCTGCGTTGCGCGCCAACGCTCCGCCGCTTCGGCAAGTCGAGTCGAACCTTGGCGGGCGCTTGGCTTTTATTAGCAAAGATGGCTGCCATCTCTCGGTTTATGAATGATATTTTTATGCCGCATATTATTTTTGTGCGGAAAGCAGGTTCTTCGCATTGCCGTTGCGTTTTTCCGTGCCGCATAAAAATGGCTTTTTATTTCTCTTATCTGAGCGCGTTTATATTATTGTATTTTTTTTCCTTGGCCTCGCCTTCTTGCGTTGGCTTGTTGGGCGGAATTCGATTGGATTGGGTGGGGTGGGGTGTGTGCGGTCCTCTTAATATCCCTTTTTCGGGAATGCTTGTATTTTATGTTGGTCTTTGCTTTTGTCATTTCCGCATTAATATCATATTTTCTTGGTTATTTACTACGGCGTAAATAATAAATATTTTGATATAGCGCGACACTGCGTATTCGTATTTTCGTTGGCTGTAGGCTTTCATTTCCATTCAATTCTGCTTCTTATCATTATTGCATTTCTGCTCTATATTTACAATTAGATGTAAGTATATGATAGCGAGGAATTAATATTGTGAAGAGTTTGGGTTGAAATGAAAAAAGTGAAGTATGGAGTACCAGGTTACACTGGAAGATCTGACAAATGTGACCAGACAAGCCGCCTTCAATTTCTATATAGTATGTATATTTTATTAGTTTTTATTATTGTTTTTATTAGGCTGTCTAGCTTTCTCACATCAACTTGTGTGTGCTCCTTCCATTTTGAGCACAAATTAAAGGATCTTACACATTTATTCTATAGGTACAGTCCTCTCCGAACGGAAAGCATTATTACGTTCTTTTTTTATCCTGGCAAAGTTTACTCTCTGCGTGTTTCAAGCTAGCTCGTGAGAGATGACGCCACGTGTAAAGAAACGAAGCTTCTCTTTTATTAGAAAGGTATGAGTCGGCAGAGATTCGAACCAGCGAATTCATGAACAGGGACCGAGCGCTTATCCACTGATCCCCAGTAGCGGAAAAGGGCCTTAAATGGTAGTAAGTACAAGAGATTCTTCTATTAACTTTCAACTCGACCTGCCCATAATACAATAGTTTATGTGGATATACTTTATCTATTCGAATAATTTTTAAATTTGGCCATATGGATACTTACTAGCTCAAAACTTAAATCGTATGCATTTTCATTAATTAGACCGTTATAAAAGCAACAAAATCTGCACGGAAGTTGAATGAAAGTACAGAAAATCCCAAATAAATGCCAACATTTGACAACATTTTGCAATAAATCTAATCACACAGGGAAAGATTACATTGCTCTCAATGTGGGTATGAAAACCGTTTGCGATTTTCGTTTGGGTATAAAATCCATGGCTTATGTGTGAAATTTGTTGTGTTACAATAACACATTAAATGCAAAATCGAATAAATGGAAAGAATTAAAATCTCTTATGTAACCCGATTTCAATAGGGTCAAACAGATCAACGCCAGGCAAATCAGGTCAGAACTTGGGCTTAGGGGTCACACACAAATGATGGCAGCACACAGATGTGGGTTAAGGCGAGGTCTAAAAGCGCGCGCGCTCACAAACACGCACACACACTCACACTTTATGACAACGGTATTAGTACATGCAAAATGCAATGTCCAGCCTGTGTCCTTTGAGTTCGCGCTACCGCTGTTCATCATGAAAAATCAAATTGCATTTTCACACTTTCGTGACCCAGCCTGCCCCTGCGGTGCTGAGAAACGCGCACAGATTTTTAAATGCCAACAACAACAAGCAGCGGCGACATTTTAAAATGCACGTAATACAACAGCAACGCGGGAAGCTGCAAGCTGTCGGCGATTTTTATATAAAAATCATTGCCAGCAGCGACATTTGTGAGACTAAGTGAAACCATATCCTTAGGGGTCAGCATTAAAACACGCAATTGGTCAACCTTTTGGGGTGTGTGTGTTCATTTGACCCCTTGTCAGCGCAATCAGCAGCAACAATAACAACAACTCGCAACAATCGGCATAATAATGCAATTTTTGCAACCCCGCACGTTTTCAAAACTGAGCGAGTTCCAGTTTAGGCATCAAAATTACAATTGTCGAAATGTCGGAACAAAAATTTATTTATATATATTTCACAAAGTTCAAATGCTTGCTCGATTTTTCTCTTTTTTTTTTGTTGCTGGCGTCACAAACTCCTCAGGGGTCACGCATAAGAAGCTGTACCCAAGGAAGCTGCATGCATGCATTCAGGCATTCAGGGGTGAGTCGTCCTGCGGCAACGGTTGCCGTAGCCGTAGCCGCTGGCGCTAGATTGTTAATTTATGACCAAAGGATTTACATTGCTCGCTCTGCAAATGGTAACAGTTTTCAATATCTCGAATTGTGCATGCATTTGCGAGCAAAATCTATGAAAATTGTAGAATTTGCAATTTTGTTTAAAAAGGATTTCCATTTAATTGTTATGCATGATGCATGTGTGCATGCATAATGCAGTAGTGTGTGCATAGGAAGAGGAAATGTGGCATTGATCGGCAGCACACACACACACACCCGCTCTTACGTTGCCACACATATAGATGTGGCATTTTGACCTTTAATGAGTGGACATTGCCGAACGTTATGTGACCTTTTTCGACGCACCTTTTTGGCGCATTTTTAAGTGCCCTTCAATTTTTCACACATTTTCTCTAACGGCAACCGTAGCTTGTGTCTATCTTCATGAAAGAAAAATTTATAAAATTTACCTTTATAAGTCAGCTGGCATTTACTAGCGGAAATGCAGAAAATTATTGTAACTGTATTTATTTAGAGATACATTTAAGCGTATTTTGATTTTTTAAAGCATATATTTTGATTTCAATATGAAAACTTTATAGTATTGAGTAAAATATTCGTAACCGAGACATATTTAAGCTAAAATGGCCGCTAATTATTCGGTCTACATGTTTTTTTTTTCAGTTTCGAAAATTATTCCTAAGTACATTCGGAAATTTAATTTATTATAAAAATACTTGAAAATGATAATTTTACAACATGCTCTTCTTGCAGCTTAGTTAAATCGAAACCGTTTGCGCCAGTTTTTTTAAAGCAAAATTCCACAAAATGTTCATAAATCTTTTACCTATCCACAAAAAAACTACTCATTTAAAATTCAACAAAATTTCAATATTTCTTAGAAGCAAAATATTGATCACAAAAATTTCCTTACACCAACCAATTAAAGACGATTTAACCCTTTCCGTAAAACCAACAACGAGGAAAGGGTTAAACTGCGAATGCAGCAAACTACACTTGAGCGTTAAATGACCGGAAAGAGCGAAAACACTGCTTTAAAAAAACCATAAAACAAAGTCCATAAACCATTAAGAATGGAGAAAGCCGTCCTTAAGCAATTATCCTTGCACCAAATATATCCATTTCAGAGAAATTTGCATGCGCGCAAACACTGTGCAAGGACATTTTTTGTGTGTGCGCAGTACGCATTTTTTTCTTAATGAGTGAAAGGGTTAAAATGCTGCCAACGACAATAAACAAGCCAAGCGCACACATTTTTACCTGTCATAAAAAAATTCCATTATTCAAAAAGGACGCTTTGTAAATTTTCACGGAAGTAAATTTTTAAAGACGGCAGAGCAAAACTCGCAAAGGACTACGGAAAATCGGCAAAGAAACCAAAACTAGTTTCGCCATTGTGAGCATTTGCTACGCTACAGAAAAGATGAACATCAACACTTTTTCTAAATTCGGAAAGAACTACATACATTCATACATATATAGAGCATTGCTATATCGGTAGATCGCTCGTTGTTTTCTTTCCGCTCGACCATAATTGTAAGTAGAGCGTCGCTGGTCGTAGCTGATTCTTGTGTTGTCGTTGTTTGTTGTAGCTGCCGTTGTCCAGCGTGTTCCTGGTAGCCGCTAAGTCTTTTATGAGCCTCAGCCAGCCAGCTAAGAAGATCGGCGACGTTGAGCGACTCGCGTAGTGCATCATAAAGGGATTAAGTTGGTTTTTGAGCAAGGATGCCACAAAAACTGACCTCAATTGACGAACCCGCTTGCAAATTCACTGCCAATAGCAAGTTCAGCTCTTTGGCGAATTTTTTTTAAACATGCATACATACGTCCAACACTGCTGTTGCATGCCTCGCGGGAGTAGCACGCCTACACTTTGGTCACAATAAATTTCGCTGCTGATTACCTACAAGCTAATCCTTACGAAAGTCACACTGCGACATGCAAATTTTCCAGCAACTTTCATTGTTAATCTGGCGGACTTGGGTCGAGGACTTAACCGTTGCTGGAATTACCTGTTGTAGCCCTGAGTCGATGGGGTATGCAAATCTGTGTAGAGTTGAGTAGCAAAGCGAGTCCTTTCAATAGCGTCATAAACTCGCAACAAAGTCGGCAAAGCAATAATGGCAACACTTCCCTCGCCAGCAGCGTAGAAATATTTGTAATATAAGAGGATATCATATAGATTAAGCATATAGCTCAAAAGCATATGCAAAACACAGCTTCTAGTTCGAAAGCCTTAGATTCTGTGATGAATCTTCAATTACAATGAACTAAAAGTGTAAGCAGTAGCAACCTAGAAGCTTTTCTGGGTTAGAAACTCTGAAATTCTTGGTCGCTAATGTGGGAGGCCTGTGCTCAAGACCTAATATCATACCATCTAATAAAAGAGAATTGGCTTTTCAAAGTTTTTCTTTGCTCGGCGTCACTTCGCGCGATCAATTGGCAATTCTCCGAGAGTGTTCTCCTATACCTAAAAAGACGCTGAAGCTCGCTAGTTTAACGGCCGAGGTTAAGCATTAAGCTTTGCCACTACAAAAACTCCACCACAGACAAAAATGTTTAGAATTTTGACCAATCTCTTCTACACCCCATCTACGTGCCTGTTGACCCTCAACCTAACTCCGTCGCATGCTGTCCTTCACGTTGTTGTTAACAACGTTTTTACTACGCAATCATTATGCCCACACAATGGTAAGTAGAGCAATATGCCTGTATATTGAGTTACCTTTCACGTTTTCGCTGTTCCTACAGCAATTTTGCTGCTGCTTCCTTCTGGTTCCGCATTTAATCCTTAACATGAAGTCACATGGCGACGCATTTTCAGCTTAAAAAGGATATTTGTATGGATTTCTAAAAATTTCCTCGAATTTGGCATTGCAATTCTTTTAGCTTGTACTATATATACTCACTGTACTGTATATAAGCGTGCTTAACCTATCCCTTGAGGTTATGTGGAAGTATGTTTGTGTTTGTTTTGCAGCTAAACCTACTTCCAGGTTTTGTGGAAAAAATGTGTTATTTATATTTTGCATATTTAAATTCCACCGCCGCGGCTTAACTGTAATTGAAGCTGGTTCAAATCACAGTCGAACTTATATCAACTTATAAAAGAGCTTCCTGTTCGGACACGGCTATAGTAGAAATGTTAAGGTCCTGTTCGCCTTTGCTTAAGTTATAACGTGGACACAAGTTAATGTGAGAAGCTAGGCCCGAGCCTTTTTCTATGGCATTTTGCGCTAGTTATATACATACATACACGTATATATGTATATGACATGTAATCGGCAAGAAATAATACTACATCATAACAGCATGTCTAACCATAATGGTTTTACTCAATTTGTACAAAAAATTGGCTCATTTTAGGACCTTTTTAATGTTCTTCCATGCTATAAAAAATACGGAACAGCATGAGATTTTTTCTTTCTTAATGTTTTCAAGTCAAACTGAGCATAGTTTTTCTTATAAAAAGTGTATGATAAGAGTCTGTTGCTGTTAATTGAATGACAAACCACATAAGAAGCGCACACAGTAGCCGCTAGCTCTAAACCGTAAAATCGGCTTAAACTTAAGATGATATGCTCAGCAGACGCAAACTATGCCAAATGCAAATATTTCCATGCGCACATCTTTTATGCAAACTCATCGTCGCCCCATTGACATAAACATATTGAAAGATTTTCAGATTTTCTGCAAGGATATGAACAGATCCTTTACACACAAAAAAACGAAGGAAGGTCTTAGCACGCCCGGCTGAATTCGCAACTAAGCAAGCAGTCATCTTATTTCAACAATTCAATTTCCTTTTACGAAGTCCTTATGCTCATAGGTTAAGTGGGGCGCACATGCGTAAAGCATTGTCTGACCCTAGCTGGAAGATTTTGAGCAGACATTTGCATATGGGGAATTGTTTTGAAACAGTGTGGTTTAGGAAGATCTCTTTGAAGTGTGCTCGACCTTTGGCTCAACTATCGATCGAGCGATCTTTGGGCATAACTTGCTGTGGTATGACATCATGTGATTGCATTTAGATTGGGATGAAAGAGCCAAGGTCATGTTAAGGTTACACGCGTGTTAAGTAAAGCACGACGACGATCGTGAATTTCCCAAGGCCATGCAATTGCAACCTGCTCAAAATGTATATCTTTTGCATATACCCTCTTAATCCGTTTACGAGTTCGTTAAAAATGTTCATATGTGCTCTTAATCCGTTTACGAGTTAACTCAACACCTTCTTAATCCGTTTATTAGTTCGCTCTACCACCCAGCTTCTTAATCCGTTTATGAGTTGTTTTTCCAAAATGTTACATAACATAGCAGCAAATTCGTCTGGCTCCGCGCTAATCCCCCTAATAAGACACGTTAATCCACCTACGAGCCCGCTAATCCGTTAATAACCGGCCATTGAAGGATCAATGCTGATCCTTCTTTGTAAAAACTCGCATATTGCGCTCAATCGGCATGCGTGGAATAATTGTTTGTGGTGTACTCGCGAATTGATGGAAAATTGCCTCAGATGTCAGGTAGTTTTTTCGCTGCATATTTTTACACACTTTTTGTCCTCGCTAATCCGTTAAGTGTTCCAATTCTTTGCGCTGTTCAAATTTCAGCGTATTCACTAATCCGGGTCCACGGCGTCCAATGGCTGATCTACCTGATATCAACACAGGAAAGCGATCACGCAGTACGCCAGAACTCGCGTTTTTATGTAAATAAATACATTTTATTATAAATTATTTGTATATTTAAATAGTTTACTTTGTATGAGGAGATGCGTTTTTGTTGTTAGAAAGATATAAAAGAAATTTGTATATAAGTTGCTGAAAACATGTGCTAAATGTCATAAAGAGCTTTCCAATAGATCTTTATTTGACCTGCCATAAAAATTCATAAAAATCACGAATATTTCGCGATCCCTATAAGTTATTATCAAAATATACATATGTATGTACATAAAGCTGTAAAGTATATTGTTGGCATAAACAATATACATATTTACTTACTCCATATAATTATGCTTTAGTCATTCAAAGTTTATGTAAATAGAAAACGCAAATTTTTTTATAAAATAAATTTCATATACATACATACATATGTTAACAAGAGGCATATAAGGCTGCAGAAATATACACATACATACTATATGTATGCTGTTGAAGAAAGGATAAAAAGGATAGCTGAGATAGGGATGTGCAGAGCTGCTGTATAGCGAAAGTATGTGAGGAAAATGTAACAAATGCGAACAAAGGGAAAAAAGAGAAACAAAGCGAGAGAGCATGAGCGTAACACAATGGCACCAAAAATCTAACTAGATGCACTTCTGCCAAGGAGAGCCAACAACTGCAATTGCAAGCGGACGAGGAGAGAGCGTGACAGCGAAACGGAGGGCAAGAGAGTGCGTACGGTGCGCATGAAAATGCATTTCCCACAAAGCCAACAGGAGCCGATATGGAATTTGAGAGTCACGCGCTCACACTCTCGGGCTGGGCGCCGCTCTCGGAATACCTGAGAAATCGGTATGAAAAAAATGTGGGAAAAAATCGAAAATTATACAAGATTGCTCTGTGCGCGCGCCTGCAAGCAAACCAAAGCCGCCAACAACAATGCCAGCAGCACTTGGCTGCACGCGTGTGTATTTGTGCGCGGCTCCGACGTTCGCATGTGTGTTCGTGTGGCTGCGTGTAAACTGCATTTTGACATTACAACAATTCAGAATTTTTAGAAACATTCTTCTATGACTAGCCGAGTTCTGTACAAAATCGAGTCAGTCGTGCTCAGAGCCTCAAAACGAAAAGGATGCGCGCGAATTGAGCACGAAAAAACTACAAACTACAAAAAATCGCCAGACAAAAAGTTTAGCACTATTTTAAAAAAAGAACTTATTTAAAAATTAAAAAATTACGAATTGAAAACACTAGTTTCTGGATAATGCTACAGCGCGCTACCAATACGTATGCACACTTTCACTACGAAAGCTGTCAAAATTGACATTTAACAGGAATAACAATAACAAAGCTCTGCCAGTGAAGTGCGCGAAAATTACAGTTATTTTGCAAAAGATTTCAACATTTACACGCGTTGCAAAATTTTGTTGCTGCAAAGCGAGTGCGGTCAAATTTGCGGTGCGGTGGGCAGCAGTTACAGCGGCAGCGGCGACGGTCAGTGCACATGCGTATGGCGAAGAGCTCGTGTTGTATTTTGTGAATTTTCCGCAGTAAAATTTGACTACCATTCTAACAAAAAAAAACTATAATAAAATAGAAAAGTTTTTCTATAGACCTACAGAAAACTTAAATCATCAAACTGAGTTGGAAAAAAAAAGCTACAAGTGTATATAAAAAAGCTGCTTCGAGCAGAAAACGACTGCAGGCTAACAAGGAGCACAGCACCAGCTACACTGAAGAACATTAACGCCAACATTAAGTGACACGTCTACTGGCAGATATTGCTAATAAAAGGTAATTGGTTTGAAAGAAATTGCAATAATATAAACCTCATGACGCAAGCGAGCAAGAAATTTTTAAAATATATCACTTTTTGTTAAAAAAAACTTGTGAGCTAATTTTTGCAACATCAATTGCCAAAAGACGCCAACCAGCAAAATCGCACATTAAAAATTGACACAACCTTCAAATAATTTTGGCAGAAACTAATAAAAAATTTTTCGCATTAACATAAACAAAACAAAAGAAGATCGAGTTAAAGCGTACCGATTTGAATTTTAGTTTTATATTGGAAAATGTTGTGTATTACAAAATACAAGCTTTTTATTTTATTTTTATTTTATTTATTACATGAAAAATAATAACTTAATTACTATTTTACTTAAATCTAGGAGCGCTAGCTGCAAAGGCTTTCGGCTACAAGCTTTTTATTCCAGCTTGTATTTTGATCTGAAAAGCCTTTTTCCAGCATGTTGTCTTCTTCAATGTTTACAAATTGCTTTAAATAAAAAATGTTCATGCTCCATTGGCAGGCTCATATTTTGCTGCTGGAAGCCTATCCTTGCCTCCTAAATGGTTTTTTTTTTATCAAAAAGCTCAACACAGAGTCTATCGTTTTCTTTACTATCCACCAATCGGCATGTTCTTATTTTATCACTAAAATTCTCTTTTCAAGTTTGCTGCCTTTTCAATGTCAGAATATGGCTTCGTCCTTCATTGTATTCTTACAAATAATTTCAAGCGCTTTAAATTTCTGCACTAAGTCCGACAATTTCAACACGTCATTTAAAGAAAATCTACTTGCAAATACATTAAAAATATTGTAAATTACAGACAACGCTCCTTGTTGCCTGCTTGAGCCACGTTCCAACCAAACACACAACCCATCCCATGCCCCAACACCCATTCCGTTCGCTCCCCCGTCCTCCTTCCCCCTTCAACGTGCTTTGTTTATTATTGCTTTCGGAACATGGCACAGCGCAAAAATGCAGATGCCTTTAAAATTAGACACGCGGCTATAATTCAAAGTCATCTTGGCAATTTTTTATACTTTTTTAGTGCAGCACAACAAAAATTAGAAGAAAAAATCATCGCAAAATAGTACAAGCAGAGTAAAATTCTTTTTTGGCAAGTGCATGCATTGCATAAAAATGATTGTCAGCTTGTTGATTTGTTCGTCTTTTGGCGGATTTGCACATTTCGTTCGTCTGCGCCGTTTCTACAAAATGTTTTATGTTTAAAATGCACTTTTTATAGTCACTCATTTTTTTTAGCGTTCCCGTCTATTCTATATAACCTTAGAGATTTCGTGTGTTTTGAGATTAGTTTTTGGCATTTGTAAAATTTCGCTGTCCAACCTGTCGCATCATAATTCAGTTTTTAAATAGTTGCATTTAAATGCGCTGCAAATTGTGCTTAAGTTGTGTCAGTAGAGAGTGACCAGAGATTGCCATCAGACCTATGAAAAATGTGTGTATCATATCGATATGGCTGATGAATTCTAGATAAGCTCAAAAGGCTCTATAAACGATTTTTTTTTAAATTACAAATCTCTTGGCGAGGCCAAATCGTACTTGTATATCAGATATGACCCTCGTATAGATAAGTACAGACAAGAATGTTTAAGAGTAGAAAAGGTTTAAAAAAAATGGCTAAGAAGATTTTTCGATATCATGTTGACACTGACATTAAAAACTCGTTCATATAAGAATTATTGTTAAAATTTTATTTGATCTTACTTATATATCATCTCAACATCATCATCTAGCTGCATTTATCTGCGTAGAGTCCTACTAAGCCATTCCTAATGCATTCGACTGCCAGCCTTAGATAAGATTAGATTGAGTTTGGAGTAGGGATCTGCTCTCCTAGTCACCGCAGCTGGAGAGGACTATTGTGATAGTTCATTCCTGTTGCTGTAGCGTTAGTTAAGATTACACTGGTGCGCCAAAGAGGCATAAGCTCTGATGGGTCCTTCCAAGTACTATAGTAGAGTATAGCATGTGCTTTAGCTCTTACAGAAAAGAAGAAACAGCAAAACACACCCTGTGTCACTGTGAAGGACTACTAAGAAACAGACTTTGTTTTCTAGGTAATATACAATATATCTACAACTGCAATATAATGCGAACTAATTCCAAAATAAAACTGATTCATACAAATTAAAGCTATACATCCAAAGGGTATCTGTAAATGCATGGATAACATGCGTATCATAATAGACCCAGGGGCCGTGTTGGCTTAGAGACTGGATTCTTACTCAAAATGCAAATACTTTAGTGCATTGTTTTGTTGAATTTTGCAATAATGCTGAAGAACTTAAAAACTTTTCGAGTGTATCTTAATTTGCAATAAGAAGGCATATAAGCCATTTTTTATTCGGCAAATTTCAAGCAAAGTCGTGTTCAACCGAATAGACTGTCTTTGTATGAAATAGTTTGACCTTTGCTCTATCCGAAGCGCATATTTTATTGCATGTTTTTTACAAGCCGAACTATTGAACTCTACTAAATTTGCTGTCGTAACTATATTCCATATCTTCACATCTCGCTTCCTTTTCCGGTTAATTTCTATTCAGTATTCATGCCCTATTTGAGTTTTTAGCTATAATTTTTCCATTGCCAAAAACCGCTGCAATTTTTAGCTCCGCATTACTCATGCCAGCGTATTTATAATTTGTACTCGTAGTTTGCTTAAAAATATTCAAATGAATACATTTATACTTTTTTGCTCAAATACTATGTAGCTGCATTTACATTTAATACAAAAGTATATACAAAAGTGTACTTCACGGCTTGCTTCAGGCATTTTCAACAATTCGTTGCAATGCTTTTTGCCAGCCAGCCGACCGCCCGCCACCCTAAAAACACAATTTTTTAAACAAAATATTCTGCGGCGCATTTGTGTAAAGCCAAATCCTAGCGCAGCGCCCTCCTGCCAGCCAACCAACCACCCACCTACCCATGCAACGAACCACACATCAATCCGTGCAATTGCGAATTCTGAACCGCCTCTGCTCATTTCTGGCTTGTTCCGCGCAAGACGCAAGAGAGCGCGCCAAAAAAATGAACGTCCGTCCGACTTTTTTTGCGCCTTTGACTTTATGTAAACAACAAGTAGTTCCACCAATTTTCGCCAATGCATTTCAAACAAACACACACACACACAAAAAGCACATAAATAATTTTTTATATATTTCGTGCTGCTGCAATTTTGGGCGATCGAATTTTTACAGCGCTTCGTGGCGCATGCAAATATAAAAATTTTTCCATATTCCATTTTGCATTATTCCATTTTCAATTTGCAATTTTCAATTTTTATTCTTTTTGCCGTTTATGCGCGTTTTGCCATTCTTTTGATTCTTTTTGTTTTTTTTTTTTGGCGCACAATTTCGAAATACGAAAGTAAGTTCTAAAAATTTGCGGCACATGTTTTGATTTTTCGCGCAAATCGCCGCGGCAACAGCGGCTGCCACCGTTTGCACCGTTGCTGCTGCTGTTTTGATTGCTGTTGCTGCTGTTGTTGTTGTTGCAGCTACGCGCGGCATATTAATTTTACACTTGGCCTTTAAAATCGTGTGCAGTGTTTTTGCAAGATAAAAGATCTTTTGCAGATACATTCGCACATTCGGCGGCGCATGCAACGGCAACTGAGCACTTGCGTTTCTCCATATGTGTATGTGTGCGAGTGTATCTGCCAGGGCCGTATGCAGAAACATGCTTTAAAAAATTGGGAAAAAATTATTAATCTGAAAAAAATTATTAATCAATAATTTTTTATAATAACTAAGCGATAGCTGGCAGCACTTTCAGCTCCTTATTTAACTAGTATTTGTACAGCTTTTTAAAAGAAAGGAAAATAACTGTTATGTTACATACCACAAATCAAAATATGTGATATTTCAATTAGAGCAGATTTTTCAATAGTCAGATAACTTTTGGATTGCTTTCTGCCCCAAAAAATTGATGTTATCTTGCAGATAAAGCGAAAAATTGCATTTAAAAATATTAAAAGATCGATTTCAAATTAAAATTATTACACTTCTATAGGTCCATTTATCAAATGTTTCAATTAAAGCCAATTTTTCAATAGTCAGATAGCTCTTGGGTTGGTTTCTACTCGAAAAGATTTATGTTATCTTGCAGATAAAAGAAAAAATGTATTGGCAAATATTGAAAGATCGATTCCTTATTATAATTATTACATTTCTTAAGGTCCATTTCTCAGATAAAATCAGTTGCTTTTTGGCAAAATATTTATGTAGATTTTCTTATATAACGACAAAATAGCTGTTACCAATTGGTTTAACCACAAAATTTTGTCGAAAAAATTGCATAATTTCTAAAACTTTGGTTGCCAATGGGTGTATTTCAATACACAGAATCACCCCCTAAACACGGCCCTGGTATGTGCGTCTACACGCCATCGTTCTTTTTTCAGCTTTTTCATATATGTCAAAAGTACGCTGCCCACCGTTGCCAGCGTCATACCAGCTCCTGCTCCTGCCACTGCCACTGCCTCTCCCTCTACACCAGCTTTCCCTGCATTTTTCATTGTATTGCTTTCAAAATTTTCTTTAAACATATACGAGTGAGTAGTTTTGCAACCATTTCGAAAATTTTTGTTATTGTCATTTCAGTTAATTTCGTTGTCAACGTGTCCGACATTATATTTCTCAAAGCATTATCGTTATAAACAATTAATTATGTTTAAAATGTATATTTTTCCGCAATGCGTTTTTGCAATATTTTGCGCCATTCGCTAATTTAGTATATATATTTGCAAGTTGCATGCAGCGCGGCGGCCGGTAAGCGCACTGAAAAAATAGACAATCTCAGCATGTGCGCGCCTGCTTTTTTCTTTCTTTGCCATACTAAATTTTCTTTTATATGTACGTACAATATATATTTTGTTGCTATTGCTTATTTTGCACGGAAAAAGTTTTCCTTATATACATATGTATCAATTAGTTAAGAGTTAGAGGCATGTGGCAGCATTGACGTTTGTTAAATTTCCACTGCAGCCAATGAGAAAAGTTTGTAATAGTTGTACAAAATGGTGATCCACTTTTGCCTATCTACGTATTCCAAAATTCAAATTTGTTACGAATCATAATATTTTTTCGGAATTTTTTGTTGTAGTTAAAAATTCGTTTTTTTTCGAGTAAATAAGGCACTACTAAAATTGAGTTCATACGAATTCCAGAATATTATTTTCAATTCTATGACCAATTCCGCTATGGGCGTGATGATGGAATATTACTAGATAAGAGAGTATTTATTTCTTTTATTGTCATATATCAAAGAATATTCTTTCTTTTCTGCGTTCAAGAGTAGATGAATTTAAAATTTTCCAGTATGAGTTCAAAGTTTTTGTTTCCATACAATATGTGATATAAGTCAAGTAAAGAAAGGCAAATCATCTATAGAATATAGACTTTCCTTTGAAAAGTCGAAAGATTTTTAACTATTTTCACCTTATTACAATACGGTCCCGTGTTTGAACAGAACAAAATTGTTAAATAGAAATCTAGATTTAAAAAGCTATATACCAGTAGATGCTTACAAAAAGTACAAACTTTAAGACCTTTCATTTAGAAGTTGTTTATTTAAATTAAATAGTCTACATACTCAATTTAAAACTCTTGCCATAATCAGACACAAAAATGAAAATATATCTGGAAACAATCGCCTTATCAAAAAAACCAAACGAAAAAGCTCGAAGCGTGAAAGTCTATCTAGTATAAATCGAGCATATTTAAAAAGATAGCGTACTCAATCTTTTATTCACGTCAATTACTTCTAAACTTTTGTGATATACACTTGAGCTTCACTCATATAATTTTATACACTCTTACACCCCCAGAGCTCAAAAGGTTTGAAAGTTAACAATCAATTTGAACATGGCAGGGAAAAATCATCGATTCATAAAAGATTGACTTTCAAGCCGTTTACCTTTTTTGACTACTCATTCCCTTTTTGTGTATAATCAGGCTCTAGCGATTTTCATATAAACGGATGTAACGAAGAAGGTTGAAACGATTGTCCATTTGTGCACTTTGTCCGAAATTAGATCGTTTATAATAAAATTACGACGCATTTGCTTTGGGTGCAGCGCTTGTCGCCATTTAATTGCTTAGTCTTATACTATTTTACAAATGTGCATTACACATACACAAGCTCACTTTTCGGCAATTATTTAAAGTTGCATGTCTTTTAAAAATTAAATATGCAAATAATTTAAATTATTTTCAAAAAATCGTCAAAAATGTCGCACAGCGACTAAAAATAAAAGCAACGACAAAGGCAAAACTAAATGTGTTAATGTTTATTGTGATCATTTTCAAGTAAAACGGATTAGTTGCATGACAGCCTAAGCAAAATATAAGTATGGCAAAAATACTTGCAAATGTGGAAAATGTGCGTGCGCATTTCTAAGGAAGTCGACAGAAAGTGTGCATCGTTGCGAATTTTCGGCACATCGTCTTCGACAAAATTTTCCAGAACAAATTCTTGCAGACTTTTCTTTTTTTCATCGGTTGGTTCTTGCATGCAAATTTTGTTAAGCCTTTTCAAGGCAGACGCCAAATAACAAATAGCTGTTCTTTTCCGCTTAAGCCAAGCGAATTCTGAAATATTTCGCTAATCCCTTTTTTGGAAAATCTAAAATATATTTTCTCTGGGCCATAAACGGATTAGTAGCGCACTCTGCGCGTTTTATGGCAGCGGATTAAGTTTTTAATCCGGGTTTAATGGGACCACCGCAGCGGGCAGAAACCAATACCTGCACCTTACCTGCTTCCGCTTTGTTGCTGCTGCCGCTGCTGCTGAAGCCGCGTGCGCGAGCATGCTCAGCCAATGTCCTGTGCGCTAAAGGATCAGCTTCAAAGGCGTGCTACCTGTGCGCATTTTTGCCAAACATTGACTTCTTTTTGGCTGGCGAAAGGAAAAAAAAGAGCACATTGCCTAATCCGTTGCATTTCGCGAAATTCTTTACGCACCGCCTTAAAAGCAACTGCCGTACGCTCGCAGCATTCAGTTTCAAACTTTACCAGCAACCGCGAAGAGCTCGAGCGCAGCAATTCTATTTTGACAATAATTTTAATAAATTCGAATTGTTTAAGTTTTTCAAATACATCAAAATTCATTAAAGGTGCGTAATTTTAGTGTGCTGTGTAAATTCGTTAGTAGCAGTGTTCATTTTTACTTAAAAGTTAATTATTTGCTTCAGAAGCAGTACTTTTCGCTCAAAGGGCTGTATTACACGTTCGACGAAACACGTCCATATTTGACGGAATATTTCGACAGTCATGAATATATTAATTTAGAATCAAAACATATATCATATAATCTTTAAAACGAACTACTTCTGATTGTGAAAAATTGTGTAAATTCAAATAGAAATAAACATGTTTGCGTCAAACGTGTAATACAGCCTTAAAGCGCGCCTTCAATGAGTAGCTTCGTTACTTACGATCTTCAACGGCAATAAGCTGCATTTAAATGAATTTATTGCAATTTAAAATTGCACTGTGAAGATTGTGGGTTATAATCTGCCAGGCGCCATTCACAATTCACTTTCGATCGAAATTGATATCGATTAATATTGAAAATCGCTTTCGAGCGCAAGTGAAATGCGGCACATGGCAGATTATGTCAGAGTTAGCCGCGCATTATCGCATTAGTTATAATTGAAAGTTATCCAAAAGTACTGTATTTCAAACTCATAAGCCGCCATTTTTTCTGCTTGCCACGCACACGCTCGCAAAAAACTCAGCCAATCAGCGGCGCATCTTAAAAAACGCCATCTTAAAAAAGAGCATAATTGTGCCAAACAAAAAACGCAACATAAAAAGTGCGCATTTTTACTTGCTTTACGGCTGCTTTAAAACCACCCCAAAATGGCAACCCACCCCCCTTTGCAGAACTACACTTCACAGTGTGAGCGCTGCGCTGCCGAGCATAAATAATGCGCTTACGTGCTTAGCTACTTTGTCCTCAAGGGTCCACTCGGACGCGTTTTTTCGCCGCTTCATTTTGCTATTTTCGGTATATTGTATATAAAAATACTCCCTCCCTCCCCCTTTGTGCAGTGCGCAAAAAATTGCTAGTAGTAGTAAATTCCAATTTTTATAGCTGCTTCGAAATGAGTTTTCATTTTCTCTCTTTTTTCGCCTGCGGGTTTTTCGCTTTTTTCTGTGTTCCTTGTCCGTCCGTAGTTCATGCTACGCTGCAAGAAGGGAGCGTGTGGCACGCGGCTGCCTGCTTGTGCGAACTCCCTTTTCTCCCTGCCGTAGCAGCCAACAGAACAGGCAACGGCATGGCGGCATGAGGCATTATTAGGGGTGGTTGCTTGCCGCAGCAAAGAAAAAAATATGCCATGTTGAGAGCAAATAAAAATAAAACTAGCAAAAATCTGCGCACGCGCCGTAAGCGTGCCCAAAAAGGACACTGACGAATTTTGGCGTTAGCCAGCGAGTTTTGAAAATGCGAGCAATTTTTCACACTTTTTTCTCTGTTTGCCATTGCAGATTTCTCTCACACGCACACGCACACACATCGGCAAAATGCAAAGCTGGGACGCCATGCAGTCCACCGTCAACTATGAGCAGCACAATTCCTGGTACAACAGCATGTTCAGCGCGGCCAACATCAAAACCGAGCCGGGCACGACGAGTCCGCCCCTGCATACGCCAACCGCAACAGCAGCAGCAGCGCCAACAACGGCGCCCTCGCAGCTCGAAAGCTACCTGAAGCAGCACGCGGTGCAGCAGCAACTGGCGCCCATGGACAGCATGTCCGCGCTGACGCCGTCGCCCAGCAACAACGACAGCATGCAGCACTTCTTCGAGAGCAACATGCAGCAGCAGCTGCTGCAGCAACAGCAGTACCAGCAACAGTTCCAGCAGGCGCAACAAGCGGCCGCGCAAAACCAGCTCACGTCCACGCAGCTGCCGCTAGGCTTCAATCCGCTGACGCCTCCAGGCCTGCCCACGGCCGTGCTACCCTCCATGACGCACTTCTACAACAATCAGACGACGCACACGCACTTGCGCCAACACGGCCAACAGACGCCCAGCCCGCAGCCCGCACAAGTGGCAGCCACGCCCAGTGACGCGGCCGAGAAGATGCAGTGCGCGCTGACGCCACGCAATACGCCGCCCATGGACATCACGCCGCCCAAGTCGCCCAAAGCCAACGTCAATAATATTGCTAATACGAACAACAGTGGCGCGCCGAGGCCCGAGAGTATTGCCGCCCTGGAGCACGATCAGGATCTGATCTCGAACTCCAGCGAGGATCTCAAGTACCTGGGCGAGTCCGAGCTGGACGACGACGAGTCGATACGCATGCCGATCTACAATTCGCACGGCAAGATGAAGCACTACAAGTGCAAGACGTGCGGCCTGGTGGCCTACACCAAGATCGCCTTCTGGGAGCACGTGCGCTCGCACATGAAGCCCGAGAAGATACTGCAGTGCCCCAAGTGCCCCTTCGTCACCGAGCTGAAGCACCATCTCGAGTACCACATACGCAAGCATAAGAATCTGAAGCCATTCCAGTGTGACAAGTGCTCCTACACGTGCGTCAACAAGTCCATGCTGAACTCGCATCGCAAGTCCCACTCGTCGGTGTACCAGTACCGCTGCTCGGACTGCGACTATGCCACCAAGTACTGCCACTCCTTCAAGCTGCATCTGCGCAAGTACGACCACAAGCCGGGCATGGTGCTGGACGAGGAAGGCGTGCCGAATCCCTCAGTGGTGATCGATGTTTACGGCACACGGCGCGGTCCCAAGGCCAAGTCGGGCGGACACGTTGCTGGCGGCAAGCGCGAGCGACTGAGCAGCAATAATTTAGCGCACCAACAACAAACACACAACGCCGAGCTGAACGTGCCGTCGCATCTGTCGGCGGCGCTGCAGGGCTTTCCCATGGCGAAGCAGCATCAAATGCCCGCCTCACCAGCCAAGAGCAACAGCTCCGTGAACTCCGACTTGCCTGCCATCAAGCTGAATATGGCCTTACAGCAGCAGCAGCAGCAGCAACAACAGCAGCAGACGCAGTCACAGTCCATCGCACCACAAGCGGCTCCACCGCAAGCGTCCATGAGCAACTTGCTGCCGCCACTGGCCTCCATTTTGCAGCAAAATCGCAACATGGCCTTCTTCCCCTACTGGAATCTAAATCTGCAAGTGCTGGCGGCGCAGCAGCAGGCCGCCGTGCTGGCGCAGCTGTCGCCACGCATGCGGGAGACCACTCTGCAGCAGCTGCAGCAACAGCAGTCGCAGCAGCACGATGCCGACTCTGCACACGGGGAGGAGGACGACGACGACGACGACGAAGAGTTCGAGCGTAAATCCATTGACTCCGCCATGGATCTGTCGCAGGGCACACCCACCAAGGAAGAGCAGCAACAGCAGCAGACGCCCGCCGTAGAGGCCATGAATCTCAAGCTGCAAGAGGACACCCATGACGCTACGCCGCTCATCAGCTCGAACAGCTCCTCGCGCCGCAAGGGACGCGTGCTCAAGCTGGACACGCTGCTGCAGGTGAAGTGCGCATCGCAGTCGCCGGAACAAAGTGCCAAGACCTTAACAACAGCTATGCCTGCGAACAAGAGCGACATGCCTGCTGCCTCCTCGCCCATCAACAAACTGGCACTCGCCACCGGCGCCAACACTGATGAGGACGAGTGCATGGAGCCGACCAATACCGCTGCCGCCAACAGCAGCTCGGCCAACACCAGCGCCACTTCGACCGCCTCCAGCTCGTCGGGCAACAGCTCCAACAGCAGCAATAGCAATAGCAACGGCCCCAACGGCACCGGCGCGCCCGCCGGCGCCATCTACGAGTGCAAGTATTGTGATATCTACTTCAAGGACGCCGTGCTCTACACCATACACATGGGCTACCACAGCTGCGACGACGTCTTCAAGTGCAACATGTGCGGCGAGAAGTGCGACGGACCGGTCGGGCTCTTCGTGCACATGGCGCGCAATGCGCACTCGTAAGCGAACAACGTGTGCCGAAAAATCGCTTGAGCGAAAAATCGCATGCGTTTATCGAAAATCTTTCAAATGTTTGTTATTATTTTTAATTTGCTTCTATTTTACGTTGTATTGAATTGTATATACCATTTTTTATATTTTATAAAAATTTCGGTGCGTGTTTCGGCGCCATTTTCTGTCGCAGTAGGCGCCAAGACACGCCCACTGTTGTCAAGAATTGTAAATACGTGAATGCTTAGCTTTAAGTTCTAATTTTAACCAAAGTTTTGATTACTTTCTTTTCATTTAATTGAAAATCGATATTTTAATTTTACAAAATCTTCACATTTTTTTTCATTTTTCATTTTGAGTACTTTCTTTTCATTTAACTGAATATCGATATTTTATTTTTACGAAGCCTAAACCATTTTTTATATTAACGTAGCGATTAAGCAAAAAGTATTTTTAAGCGAAACAAACAAACCAGCCCAAGGAACTCTCATTATGTGTAACGCAACCTTAAAGAGGTTTTAAAAATTTTTAGTCTAAGTTCATTACTTTTTTAAAAGCAAGAAGCAAACTTTTTATTAAAATTAACACTTAAGTCAGCACAACAAAAATGCCAAAAGTATCGCCAAGTCATTAACTACGAGTCTCTATATACAAATATATTATATTTTTTCATATTCTTAGCAAACTTACGATATATGTAGTTAATTTTAATTAATAGCAATTAAAACGAAATGAAGTGTACTTGTGCTTCTTCTTGCCCTAAGCATTTGCAGTGAATCATAATTGCTTTTTATTTGTAACACTTGCAAATTATTTGCTCTTCTCTTTTTCACAATAATTTTAAAGTGAAATTTTATAAACGAGCAGGAAAATATCTTTTGCAAAATAAATTCTAATTAAACGATAAATTAAGCTTTTTCTTTTAGCAATTTGGTTAGTTTTAGCAAATTAATAAGGAAAATATTTTTCGAAAATTTGCAGTTGTTGCTTGATTTTGAATTTTCTCAACAGCTATAAATGCGTAATTGCCTCATTGATTGGTGTATCTGCTTGCCAAAGACAATTCGAAGACTACTTATATCCACATAATGTTTTGTGCAATTTGATTTGCAATGGTAGCAAGGTGATTGGGAAAAATCGATCCACATCTCTGCGTATAGTTGTAAGCAAACGACAATATTATAAAAAGTACAAATTACATTGTTAAGTTGTCAAGTTGTAAAAGCAACAACAATTCTTCATGTAATATGAGAAATTGACTTTCAGAGCAAACAAATCAAAAATTATTACTAGGCATAAAAAATCAAAAATGATTTCAATATTTTAACCCTTAAGCTAATAATTTTAAATGTAAATAAAGATTCGAATAAATTTTATTAAATGCATATACGAACGAAAATATTTATTTGAGCTGGAAGTGCTACATGTCAAACACACCAAGTGATTCCGAAATGTTAGTAATAACATTAAACCAATGATACATTTTAGCAGGAAAAATGTCCTTTAATCCTTTGAATGTAGGCAAATACTGTAAGATTTTTAGATCGTCCGGAATAATCGACCTTCCAAGAATTTCGAGTACATATATCGCAGATGAATAATATCTTAAATCAATTAGTAAAAATAAGGGAATGAATACTTCAGTACTGAAAAATTTCAATCTCACTTGAAGAAATATATGCCTGTATATAGCGCACAATTCCATTTCAATTTCTACATCCTCAAACCCAAATTAGTATTAGTAGTCTTCAGGCAGAGATCATCTTTGAACCTCTGTGACTCTGTGACCTCCAGTGTGCACCCCAATCATTTTCAATTTCATATAAACAAAGTCTTGAATTTGATTTGAAATAGAAAGTTTCAAATTTTTATTTATTTAGAGTATTTCGGTGGTCACAAATGATAACGGCCTAACTCGAGTTAGAGCAAGTTAGAGTTGTTAGTGCCATCGTGTCCAAATCTATTTGCTATGAAATTTTCATGTTTGTATCTTTTTTAGGACGGCAATTATTTATCAAAAACCTAAAAGCTTAAGGGTCTTTACAGTGATAGTTTTTAACTTTAAACTGTTCTCCTCAAAATATTGAAAAACAGACTTAGGTGGTTATCACTTGTGACCACAGATTTTTTTTTCCTAAGTATGTATATCTGCTTCTCAGACTATTTCCGGAATATTTTGATTAAGAAAAATTTTACATAATGTAAAGTAATTTTTGAGTACATTCCTTATATGCATATAACGTTCTATTAAGCGGATTTATGCAAATGGGCCCAGTTCATATGTGCCAAAAGGGAATTGGTATGAGAATCCTCTGAGAATCTCCCAAATCTCTCCAACCCAAATAATCTCGCCGGCCGCATATGTGGAAAATGTTCGGAAATGGTCGGAAGATTGGCCGGAAAAAATGTTCAAGGATGGGGGATGGCCACTCCTGCTCTACATGACCGCGCGCATGTGTGACTATTAAATATCTGAAGAAGCGCACTCATACAAAAGTAAATCTGCCCCAATGCATGAGCCGCTCAGCTTTGCACCAATCACGGAAGACCGTCTTAAAATACAATTTGCCCGCGCATTATTTTTGAAAACCCGCCAAACGCCTCAAGGTGCACTTAGGGAGCGCTCATGAGGAGCAGAGCGCAACTTATTTTTAAATTTATGCGCGCGCCGCTCGACAAAAATACTAAACCAATCCAAACAAAGGCACAATTTCGCAGAGTACCAGGGTGGAGTGTGTGGTAGAGTCAATAGGGCGGCAAATACAACGATTTATATAAAACAAATGCGGTGTGCCATGGCAGCAGCCGAAGACAACCAACAAGAAGAAGAAGAAGAAAACGCATTGGCATGCCGTAAAAGCGTGCGTGGCGCATGCGCAACATTTCCGCATAGTCATGCAGTCATGCATATTGGAGCGGCACATCGAACGAACGACACTTAAGGACACTCTACGCAAAGGCATTTTTCGCTGAGCATGTGTGGCATGCCGCCAAGCACACGCACACAAACTCGATGCATTTCCTTCGCTTATGGACATTTCATAATTTTCGCTCTTTTCTTCCGACTGCTGCCGCATACAATTTAAATTTTCTTTAAATTCTCGGTGCAAACAATCCATCAGTGTTGCGCATGCGTCATGCGTTTTTGTTAAATATTTGGCATGAGGGAGTTGCCATACGTTTGCCTTGCAATATGGTTTGTTTTGTTAAAAGTGCATTATTCTGCTGCTGCTGCTTTGTGACTGCACGCATGCGCACAAATTGCTTGGCTACCCGCACTTATGCGCTCTTACATAAATTTTGTATGTGTGTGTGTGTGTGTGTACACATGATTAGCACATGATGGAGCACTTTTTCATTAATAATAACTTTTCTTTTTATAGAAATTTAATTTTCCATTAAAAATTTTGGTAGCTCTAAAATGCCATAAATCATTCACATTCAGAGAGTTGTTGTAAATAAGCAGCCCTGTATTTGTATGGCGTGTTTGTAAAATAAATTGTTAAAATAACTTATAATGAGTATCTAAAGAGCAGCTTAGATACGGCACCAACATTTTAACATTTTAAGGCAGTCATTCATGCATATCACAATCACTGTAAAAATTTCGATTGACATGGAAAATATATTTAGGAAGCAAGCATTTCGAAGCTACTCATAAACAATTTGGCAAAATATTTGATTTAAAATTCTTGGCATATTCCATTGACTCTTTTAAATATAATTTTCCTTCCTAATCATATTCTTTTTCCTATTAACAGCACAGCTTAGTATATGGTTAGTTTATAGTGACTGTTCAGGACACAGGCAGCCTGCTCGAAAAACACACTATGAGCATTAAAGACCCGTTATGATGCCATACGAGGGAATTGGGCGTACTTCCTGGAGAACTTAGCAAGGCCTAGCATACCTTATTTGGAGATTGGGTTGAGCCTAAAATATTGTTGGATATTTATTGATTTGAGGTTTTACAGGCTTTTGAAGAAGGAGTAGCCCAAGGCTGCACAGTAACAGAGTAGGTTACCTTCTCACGTTTACAACTACGACAGAATTCCAGCACATTGATCCAAAACCTGTCGGGGTGACGAGCAAAGAGATTGTCCCCTGTCAAGACTGCTAGGACATGCTTCCGAATCAAATACTTTGATGAACAATCTGCAGTTGTTAGAAAATTTAATTTCACTTAAAATATATTGTCCAAAATCGTCTTCCAAAAATGGGTCATTATAAAAAAGTTTGTTATAAAAGTGTGAGACACTCAAAAAATTAACGAGCTGTTGTAAGCACACATGGAATTAATACATAGCCGCAAAAATACTAAATTTGTTAACTGAAGTGCTTTAAACTTGCTCTCAAAAGCAATTCTCTGATGAGTTTTTGAATATCATAATTGATTTTCAACAATATTCTTGAACATATTATCTGCTAATTTAAAAAAAATTCAGAATACTTAAAGCAATTTTCAAACTCGAAATAAAAATGAAAATTTCGCTTTGCCACTTTATCTGCTCATTTGACCGCTTATAAGCCGTCTTTAAAGGGAAGTTGGCATGTGCCTGAAGTGCTGCCCAATCGCTCACCCGAGCTAGCAGAACTGAAACTCTGAACTCCCTCTGCCATACAAAGACAGCGAGCTAAAGATGTAGAAATCAACAATATGCTCATGCCAACGACAACGACAACGACAACAACAATACGACTGCCAATATGCAACCACTGATGACCGCTCAGACAGACCAAAGGACTTGGCCATACAAAAAAAGTACCAGGAAATAGCAGCAGCATTTTTCCTTTATCTTTGGCATTTTGGTTTGTTGTCGGTTCTTATCTCGGCTTGTGGATTGTTTCCAAGGGATTTAGGTTTTTTGCCTTTGTTCTGCGCACATTGAATTGAATTGAAACTAGCCAATTTTTTAACTTGAAAATCCAATAGACTCGAAAAAAACGAGAAGCAGCAGCAGAAAGAAGAAAATGCAATTAAGGAAAAGCCGAGAGCTCTCAGCCAACGAAAGGTGTAATTTTGGTGGCATTGAATGTGCATTTATGGTTTGCTCATCGGCGGAAAGAACAGCAGAGGCAAAAAAGCAGCGGAGTGCATTTGAACAGCTGCTGTCGGCTTCGAATTGGACATATTTATGTGTTTTTCTTTTATGCCTTTCAGTACTGAAAATTGCACCTTTTCGAGTCCTTTTTCTCCCTCGCCATAACTGACATTTTGGTCCTTAATTTGGCATTCGAATTTCAGCGAAACTGACCACCCTTCTGCTATTTCTTGTCGTACAGATTTTATTCAAGGCATTTAATACTTTTTGTGCCATTTATTTTATTTGCACTGTGACACACTCTCCGCACACATACGCACACACATTCAATAATATTGATTACAAATACAAACACGTTTTCTTAAATAAATAAGACTGCGTGAGAAAATAGCAGACCAACATCCCGGAGAATTTGGAAGAGAGCTTAGTTTTGAATAAAAAGTTTTGTGTTTAGATAGTATTACTGCAATTCCAATATTGAATGGAACAGTGTTCACTTAAATATAAGCAATGCTAAGAAAAGCTAATAGAACATCTTCTTAAAAGTTATCTTCAATCATGAGTCACGAGCTTCTGTCATTATAATTTAAAATCTTCTGGATTCAAGAATTCAACATTTAATTATTTTAAGAATTTTACAAGTTTCTCATTGCACGCAGAAAAAATATTTACTATTGTTCTAATGTTCTCTTTGTGACGAATTGATCCTTTAGACAATTATAATTCGTAGTTCTACACTCAGATAAAAATTCCGCACAAGTCAATGAAAGAATTTATATGTATGGTTTTTTTTAATTCTAATTTTTTTAATAAATTATAGTAAATAAATCCCATGTTGTTATACTAATTAAGTCAATATATAGGAATTAGAAAATGGTTTAATGGTTTAAAAAATTCGGATGTCCACCAGTTTTCTAAGAATGAACTGCTGACCAGATATTCCTAAATCAAATACTAAATGTATAATACAATCTAATTGAATCCTACATACCAGCGTCTATATATGCATACATTAACTTTATGTATAATATTATAGATCCGGACAAACTCTCGATCATCTACTGTATCTCTGTCCAACCTACTTGGGAGCCCCATGGCTTGCAGGGATGCAAAAGGCCTCAAAACTGGGAATCAATTCAATTTTGAACTTCGCTAGAAATTTCCGTACTCTAACAGGCCACTACTTTCTGGACGTTCCTATAAGTATCTGCGTATCTCCATTTAGTATAACTAAGATCTCGCGCTTTATGCATGGCCTATTTGGCCTACCAGTGTAACCTATCATATGCATACCACAGCGCTCATCTACACATTTATATATATGCATGTCTTATCATAAGTATTTATGTATGCCTACTCCACAGCACAGTGGTGGGAATTGTAAGCCTCCCAGCGAGCGGCAGCCTCCCTCCATAGCCACGGGAAATGCGCCATGTTGTCGTCGCGCCGATAAGCCATTTTTAGAAGCCCGCCTGATGTTTAGCTAAAAATACGCCTCAGCGCGAAGTATATACATAAATTTCTGCCCAAAAACCAACAGCAAGGGTGGGAAGTGTTACAAGGTTTTTCACTAATACCACGCCGCGCCAGCGGAAGTCGAAAGGGGGAATAAAGGAAGAGGAACGTGGCACATTTCCATGGCGCGTAATCCCTTTCCATTTCAATACGTCGCGACGGTCGTGTGGGTGTGGGCGAACATGTCGAAGAAACGAGAATTGATTAAAACGACGGCTCGCCGGCGGCGATGTTGCTGGAAGGGCGCACGAAAACCACAGGATCAATTTCCGAAAACACCATTTTTAAGATTATTTTTACCCCAGAGCTAAGGCATTTATTAAATGCCTGCTGCCTGCGCCGCGCACTTTCGACATTTTTCTCAATTCCAAGTGGGGTTTTCATGCTGTAACAACAACAACAACAACAACAACAACAACAATAAACTAACGAACTATTGTAATGTATACAACTGCCTAAAACGTGGGAGCAGATTAAAACCCTATGATTATTTTCACTGGGCAATTGCTGTGAGTTGCGTATGTGTGTTTTTTCTTCATCCTTCTCTCTGCCGACGTTAGCATAATTAGACACTGACCGAGCATCTGAGCTGCTGATTGGTTTCGAAGCGTGCAGACAGAGCTCGCAAAAGGGCGGTTGGCAGTACGGCCTGCATCTTTTTGCTGTGCGGCGGCGTTTTTCCACGACTTCACGCATTTTAATTGAAATTTTCACAATGCTCGAGACTGGAGTGCTCGATCCATGTGGCATGTGCCTGTGTTTGATATAGCACCGCACCACCACCGCCACCACCGCCACCACCGCTGCTGCTGTTGCTTCAACCAGCATTTGGCCAATTTACAATTACCCCAGGTCCGTTCGTTCGTCGAACGTCCGAGCAGTCCGAGCTAACCAAGCAGGTCGTTTCGCCTTTCAACAACACATGGAATGCTCCTTTGCGGTCACGTGAGCATCGGTATCCTTTGTGGCTGGCATCAGACGTGTGCGATCATCGCATTATGCGTAACATCATGTGCCACAATGCTGCTGTTGCTGTGGCTGCCACTCTCCTAAGCGGATCCTTCAACAGATCCTTAAGCGGCGCTTATGGTTTGTTGTGAGCATTTTTGCTAATTAATGTTATACTCCGTGTACAAAAGGAAAATTTATTTCTATAAACATGTTGCACTGCATTTCTGTGGAAATGCGCAAATCTTATTCGATACGGCTGTTTTAGTTGCATTTTTATACGCTGAAGGGTTCTAAAGAGGCGTGTCCAATTACGAAGCAGCCAGGGTGCAATTAATTTTAAATGTCTATAATACACGCGGTTTGTTTATTATTACAGTTTATGTGGATTAGGTCTGCAAAAGACAATTAAAAAATGTATTAAATTTTTTAGATGGTATGAGTCTGCCGGTTTTCGAATCAGAATCAGAGAAGGTGTTCTCATCTACCAACCCACTACAGCGCGGTTGTATTATATGTCCTCAAAAGCAGCACCAGAATTGGCTCATATATACATATATATTATAAACTTAAAAGATTTAAAATCAGCGGAATTGATGTACATTTATTTTCTGATTGCTCTTAATCGCCTCCAACCATCTACTTTAAGGGCCTTTCAGACGCTTGCTCCTTTGAGGGTACAATTCCATCTCAATTCTAGTGATGAAGTCGGCTATCTCAATAGAAGGTCACACTCAAGATGGGTATGTACTACATAGATCTATATAGAAAAGGTGGCATTAATCTCCATTTTCTTCGCTCCTTCTCTGCCAAATCTCAGAGTTGGGAGTTGTCGGGCTAGATTGTTCTACATATGATCTGCAGACATTTGTTAATGACTATTTAAAACCTGCGAGAAACATTAATCTGATCTAAGATTATCCTAAATTTTGAAACTGCCAAGCACTTTAAATTTTTTAATTCAACGTCCCGATTTGATTTCATCTAATTATTGCAAGATTAATTAATAATTATAGTGAAATCAAACAATCTTTTCAAACTTAGTAGTTCCTTCTCTTCACATCTGTACACACACAACCTAATTCTCCTATTTACTATATCTATATATCTCTGCCTATTTATTTGCCTTTCATGAATGGACATAAAAAAAACTATTACCACTCACACAAATCTACCCCATTTACGTTCTAACGAACGGAACATTCTGGCTGCTGGACATTCTCGCAGAACGTCACTATACAAAAACGCACAAAAAGGACTTCCTTCTATTGACTCGTGCATATTTATTTGCTGTACATACATACATATCTACGAACATTGTTGTTGCCTGTTTCCAGCTCTGCTCCTGTGAATGCGTACTTCTGTTACTAAAGTGCCAACAGAGGCAGATGTTTTTTGATTCAGATTTCTCTCTTTTTTTGGCATATTTTCCACTTTTTTTCCTAACGTTTTGTCTATTTTTATTTACATGGCGAGGGAACGTTGACCGGCCGTTGGCTTGTGGCACATCCGCATGGGTTCAGTGCTGGTCATATGTTTGGTAGCCACCACCAGCGCTTGCTACTTTATAGCTGTAGCTCAAGCCACTCTTTGATATATGCATACCCTTGTGAAATATATTTTCAAAACTGTCATCGATGGAACCAATTTATTAATTCGTTATGGTTTTGACATGCTCTGAATACTGAATACTGATTATCAAAATGCCATGCGCTGGTATCAGCTGTTTCATGGGAATACATGCAAATAATCAAGTGGCAGACCTTTAAAGAGACCCTGGCCAAGAGAGAAGTATGATGAGCGTGTTGAAATAAATGTGGCAAAGCAAACGTCTTTCATACATCTTCTAAAATTATCAAAAGACATCAAGGTGAGGGAAGAAACATGTAAGAATCCAATAATATTCGACATTGAAGTCATTGAAGTCTTTTGGATAAGACGAAAAGGTATCCATAATTCAAGTGGTCTGACTCGATATGTTGGTTTGAGCCAGATGTTGTAGAACCTCTACTGCAGGTTGTTCGAAGATTTCATCTATAAAAGATATATTTTTTAGAAGGAAAACGAATCTCGTAGAAATCATGCTTTAAATAGGTCGAGGTGCAAGAACTTAAAGGTCCCAAAATGTATCTCTCTAGTAACAATACTTGTTTCAACAGTTTTAAATAATGCCAGAAATAAATATTTTTTATGAAGCAAAATATATACTATGCACTCTAGTATATATTATATATACCCAATAAGTATTTGCCTATTTTTTACATTATTGTTTACAATTAAATTTCAATTGCTTCAGTAAAGGCTTCTCTGTGATTTTCCAAAAAAAAATTATCAAACTAATGGCTTGTTATTTCATTTGATATCAAATTGAAAGCAAAGCTAGGAGCAAGTTTGAAAACAAGGCTTGCAGCTTCTTGAAAAACGCGTTGATTACGAATTAAACTTGATTACAAAACTAAACATTTAATTGATTTCAAAATGTCTGATTGATTTTCCAGTTGATATCACATTTAAACTAATGCTACGCATCAAACTTCGCCAGCTGAAATTTAGATAGCTCGCTTTACCATTCTTCAATGCTTATTGGGTGTAGATATTTCTGGCATGGCATACACACAGTGCATAAAAAATTCGACCATACCCATGATAGGGTGGAAATATTCAACCCTCATTCATATCTGAAAAAAACTAACAAAAAAAAAATTGAAAATTGTTTGCAAAAATGACAAAAAAATCGCATGAAACACACAGGCTATAAAACAACAGGTAGCTTACGGTGTTTTTTAGAGTAACAGATACTTTTTGTGGGAACCAACACATGCGCCTTTGTGTGCTATGAGCAACGTGCAAACTGTGTCTGTGTGTAGAAAAGGGCAGATTAAATAAAAAAAAACGACTTATTGCAATGTAGAAAAGGAGCACATGTCAGAGAGATGTGTCCCTCATTTTTGTGCTCAATAGAGAAATTTGAGCGTACGCAGAGTATTTTTTAAAGCAAAAACAGGTGATGCCTTGCTGTTTTCAATTGAAAAGGACACTCGGTGTTTTTGTAGAGAACTCATCTTGCAATAAAAAGTGCTGTTCGGATTTGATTTCTGATACCGCATGACATTTAGGAAATCTAACACTTGATATCGCCGCATTGTTGACAATTTCGAACATTTGCTAACAGGAAGTGGTTTATGATTTCGTATGCCAGGGGAGTGCCGGCAGTACGCAAAAAGGCAACCACTTGCCAAAACGCCTACAAGAAAGTTATAAATTCAGCATGGCTTTGGGATAGCATACACTGGCTGGGGATTTGAGAAGCATTTGAGAAGCATGATATTGAAATTGTGTGTACAAAATGTGGGTTGGTCCTCAAAGATTAAAGCACTTAAATAACATCTATGAAATACCCAAAATCATCACGTGCGCCTTTAAAAGCATATGATTACAACTTTGCTTGGATTTTCTACAATATCACGTGCTCTTATAAAGAGCAGCTGTTAATTTTTGCACATTTTAGTAGTAATTTCAAAAATGCAATGCTTCATAATTGTCAAAATGCGCATATTCATTCAATAATTCGTCATGACACGACAGCAGATTTGCAAAGCAACCAACCCTTCCCCAAATGTGGCCACATAATTTTTGCTCTTGCTACAAATGAAAGTCAGACAATTGATTCCGGCAAATATCACCTGGTTTCATGCTAATTCCAAACAATTGCATATGAGTGTGTAACTTTCAATGAACCTATTCAATATGAGTGCATTGCAACCACAACGAAGCTGGCTTAAGCCGCCAGCAACAGCCGCTGCGTCACTGCATCACTGTCACTTTCACTGGCAGGTGCTGTTCCTAACTTCAGCATAGTTATATGGCAGCACCATTGACAAGTATCATATGTACACTTTCATTTGCAAGGAAATTGCCACATTGAATCCTTTTCTTTGTGCTGTGTTGCCCACTCAAGTACTTTCCCCCTTTCATTATCCAATTCCTTTTTTCCAATTTTGCCACATTCATCTATCAAATTTTGTTGCAATGAAAGGGCACCAGGAAACAATTGCAATTTCAGAATGCAAAATCTTGTATTGGCACATTTTTTCATTCTTCCTCTCTCTCTCTCTCTCTCTCTCTTACCCTCTCTTTCATTGTTTGAAGAGCATTACAATTAGCACTTTTTTCCAAAACTGCTATGTACAGCAAAGGGGGTATATGAAGTTGGTAGGCATATCCTGGCAAATTATTGCAGCTGTTCTCAAGGGGTTGCAACAATTTTCAACTGTCATTCGCATCATTAACATTTGAGGATTGAAATGTTGGTGCCTTCCGTGATCGAATGCTCTTTGCTTGGCATTGTGTGCCGCTTTTTTTGCATAGATTTCTGCCGATTCTCCAATGTAAAGTGTCATATATTGTGGTTATGTTTTTTGTATCCTTTCTGTCGTGTTGGCTGTTTATTCAGATATAGAAAGTAACGTTTTTTATTTTCATTATTATATTTCCAGCTGTTTCCATTAAAAAAATTATGAGACTTCGAATTTTTTCGATTTTTCTCTCCATTTTGTGCAATTTCTTTTTTATTTTTTTTTTTATTTGGTTAATATTCAACTTCACACCACTATTGATGCTAAGTACCTACATAGAAAAGTACAAGTATCCAAAATAGTAAATATTCCATTTCAAAATTTATTGTAATTCATGTACCTACAGTTGAATATTGCTAATGTAATGCTTATAAGATTTGTTCACTTCTTCATTCGAGATTTTATGTGCCATGGCTTTTATAGTAAAAAGCACGCCATCAATTATTTTTTCGTCGTTAGATTTTTGATCATAAATAACAAAAAATAAATTTTTTTTAATAAATTAGCTATTGATCAATATTATTTTGATCGAAACTAAATATCCTTCATTGATGGTTATATTTGCGATCAAAAATAAATTGCTTAAAATATTTATAAGTATGTGTGAGGAACTCAGTGTATAAGATCTGCCGCTCATACGGAAATGTACGAATCAAATCTTTCATCACAAAATGGCGCTATCCACAATCCATACTATATACAAATATTTTAGTAGCTATTTCATTATGTACTTTTCGAGCACACAAAATTGTCTTGCTTTCATTATTTTTAATTTGAGTGCTGTGAAGAAACACGCGTGCGCCATACTTCTTCACACTCTTCGCTTTTGGGCAGCCGCTCACATGGAGAAAGGGTACAAAGTGATGTTATTTTAAGATTAGATCTTCCGCCGCATAAGGGACAGGGGAATTAACAGTTTTAAGGCTGTGTGCTACCGCATAGATTTATCTTCTTCAGCCGATTGGAGTGGCAGAATGCCGCCGCCAACATTGAACTTGAAATTGAAAAGAAATGAAAACGTAGGCGGAGAATTTTATAAGAAGGAGCCATTTTGAGGAAACAAACAAAAAATTAATAAATGGGCTGCCTTTTTGTGAACGATGAATTTTACATGATTCATATATGGAGAAAGGATCTATGAGCTCTGAATCCAAACGAAGCTCTCTCAGCAGAAAAATTTTTTTTAGATGATAACTCTCTCTTAAGAAAATACCTATGGTTCATATAACTACCAAAACAAGAGGCATAATTCTTTTGAGCAACCTACCTTTCTCAAGTGCCGGACCTATTCCTATAGCAGCCATACTCGTTTAATGGATATATTGCAGTTAAAGAAACTCATCTAAGCTATAAGGCAGTTCTTCACATTCCCCTTTTTTTCGTCAAAATAAAAAAAATATTATTAAGAATCGATTCAATGCCCTACAATCTGCTCCAGCAGCCTACGTTATTGTGGCACGAGCAACACTTCCAAGCATAATTAATGGCGCTATTTGCTTTATTGACTTCATAAAAGCGAAAAGGGTATGTTTGTCTGTAAGTGTTTATGTAATGTTACCCTTTGCCAGTTGTGCCCCTAGAGGGATGAGCTCTTTTTTGTGACGGCTGCCATAAAAGAAGACACGTAAATATTTGTTGAGGCACCGAAGAAAAGAAGAGCCCATTAAAATGCATTTCACACCCTTTCCCCTCGAACCATACATACTTTCATACATACATATGTGTTTATTTTTGTTGCAACATCAACACTTCATTGGCTGTGCTGTTGAAAGTGGCAGCCATATATGATCCCGACCCCTTCTTCGCTTCCTTTTTATTTTCCCTTTCATTTTTTTCATTTGTTGATTTTTATAAAAAGTGCTCTTGCGTGCGCATTGTGCAACCCTTACTTGTTGCATCACAATCACCAAACAATAAAATAAGCCTCAACGGCATGACGACCCTCATCATCATATCAATTACCGACAACGTCAAATTAACCACCAATTGAAAAAAGGCGCCGTGTAAAAAATACATACATGCATTAACAACAACTTCCGTTTTTTGAGCGCCTACGGCGAGGGGCGCCCTTTTTTATGTACAATGAATTATGTTGTAATCGTAGCTGAGTGCAAACACCCCTAATTCGATTTTAAGCGCCACTTAAACAAATCTTCCTTGCCTTCCTTGCGATAGGGCAATTTTTTATGTGCAGGAAGGGATCGCACGGCGGTGGTGAGTAAAAAATGCGCTTATAAAATAAGGTCGCGGGGATCACGCATGATGATCGTGTACCTATTGATATAATTGCGTAATTGAAGCCACTTGATCTTGTGCGCGCCGAATGAAGGAAATTTTTGCTGAAAGAAATTGTTGCTCTTTTTTTTTTGTAAATGATCGAAGGGAGGGTGGAATTTGTAGGTTTAATTTGTTGCTGAGTGTCTTTGGTGAAAATGTGTTGGATGCAAGTTTTTAAGGATATAGTAAAATTATTAGCAACAACTCGAAACGTGTTGAATGAAATTAAGTTTTAGTACAACGAAGCAAAGTTAGGTTAGGTTTAAAAGGCTATTTACTGCTGGCAGTAAACCCACCCAGTGGCCGAAGTCGTATTGTGATGCCTTTTATAGAAAACCAAGTAGATGAAGAAAGCCCAAACCTTTAAGTGTGGGTGAACCATCCTGATATCGTAGCGAATCTTGAAATATCCTCTAGAGAAGCACATACTTTTTCTGACAAGCTAGCGAAGAATCGCATGATCGTATTAAAATTTCATATAAAAAAATTTTTCGGCAATATGATTCTTAGCTTTTTTAGCGATTAAAGCGCTTCACTGTGGAAAAAATTTGACCAGTCATTACAAAAAGGTATATTTTTTAACATAAAAACCACAACAAAAATGTAAACCTATTTTTTGTGTATCATTCTGATATATCTGCTCTATTACAATAGCACGCGATCATCATCGATCTTCATCACGCAAGATCGTCCTACCAATTTGTATGCTATTGCGGAATTGCGTGAAATCGAACTCAAAAAACTTTGCACTCGAATGCAACAAAAATGCAATTCAAAATCGAATGTCATGATTTGGCGATTTACACACGACAAAATTAAGCATTGAAGAGGCATGCGCTTGCAAAAAATGTCGACGCGCCTGCGTCTGCCAGCATATGCCATACTTTTGTATATGCTTTTGATTGTGGCCGTTGGAAATATCTCAATACAAAATGCATTACAATGACTGCATATAGCGTATGCTTGTGGCACAGTCAGAATGATGCGATTGCCAATGCTTATATCCTGATTATCCTGAATGTAAATGTGTGTGTGTATTTGTCATCCGATTTTGTTTATATGTTGTAACGATATTCACGAATATAAATATATGGGCGAGTCGTGCCAATGAGACGAACAGCACCGGGTGTGCAAAACTATTCAGCTGACACCATGTCGCCTGCAGCAACAACAAAACCAACAGCACAACATGAATGACAGCAGCCCGAACAACAGCAACAACAAAAATAATAACTGCTACACCAATACACATACACCTCCAGCATTAAAACAGCCAGCATCAAAATGGCACGTATTCAGCGGCACTACCACCACCGCAAAGTAAGAACTACCAGTTCTCCAGCTCGTGTGCCTGGTACTCGACCGTCTGCGTCGCATCCACTTCTTCAGTTTTGCGCTTCAGCTACAGCTAAAGCACTTCCGCCTGCTTCGTACACGCACTTTCATCTTCCTTTGCTCGGGCGCACTCAACTCATGCCGGTCCTCATGCCTCGCAGCAGATGACACGCCATTGTCCTTCGCTGATAAGCGTGACATTTTCATTCCATTGGCGATTTTGATTTTTCGCCTGATGTTAACAAATTTTCAACTCTGCGTTGCAACGATTAAAATCATAAATATTTAACTGCCTTCCTCGTTAATGAGTGTCCTTTTGAGGCCTTGCTTATGTGCGATTTAAACTCACGCCAATCGCACGCTGACAGGATTAGAATACATTTTTTTATGCAGCAGTAGCTGAAGCGTGTTGTCATGAAGATGCCGCTTTGAGCAAGCCAAATCGAGCATATTCCAAGATCAAGTCATCAGCATCTGCGATTTGTTGCTCGTATTGTCTTCGTACAAAATTTAATCCTGACAAGCGCAAAATGTGCTCAAAAGGAACTGTTTGACATTATTTTGTAAAGTGATATCATTGATGATGTTTTTTAAGTCGGCTTGCGCATCAAGTCAGCGTGAAATTGTCCCAAAATTGATTTCACGTTTCTTTTTCTTTTTGGAGCAGAAAAGTTTGTGGACCTTTGCATTTGTATTATTTTTAGCAAAAAATTTATGAAAGTTGTTCTAATTGAACAGTAACATCTTTTTAATAAATCAATGCAGGTTTGCTTGACTGCATGAGTATTCAAAATAAACGTTTGTGCTAGTCGATACTATACTATGTTTTAAGGAATGCATTCCCAACAAACGTGATAACCAGCAGAGAAAGCTTTTCAGACTGACAAACCGGCAAGAAACTGAAAATGGAGACAAAAAGTTATTGTGATCATATCTATATATTTGCATATGTCTTTAACTAGGACGACTGATTTCAAGTTCTAAGATTTTCATACTGAGTTTATATCCTAGGAGTAAGTCAACTCGTTCGCCAACTTCTTCAACAAATCTTCGTAAGGAGAATAAATATCTGGGAAACTGATAGCGCTTGGAACCCCAAACCAACCGACCCCTTTGAGAGATACCTTAACAAGGAAGTGAACGTGTTGAAGGAGATGTAACGAATAGGTCAAAGAGGAAGCTATGGGGCCCTTCGGCAGAGATGAAAGTTGAGCCCAAATGTAAGTTTTCTAATTCGATATCTCCAAATAGGAGGGATAGCTTTAGTCGATGAAGCCTGCCATGCTGTGGAATCTGCATTGCAGTTTCTTTTTAAAATTTATCCACATAAATATTTGTGATCTTCTAAACCTTCCAATTTTCTTAACTGTACTACATATTTACCTTTCAGTAGGAGCAGTAGTTTTATACCTTCAAATCAAATTGACTCAAACTGTGTTTAAATTATGTATGCGCATTGCCCAAGCATACTCGATTTCTCCCATCTCAAAGAAAACCCAAAAGTAAACCAAAATCCGCTACACCCAAACATCATGCCACAAGATTACGATCAGCAGGCGGCAGGCAAGAATGGGACCAATGGGACCAATCATCATCTTAAAAGACCCAACACACAACGACAACAAAGGACCCCAGAAAGTGCGCGTGCGATACACGCGCTCCTATTAAATCGGAAGCCCGAGCCACAGCAGCCAAGGATCACTTCAGTTCAAAAGGATCAACTGTATAAATAGCAACAACAAAATATTACGTTACGTACGACAAAGGGAGAGAAGAAAATAATAATAAGTAAAGGAAAAGGAAATGCTAAGAAAATATCCACACGAATAGGAAACACTAATCTTTCGCGCCGCACGGAATCGAAGCGAACCCAACCAAACGGATCGAACGCAAGCGAAGATCGCAAGATCAGTGCCCTTTGTATTAAGTATTTATAAGCAAAGTGGCGCGCGTTCATATGTTAAAGGTCCTGGCAACGTAATAATGTGAGCGGCTCCTTCGTGCACTCTCGGCTTAAATGATCGTGACCCCTGTACAACGTTACGAAATATGGCGCGACATTCAAATTTCTGTGCTTCGAATTATGCCAGCGCAGGGGTGCAAGCGTCTGGAATCCTATGAAAGAAAGATCAATACGATCTTGTGTGCGTCAGTGTCCTTTGGGATGTGCATTTCTATTGAAAAGGAATTTCTCCTTCAGACATTTGTTTTGGAATTTAAATGAGTACGGGTTGCTGCCTCGCCTACAGCAGCCACTCTTTAGCATGATCTTTAGCGGCTACAGGACGCTTGTCTGTTTGCTTAGCTGCATGACCCAAAAATAGTTCGAGGTGGACTCCAACGCAGTCTGTCGTATGGAGTGCCTGCACAAATTTGTGAAAATCTGTGTCAAATGGCGCGCGATCACATGACCTACACCGGCTGTTGTTGTTGCTACTGTTGATCCCCTGCGCAGTGAGCGTGCGCGTGTGTATGACCCGACCCCTCCCTACAATTTCTACTAGTTGGGGTAATTTTTCAAAGCAAAAAGAAGAATGTAATGTCGTTTATGTTTGCGCATGCGTGTAACTTTTATGGTTGCTTTCTTGCATTAATATTCCCGACATTTGTTGGAATTTTAATGTCATACTTTTGTATGCCTTGGCATACTGATTTATTGTAGTTGTTGTTATCCTTGCTGGTGCACATAAGGCATGAATTGCAGCTGCTGATTTTTGGCACTAGAAATTCAATTTAAGCTATGCCCTGTTGTCGAAATCTTGTGATTTTTTAAAGAACCACAGAATCTTGGTGTGTTCACTACATATTTATAACAGTTTTAGCAGACAGACAGAATTTTTTGAAGTGGAAATTGAGTGGACTCCACAGCTACGCAAGAGAAGTGCAAAAAATAGTTGGTCAGCGCTTCTGCTCATCTAAAACCAAATATGTAGTCAAACAGCAGTTTAATCTGTAGATCTGTGGCTACAATCGGGAGTTAAGTGGTGCTTAAGTTTAAATACTGGAAATTAAATGTTTGGCATATTTTTGAAAAAGAATTTATGATTTCCAATTTTTTCTTAATTTTTGGCTTAAAAGAACTATGCCAGATCATACCATAAAATGTGAGCGAATCCCTTCAGTTGTTTTTAGGATAACACGAGCACCACAAACGTTTAACATAATGTCGAAAGGCTCTAACTAAAATGTTTGTTACACATGCCATCCCTTAGACATACAAATGTACATATGTATGTATATTTCATTACCCTGCAGTCTCCACTCACGAATGATAGCCCTACCTTTTTATAACTGTTAATTAATGAAATCAGTTTTAAATAAGATTTTAGTTATATGGCAAAGTATGGTTATTTAAACTGGCAACATATAATTTTTTTTTATTTTAAAGGAATTTGTCAGACTGACTTTTATTTTCACGTATTTCACAAAAACTTTTTGAACGGAAAAAATTATCAAAATTGATTTTAACTGAAAAATTAATGCCAAAATAAAAATAGAGCCCTTTGGGCAGTACTTAAAATTTTTACGCAGTGCTGAACATAAAAATCAATAAATTTCGGGATATGTCGATATGTTTAACACCAAGAGGTAAGTAAAAAGTCTGTTAAAAGAAAAGGACAGCGCAGTCAACATGTGTCGTGCCCAAGTCGCGCATGGCAGAATGATTACAATTTCCAGCGGACCATGCTGATCACCCGGCTGCCTGGCTCATAAAGTCGTGTACGACACGCCTTCACGCAACACTTTCATACCCCGCTCTCACACTACTCATTTGCAGTATTGATCCTTAAAAGCAGCCATCCCAGACGGACGGCGACTGCCACATTTACGTTTTAAGTGATCGGCAACGTCGTCAGCGCATAAATTCCAACAACAGCACGACAGGACATTAATATACATTGAACTAATTTTTAACACGAAGTATAAATGTGAAGTAGCAGTTCAAAGACTGCGTCTTAGGAGGAGCGTCTGTAACTGCAGCAGCTGTGAAGGTAGCCTAAAGATCATGGCAAAAGTTTAAAAATAGCTACTTACAAGGTGTTCCAAGTGGATGTGTGGAATTTATGTGACAGAGTTTGCATGTTTTTGTTTAATTTTAATGCATACTTACATATGCAAGTATATGAACGGCAGAATAAGGGTTTGTTTTGTATTCGAAGGACATGGCGCAAAAAACGGCTACCATAAAATTGTAGTAAGAAGGGCAACAGTGTAAAGTGAACGCGAAACCATAAAGGCTAAGGTCGATTTCTTTCATAAAAAATTTATGAGTAATAGGTACTCGCATATTTAGTTCAGTGTTTTTGGCTTATGGGCAGAGACTTTCGGTATCAACACTCTGACTTCAATATCTCAATGTTACTATGTATGCAATACTTTTTTCGGTATGATGGACACTTAACCAACGATATCATTCTCCTGCCTGTTCATACATAGAGCTTATAAGTCCTTCATACTTTGTAGAGACTCTAGCTGAAAAGAATAATAAATTTGATCTTTTTTGTCGTGTATCGTCGATCTACAGCAATCAACCAACAATTGAAGCGAGCTAAAAAAGCAAAACAAAATCCCCAAAATGTGTTCAGTTAGCTCATTTGACAAAAAACCATAAGGAAAAGGTAAACCGGAAATGTCCTGCGTGCGCTTTAGTCTGTTTTTAACGATCGTTTTATTGTGCTCACTGGCATTCACACTTATACACGGGCACAAAAGCCTCTTCTTTTTGCATTGGAAATGGCTTGATCGATGATCTCCCTGGTTGCATTATGCAACCTTCATAATAGCTACTTCCGCAAGATGTCCTTTTGCGAGAGCTGGCCTTATGCTCGTTGAGCGCGCGCTCATTGATCACAAAGGGAACGATGCTCTCTCTAACGGACAGCATGGCTGTGGGTGCAACTTATTCTTCCAGCAATATATTGTTTGTTGTTGTACTAGAAATACGAACAATGGTCTATGGGTCTATGGTATCAATTGGCAGTTGAACCACACACAATATGCCAAAGACTTTGTATTGGTTTGGTGAGTACATCGAGAGCTGATTGAAGAGAGCAATTCTAAATTTAAGCATTTACTTAAAGTACATATTTAAAAGTATTAACTTAAAAGATGTCCAATCAAAACAAACGCATTTTGCTTGACTTTTTTTTAAATATCATATTTGAAGATCGCCTGAGCTTTTTACGTTTAGTTTATCTTCTTTTCTTTAGTCGACCTCACATTCTTTTAGTAATTGACATGCTTATGTAAGGATCATTGCTGACCTCTAAGACGATCTAAGATTTGAGCATGAGTTTCATCTGTCGCTCTGCCCTTCCGGCTCAAGCTCGTTTGACCTTTCTTGTCTTCATTTTACAAACAATTGAAAATTTAAAATGTTCAAAGATTGTTTTTGTTCAATACAAAATAATCGCCATTTATAATGAAAGGACATTTCTTGATCGTGCCAAAAACTTGCCTCTCTTCTACTTCTACTTTTAGCAAATAGGGGTGTCATTTACGCTTCGTGGTGTATGTATGGTGGGAATACGTTTTAACTGTCCCTGAATGATGCCTTAATTGTGGCTCGAGCGCGCGGGGCTCAGAACGAATGACAGCTGAAACTGCTTACGGGTCAGACACGGCTTGTGCTACGCTCGTTGTTGTGGGTGATTTTTTTAGGATTGTTCGATTTGCTACTGTCTTTTTGGGGTGTCTTTTCTTGATGGTTATACTTGAAAAAAATCCTTTTTTGTCAGTTGCTTATCTCTTCATTTCCAGTCGTGGCTTGCATATTCTCAAATTCATCTTTTATGTTTTTAAGCTTGGCGTGTAAATCGTGAATTTATGGTATTGAATTCATGCTCGGGAACCTTTTGCTTGAACGATGTAACACTGGTCAATTTAATCGCACTCTGCGTCTATCATAATTGATATGTTCCCGTAGCACTATCCTTTTTTATAACTACATCAATTTTTGCTTGAATTGCATTTGCATTCTTTTGTGCAGTAATTTAATAAAAGTCATGTAACGCATATAGTTTACTATATTTAATGATCACATTCTCAAGGATATAAAAATATGCTGAGGTATTATTAAACTATGAAATACAGCCGTGGAAAACATTGCAAAATTTTAAATTCAAAAATCACACAAACAACCAAAATATAAACTACATACATTTATTATGCTGCACTTGCAGTCACTGCTGTACGAAAATGAGAGCTACCACTTAAATTTAATTAGCACACAAATTTAAAACTAAACACAGTCAAGAATTTAATTTAAATGCCTTCCTCCGGGCAAATGATTCGGGGCTTAATGCAACTGGTGCACTCATAGTTCGTCCTTCTGCAAGCTTTCTTTATATAGTATCGCCACTAACTTCTCGATTTGTTGCGCCACCTCCAGACGATATTCCTCTTGACTTTGTGTATAACGATTCTTCAGGGTGAGCAGTGAGTGCCGCAGCTGTGGACTCTGTGACCAATCGGGCGCACAAAAGTCGTGCGTGTTTTCCAAAGCCTGTGCAAAGTATTCCATTAGATCAGGTTGCTCCAAGAACGCATAGAGCTGCTTATTGATTAACGTGTCCAGTGTTTGACAGTAGGAAGTAATCAGCAGCCAATATGGCAAATTCAGCTCTGCATATTGCGCCGCGACTAAATGACGCTCATCTTCTCTGGCTGTCTCCAATGCCAAACGCTTCTCTAATATAAGATCACTTATTAGTGTAACTGCCTTGGCTTTTACTTTTAATTCAATCTCCTTGGCCAACAATGTGACAAGCGCTTGCGTACCCGATGTGGCGAGTACGCGCTCCTGCGCGAGCGGAAACTTACGTAATAAACTACCGAATGCATACAACGCCGTGGAAAGCTCATCTGTATTTGAGGACGATATTAGGATCTGTGCCAGATGGGCGCCAAAATTCCGTTCAAATGCTTTAATTTGTGCTTTCGGGTTGTTTTGTGTGAGTGCGCCGAGCACACGCATCGCTTGCACACGCAAATCCACATTCGTCTGGTTGATTACCAGTGGCAGCAACAAATGATCCAGTCCGCCCTCATCGATGAACCACAAAGCATTGTCAATTTGATGCACCAAGTAGTTCAAGCTGTCCAATATTCGTAATTGCGAGCTCACTCTGTTCTGTGTCGAAGATGGCTGCTGCTCGTGCTCTGTAGCTTTAGTAGCATTCCGATATTCGCCAATGAGCTGCGTTATTAGTTCTGCGTCAGTTTTAAAACTCTTGCGCATGTTGTCATATGAATCCTTGAGCTCTTTGTATGATTTATAATCGCGTTTGATTTTCTCCAACTTCTCTGGAGAGTATTCCAGTGCCAGGCCATCTTTGGGCAAATTCTTCAGAGCATCCGAGAGCGTCTTGCTTATTTTCAACTTATGTTTTACTGTGCCCTTTGGTGGAGCTTCGCTAGCGTTTTCCGGCACAGCCGCTACTGCAGATTCTTCTGGCTCAGACTCGTCTAAGAGTTTTGCTTCTTTCTTCCCTGTCTGCAAGTTCATGCGCACATGCAGTCCTGTGGGTATACTTTGTCCTATAGGATTAAATTAATTAACTAGTGAAATTTTTAGTTGCTCTATCTGTAACTTTACCTTCTTCGATTTCTTTCCAATCGCGTGTTGGGACAAACGACGTTTTGTTTTCCGGTTTCTCTTCTGACGAGACGAAATGGGCGCAAGTAAATGCGACTAACAGCACGGCAAATAATCGCATCTTTATTTTACAACTATAAGTTTAGCACTAATTCAAATTTCACAAAATACTGTGCTAGTAAATAATATTTTATTGGGTAACGTGTCTTTTTTGTTGAGCAGTCAGCTGTGTTTTATGCTCGTGTAAACAAAAACAACATTCTAGCGCAATCAAGCAGGTGAGAGTGTACCGCAAATACAGGCTGACGTTAAAGACAAATTTTTTTAATAGAAGCTGAAATCGGCAGCTGTTCTTCGCATTTGATGCTGATCGAGTGTATTGAGTTAATTGATTTCTGAGTCAAGTTTCTATTGAGAATGACTCAGAGATAAACATATTTCTTTTTACCTCTTTTGTTTTTCTCCGAATGACTAAAATATCAAAATTAATTAAAATCAGTAAAATATATCTGTGGGGCTTATCAGTAGTAGAGTAGTAGCACGAGTATGAGCTAAAAATGTACCAATAAAACAAACAAAAAAATTATAAAAAGCTAGTTTTGTTTAAATGCCAATCGCATAATGTTTCCTAGCAAATTTCAGTCAAATAAAATGAATGGTATTGTGCAACAAATATAATACAAAATTTATTCATTTAATTTCAGACTTCTTTAGCAAAAATTATATACAGGCCACTAGGTTGGATGTAATAATTTTTGGCGCAACTGGCCATATGGGACGGCGCACGGTCTTAGAAGCTGTAGAAGTTTTAAGGGACTTTTCCTGGGGCATAGCCGGTCGAAATAGGGTATGTAAACCAAGGAGCCCATAAAAAATATATTTTAAAAACTTTGTGTATTAACTATTGTACAGGAAAAGCTAGAAACTGTACTTAAAGATGTTGGTAGAAAAACAAGATCAAATCTATGTAATATTCCAATTTTTATTGCCGATGTTTCTGACACAGCATCTTTGGCCGATTTGGTGATAAGATGCCAAGTGAGTTTTTGAGAAAATTAGGTGGCAATTTGACCATACTTTATATCTAAAAATCTTTAACCAGGTTTTTGTTAACTGCTGCGGACCTTATGAGTGGCTTGGCGAACCGGTTATCAAGGCATGCGTCGAGGCGGGAACACACTACGTTGATTTAAGCATGGAACCACACTACACCGAACTTATGCAGTTGAAATATCATGAGGAGGCTAAAAGCAGAAACGTTTATATTATATCAGCATGCGGCTGGGAAAGTATGCCAATCGAAATTGGCATTAATTACATGCAGAATAATTTTTCTGGTAAAGAATGGATTCAATTTGTCATCAGAATTCGATCGCTCTTTAACAACATTTTCTAGGGACTATCAACTACATTGAGTCCTACGTGGAGTATTGGAGTACTTCTGACAATATAATTATGCCCTTAGGGAGTAATAGTGCATGGACCAGTATCGTATTAACTTGCGCCAATTTCCGAGAAATGCCGGCAATACGCGAGCAACTCCATCCAGAAGAACTGCCAGATCTAAAACCAAAATCAAGCTACAGGTACTTTTCTTCACTCTCTATTTCTATGCATAAATCATTATCGATTTCCACAGAGGCATAATTCATGAATCTGATATTGTTTCGGGTGTGTGCGTACCATTTCCGATGATTGATCAACAAGTCGTCGAACGCTCGCAATATTACTTTTACGAACAGGAGCAGAAACGTCCCATACAATTTCACAATTATTTAACATTTTCGTAAGTAAAGTATATTCAATCAAAGATATTTTTTACAAAGTTTTAAATTTGCATAATATCACAATTTCATATATCAACTGTTTCACCAGATTTTAGAAAATTTAAATCTACGGGACCTCGCTTGATTATCATGATTTGTTTAAAAAATATGTATTTTTCAGAAACTATATTGGCGCTGCTGTATTCTCCATTTGGTGTTTTCTAATTAGTTTGCTGGCACAAATACCAATCACGCGTGCGATACTCTTGAATTTCCCTCGATTATTTTCGTTTGGTTGCTTTTCGGACAATGGTCCTAACGACAAAACCGTCAGCAAAACATTTTTCAAAATAACTATGCGTGCTGTCGGCTGGGAAAGAACGTCGAAGAAACCGAACTTTGAGTTTGAAGATACGCCTGGCAAATCTCTGACTATCACCATAACCGGAGTTAATCCCTTGTATGGCGCGGCGTGCGTTTGTCTTCTGGCAAGCGCCATTACGATAATCGAAGATTGTGCAAAAATGCCCACATGGTATGCCGCCTATATAACGAAGTATCTGAATCTTAATATAAAAATTATTTCAGTGGAGGCGTTTATTCTCCAGGTGCAGCGTTTGCGAATACAAATATTATTGAGATTCTTCAGAGACACGAACATGGCTTGTCATTTAATATAAAACAAAACTAATACATTCGCACTTTTTTAATTTTCAATTTAATTATGATTGATAATTATGATATATTATAATAAATGATTAATTTTTTGTATTATCGTTGGGGAGTTGTGTTTTCACAATTGAAAGCACCCTGTGCTTATAACAACTTTCTTTCGTACTGTACTTGATATTCATTTTGACAGCGAATGCATATCAGCTGATTGGTGTTTGGAAAATTTAAGTAGTTGCGCAAAAGATTGAACGACGCGGTACAGGTAATTTCACAATTCAAGTGCTGCAAATTTTGTTCTAGAAAGAATCTGAAAAAATCGTTAATTCCCTGTGGAAAATGTCGCTGACACGCGCCTCTCGTATACTACAAACGCAACTGAAGCGGGTGCAAAGCGTTCCGACTGCCTTCTACCATGAGAATGTAAGTGTTTCACGTTTGGGGGTTTGTGTTTGATAGTTCTGCATCTGCATCGCATCTCCACATAAATGCCTGCGTCGGTCTCTGACGCATGGTCAAGGTTTCGTAATAGCTCTTGTCTATTTGCTGGTAGCATGTAATTAGCTTTGAAACTATATCACGATTTGTAAGTGTGATTTGATGATTTGATATTCACGCTGCGGCAGACGCGCTATCTGCCGCACGTATTGATAACCACGCCGTTATGGCTGTTAGTACACAAACACTTAATTTATGTTTATTTTTTAGGTAGTTGAGCACTACGAGAATCCCCGCAATGTGGGCTCACTTGACAAAAAAGATCAGAGTGTTGGCACGGGTTTGGTGGGCGCCCCTGCATGCGGTGATGTCATGAAGCTACAAATCAAAGTAGATGAAAACGGAAAAATTGTCGATGCTAAATTTAAAACTTTTGGATGTGGCTCTGCTATTGCCAGCAGTTCATTGGCTACCGAGTGGGTGAAGGGCAAAACCATTGATGAAGCTGGCAAGTTAAAGAACACGGATATTGCCAAGGAGCTGCGTTTGCCACCAGTTAAACTGCATTGCTCCATGTTGGCCGAAGACGCCATCAAAGCTGCACTTGCCGATTACAAGGTAAAGCAACAAAAGATTGATTAAACGACCAGAAGTGATGGAAAGCGCGTCAGCGCGTCGTATGCTTATAGTTTGATCTATTTTGTTAAAATCTACTCTAAGGGTGACATACAAAGGAATAAGAGTATGTGAAGTAAAGAAAGCAGTTCACAAAAAAAATTTCTGAAAGTTATATGCAAATTTTAATTCCGCAGAAGTGTATAATTACCATGTAAACTTCTGCGATTTACCGTGCTTTCGTTGGCTTTTTGCATTCTCATAAATAAATTATCAGCCATTTATGATTATGGTTGGCTTAAGAGAAAAATTTGCTTCTGGCCACCAACTTTTCGATTCATTAGGTACTACGCCGTGGAGAATGCAAAATTTTGCAACAAAATAATGAAATTGTATGTATTGAAGCGAGTTTTGGAACTGCTTTACGTATGTATGAATTTGTAATCGGTTCAAATTCAAATTGTTAAGAAATGTCTAAGCCTGATTTTATATAAGAATGTCCTATTGAAACACAACTATTAATAATCACTTTGTTAATAAAAGTCCATACAAAATACATAAATAAAAATGTAAACTATTCACCTCAATTGCTCTGCGATTAGTTTTATTAATACAATTTATTGTCAGTATGTCAGTATTTTCATATGCAAAGTAAATATGCATTACGCAGTTGGCATGCATGTACTGCTTTTTTAAGACAATCGAACGCTGACGTTGCCACCACATTCACCCTTGGATTTCAGTACGAAAGCTGTGAACGAGATTTAATGAATTCTGTTTAACAATTTTATAAATTTTTGCCACTTACTATCATCTGCGTGTGCACAATTATAATTGCCCATCACACATTCATTGCCGAAGCTCAGTAAGCGTTCCTTGCTGCTTGCCTTCTGCGCCTTAGCGCACACGGGTTCATACGAGTCGCCACAATCGCGAGAACAGGCGGCCTGCTTCTTGTCATTGGCCGGGCTGGTGTTAATCACAGCCACCAGGCAAAGTGCTAAATAAATTTAATTTAAAAGAAAATATACAGATATTTTTTTTATCATCTTTAGGAAAACGATTTCATGGCTTAGGCAGGTAAGGATTGAAATTATTTAATATAACTAATATATGCACATATTTTTAAATGATTCTATTATGAATGCTTCTACTTGATTTGAGGCGTTGATGAGCTTCCTGGAATATCATAGAAAAGATACGCAACCTAATCAACAAAACATTTTTGAATATGTATTTAAATATGTATTAGCTTTTGGAGAGTCATGACCAAATCTTCAGAAAAACCACTGAAAACAAATTATGTAAATACTCCATTTTAATATTTTTATAGCACACAAATATTACTTTTTGTGCCGCCATAGGCAATAACGTTAAAAAACTCTTTTTCATATGTTAATTCAATAAAAGTACCAGTAACATTTAATTACCGAACAAAGCACAAAGAAGGAAACGCATTCTATAGCTTTTATTGGAATTAATTAGGGAAGAACCGCGAATTAATAAGAAATATTCAATAGCACAAAACAAAACCGGTCTAGAGTGCACGTCAAAGCAAAAATCTAAACGAACTAAGCTCCAATCAAGCTAACTTATCAAGTTTATATAGGCTCGGGTCAGCGCATAGCCGCAGATCAGCGAACAATACATTTGACTCATCCAGATTTAAATCTCTCACGTAGTTACCTTGATTCGGTTTGTATATGGCTAAGGAGAGGGCGAAAAATCCAAGCATTGAGGTTGGCATGTGGAGGTCCTCTCTGTCGCTCTCTGATGTTGCTGAGCACGACTGAAACGCTTCACCGGCTTCTTTGTTGTTTTCATGATACATAGACGTGCGAGACCGGGCAGAAACACAAAAGTTTTAATTGCATAATTGGCATTTGCATTTTGTTTGCTTTCATTTTTTCGCTAATCAAGAAGTAAATGTTAAACAAAAATTTTATATTCATGTATTATCTCACATACGCTCATGATGTCGAGCTTCATAATTACAATGCATGCAATTCGTTCTGATTTGTATACCTATTTACATTAGATGAATTGCTTTAGTTTTCGTTTTAAATAATCAAAGTGGCATTAATTCTGCATTGTTCAGCCATATAAAGCTCAAGTGGTTGGAAACAAATTCTTTTAAAATCAATTTGCCATTGTGACTGTAGCAAATGGTTCCGTGGTCACCTCTTGACATTCCACCAGTTGTCACCAGCAAGAAAATTTTGTTCGGAAGCTGCAATTGTTGTTCTTCATGGAGTAAGTGCCATATAACTTTCGTGAGAGTAAAAATGTAAAAATATGATCTCCACCTGCAATAAATTTCAAAACTATTGTAGTTTTGCTACAAAACTGTCAATTGCAAAAATCCCAGACCATTTGCACAAGATTGTGAATTGGGCTATGATGTAAATTTTTCACAAGCATAAAAATTTTCATATGCAGCTGGTCACCTGGAAATCTTGCTCCGTTCATGCAACCCTGCTACGTGCGAGAGTTGAACATATCTAGTGATGGGAAAAAAAATTCATTAATCGATTAATGAATCATATGATTAACTGAAACCGAGCGATTATTAATAGCAATTAATCGAAGGAAAATGAAAATAATCGAATAATCAAATGATTTTTTAAATATTTTAACTAAACCGTGTAATTTTGTGGTATGTTGATATGTGAATTGTAATGCGTTTGAAAAAGCAGCTTGAATATTGGGCTGATTGCACTTGGGATGACTGTTCTGCACTGATTTTGCTTTTTGGCTTGTGCTTGTGACTTCTTTGCTTTCCTCATCACCCTCAGAGTCTTCATTGCATACTATTGGTGCCTAATATTCTACAATTAAAATTTTAAATGAATTTAATTGTAATTGAAGCTGAAACACTTACTTTGAGGGATTCAGCATCTTTTGGGTGTTTTAGCCTAGTGTGCTGAAGCATGTTCGTAGTATTCTTGCACCATTTTATTCTTTTCTCACACAACCGGCACTGCACTTCCTTGTCGTTAATTTTGGAATAAAATTTCCAAACTTTGCTTTGAGTTGGAGCCAAAGTTTTGTTAGAAAAATTATAAATTGTTAGAAAGCGTCCGTACCAAGCTCTTTTTTTGCGCGAAAAATGTAATGATATTAGAGATGTCAATATTTTGCTATTACGTTTTCTTCGATTATTTTAGCAACTAATCGATTAACGTTTCGATGCATCGAAACCCATTTTTCGATACAATTAAATCGTTAATTGAAAGAAAAAAATCGATTATAATGCATCAAATGATTAATCGTCCCATCACTAAACATATCTGTTTGTTAACAACACTGGTGATGCTACTAATTATTTTGTTTATGTTTTAAAACATTTTTGTGAGGAAATCTTTGAAAATTCGTCAAAAGCGCCACTTTAAATTGCAATTTAACAGCACGATAAGGCGAACTCATATAAACGGTATGCTTTAATGCAATTTTATGTGAAAAAGTAGTTTATCGCTTGTGAACTGGAACTGGAATTTGTTTTTGGGCGCGGCGTCGTGACACGCTAAACACGCTAAGTCGAGATCAGAGGCTTAGCATTTTCTTAATTGAAACTTTAAATTACATATTCAGACATTTTAATTTCTTGTTCGGCCTTTTTGCGTCGCTGTGCTTGTTGGCCATGTGATTTTAGCTGCCCCGCCTTGAATTTCCGGGGCTTTGTCAATTGCTAGAAAACCAAATGATACTCATCGCATAGTACTTGCAGCTGATCATTCTGTCAGATAGACAAAAGACACACCCACAAGCCCCCACCAGCTTCGCCAAGTCGAGTCTTTAAACGCGGCTTGGACTTTCTTAATTGCAACTTTTAATTACTTTGTTTTGCAGTATTGTCTCCTTTAAATTCGAATCTCTAATTGGAATCGGCAAAATGGTGGTATTGAGTTCGTGCTGGTCTCCATTCATCTGGTCCAACACGGTTAAGACGGGAAGTTATGCCGTGGCTGTTTACACAGCGGCACTTTCTGTAGTGCTAATTACTTTGGTAAGTGTGAAAGCAGAAGAAATCGTTGAGACTTTTGTCTCATGTTCCTTATTTTATTTATCATCCACAGATTTGTTATATGTTGACCGGTGGAGAGTCAGCCCAACTCTATTCTCCATTGTTCGAAACTGATATACGATCGTCTATGCCCATTGTCGGTGGCGCTTTTATTTTCTATTTTCTACTGCTCATCATATCGTCGTACCTAATTTATTATGGCATCAAAATAAGGTAAATGAAAACTGGTGGATTTTCATTTAGCCCGTAATTTCAATTGCAAGTTGATATTGTTTTCAGCACGCGTGGTTGGCTTCTTCCCTGGTTGATTCTTGCTGGTGTCGGTATTCTATTCCAATTTGTGTTCGGTTTGTGGTTAATTGGAGGCTATTACATTTATGTGCGTTTCAGTTAACACGCATTACTTTACAAATTCTTTATATTGTCATTTATTACTTTTACAGTTGGAGCAAACCTTTTCCGCTTTGCTCGATTTCTTGTGGATGGCTTATAATGTAAGTTGTGTTCAAATCAATTCCGATTGATATTGCTAAATGTGTTTTTCAGGTCTATTGCTGGCTATGTGTTTTTTCGCAGTACCAACTCTATTTGGAGTTACAAAATCCCAATATCGAGCTTTTGATGCCTTAAGAAAATTGACGCAATTTTAATAATTCAAATTTTAGCACCTGAAAGACATTTAATAAGTATATTTATACATATAAATAGCTTTAAGCCGAACCCAAACAAAGCCTCCAATAATTTTACATATCATGGCAACAAGTGGTTTATTGTCAATTCAAAAACAAATTATAAAGACTAAATCGTCCGTCCTCAATACTTTTACATAAGTATATGTTCACAATTTGCAAATTTACGCATTCCACATAGATGTAATAATTTTGAATTGTATTTTAATATGAGTGCATTTACTAACATTCGAATAAAAATTATTTACACTAAACGAAGTTTAAGCCTAGCTTTCTCGTATTAACTTGTGTGTGCACGTTCTCTTCCAGCACATATTAGCGGGACCTACACTACATATAGCCATGATCCACATTTAACTTTAGATCGAACTTATCAATTTCTGAAGTGGTTTGTAAAACTACATTAAAAGACACTGAATAAGAAAATCAATTTTAGGGATGCTTCTGAAATAATTCCGTAAAGTATCAAAATAAAGTCGGATTTCATATTCCTCTAGGTGTGGCAACTATGGTGTGTCGGAGTTTATTTCTGAAGTCGTGCTCGCATATTTTCTAATTGTTATAGAAAAACTGATAAATTGTGTGAAAAATAAATTGAAAATTTGAGAAGCGGACGTAACATGCACATGCAATCAATTGAACTTGGAAAAGCAAATATATAACAAAAACAAATTATAATTTGCAGTGAAAACGAGTTGGTAACTGTCTGTGCAAGCGAGATAACAGCATAGCAGGAAAGTGACATTTCGAAATTTTTAAAAGGCGACATCTCGCGTTCAATTGTGTCAGTTTGTTGAAAAAGTCGGACAAGAAGTAAAACGATTTCGAACGCTCGTGCAAGAGAACAAATAATTTTGCTGGCCAATTAAGAAAAGGAGAAAAATCGTGGAAAATTTGTGAATTTTGTTGCAGCTAATAGGAAAAAGGCGTAAAACTATACAAAGAAAATGTCGACACCCGCACGCAGACGTCTTATGAGAGATTTTAAAAGGTAAGACCTAGCGTAATAGTACAAAAAGCAACACGCAAAAGGTTGTGGTTTGGGAGAAAATCAAAAATTACGTGTGCTTATTTTTTCGTTCGTCGTTTTCGCCTGGCAATTTTTTGCGCCGTTGTAGTTTCTTTTCAACCGATTGCTTCCCGAAAATTCGTTTTTGTTTTTGTTTTTCTGGTAGCTGAAATGCGTAAATTGCGAAATTATAATGAAGCTTTGCAATAAATGCGAACCAATTGTCAGCAGTATTGATTGTATGAAATGGACAGGAGAGCACCCTGACAGATTTTTCTGCCAGCGTACCACCCGCCCGATGTTTGACTGCTGTCGCGATATTGACTCATCCATTCCTACCATCTGTATATTATTATTTTTATTTTTGTTGCTCATTTCATAAGAAGTACTCTATTTTTTTTTTGCTTTCAAGTAATTTTATAGCACCCTAGCACCCACACATATCCTCCTCTTTTTGTCCTTGAAATTGCCAATAAGGTCTCAAATCTCAGGCTGAGGGGAATTAAGTATACACGCAATATTTCAAGGACTGGCTTTTCCAGCAAATGCCAAGGATATACTGCCTTCACCAACATGCAATTGGCTTTGATAATGCAGTGGCAATTGTTAAACTACATTCGATGCAAATTAGTCTAATAACATGTTAAGCTTGTTTGTTAATACACATCTTGTCAAAAGTTGCTATATGTACATACATAAACAGAAAGTGTGGTCATAAGTCACGGCGTTGCCACTAGTGCGCGAGTGCGAAAATCTTGAGGTAGTATTTGTATATGTGAAAAAGGCTCTGGATGGTTCTGCAGGTTCTGCAGTATGACGAATGATGGTGTTCATAAAAATGTTATTGACAATTTACAGATTTAGCTTGCACTTTTTGAACTTCTGCCTTAATCAGTATGAGATGCCAAATATGCCAAAAATTAAGTAGAATTTAAATCTGCTTGGTCGCTAATTGAAGTGATTTTGTTTGATGAAAATCTGCGTCTACAAGAAAGTATGTAGGTATCTTTCTTTTGAGCCTTTTCCCTAAACTATTAGATTTTCTCTTTTCTGCACTTTAGCTTATCTTTTACTTGGTAAGAACTCCACACAATTTCAAATCACAACACCCAACAAATTTTCAATGCTCATTCGCCTAATTTTTATATTTATCTGTGAGCATATTTTGCCACTTTCTTTGTTCAGAAGAAATTCAAATGCGGTCATTTTGGGACCAAAATGTTATGAAGCATTTTTTGAACTTACGCTACTCATCCTAAATATATACAGAAATGCTGTACTTTACGTCTTGGTCAGAGAAATTCAATTTGAGAAGTAATAAAATTCGACCATACGAAAATCGCACGCCAAAATAGAAGAGTACTTTTCGCTTCTTATCGTTTGCTGAGCAGCACCAAAAACGTTCGCAATGCGTATGCAAATCTCAACACATTAAAAATACATATTACAACAAATGATGAAATCCAAAAATTGACAAATCTGTACAAATAAAAAAAAACTAAAATTAATTTATTGCATTACTCACGAAGTTAGCACATACGAAATAGCAAAACATTGGCAACTACTACCGCTCGCCTAGGCGCATCATATTGACAAACACTGCTCGTCAGCTGCCTTGGAGTTTTTTCACTTTGATTTGGTGTGATTATGTATTTCTTGGTTTTTTCTTGTTCACTTGTCCCACAGGCTGCAAGTCTGCATACATTTTGCCTCGATTTTATCGTGCTCACGTCTATCATTTTGGTTTTTTATTATATTAACCAAACCCATGTAAACGTACACTCACAGTCATACAACATACATACATGAGTATTTTGTGTAAACGTACGCTGAAAAATTTCCTTCTCGTTATTTTTGCAGTGCAATTTCTAAAATGTTTCGTTGTTGCTTTAAATCTCATTTGGCTGCATTGACAATGAAAATTTGTTTGTTAACCCCTTCCTTGTATTTGCACACATATGTACATGCATTGTATTTGCCGCATTTACCTAATTTTCTTTCATATTTCTATGCAATGTGCTTATGTATAAATGTGCTTTTAGCAACTGTCAATGCTTATTTCCTTGTTGCTTTTTTGCGTTTATAGTCTTTATTTACGATTTTTTTGCTTTTCCCACACAAGAAAATGTAAAGCGTTTATTTTAAAATTAATGTGTATTTTTTTTTTTGCAGAGTTCATTAACTTTTTCAGTGTTCAACAATGGGAAAAAATCGCCTCTCGAATAATTGAAAAAAACAGTAAAATATTTTGCTTCTCAAATAGCCCGATTCAAGAGGTTGTAAATGCTAGCTCGAATATTTCAAATGGTTAAAATTAATACACCACTACTTTTCCAATATCTAAGTAATTTCTCACTTAAACCGATTTAAAGGGTTAACAACTTGAAAGTTTTATTTAGGAAAAAAAATTTGTGCAATGGATCGAATAATTAAAAATTAAAAAAAAAAACAGTTCTCAAATACTTAGCATACTTCTCAACACGTTTGTAAAATATAGCAGTGAGCCAGTGCTCTCATGCTTCGAGTGTGATTTGATATAACTTCCCTCCATTTCTTTCCTAAACTGAACGTTGTCCAGAAGATAGTGACTTGCAACTTTAAAAGGTGTTGATCTTTTCCAACATTTTGCTTTCTGTTGTGTAGAATTACTTAGGGGCTTTTATAAACAACAAAGGGAATGCCATGACAACTTCAGGACCCCCTCAATCAACTGTTTGTTGTACCTTTTCCTACGATTCTAGCGATTTAATAAACTATTTTGAGCGCATTTACTTGCTGCTCTCGCTCATTTAAGCAATTATGGCGAAAATGTGATGGGTCGTTTATTTCGAATTGGTCGGATGCGGGAAAGCAGTAGCAGCGGGTGCGTTGTCTGCTTTGTCTTAGCCTCTGGCAAATTTTCACGTTTTTCCGCTTTTGTTTGTATTCATTTGTGCGTTTTTCTTTTTTGACTACAAAAGCAACAGCAAAAAAGAGACTACATGCCAATTCAATCAAACTGGACGTGTTATTTTTTTAATACTTAGACGATCCTTCAACATTTGTTCTATTTCTTATACAATATCATTTTTGCAAGAACTATTATTTACTTTAAAAACATTTTTTCTTTTCTTCTATTTTCACGCTTTCATAGACTTCAAGAGGATCCACCAACTGGAGTTTCTGGAGCGCCAACAGATAATAATATTATGATTTGGAATGCTGTGATTTTCGGTCCACACGATACACCATTTGAGGATGGTACCTTTAAATTAACTATAGAATTTACGGAAGAGTATCCAAATAAACCGCCAACAGTGAGATTCGTATCGAAAGTATTTCATCCCAATGTCTACGCCGATGGTGGCATTTGCTTGGATATCTTACAGAATAGATGGAGTCCCACATATGATGTTTCTGCAATATTAACATCTATACAGGTTTGTTTGCAATAACACCGACCCCGCACTCTGAACTAGTGATTAACAAAGTTCCTATTTCATTTCATTTTACAGTCTCTATTGAGTGATCCAAATCCCAACTCGCCAGCTAACTCCACAGCTGCTCAGCTCTATAAAGAGAATCGTCGTGAGTATGAGAAACGAGTGAAAGCTTGTGTGGAACAAAGTTTCATCGATTAGCCATCCGCCACAACAACAATACGCAAATCAATCGCTATAACAACAACTGCAACAGCTACCGTAGCATCTATAATGTTATATTGAAATTCAATTTGCAAAAAACAAGAAAAAACTAAACTTAAAAACCAAGACCACAAAACAAAATATAATAAATATGAAAAATTATAATATTTGAAAAAAAGAAGTAAATTATATAATGTATTTAAATAGACAACTGCATACATACTACATACCCACAACATACACGCAAGTACACACAGAAACGCATGTCGAATTGTATGTAGCGTGCGTAACGCAAAGGCGTCGTGCTAACAATGCCGTGCTGGCAGCACCAACAGACGAGACGACAGGCAACAGAAATGGCACTTCAAATATAGCAGCAAAACAATTACCACCACCAAAACACTACAACTTCCAACAACAACGCAGCTATTGCAAATTCGAACGCAAAACCTTAACTATATAATTATGAGCAACAAAATTTGGAAAATATTGCAACAAATCTAAATTAAACAAATGTAACGAAGCTGAAAGCGTAGTTTAGCGAACAGCTTAAATTTGTCGAAGGTAGTAGAACAAAAACTTCTTTTAAGCGCATACCAATGAAATATAATGCATATGCATGTATGTGTGTAGCTAAATGCAAACATTTTGATGCATATAGAAGTTAGTATTTTTAATTGTTCAATCAGAGACAGAGCTACATAAGTGTGTTCGCAAAACAATGTGGATTGTGGATCGCGCAGTAGAGCAGTGCTTTTATTCTACATGCCAAACTGAAGCGCTGGTTCAGCCTTAATTCCCACAAGGAATAACATCATATAGCAGCAGCAATGCAACGAAATTGTTGCTCTTTTGAGTAGCATTTCAACAGGCACTACTTTGGGCTCATAATTACGTTAGTAAATGCTATAATTAGTCGCTACTTGCTACGAAGTTCCACAGTCCGCATGCTGGCCTTCACTCCCTCACACACACACACACACACACACACGCATATTGAACTCTTAATAAAGTCTGTGCACGCGTTCAATCTAAATGAAAAACCCCTTTCAAATGTGCAAATTTGTCAGTCAATGTCAAGAATTTAAAAACTACTTGTAATAAGTAACAAAAACAAAAGGTTTAGCAAAAACTAAGAAATTGTCTTGAAAATAGACTTGTTTTTTAGTATTTTCGCAGCATAGTTTTAAAAACTAATTCACATACAAACCAGTTTGTTAGCAGTTGTATTCTCTATATTTTAATCTTTCGTCAATGTGATTTAAGCAGGGACCTAAAGTAATTTTATTTCTTTTTTCTTTTTCAAAATAAAAAAAACTGCTGTTTTCGGTCCCATTAACTTATGAAATTACGATTATTTTGGCAGCTTTATATTTTCGATTTTGAACCACAAAAACGGAGTAATTTAACAGCACAAATTCAATTTCCCAGTTATATTTCAAAATCGAAATCATAAAGATTCCACAACATTTGTAATAATAATTTTGTTCGTTCCAATATTAAGTAAAAACAGTTTATAATAACTAGTAAGTAGTTCATCCTTGCTTCTCAGTGAAAAGTTTAATATTTTTCTGTATTTAATTGCATTGAATTTTAAATATGTTTGCATATATTTCAAAGAAATTTGCCACATTATCGTAATACTGTTAGAAAAATTAAAATTCAACAGAAAAATAAAATACAAAGAAACCTACCTTTGAGCAAAATAATTTAATGTAACTGAATATTATATATATTATAATAAATTATAAGAATTATAATAATAAATTGAAAATTTTGTTTTATTCGCAAGTGTTCTATTTTTTAACATGCGAAGTGGAGTGATTAAAGGCTGTAGAACTGGAATGGAAATCGAAACAGGAACCAGCATTTTAACTAAAGGGGGACCGAATACAGATTTTTGGCGGAATCAAGAGGAAATGTGTCTGCGCCGAGAACCGGTACTGCATAGCGTTTAAAGCGATGAGCTATCTGACAGCACGAAGTATTCTCAAACAAGCAACGAATGGTGCCCAAAGAATTTAGTATACTATTAAGAACAGAAAAAACATGTCCCACATTTTACTTTCTATCAAAAATGAAATCGGAAGTAATGAAAATTCGCAATGCCAATTAAAATTGTACTCAAATCAACTTGGATCGAGAGTGAAAATTGAATTTTTTCTCGCTTAGAAGCCGATTGCATGTAAACATAAATTACATGTTTCATTCTTAGCATATCCCTTTTTGATGCCGCAAAAAGCCTTTACACCGGCATTGGAATCACCTGCTTCTCCTTTTAGTTTTACAAATAAAATGCTTTTGCTTGTTTTTGGTAGTAAAATTTTATTATTATTAGTTCACGTGTTAGTTTGTAAAATATTACATTTCAGAGCTTAAGCATAATGCATTTTAAATTTATAAAAATATATATGTGTTTAGGCATAATAAGTTTTTATAAAAGAAGGCAACTGCGTGTTTCTGCTCGTCAAAATAATTAAGTTGATAATTATTAAATTTTGTCGATTTTGAAATCTTAAATAAAAAACCTGGTCACTTTTACAAAATGCGCAAGTTGATCAGTGCAAGAAAAATGCAATAGAAATATGTATAATATTATAAATATTTAAGAAATGGAGCCGGGGTTTTATAGTGTACGAGTATAGCTAGAAACATATTGACTTTGTTTTTATTTTGTAGAGAAATAAACATTTTTTTACAAACACTTTCAAAGTATTTACAAACACACGTTCCTAAGAAATGCTTTAGCTAAATATGCAGTAAAGATAAAGACTGCTTAAATATACATACATAAAATACATAAGCATGTGTAAAAGATAAACTGTATACATTTTTAGTTGCAAAAAAAAGTTGATAGGTACAAGGAAAGTCAGTTTGGGTATATAAAAAAATGGAAAATACTTGAAGGCACTTTCGATAGTGTATTTTGTATTTGTCAAATGGAAACCGCAATTGCACTAGTGTTTGACACAAGAGGTTCTGCTTAGTGATGGGAGTGGGCGTTGGAGTGTACGTTCTTGAAATCCTGCGTCTGTGTAGTACTACGCAAGACATCGAGCCATCTGCGGGGAAGAATAAAACGGAAATAATGCATAAAATGGCAAAATGAAAATAAAACTGCAGTGCGCACCTATTGTAAGTGTGTATGCTCTCGGCGCGGAAGAAGTAGACGTGATTCTTGAACGACAGCTTAAAGACGAACTCCTTCTGCACGGCATCCTGATGTCCGGGCGGTCCCACAGAGTAGCCCAGCAGCGGCAGACTAGCCAACGAAAATTCATCCTGGTAGCTCTTGTAGAAGTACAAGCAGAATGAGGTGAAGACCACCCACAATTTCTGCCAGCCGGAGCTGTTCTTGAACTTGCGCAACAAGTAGCCGGACAATTGATTCTCAGCGGAGATGAGGTGGTCGCCCAAGCCGACGGTGGCGCCACGATGCCAGCAAACGTGCAGAGCGGTGTTGCTGCGCGAGGGTGGCGTTTTGTTTTGTGTAGCTTGTTGTTGTTGCTGGCCGCCAGTGGTTGAGTTGTTGCCGATGTGGCTGCTGTTGCCGTTGGTTAAGCCACACAAATCCAGACCCTCTTCGGACGAGCCTGTGCCAAAGCGTGAAAGAGAAGCGAAACATTGTATTGGTACGCTGTGATATTGAATACATTTTTAAAAATCACTGACAAATTGAAAAATTTTAATTACATACATTCTTTTTGAGGTTAGGATGTAAAGAAAAATCTTCTCAGAAAGAGGTACTGAGCATACTCGTATTATACAGAAAAGCTATAAATTATATCAGTTAAATAAAAGCAAAATAAATTAAATTTTGTGTACTATGATTACTAATAGTTAGGTAAAGCAAGACAAGCTTTGCAAAATGTATTGTTATTGCTTTTCTAGCTCAAGGATGCTGTATCTTAATATGCAATAAGCATTTTCTAATTCGCCGCATCGTCTACTTCGCACTTACATGGCATTGCATCTTGCTTTTCTTGCCAGCCACAGAAGAAACAATGCAAATTGAAATTTAATGCTAAAAATGCACCTCGCCCTCGCAAGGGGAATACTTACTGCAGTTCTTGAGTGAAGTGAGCGTCAATTGTGTGGGTGGTTTGCCCTTGATGTCCGCTGCCGCTTTGGACAATTCGGCCAGCCAAAGTGTCTTCTCGGCAGTGGTGCCGGCGCTGACTGTGATCGCACACTGCCCGCCAAAAATGGAGAAGGTGTTGTGCTCAGCGTTCTCTGTGAGCAGCGAGCGCACGGGCACATGTCCCAGTATGCGGAACGACTGATCGATGGGCGACTTGCTGCCGTAAAGCAGTATGTCGGAGAAGAGGAAGAACATACGCTGCTGCAGGCCACGCTTGGAATGCTTGAGAAGACAGCCTTGTCGTATCAGTCTACGCTGGTGCTGCACCAGCTGATCGAAGCCGCTAATGTCGCGTTGCAGCTCGCACAGCTGCACGAAGTTCTCCGATTCGGGCAGCTGTTCGCGTATTTGCTTCGTGCTGCGTATGAGAATGTGATAGACGGCCTGGCAGTCGGCGTAGTCGATGTGATCCTCGGTGTAGAAGTCGCAGAGACCTGAAAAGTAAGTTGAGCTTGGAAATTAATAACACATTTTTCGAATTGGGAATCGCCTGTGCCGCACTTACGTTCCAAAATTAGCTGATAGTGCAGCAGACGGTTGAGCGGCTTCAGCAACAGCTCGCCAATGGGCAGATAGCAAATCTTTTGCTGCTCAAAGTCCTTGTAGACCTGCTGGAAGCGATTGTCCGTCTCGAACATTTCGTTCAAGCAATGCAGTATCTCGATGTGCGACTGCACATACTCATCGTAGATGGGCAGCACTGCCATATTCTTCATCATGACGTCGCCAATGCGATGAGTGTCGTGCGTGCCGCGGCCTTCCCACAGCACCATGCGGTGCTCGATGTCACGCAGAAAGGTGTTGTGATGCTGCGCCATTGAATCCAACATCTCGAAGAGCGGCTGCAAGTTCTCCACATCCTGCAGTGAGAGTTCCTGGCGGAAGCAGCGATTCAGTATGTCCAAATCCTTCTTGTAAGTACGCTCTGTCATCAGCAGCTCCTTGGCCAAGAAATATGATTTCTCTGTGGGCCATTTCTGCAAGAGCATGGAAAACAATGTGGAAAGTTAGAAAAGCAAGAATTTGGCTATTTTCAATGTATCCCAGGCAGCCAAAATAATTGTTATTTTCGATGTGTTCGCATATTTTTAATTGTAAAAGAAACATGTGATGTTTGCAAGCTCCGACCTGAGAAATTAACTGTTTGACTCAGCTGCGAAATACACCGTTTAGTTATTTTGTTTAAATAACAGGTTCTGTCAATTACGAATTAGCTAAACATGTTTTGAATTTCATTTTCACTCTATTCGCGAATTCGCACTCTGCTATGATCTATTCTTCAAAATAGCCCAACCACATATCCCCCAGTTTACCCGCTTCTTCGCTTCCGCTTCTGCATCCTGTGCATTTCCGGCGACAAGTCCGTTATTATTAATGCTCTTCGCTGTGGCAACGCCGGTGGCCAACTCTTGCCGTTTCGCATGTTGTATTTCGGCTTGAATGACGTCATAGGTGCCCGCCTCGGAACGCGACAGCGAAGAGGACTTGTCGGAGCCCAGCGTCAAATCGTAGCGATTTTGAGGAGTGACGATTTCGCCACGCCTATCCAGCGACATGTTGCCATTGATGCCATGGTAGCCATCAGCTGCGAAAATTCAGAATTATTTATTTAAGGCGTACTATTGCAGAATACTGTAGTAAGTTTTAAAATAAAATTTAACATTTTATAAAAGTAAGAAATACGTACACCCCTATCACAGAATCTTTCAAAGCTACGAATTCGCGTAGAGAGGAGCGAGAGGAGCTACGAATTCCAAGCAATGTTACGGATTCCGAGTTAGGGGTTATATGCTTATACCCGAGATCTGCAGCGAGCTTCTTTCGACTTGTCAGTCACAAACAATAGTTCCGTTAATAGTAGGAATGTTTCTGCTTGGCAACGCTCTCTCATAAACGATTTGAATGCTCTCTCTGATGAGTAGCAGTTCGAGAAAAAATTAGTATGTATGTATATACTTGAACACACTTCATTAAAAAGTCTACTCGCAGCAGATCCTTGTAGTAAGTATGAGAAATAAAACAACGCACTGTGATTAATGAATTTTCATTATATATATATTTGTTCTTCATGAAGTTTCTTATTGAGTTTGAATTAATAATGGTTGTATTTGATTAAAAATTTGTTCTTTTTAAAATAATGCAACGTTATGTGGTTTTCTGCGCAGTAATTTTTGCATTTTTTTTTATAGGGTGCCATTTTGGATTTCGAAGAATTTTGTTGTATATGTTTTGCATACTTCTTGAAGTATAGGATTTAAACAATCGCTCTGTTATATAGAGGCGCTCTTTAAAGTTTTCATGCCTTAGTTTATACGTCTCTAAACCATTTTCATTAATTTCACTTTATTATTTTCAATAATAACATTTTGACATAATCTCAATCGAAGGATACTGTCGTAAATTAATATTTACTTCGTTTAAAGTTCGATTTGTTGGCATCTTAAGTACATTAATATATGTAAATCTAAATTATTTTAGAGGTATTCACATTAAATTATTGACACACAGAATAACGAATAACGACAGGACACTTTGACACTGGTTCTTTTGGTTGTTGTTGTTACAAACTACAATTAATGAGCACACCGTAACATGTAAACAAGCATATTCAGTTTGATCTAAGATTGAGTATAGTATGCAATATAATGAAAATTTTGATTCAAATGTAAAAACGTTGGGCCAATTGTAATATGTAAATGTAATTAATACATAATAACTTTTGAAAACTTACTCTAAGAAACTTAATACGTGATAAATTTATTTACTGAGTCCTTTGCGTTTAACATTCCCCTTTTTTCTAGCGAATACCATAACATTATAACAGGAATATATAGCGTGGAATATATTAGTTGTTGCTGTATTTTTAACACACATGCTTCGTTCTACAATTGCATAATTTTCTCTTAATGATTCTTTCTCTTTCATAATTTTTAAAAAGTAAACATGAAATAATTTTCATAAATTTGGCACATTTCATTGTTGTAACAACTCAGCACAACTCCGATGATTTCTTTGTGTTTGTTGGTAGGGCTTGAAAGTAATTTCAGTTACATAAATTTTGATTTATTTTGTAGTTTTAGTTTAGAATTACTGTTAGTAATTAATAAATGCCTTCTCGAAATGAACTTATTCACTTATACTAAACTTATTGCTTAAATATTAAATATTTTTGCGCACTTCGCATAATACCTTCTTTTCCTTCTTTTGGCTTTTAAGTGTTTTCTAATAAAACAAAATTCGAAATAACTATAGTTTTAAAAGTTCGGTAAACCAGAAATAAAACTCTGGCAAAAAGGATTCAGAGTGCTACGTTAACTCGTATATCGGAGTTCTTATTCAGACCGCAGGCATGGGCGTATGCAGGTAGGGTAGGGGGCCAGTTTGGAAACCATAAATATAATCAAATTCAAAACCGACCTCTTGAAATTTAGTTACAAAACTACGACGAAAAGTCAAAAACTCAATTTTAGTACAAGTTGAAATCTAATTTGGCTGGAACTTTCAAACATAAAATTTAAGGGCTGTCACTCTGAAGCATAACTAATAACTAAGGCAAGCAGCTGTCATTTTGACAATAATCAGAGTTTTTAGACAACTCGCCATATTTGACACACTTTGTTTAAAAGAAGCAAACAAACGAGGCATAAGAACCTTTCCTTTCCTTTTTTAAAAAGGTCTATAAGTTTTGTTGTTTCAATTGTACTTTTTCTAAGTAGAGTAGACACACTCCAGAATGAATACCCCCCTCTTCCACCATTTCAACTTACAGACTCGAAATAAAATTATGCACTATAAATTTGGCATAAGCAATAGTTGCAAACATTTGTAAGATACTTAATTCAATGGGGTTTCTATTTCTGACTTGTATATACGCCTTATAAGGGGAGTGGTTTCACCTTTAACATTTCGGAGATATCTTATGAAATAAAAGCACAAAATGTCTGAGACTGTTCACTAAAATATGTCGTGAAGTCTGAAATGCTGTGCTTTAAATCTCATACTTCCATTATTCTCTTCACTAAATTAATAACTATTAAATTTAAGATATTTAAACTGTTTTAACTTTTGTTTCTTTTTCATAATTATTCGATGAAAAAACAGTGCATAAAAATTTTACTCTTCTTCTGCAAGTTCTCGAATGCAACTAACTCAACCTATGACTTTCCAACGGACTTTCAATACTTTCGACTTGTTTTTACGTGAGTATGTGCGTGTGTATAACTTTAAAATCTCTTCTATACTACGAAAAAAGAGTAAAATAAGCAAATTTCCTTTGTTTAAAATGTTCTTAGTTTCTTTTCAATGTGTATAACTTTTGTTAGTGTTTTGTTTCATTTTCTTTTTCAGTTTAAAGGTTTCATTTTGGAACAGAAAATTGCGCGCAGCACAAGAAGTAGGTATACACCGTAAATCAGTCTCAATCAAAAAGTTGGTTTTTCGATCAAATGTGGAGCTGCAGTGAATGCAAAGCTTTCTAGGATGAGGATCCATTTTTCTTTAATTTCCTTTGGTATGGGAAGGACCAATACATAACTGTTTCTGTAGATGCATATAAGTTCTTATAACATGAGCGTTCCCAGAAATAAAGTGTCGGACAGGCTTATTTTTGGTTTAATCGGTAAAAAGACATAAACAAATGTAATAGCAGAAACAAATTTGAAATGTAGGGAAGAATAAAAAAAAACCCTGGAAAAGTCGTAAACACGAAAAATTCAACAAACGAATAGAAATAAAATAGTGTTTTTCTATCAAATATATTTAGTATAATAATTACCATGAGATGTGAGTCGGGAACACTCGAGTTCTTTTTTTTTTAGCAAAAAACATAAAGAATTTTTGTAACTGACTCGAACAAATATTTTTTAATTATGATTTAAACATATTTTTTCGCACACAGTTTTCGCATTTGTTTATGTTTATTTTTATGACTGAACCAAAATCAGCCACGCCCGACAATAAATTTCTTGGTACGCATATGACTAACCTTTGTTTTCTAATTAATGGAGCTCTCATGTTTCCGGTTACCTTAAGCTCTTTTGTCTAATAGTTTTGTGTTTATTTTTGATTTTAAATTTGGTTAACTTCGATATATTTATTAGAATCTTTCAAGAACAACTTTTAGTATATATGTAAGTTATTTACCTCCCTCCCTATCACTCTCGATCTACTGATCACTCAAATCGTCAGAATCGTGGAATTTTGGAGGCGGATCAACTCTTATATCCAAACCACAGGGATAGCGTTCATATTCTATGGGTTCATTCTCATAATCGGACAGAAAATCCGGATAGGGTAACTCTACATCGGCAGCGTACTGCTTGCGGCGTATAGTACCAGTGGCTTGCATAAAGCCACTGCTATCTTCGCTCGAATTAGCCACGTCATCGGAGAGACCGGCTTTGCAGTCCACCTCACTCTCATCTGGATTGCAATATGGAGATTCGGCATTTGCCAAGGATTCCTCACGCTTCAGCTGCTTTTTCTTGGTGCGTGCCGGTTTCACCGGCTGTCCGTTGGCTGGCGGCATCGGGTGATTATCCGCTGCCGGCGTATTCATTATATTTGCACACAAATCCGGTGGTTCCATATGCTGTACCTGGTACATGGGCTTGGTGATGTGTCCCAGACGATCGTAGCGCGGAAAGCCCATTTCATCTACATTGTCCGACATGTCTAGACTCTCAAACTTACTGGAGGCTGCATAAGCGGCGCCCGAGTACTGCGGATAATCATCGTACTCGTCTGTCTCCTGCTCATATTCCAACTCCTCGTCGAATTCCAGATACTGATCTTCAGGCCGATAGGAGGGATCTGAGCTACCCGAATCTATTTCGGGCAGATATCCCTCCGAGCATTCGGAGCTCTCCTGTTCGACTAAAGTGCGCTCGGAGGAACGCATGCGCTTTGCTGTCACCTGCCGTTTCTTGCGGTAGCCGCGACTGCGCAGTTTGGGGTCCTGAGTGCGTATGTCCATGGAACTGTCGGTGTCGTTGCCACTCGGTGGACTCTTTATCATGTTGGAGCGTGTAATTGAGCTCTTGCGCGGTGGCTTCTGTATGAGCTGATTTGGGGGCGATTCCGAGCTCAGACTGCTCGAATAGTACGGTGAACACTTGACCAGCTTTTCGGCGCGTTGTGGCAGCATGGGCGATGACGTTTCGGTGCTCGTCGTTGTTTCGCTGTAAACAGTGTTCGTTGTGGTTGTGGCGGATGAGGCGCCATTGGCGGCGCCACTCACCGATGACTCCTCAACGCCAGATGTGTACTTTGATTCCAGCGAAGATTGCTGAGATTTCGAGAGCATGTGCTCATGGAACGAATTCGACTGTCGTAGTTGCTTGCTGGTCTTATACTCCCGTATCTGCGACTTTGACAAGGTCTTGTCATCATAACTGTGATGCTTCGCCAGCGGTTTTTCCGGCGGTTGTCCCACCGTTTGCGGTATATCGCTTGGGCATGTTACGGGCGGTACGCTGGGTACTGGTGGTGGCACTTTTGGTAGTACGCAATTTGCGGCACTCAAAGAAGTAGCTTCAGCTTCAGCTACTGCTGCGGCGGCGGCTGCTTCCTCGGCTTTTCCCGGCGTCTGCATGTGCTTAAGTAAAGCTTGCATTAAGGGGCGTGTCACTTGTGGCTTGGGCTTCGTCGGCGGCTGTGGCGCTTTAGGTTTGATGGGCGGTTGTGGCGCCCTTGGCTTTTGCGATGTTTTTGGTTGTGGTTGTTGCGTGTGCAATTGTGGCTGAGGCTGCGCATGCAGCGGCACGAAGTCCTGACTTTGATAGCGCTCGGTTAGCTTCTCACTTGGCGCATACAAGCGCTCGACGAAGGGTGCCTCACTTTCCGAAGATATATCCTGGCTTTGATATAGCTTCGACATCATTTCCAAGGAGCGTCTCTTGCGAGCGGCCGTAGAAGTCTCCGGCAGGCTATCTTTATCCTCTAGCGCCGGCAGGCGTGGCTGCCTGCCGTAATCGGAACTTTTGGTCGTTGGTGGTTTCTGTGTTAAATCTTCGATGCTTGTGCGAGCGTTGTTACCGTTGCTGCCACTACGTCGATGTACCTGTGGTATTGAGCCGCGTTTCTCTTCGCTTGGCGACTTCTTCGTAACAACGCGTGGTTGCTTCAGTGGCACATAGTCTATGTAACTGCCACGGCGGTTGCCTCGTGCATCCACTGCAGCCGTTTGGCCGTCGCCTGGTGTGGCTCCCACCAACGTACGGCTACTGGAAGTGGACCATTCAGTGATGGTGTGAGCCATTTCCGTCAAGGTCAAGGTTGTATCATCGCTCTTCGTAGCCGATGTGAGTTCTGACATTTTATCGGTTTCCGAGTTTGAGAGTATGTCGTAGCGCAAGCCATCCGAAGAGCCGTTTTCGCCCGAAAATTTATTCGAAAAACTGCCGCTCTGTTCGTTCAAACTTTCAGCGGATTTATTAATGGAACTGATGCTTGATTTGGTTTGATTGGATTTTTCGCTCTTGGCGCAAGAATGTGTCGACACCGCAGACAGGCTGTCCGAGCCTGAGAGATTTGCATACTGCCTCACGGTGTTGGTGCCTGTCGACCACTCGGAGATGCTCAAGCCGATCGAAGTATCTTCCGAATGAGAGCTGTGCGTGCATTTCTTCTGCTGCAGACCCATGCGTACAGTGCCGTCCAAATCGGTGCCAATGGAACTAGTCTCTTCCTCGGAGTGGCTGGAGTGACTGCATTTTTTGCAGGAACCAGTGCTCAGCCGAGTTTCGTAGTTGCGTCTCACTGTGGTCTGATCGTCCATGAAGGTGCCACCCGAGATCGAAAGTATATCATCAATGGACGTATCCGAATTGTTGGATCCGCGTGATAATTTACGCAAGTATTCCACCGTGCGGTTCTCGTCCGCCGAAAGTTGCACTTTCACAGTTCCCGGCATGAATACGTCATCACTGGAGAAGAGCTCATCCTCGGAAATAGGACTTCGTATTGTAGGTGAGCGCGTAGGCTGCGACACAATAACAGATTCCCCACTTGAATCTTTGCGCAAAGATGGTGGCAGCGATTTGGCGGACGATGAGCAAGTGACATTGAAAGATGAGGACAGACATGATGCTGCACTCAGCGTGGAGCTCAGGCATGTGGGCGTATCGTGTTGCACCTCGTCATTGGTGAAATCTTTATCATCGTATGCTGAAGACATCAAATAAGCCGTATCTTCGTAGGGTAGCACTTTGGCTGCATCTACTGGGCTTATTGGAAACTCTTCATTTGACATTTTGTCTTCGATTTGTGAGAGCATTTCTTCAGTTTCAGTTTGCTCGGTTGTGGTATAAGATTCCAACATGACTTGGTCGGCACTTTGCGCTTCAGTGGCATAGTAGGTTTCAATGCTTTCTACGACTATCGGCATGTCCATAGCACTAGACGGTGGCGATGGCCAATCCTGGGAGTCCTGCGACTGAAAAGACATGCTCGCTTTCCAACAAAAAGATTTTGGCACCGGCTTGTCCAAGTCTGGCATGCTATAGATCGACTCAACCGGTTTAACGGGCACGTGATCAAACGGAATTTCTGGCAGCGGCCAATCCTCGGAATCCTGACTGCCAGCATTCGAAAGACACATGAGCGTAGGACGGTCTACGTCATCCCCCTGTTGTTCCTCCACCTGTGTTACAGAAAAGCGCCCTGTCACAACTGTCGGTGACTTCGGCTCGTTGAAGCTGCCAATGCTAGATAAGCGGTCACCCGTGGCGGAATCACAAGGTATTTCTGGCATTTCCGCCGATGTGCGGCGATCCGCATCTGATATATAAGCTAGATTAGTGTTGCTGCGAGAGTCGGAACTCAAACTGGGCTGATGGTCTGTAGAGCCCACTGATTCGTCACGCATGCTCACGGAGTGCGTAGACGCTTTGCTCACATCATCCTCCATGCTCGATTTTTCCGAAGCTGTGCTACGCTCAGAGATTCTTGACAGCGTGCGGCCTAAACTGAAGCCTGTATTATAACCAATAATATCTGTGGGATTCACACCAATACCACTCAGCGAACTTGTCATTGCTGGATAACCGAATGTCGTCGGAAAGTCATTCAGCTCATCTTGGAAACTTGTATCGCTTTCCTTCTGCTCATCAGGTGATACTTCCTTCAAATCGCTGTCGGATGAATCGCGCAGTGGATGATTGGCATCGTAACGTTCGTAGCCATCCGTTTCCACATGATGCCAAGGATCATCCGTGCTCGAGCTGCCCGAACTTTCTATGGGAAATGACTTCCACGTAGATTGCTGTTCCTTCTGCTGTAATTCTCCGCGTCGTTGTGCGGCGCCCATGGATCCAGAACTGCTTTCTGTTTCAAATGAGCCCCGAGATTCGACACTCAGCGAACCCTTTGAGTCGAAACTAGATTTAGACTCTTGTGAGCTGCTACCAGATTTCCCAGCCTTCTCTGTGCCTTCAGCTTTTGCAACCACGAGCTTCTTACCCACATTATTACGTATCGGTTTTTCAATTTTTGGCAGCTTTTTTGAACCTCCTCCCGAACTTGATTCACTATCCTCGTTGCGCTGTAAAAGTTTCGCAATCCTTTCCTCAATCGGATCCAGATAGGATTCTGTACTGTTGCCTAAGTCGATTGGACTTTGTTTCTCCAATGTCGGCGTTGTTGGCTTTTTAATAACGATTTTCGGTTCTGTTCCAATTGCATTGGTTGGTGTTGGTGCATCAGGTGTGGTTGGACTACTCTTCGTGCTTGAAGTAACCGCCGTATAGGCAACACTGACCACATCGAGCTTTAACATTTTCTGTTTGAGTTCCAGACATTTCTTCTCTTCGACATCGCCGAAATCTTGCGAAATGCCTAGCGGCCTGGCGATAGAACAACTTACGCTTGACTCTTCATCCATGGAACTCTTTTCCCTGCCACCGCTCACTGATAGACTCCAGTCGCCACGGTGTGGACTAACATCTTTTTCACCACTGGTCCACGAATCAGAACTCTTCGATTTGTCGCTCTGTTTTTCGAGGCTGCGTTTTTTTTTGTTGTCCGATTTTTCGGCTTGTTCTTCAAATGTCTCCAGTACGGATATTTCCACCATGGGACTTGTGTTAGGCGGTGTAACCAATATGTTCAACTCCGATGTAGGAGTGGCGCAATTAGAATATTCCAATGGCACTGCGTCCTCCAAGGTGGCCTGCGTCTCTAGTACATTGCGATCTGGCTCCAAAGTGCGCGGCTCATTTTCGGACGTATCTGAACCAACAAACTCATCACATTCCACTGTCATCCAAGAGCCAGTCTCATCACTTCTACTTCGATCCAAACTCAAGCGATTTGCATCTAATCGCGATACTTTCAACAGTCGACATTCTGCAGAATTGTCATCTTCTTCGATGGAGGGCTCCTCACATTCAATTGTGGGTACACGGTGTGGATAACCTTCAGCGGTGGGAACGGGCGATTTGCTCGCTGGCGAGTGGCTGTCATCAACGGACACAAACGAGTCTAGACTGTCGGCTGTTGATGGCTTGCGACTGTATGTGCCATCGCTGTCTTTCGTATCCTCGGATGGCAATGAGCGCTTCAGTATTTCCAAAGACCGCCTCTCCGATATGACTGCTTGCATATCGATGTCTTCGTGCACATTGTATTGATGCGCGAACATGCGCCGATCCCCAACTGCACTACGTACACTGGGCTTCTCTTCAACTTTCTTGACCTCTGCCGGCGCTGGCTTCTTCTCGTCTAAACTTCTCGCTTTTACATCCCCGCCCAAGTAATGGTGCTCTGCTGGCTTCTCCAAGCTACTGGACTTCCCATCAATTTTTTTGTGCACTACAATACCTTCGATTTTTTGCTTTATTTCTTGACTCTTTACAATTTTCTTCGGCGACTTGATTACCATGTCCTCGGGTACGTCACACTTATCCGATTCCTCAAACGATTTATTACGATCCTCGAAGCTACGATTGGCCTTGTCCAGCTTATCCGGACTGCGTCGCTCGTCAAAACTACGACTGAATTTCACCAATGAGGTATCCAGCTTGCGTGGCGATTTCGCAATTAGCACATGATCTTCCGCCTTGCTCTTAAATTCAGTTTCAATTATAATCTTATCGCCATCGGTTTTCACGGATATCTTGTCCTCTGCAGCTGGGAATGGCGGCAAAGTGTCTTTAACTGGACTGAGCATAGTTATTGTCTGCTTCATTGCTGATTCGTAGAGTTTCTGTTGTCGTTCCTTGCGTTTCGCTATGTCTGCTGCAGTTTCCTCCTGTGATTTGCTCTTATCCTTACTCAGTCTACGCATGTCGATAGAGCGGGGCCGTTCTTTTGGACTGCTCTTCTTACCTTTATCGTCTTTAGATTTGTTGTCATCAGTGCTTGCGCGTCTGGATTTCGATCGACTACGGGAGGTGCCTGGCTTCATTTTGAAGACTTCTGTTGTCTTGGAACTGGTTCTGAATTTTGGTTTACCGTTGCTTTCCACACTACTGGCCCGCGATACGCCGGGAGAAGTTTTGCGCGAACTATTGGCTGAACTGTATGGGGACCAGTCGGTGAATCCGTACTTTGGTATATCCAATATCAGATGATCCCCACTTCTCAGCTTCATTTGTGATTTTTTTTTATCCTTGATTTTAACGCCCTGCAGTGCGATCTTTTCTATAAATTTTAGCTGATTCAACAGCTCTACTTCCTCGTCATCAACAGTAACAGTGCTCAAGAACGAATCCTTGCCTGCGGTATTGTAGCTACTCTGAGTGGGTATGGAACCAGCGCAGGAGTGTATGCTGTCCGCAGTGTCATCGTCCGCTTGTGCCATATTGTCGCGGCCCAAGGACTTCTCTTCTAAGATTTCAGCTTCCTCCTCAAATCCTACCGTATCATCCTTGGATGAAAACGCATTCATGGGCGGAAGCCGATGCATCGAAATAACCGGCGTATCTAAGCTCTTGGTACGTCGCTCGGTTGTAGGTGATTCTTGCGTCGCTTTCTGACGTTGGAGGGACACAGATCCCTCCGATAGATTGAGACGTGCATGCGCAAACAATACGGGCGCATGGCCCTTCGAACGCATAACTAATGAAGAATCTATAATCCCCTCAATTAACTTTGCCTTCGACTTGGACACCTCTGTGCGAGGGGAGGACTTCTTCTTTAGTGTATAATCGATGTCAGATCCGATGATTTTTTCCTCCTGACAAGTTTCATAAATATCTTCGTTGCTTCGGAAAAATTCGGCGTGTTCAAGTATTGGTGACGGAATATTTTCGTTGCGCTGATAATCATTGGTGCACTCGTCCACGCGCCGCATTGGCACATGTGGCTCATCCTCGGAGGATGGTATCGAAATGGATCGCTCGGAAATGCGACGCAGCTCTTTGGCATTGACATACTGAGGATCCAGCTTCTGTGTGTGATAGCGACTTTCCAATTCTGCTAGACGGCGACACTGGGGCGGCGATCCTTCAATTTCAGTAGAACTCATAGTTTGTCCACGACCCCAAGCAGCCGAAATTAGTCTGCTTTGTTCTATGCGCAATATGGGTTCGATTTCCTTGCGAGATTGAGGCGGCGAAAATTCAAGGCGAGCAGGTATAGCTTCAGCCGAGCCAAACACATCATCAGAATCTAGACTTTCGTCATCCGAGGAGAATGAAGTTATGCGAGTTTTGCCCTTTTTCGGCTTATTCGAAACTTTCGTTTTGGGTATCACACGAGTTTTGCCCGCTTTTCTGGTGCTGGCTTGTAGTTCCTTGCGCAAGCTCTGTATTAGTTCGATTTGCTTTTGCTCCAGCTTGTGCTTCTGCTGCTGTATACTCTCCGTGCGGGAACTTGTGGCCGAATCGCTCTCAATTTGACTTAGCTTCTTGTTCAATTTTTCTAGTAGTGATGGATCCATCTGTTTGGTTATGTCACGTTTAGGTGAAGACAACTCGATGGTGGGTATGGTTTTGTCCACTTCTAATGTGATGGGATCAACTTTGGATAGGTCGATATTTTGTGTGAACAGAAACTCCTTCGTTTCAGCAGGCAGTAGGCTGTCCAGAATGTCTGGCAGAAAATCTGAAGCTTGGCTGACCGCCGCTGCGACTGCTTTAGCCGCCTCAACTTTAGGCGATTTGGGTGACTTGGGAGATTTTGGGGACTTTGGAGATTTCGGCGACTTTGGTTTGGTATGCTTCTTCTCACTGGGGGATGGTGCTGTACCGTTCATCACATGCCGTTTGTGCAGCACATAAGGTATGTCCTCCTTGAGCACTTTGGTGAAACGTCTTTCGTAATCTCGGAAGAAGCTCTTTGGCAACTCGAAGCCCGTCTTCGGTATGTCGACGGTTGCCACTGGCGCATCGTAGCACTTCGGCATCTCAAAGTTGCCATGTGCTTTGCATAATGGCGGAGCACTCGGTATTTGCTTATAAATGTAGTCCTCATCGCTAGAATCAGCTGGAGTCAAGTCGATAGATTTCTGATGCATTAGCACATGGCGTCGGGAGTTGCTGCCCAAACGTGCACGATTAGCCAGTGAGTTTGGATCACTCTTCGTGCGTTCCACCGTAGCGTGTGTATAGGTAAGAGGTACCATGATCGGATTGTACTCTTCGAAATGCGTTTTTGCCATGAGCTCCTCCTTGCGCGTAATCTTCTGTGTGGCCGCACGAGCTTGTTGCTTCTCGAACTCCGATATTAGTTCCGGAGTTAGCGGATATTCCGGACTTTGCTTAGTTTTCTCATCCTTGCCTTGTATCTCCCACTGCTTTGTGTAATTCTGTATGCACTCAATCCGATCCTGATCGAAACTGAATATGTTTTCGCTGTCTGAGCGGCGGCGAAAGGCGGAAATTTTGCAAGATTGCGACTCGCCTCTCTTCATTGTCGCGGTCTTATCAAGGGAATCGTTAGCCTGAATTTCTCGCCCCTCACGCTTCTTAGCCGATGTAGGAGTGGAGGCTGAATCCGGTGACTTTGAGCCAAATGACTTGGCGTTTCGCTCAATCTCAACATTTTGTAGACTTATCGAATGCACTTTTGACGTCTTGTGGGATTTATTGCTGGGAAATGTCGAATAGATGTCGCGACTATCATAGAAGGAGCTATTCGCCGTGGAGCTGTGCGTGTCTGACAGCAGACAATCGTGACTCTTAACCTTCGGTCTACCGCAAAGACTTTCTGTTTCAACACCTTCAACGGCGTCGTAGTAGTCGCTCTTTGACTCTTGACTCGATTGCGGAAACTTCTCGTACAGCTCTTTCTTGCTGATATGCTTGAATTTCTTGCCTGTTGTGGTGGGCATTTCATAATTACGCCCGAGGCAATCACCAACCAAGGATTCCTTCGAATCCTGGCTGGATGCCACAGAAGTCTTGCTTTTCGTAGTCTCGCGTGATTTTTTGCTGTCCGTATGGTAGAGACTATCACGCGATTTCTTGCTTGAATCAGAGCTACGCGAAATTTTCGTCTCAAACAATTCGCTTTGGCTCTCTTGACTGGAAGTGCGTGTCAACGCCTCTTTGACCTTCTTGTAGAAACTGCCATCGGATTTGACGCACAACTTTTCACGCGGCAAATAACGTGGATCTTCCGAATCCCAGATTTCGTTCATTATGTCAACTGCCGATTTGCATTTCACATCCATAGCCGAACGATATTTGTGCTGTTCGGAAACAGACTCGTCATCGCTGGGTATGTAATTGCCCGAGTCGAGTGAGCAGGAACGCATGTGATCTTCAGATCGACGACGGCCACTGAAAAAGTCAATATCATACTTTTCTAGCAGCTCGTAACTATCCTGCGAAATGTCGTCCTGTGAGCCTGTATAGTCCAAGTGGTGTCCATAGCCACGTCTGTTTTGATGATCCTGCGAGTTGTAAGTACTGCCCGGATAGCTTGAGGAAAACACTTTGGAATGGGATAGCGGTGAGATGTCTTGTGTGGCATCGATGGAATGGTTTTTGGTGAAATACATGGAGTGCCTAGAGTCGTCGTAACGTGTCACAGGAGAATCAATACGATGAAACGTGAGGAATTCCTTGTCGAATGCAGTCATTGGCTTAGATTTCTCGCTCTCATAAAACGCGGAGAAGTCATAGAGATCTTTGCATGAGCTGCTCTTCAACCAAGTCTCCTTTTGCACTTGATCGTAAATGTTCTCCTCCTCGTACGGCTCTTTGTTGTACTGTGTGGCCGAATATGTATTCGCCGAGGACATCTCATATTCCAGCTTCTCCGAGGAGGTCTTGAAACGTACCAATGGCGAACCAGCGGCGCTGCGCTCTTCAGTAGAACTGGCTGGCTTGTTATCGTGGTACATCAAATAATTGTGTGGTATATTTGTAGCACCCTCTAAGTTACCAATTGAATGATGGGTTATGTAGTGGCTGTCATAGGAATCGACCGAGTCTACGCCCGACAACTCGGAGTTACGCGGCAGGGAGTGTGTATGCCGTGGCATGGCTGCAGCACCTATGCCGGAAGCAGAGCTTTGTGAATCCATTGAGGGCGTGAGATAGTTCTCGGAGTGCGCCAGCTTGACACGATCTACAGTAGCAAAGCGCTTCGTGCCAAAGCCAGTGCCGAAGTACGACGAAGAGGAATCGGAAGGGTGATTCAAATCATTGTGATACTGATAATTGAACGTTTTGGCGTAGCTGCGATCATTCTCGAAATGAGCGCCATTTTGCTGAGGCGGTGCATCGATTATGCCCAGCTGCTTGGCGCGTGTGTACTGCAGAATGGACTCGTCGATGAACTCATCACTGAAATGCTTCTCGCGCGATTTCGATTTCGTCTTACGGTTGACAGTCGCGTAAATGTCATTGCGATCGTTCAAATTAAGATTCTCACTATTTGAGATTTTGTTCTCAATTTTGGGCACACTGAATTCGGGATACTTGTAGTGTCCGATGTCGTTAATGTCAGAGTAAATGATATTGTCCGTTTCGGTTTCGGTTGAGTTGTTGTTATTTAGCATGCACTGTTTAGACATCGAATAACTCGTACTGCTATAATGGACTGGGGTGACAGTTCGCGATTGGGACTCCTGTGACAGAAGCGGCTGATGAAGGGCAACCCCCGACACCGCCGATGCCATACTCTCCCGATTGATGGTAGATGCTGTCAAGTCCGAATCCGCTTCCTCCTCGACTAATTCCTCCTCCTCCTCCTCCAAATCCTCCTCCTGTTCCAATTCCATGGAGCTGCTGAGATCCGCCGATAGACCCACTGTGCTGGTGGTGATAGTGTTGTTGGTGCTGGTGTGCATGTGCTGCTGCGGCGACGCAGGGACACACGCTTGGGATGCCACTGAGACTCGACGAGGAGTGATGCTGTTGTTGTACAAGTGAGACAAGTGGCTCAGACCTGTTCCTCCACATAAATGTTGCAATAGAGAGTAAGAGGGAAAGTTTCGTTATGTCCCAAGTTTTTGTTGTTGCACTTAATGAGCAGTTCTGCATGCTTTTGTAATACAAACCAGGAATATGCAACTCAAAATGGGTAAATTTCGCCAACTTAAATTTCATGCACAAATTATTCTTTTCAATTATAAATATTTTTAAATATTTTTTAAACAATAATTCACTGTATTATCTAAGAAAAAACACAAAACGGTGAACGTAAAGAAAGCACACCGATTTTCACACGAAATCATATGCGAAAGGAGGATGAACTGACTAATAGCAACACTAGCCAACAAATTTGCTATTTTTTGCGACTATCAAGGCACTCGATTTCAAATTTTTTTGTGAAATAATTGTATTTACGAGTATTTTATGAAGCTTCACCAAGTGCCATAGGCTTCAAATTGAATGTTTGTACTGAACTGAAGGACGACAGAACATATTTTGATTGCATTTTATGCAAGAATTGATGGAAAAATAAACGAGTGGTTCTTATGAGCGATCTCTAATTATAGAGAAAAGATATAAAATATGTTAGCCGGGACATATAAATGCAATTTGCTGATTAGTATGCTTTTTTTGCTGTTGGAACATAGACGTATTTGAATAAGAATGTCCAACGAAATTAAATAATATAAGATGGATAAATACAACATCAAAAAATAATATTACTGAATGGTCTGATCGAAGGGAAATGGACTCACCTAAATTGTGATCTCCTTGATGCGCACGACCCTGATCTTGAGCGCGCATACTGTTGAGCTGCTGCTGTGACAACTGATGTGGACTGCTGTGACTGGGCGAAGTCCATGATTGTGGACCCTGAGGTGAGACACAGCGGTTCGAATTCATTTGGTCCGTACCCGCTGCCGAGCGGAGTTGCTGTTCCTTCTCCGAGGTTGGCGATTCCGGAGCATAGTTCTTCGTCTGATAGATCTCCACCTGGGCTGCTGTGACCTACAAACATGAAATGTTTTATACACAATTTGTTAACTATCAAAATCAAGGCAAATTCCAAGTACTTGAGAACGCATGTGGTCGGTAGGATTGTCTTGTCGGCGATCCAAGGTATCCGCTGCCTTCTTCGTCAGAGAAGGCGTCATCGAGTCGCTGCATTGATTGCGATAATCCCAGGTCGCTTTAAAATCATATCAAAATTGTTTAGTACAAAATTTTCAATGTTTCAAGTTCAAAAATAAATGCCAACTATTTACAAATAAACAAATGAGAAGAACTACAACTGAAATTCGATTTATAAAAAAACGTAAGCAACAAATTAGGAAACAAATACAAACCAGTGTCAATTGGGAGTAGGGGATTGGCTGAAATGCTGGAATTCACATACGTATGCGATTGACTTCGGCTACTAGCATTCAATGGCCCTTGCCGGAATGACTGAGACCTGCAGCAAAAGAAAAGACAAGAGGATACCACGTTTTTATTTTATTCGCATGCTCTCTTAACGGCTTCTTGTAAAATTTTTATTTATTTATTTATTTATGCAATGCTCGAGCATTAGATTTCAACGCGTTTAATTAAGCAGCATTTAGAAGATACACGATTGTGAGTGCTTAACGTTTGGAATTAGAAATTAGTGAAACATTTAGTAAGTTTAAAATTAAAATTTCGATATGCACACAAAGAAAAACATATGAAAAAATTTAAAGAAAATAAAAAATATTTGTATCACTAACACGATCAAAAGGGTCATATGTATAATAGGGAATTACATAGGCATATGCTTGAGTCTAAACTAACATAGCTAGATCTAAATCAAGCTATGTCTGTCTATAGTAGCAATAAAAACATTTAGAATATGTAAAAAGTAAGAACAATTTTAAATAAATGAAGTCGTTTTTAAATCTGAAAAGAAATCACATTAATCTCTACACTAAAAGATTGAACTAACTTTACGCATACTATTAACAATATTGAAAGAATAGGTGGAAAAGGTATTGAAACAGTCATTGGAAACCAATTTATTTAGAAGGGGCAGAAAAAGCACATTTAAAACAACAAAGACAGCATACGTTGTATTATAGATGTCTTTAACTTTTGAACTAAACTCTTAAAAAAATGTTATTCCTATACACTTAAAAAATATTACTAGTTTACTTCAAAGCAATTTTAAGAAATCTGAATGATAATTTAAAGTAGTGGTGGCCAACCTCAATGACCCTGCGGGCCACTTTGGAAATGCATCATAGCTCCACGGACCACATGCAATAAATTTTTCGACATTTTGACCTATATCTTCGAAACCAATCCCCCTAAAATAATGTAAAACACACATTTTTGGAATCCACGGACGTAGCCCTTTCTTTTTTTGCCCGACCCGAAAAATATCTTTTGTAAAAGTGTGATGAATCTCGCGGCCTAGAAAAATTTTCTAGGTGGGCCAAATGCGGTTGATATGGGTACATAAGAAACTCTTAAAATTAATATTTCTATGGTGCTCTAAAAAGAGATTGAAAATTCTAAGGGGAATATATGTATGTAGACTTTAGAAAGGTTGCAGCAAAGATTTCTTTATATATCCATAACTTTCTAAAGATTAATATCAAACTCTAAAATAAATATAAACTTAATAATTTTGGCATCTCAGTTTGCTTTGAATGGATTTCCTAAAAGAACTTCAAAATGCTGTTGGGAAATACATTTTGAAAAAAATGGCACCAAAGTTCATTGTATTTATCGATGCCTTGCTCAAGAGGCATTTAAAACGCTATTGCTAAAATAAAATTTAAAACGCGTTCATCAAAAATCATTTAATACATCTAAAGAGATATATTAGATTCTAATATGTATAAGTTTTAAATATACGATGCCAAAATACTATGCGGCTTCTTTGATATAGCACAATCTAGACATTTAGAATAGTAAAATACTACACATGAACTACGCTCACTAGGAGACTAGTTCTAATAGAACACATAAACTAGTGCTAGCGATGAGATGATCTTTCTAAGGTGAACACACTAGTGAAACTAGTGAATTGCACATACATTTTGATGGGATGTGTGTGTGTGTGTGTATGTGATGAAGATGCAGTTTTATTTTTAATTTTAACTACTAACAAAGTCACAGTAGAAAATATGTTGATAAATTATAAATAACCAAAAGAAAAACTAACATTTGCCGATCACTGTACTGATTATGTTGGAATAGTTAAAGAATAACACAAACGATGTATAGAATACATACATACATAAGTTAAATTAACATTAATTATAAGTACTGAAATGAAAAGTAAATCTTTTTTTAAATAACTTTTTATACGTTGCAGTATTAAGCGTAGAGCGTTTTAAAATTCGCACTTTCTTTTATTTCTATTTCGTTTACCAATCAATTATGAAAAAATCCTCTTCTCTTTTCTATGGCTATTTGAAAGTTAATTGCATACTTGTGTATGGGGTTGCAAAAATTTGGAATAATAAGTTTGCAAACTTGCAGATACAATACTTTAGCTGTTAGCCAAGTTATTGTGGTATTTGTTTGGTATTTCTGTAGAATTTGTGAAGGAAATCATAGCAGAAGTGAATGCTAAAATAATTTATATTTATTTATTTGGTATATGCAGAAATGTTGATGTTCATGATTTACGATGAAATGAGCAACTGAAGTTTTGAGTTAAATCATGTTCAATAATAACACTTATTATGAATTTGTAATATTGTAATTTAAAAAGAAAAAATAGTTTTAGAATTATAAAATGGCAAGATGATCAATTTCAAATCGACGTTTTAATTGCTATTGTGAAAAAAGCAAATAAAGCGCAGCACATTTGAATAAGTATGTACTTTACTTTTGCTTTGAAAAAAAGAGGAAAGAAAATAAAGCGTAAACGGTAAAGTAACAACGATTTGAAAATTCTTAAGGATTCTCATGTGCACTGACCTTTGGAAGTTCTGACGTTTTACGTAGTTCTCACGTACAAACTCAATAATTTGCTTCTGAGTTTTGCCGCTATAACTATAAGTTGCAAAAGGAGAAACCAGACATGAAAATAATTGCTATTTTTGTGCACACAACTGTATGCATGTATGTAAGCCACGCACCGAAAAGAGCTGCCCCTTGACAATACACGTGCCTTTCGTCTGGGTTGATTCTGCACGGCAGCACAACGAAAGAAACCATGATTTTCTACGCATTTTTTCCAGAAATTCTTGCACTCATTGCGTCCCTCGAAAAAGAATTCCACAGTGTCCTTGTAGTAACCCTAAAAGTGTGAAGCAAAAATTAATGTTAATAAAGGCACACATACGAGTCGAGAGAAAATAATACAAAAACAAAATGGTATTGATGTTGCCACTTACATATCCCTCTGGATGCAGCTTGACAAGGAAACGCTTGCGTTTGAAGGATATTTTGCGTATTTTCGCCCACGAGAAGGTATTGATGCGTGTGATATTCTGGAAGACAGCAATGCCCATGTGTGCCACGGCCAGATTAAGTGGCACACCCTCGACATCCTTGGCGGGATGCATTTTCATGCCGTAGAGCTCACAACGTCTCGCGGTTTCGAGCAGATTCAAATCCGCTTCAGCGGGCGACTGTCCGCTAAGGGCATATTTATAATTATTAACAAATCTGTTTTCATATAAGCTTTAAAGGAATTTGTGTTTGAAATTTTAATTACATTAGCCAACAATTGCATAAAAAATAGATGTTACCTACACCTTGAAAAATGACTCGGCAAGCAGCCAAATTTTGTTGGCTGGTGTTAAATCAATATTTCAATGGAATTTTAAAAGCACTCTCCGTGCGAGCGCAGCCGGAAATAACAAATGTGGCACGCAAACTGCAAAGCTATAAATATTACAGATGCTCTAAAAACAAGAGCACTACCTCCCCTCCCCTCTCCACCTTGCCGAAAAGTATTCCCACCCACTTACACATGCTTCTTGTGATTTTCCATAATTTTGCGCTGCATAGTTGCATCCTGATGCGGCACAAAGCGGTACGACGACAAATATGTGTGATCTGGATAATCCTCGGCCACGTAATCGCCACACGACGCCTGCACAATGTAGCTGGCCATGAGGGCGGCCGTATTGTCATTGCACTGCAGGCTGCCGGTGGCCAAGTCACGTTTAATTTGCAAACAGAAGAGGTACCTGCAAGAGTGAAGGCAGTCCGGTGAGAGGCAGCAGAGCAGCAGTAGCAAACAAATAACAAAGTTCATTTGTTCTATGCCCTTTTCTATTTGTAGACTGCTCGAGTAACTTACCTGGTGTATTCCTCCTCCAGCTGCGAGGGATCTGGCGTGTAGAACTTAATACAGAAACGTAGCACCGGGTCGACGAGGGACAGGCCCACTTGCCGGTTTAACGGCTTCTCAAGGTCCAGCCAGTATTTTGTGTGTGTGGATATCTCTTGATATTCTAGGCCAAAGTAATCAGCTTCCAGCAGATTGAGTTGGCGGCACACCTGCTCGAAAAGCACTTTGCCCAGAGCTTTGGCCTGTGTGACGAGACAAGAAGAAGAAGAAAAGTGGCATCAAGAAAATTGCATATACAAATTAATTTATTATTAAAGAAGTAAAATGGAAATGAAAGAGTTTATTGTTATGGCTGTTTTCAAGGTGTCCTTTTGCCCAAGCTCACTGCTAGCTGTAGTAGAGCAAAGGTCATACAGCAGAATAATAGCAAATAAAATGAACTCGAAACTTTTGACATGGCCCGGCAGAATATGCAAAAGTTCGAGCTGAAATAACTCATGAGCTATTCGCAATCTACTACTTTGAGCGTGAAATTCCTGAATCGCCGAAAGGTCGAATTTTGTCACTTTGTTCTAAACTCTGCTAAGAGTGGATGTATTTTCTGTAATTACTACAAATATGAGAGCTGACTGGTCGGCAGCTGTGCACATTGACAATTTCAAGTAATTTTTTAGTCGAATGCAGAAGCAACCGCAAATAGTAAATTATACAAATGGACAAACTTTTCAATACTGAAAAATGATAAAGTTGTCCTACAGACAGACGCAAAACTCTAAGTGATGAAAGTCAATAAAATTTACACCATTCAATGACTTCGATTGTGGCTGCAGAGGGAAGTGCGCAGCGGTTTATTTGCCGTTTGTTTATTTAATAAATTCGAACTCCGACTCGGCGACGGGAAAAAGTAAAAGAAAAATCGGACGGACAGACGGCATGACTGCGTGCGTGTGTGTGCTGATTACCCGACTCGTTAGAATTTAATATTAGAAAAGTAATTTATGAGTGCAACCAAATAGCTCTTGAGCCAGTGTGGAGTGCGTCGAGTGACAGGGAAGGCGGCAGCGGCAATTGCACAAGTTGTAAGCAATTAAGCCAAAGTGGGTCGTGCTGCAGTCCAAGAAGCTTTTCAGGCGCTTGTAAATGTGGTTGCGCGAGACGCGAAGTAATGCACGATATTCAGGAATTTATGCTTTTTTAATGACTTCTTCACCAAAAATTGAAAGAAGAAAAAAAACACCGAAAAATGCTATCATCAATGGCGACACAAGTTAATGAGGCAAAAATTAACGTTAGCATTTTCGAATACTTCAGTTGTCGTTCAAAGCATTTGTATAAGTACATAAATAAAATGTGTTTTATAGATTAAATTAATGTGAGTTTGATAGCTAACAACCGAGACACTTGAGCGTTAAAGCGTGACATTTGGGGGGAAATTATATAATATGCCGACGCTAGGGGTAACATATTTAGTTAGTTAAAAGATATGAGCTTGTAGAAAAAATATGCACGATATGCAAACAAGTGCTCAGGCTTGTGACTGAATCCAAGTCGGGCGGTTTGAAAGTACTGTTAAATATGTGTCATTTGTGACGCCAAATGTGTGGCATTTATTACCCATAAATATGATTAATTTACGCTTATTAAATATTTGTTTAGCTCATTCATTTTTGATTACCAAAAACACAAAGTTTAGTGTAGTCCGGGCCTGTGCTAACATGACTATTCCTTACTCCCTTAACCTATTTTCAAACATTACTTCATTCCATGCTGATATTTTGAAGACTGGCTGACTTAGGGCTAGTGATATCAAGTTCAGGTAAATTCTGAGTCTAACTTAATCGAAAATAAATGGCTTAAGCAAAAGTAAAAAAATGAATTACATTCTTGTTCTTATTCAAATCGTCTTCAAATTCTTGAAACTTTCAAGATGCTCACACAAGCACAATGAAACTCCCCACCTCTGGGAAAGGCTGCTTGCTTTGCGTTCAAATTTCTGTAAGCATTCCCAAATTCGATTGCTGGGCAGTTTTTCCGTGCACAGCTCTCGTCTCATTTACGCAATTTCGCAGTATTTCTTGACTGCACATTGAATTATAAAGGAACTTTTGTACTTTACATGCGCCCCCGTCGGTACGAAAGTTTGCAAACTTAAAAAGCATAAAGAGCTGTTGTAATCTTATGAAAAAAGTTATACGACACACTCACTGCACAACCCATTTTATAGCACATGAAACCATTAAACATTTTATGGCGGTCGTATTTCGATTCTCTGATAATAATTCATAACATTTTTAAATGATGGCCTTTTTGGGGTGTAGAGAAGTGAGTTATGATATCAAAATAGGTTAGAGGAGGATGACAGCAGACAGGTGGTAAAGAAAAACGAGACAAGTAGACCAAGCAAGAATAAGCCGAGTCTTGAAATTATATTTTCCAGTAGCATAGTTCATAATTTCTTTTCCTGGTAAGCCATGACAATCTTTAAAACCTTGGCTTGTATGCAAAAATCTGCACTAATTTTTATACAATATCGTTTTTTATGTGTTAAAGTATACACTATGTTCATAAAAAAATTAGTTAAATCCATTTAGGCTGCTCTTGCACGAAATCTTCGGAGTAGGTATACTCACAACTTCATAGAAATGCAATATTGCATGAAGAAAAGACTTTCTAAACTTAGAAATTCTATACGAGGCAATAAAGTGGAAAATTTTATACAAAAATGAAATAAAATAAAGGCACAGAAAAATCAGAAATCAAAACGGTTGAGCATAGAAACATGGAAATGGCGAATTCATGTTGGCCAGCACTGACCAAGAGTAACAAACGAAGCAGACCTAAGCCGAACGAGCAAAAGTGTTGCCTTCTGCTGGTAGATTAAAAATTGAAGCACGTATGCGACGAGAATCAACCTCCTCTATACGGGGCCGATATATAGCAAATGGAAAGTTGCAGAAGAGGAGCAGGGGTGGTGTTTATAGCTTATGTGGTATGGTGGCAAGCAGAAAAGGCAAAAGTATGCTGTTTTCCTATATAAGCAACAGCAGAAACAGTGATGCCATCATCTGATTTTCTATGCCGCTATTGTGAGGTGCAAAAAAATTAATGGCGTGAAAGGAATTAAAAATTGTAGAAATAAGCAAAATACTTCATAATCCAAAGTCAATGAATTTTTTCATTGGCATTGACAATTAATTTATTATATTTGTTTGAAAAACTGAATTTACGGCTTTTCACGATCTTATTCTGACGATACAGTCATAGTCAATTGTTACTCAAACTGTTATTTTTTTCAAGAAAACCAAGAAAACATTTTAGAAGATAATCTAAAATTTTTTATCCAGGGAAACTGAAATCGATTAAAATGAATTGCTTTGTAGTTTGAGCTGGCAACTCCAAGCAAAACCTTATAAATTAGCGTTGCTTCTAGCTGCTAGCGGAAAGATACAGCTTGACAACAGAAACAACAAAAAATGCACCATAATAGTGCTTGTTAGCTAACATACATTTTTTGGCAATCATAAGCTAGAAAAAGTCAAAGAGCAATTGGCTGCCAAGGCAATAAACTGCGCCGCGCCGTCGTTGATTGGCATATGGCAAGTTTTCAAAAAAAAAATCCTACCTTACCAAAACAACAATAGCATGCAATTTATAACAATATCTATAAGATTATTTTATTTATTTACATCTTTTTATGTTCTTACAAAACATAAAAGAAAATTGTACAATACATAAAATACAGAAATTCACAGCAACACAATCCAAATAAAGTCCCTTATTGCTTGTGTTTGTTTTTCAATGTGCAAAAGGGGTAAAAATAAGTAAGGAGGTTGTATGGAGCAACTGCTGCTGCCAACTCACACAAGGGACCGACTGCTGTTAATGCTGCGGCAAAAACACCAACAACAGCAGCAGAAGTGAATAAGTGTAAACGCAAATAAATTCATTCGTTACCGGCTGTCCCTACAGACGCCGGAACGGAACTGCAAAATTGCTCTGTTTACCTACGAGCAGAAATAGCATTATCGTTAGGAGTAGGGTGTATTAAATTTGTGCGCAAACTGTAACGCCCTCACCTCAGCGGAAACCCTGCTGTTGGCAAAGACCATGAAACCAGTTTGTTCTCGATACTTCAATAAAAAATATTTACATTTTAAAAATCAGGCATTCTGTCTGTCAGTCCCAGATTTATCAGCACCAAAAGTTTTAATCAGTAACGGAATTTCATTGCTAAACGCACGTCCCAAAAGTATAGACCTGATAAAATAATAGTTTCAACTTTATATTTATAATCGAAGTATAAGCCTGACTATGAAAAAATTCTTAAAATGCTTTAATGCTCTTGCGTTCCCGACTCATGTCAAGGAATTTATTATATTGCATATGATATTTCGATCATAAATATAAGCCTGAAACAATGAAAAAATTCTTGAAATAGATTAATGCTTTAGCGTTCCCGAGTCAGATTTCAAGGGGTTTATTACATTGAATATAATATTTTATAAAGAATAATGTTTCAGAAAAAATATTATATATTTCTTCTTGGGATTTTAACTTTTCTCATTGAATTTAGACTAAAAAATTATTCGAGATCCCGAGATTAGAAGCATCTCTAGTCTGTTTGATTGGGATTTACGAAAAAGTAAAAAGGTCTAGAATTTGAATTGTTTTGTCGAATCGGAAAAAAGATTTATTTAAAAAAAAATATAATACTTTTCCTAATTAATTTGAGAACGATATGTAGCTACTAACTGCCTACTATATTTTATTATAAATTCTATTTTCAGAAACGTGTTAAAAAATTAGTATATCTAAAACTAAACGACAGTTGAGATAGGAGATGTGAAAGTCGACATCCTGCAATTTCGTACAAAAAGTTGCTCTCATATAAGTTTTTATGAGATTACCCACTGTCGACAATTGTTTGTTTTCATGTAGTGGAGCATTAGTTTGCCAACTTATCTCTGACTGCAGTTTTTTCGCACTTGTGTCCTTTGTTATAATTGTTTTCTTGCATTGAGTGCGAATTGTGCTTATCTCTTCAGGGCATATCGAAGGCCCTTGACGGCTACAGAAAAAACACGAAGCGACGAAAAGAGTCTTCAACACACACACACTCAAAAATAAAGATAAAAAATATATAAAAAATCAAAACCGAAGTAAATTTATAGAATAATAAAGTGTGCCGTGAAATCGCTGTGTTGCACCTCATTACCAAGGGGAAATTGCACAATTTTTGCCACAGCGGCTAAAGTGGAAAACGTGGAACTTTCAGCTGTTTTCTTTCAGAGGAAACTCGAATTGCAACGTGCAAAAATTTATATACATATTTATAGTGGCTAGGATTTAGTAACTCAGAGTTAGCGCACTAGATTATCATGAAAGACAAGGATTCCAGCAATGTTCAAAGTGAGTCTGAGCAGGTTGGGTTTAACTCAATATAAGCAGGGACTTAGGGCCAGTTTCACAGTGGATATTTAAACTCTGATTGCAGTTTAAATAGGGAATTTCAGTTTATCAGTTGGAAGTTAAATACGATTTAAATAGCCGACTGTGGATATTTAAGTACGGCACAGAGTTGCAATCGAAAACAAATAAACAGCTGATTTCGGATGTGCAGGCAAGCTGCGTCGACAATATTGCAATTTATAAGAGATCAAATTAAACATAAAACTGCATGGTATAGCACATATAAATGATCCCGTAGTATTATAAATAATATAAACTGTGGATTCTTTGCACAATATCCAATAATTCACTTCTTTCGGCCGACGAAAAATTTTTAGCTCGCGCTGCCTCCATAATTGAACAATTGAACATATGTTTTTGGCAAGTTGTGTCAACCTTCAATTGTCAAATATTCGAAGTTGCCATTCATTATTCCGTATTTAAATAAATGCACTGTGAAACTCAAGAAAAGTTAAACTAGATTTAAACTCAATTCGCAAATTAGATTTAAACATCCACTGTGAAACTGGCCCTTACAGTAACTAATGATTTTCTGTATAATTTATAAGAATTTCATGTTCGGGCTTAGCAGATGTTTTCAAGGCTCTGATGTCAATTCGAGTTCATTCAGCGACATGTCATGTTGGGGTGTGCGGCTGAGGTGTGACAAAAATTTAAGCGCCATTCAATCTTCCCCCACCTGCCACCAAACAAGTCACATTTGCATGCAAAAATTTCATTAATTTCTAAATGTCGTTTCCTTTTACGCTTTTTATAATGTAATTTCTTTCCCTTGTCTGCTTCTAACTTTTCGAGGAGCTTTTAGCATATGTCAAAATCATTGCTCCAAATTTTATTAATTACTTTATGGGAAGGGGTGTGGGAAAGAGGCCGATAAATGCTAAAAATGCGTGCCAAAAGTTTGTACAAAAGCTGTAACAGTGTGCACGCACAAATTTCGAATGAGGACAAACTTTGGCTATGAACTTTTCACGCTTATCTGCGCTAGGCGCGTTGCCATAAGTTGCCTGCGGAAGGAGGTCGAATTCTTAAACTTATTCCTTAAATTATGCACACAACTTTTTGAACAGACTATAAACATTGATTCAGTCATCTACACATCATCGGATTTTGTGATAATACATTTTTGTTTAAAACTTACATTTACGCAATTATTTTACTTAAAATGCTCAAATTCAATACATTAATATCATTGTGATATATGTAAGTACAGCACTCATTCTATATCTCTACTACAAGTCAAAGGAACCTACAATTTTTCAGTGAACGAATCTGAAAAATCTGAGTAGCTTCGCAGAGCAGAAACAACTTATAAAACAGGCAAGGGGCAAGGCTCAAACTTTTATTATCGAAATATGTCTTTTTAAGAAAAAACGTCTATGTCGTTAGAGACAGACGAACGGACGGACGGATGTAATAATAATAAGGGAACCTTTTGAGGCATGAAACTTTGTTTTGTAGCTCACTATGGCTAATGTAGTATATTTAAGATGTCAAGACTAAAAGGGCTGAGCTACCAGCTCTTCATGCAGGCATTTTTTGAATTTTGAAAAACTACGACATAACGGTAGTTTACGAGCGATAAGGACCATAAGCCAAAGGGTTACTCTTAAAGTAAATCATCGGCGTTTCCCGGTCCTTAAGATCGGTGTTTTAGGTACCTCGAAACACTTCCGTACTTCGGAAGTAATAAAAACTAAAAGTAGCAGCTATTCAAGCTAGTCGCGTATGTAGAAACACAATTTCATGCTGGATTTCAAGCTGCTGTCACAAATTATAACCATTCATCGTTCTGCCTGGTGCCATCGGTATACTTGCCAATTGTCTTCTTAATTGCAGTTTTGTAAAACTCCAAATTGGTTTACAGTTCGAATGGATGGGGATGGAGGGCGGGAACGCCATGGCTTAACTTACGACTGTGTGCGCTGCCTCAATGGATTAAAAACTTCTGCTGCTTTGTCGGTTTGCTGCTTTTAATACAATTATCTTGACTCGAGGCGTTCATAGAAGAGTTGCGCATTCGCATTGTTATTGTTGTTGTTGGTTTTGGCAAAGCAGACAATTTCCACGAAGGATTGCATTTATTAGTGATAACAAAAGAAATGAAGAAGCGATGGTTAGAGCAGCAGCAGCAGATGAAAATCCGCACTTGCTCGAGTGGGGTGAGATCTCCTTTGCTGCTGTTGTCTACTGCAGTTGAGTATTGTTGTCGTTGTTGTTGTTGTTGCGGTGGCGCATTGCTTTTGTCTGCAAGTGGCTGTGCGGGTGCCAGCACAATCCTTGGCGTTTATCTGCAGCGGCACAAGCCACTCGCTATGCCGCAGAGAATATTGTTGTTGTTGCTGTTGCTTCACTTAAAGTGTGCCTTTTGTAGTTTTTGCGAGTGTGCAAATCTCATTTAGTTGACAATTAATTCTATGCAAGTGTGTGTGGCAGTTTGTCTTTTTTGCAACAATTTGTAGGGTTAAAGTTGAGGTTCGCGGTGCACCGTTCACACAAAACAGAAACAGGAAGTGACGTTGACTGAAGCCGGCACAAGCCAATGAACAAAGGAATTCTGCCTCCAATAAACAATTGATTCATCTGAGTAGATTTGAAATTCCGTGACGATTAAGCTTGTGCGGAATTAAACTCCTGCAACTGCAATCACGCTATAATCAGCTCAATTTCCAGATTCAAAAGTAAACAGGAAAATCCCAAAATTATTTGACTTTTTCAAGATTTGAACAAGTTTAATAAAAATCAGAGCCTCGCGGAACCCAGAAACATTTGGCTAAGAGATGCTCAAGCGGAGACTCTGCGATTCAATATTACCAAATAGGGAGTGGAGTAGATAGCTAAACGTCCGACATGCTGTAGAGCCTGGACTGGAGAAGCCTTTGAAGATTTTCTCACATATCAACAAATTAAATGACTTAAATATAAGACCAAGCCAAATAGTTAGCCGAAACCGCTAGTCGCTCTTTAATTCGAATATTGATTTTCTGCAACGTCAATCGTACGTAAAAAGTATGAAATGTTTATTGAAAACTATTTGCAAACAACATTTTTGTTTTAAATTTTTAAAAAAGTACACGTTCTTTATTTGCCATAAAGAAAAACTTTAGTGCTATGCGCCTTCTTCACTTCAAAAGAAACTATGTTAAAAATCTCTTCAGCTCTCGCTTGTGAGGCAGCTCTTGAGTTGGCAGCAAAAGCAAGCACACAGAACTCTTCAAAACTTAACTCATAAGCGTGTGCATAGTAGCGCAAAAGCGGCGGGCAGTATGTGCCATTTAAGCGCCTTACAGATTGCAAACTCCCCTGGCTCGCCCTTGCCTAGGTAAATCTTCTGCCTCAGTGCATGGCTGTGCCGCTGCTGTCGCTGCCATGGAGGCACTGGCTGTGATGTGGTACATTTCTTTCATTTTAGAGAGGTAGTAGAAGCAGTCTTGTGTAAATTGAAAAAATACAAAGCAATTGCTAGAGCATAAACAAATGCATATGTATATGAGTGTGTATATTGGCCCAGTAGGAAAACGAAAGACTTTGAAGGTTAACTTTAAACCTGCTCTGAAACTGGTGATATCCAGCAGGGAAAAGTGTTGAACTCGAAATTAGTCACCTTAGTCGAATACCGGCTCCACTCGAATTGCGTCGAAATTATTCCAAAATCTAGTTCAGAACTACTTTGGAACTTCGAAATCGTTCAACTCGATCTTCAGAATCGAAACGTATTAAACTCAAATTAATTGACCTGAGTTGACTCGATTTGCTTCGAAATAATTCTAACTGATGCGAAATTCTTTTTTTAATCGAATCCATTTGATTCTGCTTTTCGTCTTCCACATTATTTCCGACAACCAGCTCTTTGGCGCTTTAGGCTGGATTTCGATTTCTTCCATTCTCAATCCAATAGAAATTGATTTAGCCCTCAAAATCTCAAGCTTTTATTCCAATCTGAATAGGAAAGACTCAGGCATTTTCCTGCTGGGTTTGTACAAAGTCTACAGACATACATACACTCACACATCTGTCGCACATATTCAAATTCAAATTGAACGCTGTCATGTTTACTTTAACACATTGCCAGATGTAGCCGCCATAAGGAAAGGCTTAAAACACCAAATGTGCATTTATGCGTAAGCAGATATTTAGATGAAAAAGCAAACAGAGTACAGTTTTTTAAGCCTGTTGGGTGGCTCGGATCTCATCGGAAAATATCAATTACATGCTACATTTGAGCGCAAACAAGTTGAAATTGTTTTGTATCTGTGGCAGTAACGCTGCTGCAGTAGCTGAAAAGCGGCGTATTACAAAAATAAGGAATATCTCATTATGAAAAATTGGCGCGTGGCGAAATTGCTTTTTGAAATAATAATATCCTTTGCTAAAAGCGACAGCAGAAATATGCATAAATATTCGAGTAATTTACAAACTTCCGTTTCATTACTCCAGAAGTTGCGGTTGCCACGGCTGTTGGCTGTACCCGCCTCTTTCGGGTCTAACAACTGCAGCGAAAGCATTTGAATTTATGACGGCAGGGAGACCGGCACAGCGCCACAGAGCAGCATGGGCATAGCTCAGCATAGAGCTGCCAGATTAGCAGTTTCCTCTTTTCTGAAGGGATTTCGCAAAGCCTAATAAGTGGAGAAAGTAGAGGGTTTTAAAAAAGCAGCGCCCCTCTTGGAGGGAGGATAGAAAGACCTTATTTGGTCACTTTCAAATTCAAAACAATGAGAAACAGTTCTTTAAAAAAATTTTAACTTGAAAAGTGGAATTCCAATTAAATATCAGGAAAAAAGTTGGAAAAGCTGGAAACCCTAATGTAGCTAAAATACCAACTAGTAAAACTTTATTTTAATAACAAGAAAAAAAGGAGTATTGTATTTCTAAAAATAAGAACAACATATTAAATGAAAACAATTGACAAACAAATTTCTAAAAAACAGAATTTTTTTCTCACTAGAAAAGCGAAATATGCAAAAAATTTAACATTTTTGGGTTTTTCGGTTAAGGCGAGCAGGCGTATGCGAAAATGTCTGGCAGCTCTGGCACAGTCTACGGCGGGCAAGCAGAGTTTCAAACAATTTCATTAATTTTAGCCTTAAAAGAGTTTTTGGCTAATGTCCAAAATCTGAGTGCATGTGTGGAGTGAGTCGTTATATTTTTTCCCTATGGTTTCAGCGTGCAATCCACAACAAAAATTTTGCAGCATTCCATTGCAGGCTCGCCGCTCTAGACTGCAACTAATTTTCATCCCACTCGTTTGCATTTTCTGTTCAAAAATTTGCCATTGCTAGCGGAAGTCGCACAAGCGTCGTCATCTTATCCTGGCGGCTGTGGCTGTGGCAACGGCTACGGCAATGCTGCTTGCCACATGAAAAAGTGTGTGTTGAGTGTGGAAACGAACACGTGAAAAGAGCAACGAACGACACACACACCAGCACAATTTCACAAGCACACACATTCCTATATGCATGGTTGCATGCAGGCAGACATGCTGCGCTATTTTTTTAAGGGTGGGGTCTACGACCGTTATGTTTGTGCAGCCATGGTACGTGGCGGCTTGCAGTTTGGGGATAAAAAGAGGATATTCTTTTTAAGTTAAATGAAAAAAAGCCGCACCGCAATAACATTATGTAAGCCGCTCAGGCACAAAAACACGAATAAAGCTACTTAACGGAAGTGCCGGCTTATTTACCGCACTCTGTGGTTCCTAATGGCAAGGTTGCGGCAAGTGTGCGTGTGGAGGAACACTACAGTCGCCTTAAAATATTCCAAGTGTTAACAAAGTTTTTTTTTCCCACACATTTTAGAGGATTTACAAGAGCGGGTTTTGCTTGGCTACGAGAAGGGAGCTGGAGGTTTTAGGTTTAAAGTTCTTTCGAAATATTGAAATATAGAAGAGAGTTCAAAGCTGCAGAAAGAAATAATATTGGGGTGCCCTCTTTCGCTGCCGACTTTCTCTGCTTTTTAAAAGTAGCTAGGGTTAATTGTCAATAAGAAACACAAAAGGCCAAAAGACACACATGACGTAGTATGTTCTAACCCGATCAGAGACCTTGAGCGAGTCGGTTTTGGGACCATTGACTACTAGAATAATATACAAATGTATTACAAATGAGCTGAAGGAAATTGGTAATGAGCAAAGGTACTAGTTCGAGCAAGAGAATGGCAAATTGGAAATACGAAAATGTAAGTTGGAAATGAGAAATATAAATTGAGACTAGTTAGCTGAAAATTACTTAAATATAATAAATTAAGTAGAACTAAATTGAAATTCAGAATAGTAAGTTGGGAATAAGAATAGTGTAACATGTCCATAAAGTTAGCCCCGCCTTTTCATATTTTTCTAAAACCCTTTTTGTGCTGACTTGTGCTAGGTTTGTGCTGCCTTGTGCTGCTATTTATTTCGAAAAATCTCAAAAATTGATGAAGATGTAGCAACCGATTTTTTGAAAAAAAAGTTAGCCCCGCCATATTTTTTTTTTAAAAAAATTTTTTTTGTGCCAAGTTGTGCTCGATTTGTGCTACTTTGTGCCGATTTTTTTTTTTTTTTTCAATTTATAAAAAAAATTTCAGAACATTTGAAAATTTTTTTTCCATAATTTAAATGAAAACGATGCCACTGCCGTTGGTATCGTTTGTGCTGCAGCGTGCCGTAATTTATTCTAAAAAAAAATCACAATTTCCGAAATTTCCATCCAATTTATAAAAATTTTTTTTCTAATTGTTTCAATATTTTGTTTATGAATTAACAAAAGGAAGAAAAGCGGCACAAGCTAGTACAAAATGAGTTCAAACATTTTCTCGTCAAAAATTTTTTTTTTGGATTAGGCATAGTGCAGCACCAAGCGTCCAATGTAACAATTCATTTTTGCTAAAAATTCAGACCGCATAAGAAGGTCTTGCAGTACTGATAGATAGTTAGAGTTATGATAATGGCAAGGTTACATGCTCAAGTAAACTATATGAATACGTCAGAATAAAAACTCTCGCATTTATATATTTAGTAATAAAAATATAAAAATATACATAAAAATTGAAATATATTGAAAAACAGCGGAAATCGATTATTGTAGGACATAGATACAAAGATGAATGTGTGCCTGTTCTTCTTCTCCTACTAATTTTTGTTTAGGTTTTGAATTTCCGCCATCAATGTGAATCCAATTGCCCGCCGTTTTAATATATATAGTGTAGTGTCCTACGGATGCGACTCTAAATGAACCTCCGTAAGAAACAACACCTACAATATTATATTTATCTCCATCACATGTTGTTAATTCCGTCGGAACATCACGTAAATTTCGTTTCTGACGATCGCCTGCATCAGAATCAATTATGAGATGTGGTCCATACAACCTCTGTTTCGATGGGATCTGCTGACAACATCTCCCTGTATGAAACCCATCGATTACAGCTTCCCACAATTGTGTCATGCCTTTTGTTTCAAAAGTCTTGAAATTAATCGATAGTACAGGTGCACTTGAATCTGTTTCTGCCTTGCAAGAAGAGCAAGAAGAGCACAGAGTTTTTGTTACGCAACTTGGAATGTCGGAAAACAGCTCTGCCGCTAGATTGGCGACGTTTGTGGCGGCATCGATTTTAATTATGTCTTTGCTTTGGGTGACTCGAAGCACTGACGATCGCCTTAATAATGCAGCTCGTTGTTTATAAAATTTTGCTGAGCAACCATGTTCGATGAGCATGTTCGTACAGTCAAAAATTGGTAAATTGATACTCGACGTAGTCTCTCTATATCTTTCATTATTTTTTAACGCAGTTGCCATTATCTGGCAGATGGAATCGAAGGCACAAGTATTTTTGACAACGTATATAATACCGTCATTTCGTACATTTTTACAATGGTTCCCGTTTGTTATTACTGGTAACATTACATTACACTTCAATGTCGGATCGAATTGAGGACAAGGATCAACATACCTACCTCGCGGTTTGACCTTCGAATTTTTATTCCTCCAATTTTGTTCAGCACGTAGTTCCCGCAGCTCTTCGAATTCATCATCACTAGATAATCTTTCTCTTTTAGACTCATTGGAATTATTTTCATCCATCGTAGTTATATGGGACTCTACAATGAATTTTTCTCTATCCGAATCAACTTGAACATTTTTCCCACTACTTGGATCCGTCGACGTATCCTTTATTTTGCATGCTTCAACACTGTGTGTTTCGTCTCGGGATTCAGTATTATCATTCGCAGTAGCCATGGCAATTTTCAATTTACCAGGAAATGATGTGATATGCCTCATAATAAATTTGTCAACTCGCATAGGCTTCATTGCATCTTTAAGGACACGATTCTTGAGGTCATTGAACTCTGATTCGACCGCTGCAGATGTAGGTCTTCTGTGTCCATATCGAAATATCGGTGGCATGACGTCAGAAAACATGGGGAAGTATGGAAGTAGCTTCTTTAATTTTTTCGCGACTGCAGGACAATAGAACGCATTCATATCATCAGTCTCTTCCTCAACAGCTATTTCTCTTTCGCATTCTTCATAAATTTTTTTTATCCATTTGAATATGTCACTCTCTTCCATTGCATCATCAGCACCTTCATCAGATGAAATGTCGTCATTATAATTGTCGAAGCCATCATAACTTCCATTTTCTTCCATAACTCCACGAATTGATGCTGTTAAAAAATTTCTAGCTATAGCACTGGAATTTCCAGGCCCTGAATTTGCATTCAGTGCAAGTGTGAATATTGCTTTAGCGTGTTCTTCAATTCCCCCGATTGTAGTCTGCTGTCTAAGACTGGCTAAACTACGTAAATATGTTCCTCGTATGCGACTGTGTACATTTGCCCAACATTTCCATCTTGCTACAATATTCATGAAGTGGCAGACGTCAAGCCGTAACATACATGGTGGTGCGTGACATGTATGACCCCGGATCAGTTGGTAACATTTATTTAAATAATCCATCAAAGTTCTTTCTTTGGCGAATGCGCGGCTAACTGCCCCTAAGAGTGCATGGTCAAAATCTGTTACGATTTCAAATTCAACACATCTTAAATCCATTTCTTTTGTGTTCTTCCAAATTATTCAGGAACGAGCAATGCACGATAACTGCCTTTTCTACCTTGGAATTCCTTGTACAATCGATTGCTTGATTTCATACAAATTGAAGCGTATTTTTCTACAACTTCAGCTTCATTTGCTGAGCATGAAAATTTGTGCTACGCATGACTTTCTGCCTTTGCAGAAAGTGCACACATGGCACATTTCTAAGTTGATTGAAAAAATTTTGAAAGCATTTTTCCAAACTAACACATACATACGCACAACATAACGATGGTGATGCTTCTGTGTCAGTCACTTAATTCTTAATGAGCATTTATTTTTGCCAACATTTTTTAGTACTACTAATGTGTTTAGTAATCGAATTATCACTCCCACGCGTGGAATAAAAGCCGATGTAACTGTAAAGTCTTAAAATACTTAACTTTTATTAGTCCGCAGAAAATTATAAAAAAAGAAATTACTTGTTCAGAACTCATTCTTCGTGATTTTCGAAACCTCATTGAATACAGTACTGCTCAAGCGATAAACAACGAGTTTAGGGAGCTAACAATTACAATTTTCGAAATGAATTTCACAAAAATGAGGAAATAATACCAGCTTTTTGGAAAACTTTATCTGGTACAACATACTCTGATACTTATTTTGTTTTTCCCAACTCTCCCGAAAATTTTTTTCTCACTTATGTATGTGTCTACCTTACTCATCAGCAAATGTTAAGGGAATCTTTTCAAAAGTTAATTTGAACAAAACTAAATATAGAAATTGTCTAAATAGTGAAGCTCTACACGGAATTTTATTCGCTCAAGATTTTCTAAAATTTAATAATTTTTTAAAAATACTAAAAAATTAAGCTCTAATATATATCAGTAAAAATATAAAATCATCAATGGAAGAATATTGATAAAAAAAATATTTCGAATATACATATGCACATAGTATAGGTAACTTTTACATACACAAATATGTAAAAACTCTGGAAACAACTTAAAATATTGTATAATTAGTTAAAAATGTGAAAATAACAGGGGTGTCAGTTCCACGAGTCGGGGTGCCGATGAGTTCTGGAATGCCCTAGTGGGCGAAGCAGCTGAAAGCTTTTAGGGGAATAAACGGGGAAAAATCAAAACACAAAGTAGTTAATGAATTTCTTGTGAATAATACCTATAATACAATGTTTGTATCTTGATCTGAACTTTTAAAGAATTTTCCTTAATCAGAATTAAAATATACTAGTATATTTTTACTTTTCATTGAAATGACGATTTAGGGCCCAAAATGACGATTTTCTTAAATATTTTGACGGTTTGGGATATTTTTTTCTGGCAACACTGTCTAGACCCGCGGTGCAAAATTTTTGCAGCCAAAATTTTATATGAGATGCGCACTCTATTATATTAACATACTCTTTGGTTAAAGTCAACGTATAATTTCATTGAGCCAATGAGCAATTCGATTGGGAAGTATTTTTGGTTGAGTTCAGTCCATTTCCGAAAACTTGCTCGCTGCTATTTTAGCATAATTTAACACGTTCTCTTCTCTGCTCTCTCTCTCTCTCTCTTCCAGAGTTGCAACATCTGCCACAAAGCCTTCACGAATTATATATTGAAAAAAAAAAAAAAAAAAAAATCGGCACAAAGTAGCACAAATCGAGCACAACTCGGCACAAAAAAAATTTTTCGAAAAAAAATATATGGCGGGACTAACTTTTTTGAGAAAAAAAAATTCATAATTTCGGAAATTGTGATTTTTTTTTAGAATAAATTACGGCACGCTGTAGCACAAACGATACCAACGGCAGTGGCATCGTTTTCATTTAAATTATGGAAAAAAAATTTTCAAATGTTCTGAAATTTTTTTTATAAATTGAAAAAAAAAAAAAAAATCGGCACAAAGTAGCACAAATCGAGCACAACTTGGCACAAAAAAAATTTTTCGAAAAAAAAAATATGGCGGGGCTAACTTTTTTTTCAAAAAATCGGTTGCTACATCTTCATCAATTTTTGAGATTTTTCGAAATAAATAGCAGCACAAGGCAGCACAAACCTAGCACAAGTCAGCACAAAAAGGGTTTTGGGAAAATATGAAAAGGCGGGGCTAACTTTATGGACATTAGTGTAACTTCGCATTTTGATTTTCAATTTATCTATTCGCATTTCTAATTTTCTTTTGCTCATTTCTAATTTATTCTTCTGCATTTTAAGCATACTATACCTATTTTCAATTTATAAAATATCTCATTTTAGATTTTCTTTCCTTCACACTGTATTTCCTGACTTTTCTTTACTACAACTCAGTTCGCAAGACTGTCTCCCTTTTCAAGGTTTTTTCCTGCATCCGCCAAGTACAATGAGCTTTGCAGCTGCAGTGCCTGAGGGTTTGCCTGTTGAACAAAATGATCCTTGACCCACCCCAATTCGATCTATTGTAAACTATTTTAATTTTAAATTGGAAATGATATAGTTTTCGAACGCCAAATCATAGTACAATTAAATTCCCTTGCTCATTTAAGCGTACATCTTTTCATTAAGGATTTTCACTATGGAATTACCTGCACTTGAAACATGGTCACCGAATCGTCCAGCATCTGTATGCGCACGGTCAGCTTCTTGCCGCCACGATGGCGCGGTGTCGATGGTGTACCATCCACTCCGGACGGTGTGCTCAGCGAGTGAGTCATGCGTCCGCCGGGTACACCCGCGCCTATGTCGAGGCCAGCACCAGCGCCTCCGCCGCCAGCACTCATGCCTGCACTGGTGCCGGTGCCGCCGCGAGTCGCTGTACCCATATCGGCCAAAGACATTTTGTAGACCAGAATTTTTGCAGCTTTTTTATAGCTTGTCTTTGTTGGGATTATTACTTTCGAACTTGACTACAGTTGTGGGTTTTTGATTATACGATTCTCGTGCGTGTATGTGTGGTGTGAGGCTTAATTTAAACTACATTAAATCGAAATTTGAAGTTGCAGCAATTTTTGCTATTTCTAGTTTAAACATTAAGATTATTTTTAGCCTAGATATTGCACCGGTTTCTTCACATTTGGTTCGTCTGTATTTTCTCTAGTTGCTGCTATGCCGTATTTCTCGCGCGGTATTTGTATTTATATTTGCGTTCTTGTGGAATGGAAACGTGGGCGTGCTTCGAGTTGAATCGAGTCGATTTGAGTCGTTTGGAGTGAATCGAAGTGAAGTGGATTTAAAGTCGTTTTCTTCTCCTTAGTTTAGTTGTTTTTTTTTGCTGCTGTTTGTTTGTTTGTTATTTCGCTTGCACAATAAGTTTTCTATGCGTGTGTGTAAATTTGTTTAGAACAATAAAATTTATCGAATCGCGGCGCTGAAGTCATATCCAGAAATCGGCTCTAAGAAGGAAGCGCGCTTATTTCACAATTTGAATTTTTTTGCTGCTATTTCTATTTCTATTTTTTCTGTATTCGTTTTCGTTTCGGCTTAATTAGTAGCGCTTTAAATTAAATTTCTTTTTTATGGTAGTGATAGGCGTTTTTACTTCGAAATTTTGTGAGGCTGCAGTTTCAAAATTTATAGCGTGTTCGTGTTGCTTGTGTTAAATTGCTGAATGCTCTCCTCATCTCGTTGTTTGAGGTTTGTCGACATGTAGAGGTGGTATACAAGCTCAAGGTGAAGTCTGAAAAAGATAAAGAGCAAAAGCGTGAGTTAATTTTTGATTGCAGTTGTTTATACAATTAAGAAAATATTAGTTTACGATTGATGGATGTTTTGCGTACAATGTGTAAATTCACTCAAACACCACAAACTCTGAACATAAAAAGCCGAACTAACTAAATAACAACAATCCTTTACTCATCGCACTTTTCAAAGACTTTAAGAACATTCTAAATTTGGCAAACACTGTTCAGCAGTCACTTGCCGTAGCAAAAATTTTTGAGCATTTAATGTAGCATTTTCTGGCTTTAAGTTAAGTTCTTACTTTGGAGCAAAACTATTTTTACTAGATTTAAGTAGCATGTTCACTGAACATAAGAAAAAAGTTCGCTTGCTTCAGTTAAAGTATGCATTGTAAGTATTTAAGTACTATGTATAGCACACACTTAATACTAAGAATATTATCGCTTAATTTAAGTGAAATGTTGCCTTGATATCAAGAAATCTCTAGATTTTCATTCAATTCTAGCAAATTTAAGATTTGTGTAGGCATCCTCACCGAATTTACTATAATGAGACAGCTTGCTATAAAAATGAACACATATAATAATGCAGAGTTTTTAAAACTTACTCAAACACCAATCTTCATCACTTGCAAATGTTTGAGCCAATTTATTGCAGCATAAAGTGTTGGTTGTGCGTTTTCTGCCGAACTGCATTCAGTGCCCGTGTCAATTGAATTTTGTGCATTTTCTGCATGGAGGAAGAACTTCTAAAACTAACTTTTCCGCTCAAAGTTGGCCGCTCAAATTACTCTGCTAGTCAATTTGTATGTCAAAGTTTCCTTTGTTTCGGAGTTGCAGCTGCAAGTGCTGCTCTTGCTGGGCCTCACAAGCAGCAACGAACTTCATGAGAACTTCACACACACATGCATACACAAACATGCAATCACTCACACACATACTCGTATTAAGATATTTTATGTGCTGCAAATGGCAAGTGCCAAGCAGAGTATCTCGATATATATGTATGTATATAGTGCGCTGCAGTTGATCCCTGGAAAGTGCACTGAGCAGCATTTTTATATCCCTTCAGCTACAGTAGCGCTACCATATGCGATTAAGACTGAATATGACAAAATTGCAAGAAAAAAATTTAAACAAAGTTTTTTTCAAATAAACGCAAGACACCGAGACAGTGTTGCCAGTAGCAAATGTCAAAAATACTTCTTTGATTGATATATTTTTGCTGTTTTTTCGAAAATATCCAAAAAAGTTCCTTTTTATTATTATTATATTGATTCCAAACTATTTGTTTTAGTGCAGCTTGTAAGTTTTAGAAAATTTTGTTCTTGTAAAATAAAAATATGCACCAATGATTTTCTCCTATATTTGATCACATCCCTTGATTCATATTTCGCCCGTTTCATTTTGCTAAAGATGGCAGCTCTGCAGCAAGTAACAAACATCAGTCCTCGGTCCAGTCATCGGCAACCGCAGTCCAAGAGTCAGATAGACAGTCAGTCAGTCATTCAGTTCATTCAGTTAGTCGGTACTCTGCGGCATTATGAACACATTTCTCAACACATATTCGCTCATGACCGCCACTACCGGGTGCAATGGCAGCACATTCGCACGTATTTATAGAATTCGGGGTATACAACACAACGGGTAAATTATTTCTCCCTCGCGGTTTTTTAACTGAAATTGTTTTTATGTTGCCAGCTTTATATGCCGATGTACACGGTACATGGTAACACTGTTGCATTACCCACAACGGCACATGACATGCGTCATTTATGTACATACATACAGCATATCGAAAATGCAGCATGAAGGGCTTAACCCAACATTTTTTTCGAAAATGAAGCATAAAACATGAAACGTTTATTTTCAGTAAAGAACGCGCAACTGCTTGCTATGCATTAGCATGCACAACAACAACAAGGTCGCTAGTCTTCAAAGCATCTTTAAATGTTGAAACGGAGAAGTAAGTAGTCATATATTGGGTACTCGATATACATATGGTATACATAGGTACCCGAAATTCGTATCAGTTAACAGTGACTAAAAAAATTAACTTAAATCAAATATGTCGCATATCTCAACAATGCCTTAAAAACACTGATTTCTTTATATTATATGTTAAGAGCCTCCAAAATAATATTCGCAGTGATGACTATCTAACTATCGACTACCTACTAAATATGTATCAAAGAATTGCTCACTTATGTACATATCAATGAACCGTATGCTAAATCGTTTATAAAATTCATACATCATATTGCACACTAAATACAGAAGTCACAACTCAAAATTTTCCAATATCTACTTTTTCCATAAATCAATTCACGGCACATATCTCCAACTACTACAAAAATTTCTTTCTCTTCACTATCTTAATTAACTGGAAAAAACCCTAGTGTCTGTTTTTATGTTAATGTGCACAAAAATAGTTGACATTTTAATGAAGGTGCAATTGGAAAGAACTACTGTTAGAAATAGGAAAAGTACGGAGCACCCAAGTGTAAGCATCGGGTACCTACTCAGCAGTGTATACTTAGCTGGATGAGTGTAGACAATGTACATCACTAACCTCGTGCACTGGCTTCACAGTTTCATAAGTTCATTAAACAGTTTTGTTTATAAAAGCGTTACACTCAGATTTCATTATTTATTTTATACGCGAGTTCATTTGCACATGTTCGTACACATACAACTGCATGGGTGCATGTGAGTGTATGGCAGCGAGTAAGTTGTGATTTTCACATTTTCATCTTGAACATTTAGTTAATTGCATTTTCTACACGCCTTTCTTCGGGCACGCCACATGACAGTGAAGCCTTGGTACGTGGCAGATGTGGCAGACACACCTTCTGCCTACGACTGAGTGTTTTCAATTTTCGCGCAATGAAGGGCAGGCTTGATACAATTAAAACAACAACTTCTCTCTCGAGCACACGCGCACTGCCTTATAAAGCAACTAAACTTGAGTTTCTCAAATAAGGCAAATTGTTTGTTGACTGCGAAGGCTAGTTTATTTCCTTGTATGATATTTCATTAAATTTGTAATGGTGCTTTGTGTTCACAAAATGCTAGAATGGACCGGCCCACCTTCCATCTTCCTTCGCCATGCGCCTCAGGTCACGTCTTCATCCTACATTGTCTATGATTTTTATATTTTCTTAAGCAAATTGCTCCGAAATATTTGAAAGAAAAAATATGCAAAATCATTGCTTTTTAAGCCAAAAGATTATGAATATGTGAAAACATTTTGACTATAAAAAAAGCAACAACAAAAAATGAAATCAATTTCGGCAATTTTTTATTTATGTATGATAGTAATAACAAAGTCTTTAGTCTACTTTCACGGAGTAAAAAAATCTGTGTTGGCATAGCATATGAGAAGTTGCTAGTTGAAAGTTAGTTAAAGGAGAAAGGAAGCTGAACAAAACTTTAGTATTAATATACCAGACGTTTTTCGATTGTATTTACATTATGGAAGCGTACTACGAACATTAATATAAAGAGAACGGACTACGCCCATTTCTTGTGTGAAAGGCTTTTAGGATCTGAAAAGCCAATTACACTGCTGCAAAAGTGAATACATATGTACATAGATGAAATGTTTCTTCTAATATATGAAAAATAAATTCAGTTTTGCGTATTCTTGAAAAACTTTTAAGCTTAGAAAAATAACTATAAAGGTTCAACTATTAAGTAAGTTGAACGGTGCAAACCCTTCCCACTATTAGTAGACGACGGAAATGAAGCGAAAGCGAAAAACCCGTGCTCTTTGTTTTCCTTGCCAGCCAAAAGTGACGTAAGTCGGACTTTTGACAGCCAATCTAAACGCACATTTTTAGGAGGTGATACAAGTTGTAGCTACAAATACTTTGTTGCCATTATTTTTAATAAAAAAGCGTACTAAGAAAATTCAGCAATTCTGCCTATTAATGAAAACGAATTGAAAATAAAGTATAAAAAGCCTTCATTCACTAAATTTGACACATCAATCTGAAAATATTATGCACGATTTTAGGTAAATTAACCACTATGTAGATTTATTATTGTTCACTCAATTATTGGGAATACATGTGTATGTGAAATTTAATAGAGTTCAATCAATACAAGCTGAAGATTTTTTTTTCAATAAATGCTCACATGTCGCCTTCTCTCATGTGAGTTTCTGAAGATGCTAACACGAATTTCGTGCAGTTGCAAATGCGAACAAGAAGCATTTATTCTATATGGAGCACATATGTACATATGTATGTATGTATATATTTGCATATTTTCAAGCTGATGAATTTCTAATCAACGTAAATATGTTTCAGTTATTTTAAATTATGTATACATAATGCTATTTTAATAGCTATTAACTACAATCTTAAAATAATATGTATATAATATGAGCTCTTATATATGTATGTACATATGTACATACATACTTATAAAAAAACATCGAAGGTAGAAACCAATATAGAAAAACAAGCTGAAAAGGAATTCAGTCTTTCGTGTAAGCAAGCTTTAAAGTAGATTCAAATTTAAAATGAAATAACATTTTTCAAAAATTTTTGCTGTTTTTTAAGGATTTTTCTAATTTTTTTGAACATTTTTGGAAGGTTTTTTTTGACGAAACAAAATGATACAAAGGTAAGGTTAAGTAGCCTTCATCTATACATATATTTAGAAGTTGGTTTTAGTTAGTCAAAATTTGATGAATTCAAAAATGTAGATTATGAGAAGAATGATCAAGCAGCCAACATGTGGGCGTAGCATTGAGTGAAGGAAAATATTGTGAAAACGCTAGGGGGCAAATGTCAAAAGCATTTGTAAAGCTTAAAGCACAAACATACAATAAAAACACACCATCAACACAAACACATCAAAAAGTAGTTACTTATTTACAATAGACAAAAGTTAGTACGTGTGCGCCTATACAAAAACAGCCACTAAGAAAATAGTGCACGCAAACAGTGACAACGAAAAGCTGATATACACCTGCGCATTTGTGTAGCTGTAGAGATGTGGCTCTGTCTGTCTATATCTGTGGGTAGCTAGCTACAATACCTATGTATATAAGTACAATGCAATAAAACAAAACGTGCTCTTCAATGGCTTATCAAGTTTCAAACACTTCATAAAATGAAGAGCACAAAGCAAACACAACAAAGGGACAAATACGAAGAAGTTACGCTGATAAAGTGGGAAAAGAAAAATACCAGCAAAGGAAAATAGAAACCGTGAATAAATAGAGAAAAAGCGGCAGAGCGCGGGAAACCAATAAATATACGCCTTTGGGTCATTATAAGATTTTATTTAATGAAGTTTCGGTTGCGCATACGCTTGGGTGGGACGACGTGACAACGGAAACTTCTAAGCTTCCCACGTCACATGGATACAAATGGGTTTATTGAGTAATAACTGAGAGGCTGATATGAGTGCGTCGTGCTGGAAACTTGGTCGGCCTACAACAAAAGCAAAAAAGAAAAACGAGGAATGGAACGAAAACGAAAAGCGTGCCGTGGCAACCCACACAATTATTGGCGCCAATTATTTACGCTGGGTTGGACAATACAAAAACAACTACAACAACAGTGAAAACAAAGAAAGCCAAAAGACGTAAAAAAAAAGGAAATTATGGCAAAATAAAACCGCAGTTGAGACCGTCTGATCACTGTGCGATGCCAAATACAAAAAATCTGACAAAAATTCAAAATTATGATTTTCTTAAAATTATTTAGGCTACTAAAAATCATAGAAAAAAGATAATCTAAATTAGAAATGCAATTCATTTTAGCTAGATGCCTTCTGCAAATGTGATAATAAAATATTAAGAAAAAAAATCCATTATTTGCAATCATATATCCCATTAATCCTATTACATTGTCGAAATTTTCATTTCTATTGATGATTTTATTATTAATTTAGTGGGAACATCGAATTAGTTTAACAGTATGTATACATATACATATGTACCTCACAATTGTTTGTGTCTGGTACCACTGTGCGTCGAGCGCATAGAAGCAAAGTGTGGCAGCTGAGTGAAATCAAAATCACTGAAACGTTTTTGCAGTAACGTGCAAGATTTATTGCCGTTGAACATAAATTTTGCACTCGCACCTTCTCATTTTCATTTGCCAATCACACACACATTACTCACACACCGACATATTAGGTGAAAAATCAAAAAGCTGTCGATTTATGGCATAATGAAGTGGAAGTGCGACCGACGGCTGCGAAACGTTAAATTTCCAAATTAATGGCCTACGTTACTGCTGGTGGGAAATATGCAGAAAATATTGTATACCTATGTGGAAAATTTCCAGGCCATTGTACAGGGTAGACTGTGGTGAGATGAGTGTTCTGGGTTCTGAGTTCCTTTCGCACTTGCTTTGGGTAGGAAAAAACGCTTACATTGGCACAAGTGAGACTATTAAAGTAATATATGGTACACAATTTGAGCCATAAATCAAAACCGGATGCCTGATACCTACCTCTTTGCGGTCAATTTAGAAGAAATAAATTTAACTGTATGTTTATTATTTATTTCTATAAAATAACATTAAAAGACCAGAAAAATTATGAGCATTCAGACAATCATACATTCAGACTAATTCTCAGACTCAGGTAAGTCAGAATTTAAAGGATCTATGATTATAGTACACGTCTAGGAGGTTTTAAAGTTTATAAGAATTTATACAATAAATCGAGGTTGCTGAAAAATATTATTAGTTTTCATCTTTGAACGCCATTTTGATAAATTTCATCGATTAATATAATCTTGATTTTAAAACCTCTTGAGCTTTTTTTTTTAGCTATAGTACAGTAAATTCTATTGAAATCAAAAACTTTAAACTCGTTTCTTATAAAATCAAATTTTCAAATTGTCGGCGTTTAAAATTTTTTTAAATATACGAGAGCTCTGAATAATTCTCCAGCCCTGCTCAAGTGCGTGCTTAATAAAAATACTACAACAAGTTGACAAAAAACTTCTAATATGATGTATGTACACACTTGTATATTAATATGTATTAAGCAGAGCGCTTACAAGCCAACACTATTTTAGAACAACTCCACTTCACACAATACGGCATGATAACATTTGAACTCCCCGAGTGAGCGTGCCACCGCATCCACTGGCAACCACAACAGTGCAACGAGACGCCCTCTTTCGACGTTCAACGACCGCTGCCTTCCACTCACTTACTTATGAGCACTTGCTGCTTAATAATCGATGTGCCATGCTGACAATGACGCCACACAAGTGCGCAGCTTGCCATAAATATCGTATACGAGTATATGACACATACATACATAAGTCACGTTTTGTAAAATTTTTTTGTAAGAACTCGTATCAGAAATGAGTCTCGCTACAAAAAGTTTCACAATACTAAATATGTATAGCAGCGAGAGAACATGTTAATTATCAGACATTTACAGTTATCAATTAACAATTGTAATTATTTGAATTTTTGCTAATGGCCGGAACAAGTTAGCAAGAAACTATTTCTAACAAGTCGTAGTCTGACACATTTTTCAGGCGGGAAACTGAAACCTTCCTTGTTGTTGTATCATATTTAAAAAACGCATATTGAACCAACACAGCTCATTCATATAAAACTCTTAATGAACTTTTAATATTTCTTTCATATGCAAATAAAAATCGCTATGCATACTCAAAAATAGATTTCAGCGTTGCAAGTCATAGCAATATTTTTAAACAGAAACGCAGAAAAACCGGATTCAAAACCAATCAAATCAATTTGTATAAGCAAAGAAAGAATCCGACATGAAATAAACTGAAGTAAAGTGGTCTCGGATTCGTCAATTTATTCTTAAACTCTTGCAATGAAATCAGTATCGAAACAAACTGAATTGAATCGAAGGAATCAAATTGAATCACAAAAAAAAAACAGATGATTCGAATGAACAAGGTTCAAAGCGTGACTTCTGGCTGAAACCGAAAAACATCTGATGAACAAACATTTTTTTTTCCATTGCAAACTTTAGTATCAGAAGAGATATTTAAAGAAAAGAGACAAGGGAAAATCATCTAAATTTAACACCCTTAAGTTTAATGCAATCGAAAGAGTTAGAATAAAATGTATTTCGCTTTTGAGCCCGGTTTTTAGCAAAACAGAATCTGCTTAATTTAAATAGAAACAGTTTTGCATCATAAAACCGAAAGGAAACTTTACGGCTGAAAAATAGCATTTATTTTATTTAATTTGAACATGTTATTAACAAATATTCTAAACAACCAGCAGCGCATTGCCCCATAACACTAATCGCAGTGGATCGGTCAGACATAGCAGCCTCAATTAAATAGTAGTACAGTTGCTTGTCGACGGCCCTACCTCAAATTCAGGCCTTCTAGCGGAAGTTTGCGGAGAAACGTGCGCTGTACTCAATCTGGCTATGTAAAACACGGCTTGAAATTCAAGAGTTCACACAAAACTCATAACCACGGCGTATAGTACATACGTTTATAAGCCTACTTACGACGACTTTCTGCAACACCTCCAATACGTGCTATCTAGCCCTTCCCACTTTTCCGCCTCCACTCCACTCTACACTCAGTATGTAGTATCTGGATGCGAGTACACTTGCTTCAAACGGTAGATAGGCAACTTGTTTCCAAGCATTTCCAATACGAAGCAAGTTGAGCAAATACAAAATCAATTAGTATTGTCACAGCAAATAGCTGAGAGTTGAGTGCAGGTAGTAACGAAGAGGAGCATTGACTACGTCTGCAGCAGGGATGCAAAACAATATTTTCAATCTGCCGCGTCCAAACCGAAAGTTCTCAATTCTACACTGAAAATTGTAGCAAGAAAAAAATTTTCTCCCGAAAGGTATACTTTTTAAAAGTGTCTTTTATAAAGTAACTTAAAATTGTTTCGACTGAAAGAAAGAAAATTACTCGTAGATATTTTTCTTATAAATTTTACAACAAATTTTGTTTATTAAATAAATGGAAATTGCTCTAAAATATTTTGCATGCGCAATTTTACAATTGAGCTGTTATTTTTGAAAGTGGAATAAGAAAATTTTTTACAAAAATGTAGATAATGGCAGTTATAGATACAACTTTTTATGATCTTTCTATTAGTAAACAATTTATAGTAAAAAAAATGTTTGATTCTAGTATTTGGGACATGGAAGTTTTACCTCTTAATAGTATTGACACTGAGAATGAAATGTAAACAATGAAATATCTCGCAATAACAGAAAGTGGACTTATTCCACTTTCAAAAATAACAGCTCTTTGGTAGCTGCTTTCCTAAAGAAGAGGACAGCTGTTTTCGGTGCATTTCTTGTTACATTTAGGGCAATTATCTATAAAATGAGGAATATTTGTAGAAAGTCCTATACAGAAGAAACCAAGGCCTAAGCCTGGTTACAAGGGGTTTTCCTATACAAAAGCGTGTATATACTTTGGCAGATGCTTGCTTTTTTACTTACAGAATTTCGCTTGAAACTTGCCTATTACAAATTTTCTTTTTACTAAAACTTCTTGAACACAACCAATGCTAATTAGTTTCTAAAATTTAATGAAATTTTAAATGAAAAATGTCCAAAGTAGGCAACCCTGCTCTGCAGAGATTCTTTAAACAGCAGCCAGCTTACGAGAGAGACAAAAAAAAGAAGCATTCGTGCCACTGCCGCCCAAGCCCATTTTGTCAACTGCCTCAATACGACTTACAAGAGCTGCAGAGCTGCCAACCAACCAACAGGGAGCCCCCACCACTAATGGCACTTGCGCGTCCGCTGGAGTGGAACGTCGTTGTTGCCATTATTTGTGAGACATTTAGAATGGCAGCGCTTCTGACAGTGCAATGCGGTTTATACGCCGCTGAGCATATGCGTCCATACGACTTTGGAGCTGTGCGAGAATGTCGCTGCGTTCGCGATGCGCCACAAGAGGCCGCGGCGATAACGACAATGTAGCAGAGCACTCGATAATAACAGTGAATTTCTGCACTCTTTTATTCTGCTGTGGCGACGACGACATTACTTACATGCTTAAATTCAGCTTTATGAAATAATGACAGGAATTTATCACGAACAAAGCGTTTAAAAATTTGTGCTAATTTTATGAGCTGAGCTACTTGCAGCGACCACCACAAGTTGCACTATGGCGCACAGTGAGTGATGGTGCGATAAAGAAATTGCTACAACAAGCAAAAAACAATGAAAATTAAAGTACTCTGTGGCGAGCATTATGCTCTTCTTTGTGACAGACACAAGCTGAAGGATTTTATTGATTGCATTTGCTGCTGTGCTGGCACATTAAAGCACTCATCCCCGAGTGCACGAATCAGGCTGCGCCGGCTTGGACCGTAACGTCTTGCACATAAGACACGCCTTGTGTTTCGCCTCAAGTGCATTAACCTTGCCCCGCCTCGCCTCGCCTCGCCAGGAGTGCTTGCAATATTGATTTGGCCTACTCTTGCCAGCAATTTCTTCGCACATTGTCCTCAAGTCGCCTCAATCTTGAGCTTTGGTTATTTTTTGTTGGTTACTCGTACCGGTTTTGTTTCTCACACTTTTAAGTAGTGCCCCAGCTCGGTTCGCCCAGATAGAGATAATGAGGCATGTGTATCAATTATGCGTCTTATCTGCCTAATCAATTTATCCGATGCCACATTTAGTACTGCGCATCTTATGAGTAAAAGGCTTTCTTACTTTCGATGAGATCGTGTTAGTAGCTAAAGTAGTAATTAATTAATTCTTTTGGCTTTATGTAAAACCTAAACGAGCAACACGATGAGCTTTGTAAAATGTTGAACGATCGCTGCACTACGACGTGGTCGTTTTTTCCCCAACATTTTAAATAGGTCAAAGATCTGAATCTGACAAGTTGAACAAAGAAATTAGCTAGCTCATGTTTTTCGAAGCAGGTAGTACGACCCAACGTATTTTAGTTTAACCGACTTAAATACCCATGGGCGTATCTCGAAAAATAAACGGTTGTACTAAATTGAACACACAGAAGAAGAAAATGAGAAAGTCTAAAACAAACTAAAGTTAAACATTTTGGTACAGACAAAAAAGTTGCAAGTCTTTAAAGAAATGTGTTAATTTCTATACAATTTTGTTCTGCAAAAATCTGCAAATAAATTTTTATTATCGATTTTTTTAGCGTTAGTGGGGAATTATGCGTATTTTAATAGAAAGCTTAATTTATTTCTATTTATAACCAACTTAAAAGTAGTAGTGCCCGAAGCAGAATCGAACTAAGTAAGATATACGCTCCCTAACCAAAATAATTGCTGGCAAGCTAACATGCCGGACTAACACTCCGCTGCACTCTGCTGAAATCCAGTTTTTTACTTCAACAGCAATGAAATTGTAATCTCTTTTTAGCAGATAACGGCTACTTAGCACCTGATGCTCATACTCGTAAACATTTAAGCCGCTGGAAATAGTTTCCATTCAATTTGCACTGGGTGCATCTGCAAAAGCTGATCATAAGCGAACTAATAGAACGCAAAGAAATGCTTCAACCAAGGTAGCATAGGCCATAGACTATCATAGCCTAAATACAAAAAACATGAGGACGTGTGCCTATAGGGGGGAGGTAGTGGGTCTGCAGGTCTGACAACTTGTTACAAGTGGCCTAGGCAATAGTCAGAAGTTGAATGGAGTTGAATTGCGGTTATTCATGTGTGTTTTGCGAATGTATGCGTACAAAATGAAGCATGAATGACCCATTTCATTAGCTCGATTGACTTGTTTAATGAATGCACATCTCCAATGGGTTGCTGTGGCGAAATAGGTAAATAAGAGTATTCTATAAACTGCATGCCACTTATTTCTAAAATGCAAACTTTTAGCTTCCATAATATTATTTCTTGCCGGTAGAAACAGTTAATCGACTTATTTACGTAAAGATTTGTATTGCACCTTTTTTTTCCCAGCACTTTTCCACTATCATGAAATTTTATGGTACTATTTTCTGTAACATACAGCGAACCGCCATATTTATGGCATTTGTCAAATTAAAGATTTCTTCCATAAACTGTTACAACAATATTTGCTTTTTAGTTTAGCTGCTTATTTTTACGAAAATCTATTTTTATTTTGAATATGTATTAATATTTTTAACAATCACCGGTTAAATTTCTAATTAAACTTTTTGCTTTACCGCTTGGCTAGCTACAGCAACAGCGAGCGCCAAAAATCGTTTTTACAAATACAAAATTAAAGGAATGAACGACAAACTGGCCAAACACTACGCTTGTAGCCATAATCACTTATAGATGACATCATTATGACATGTTTTCCTAGCGTTGTTGTTGCCAGCTGTTGTCGTTTGCTTAGAATGCTTAGCAGTGTTTGGTTTTCAGAGTACAAAAAACAATAGAAATTAATTTAAAAAAATTTACATAATGATTATGATGCATAAATACGAGAGTTATATTTTTACAGAAAAAACCCTCAACACTTTGATTTACTTATAAAGGTTTTCAAATCAATTTTGCATTGTCTGAATGAAACTGTCAGTTTTATAAGATTTTGTTAAGATTTTATAAGAAATTACGTGTTATTAAATGATCCCATTGCTTTTTGAAAGTATTTGATACTTTCATTTTGTATATGTACATATGTACATACATATGTAATAAGCTGAGAGAATACTAATCAAAAGTCAGCTGACAGCAACGTTATTATTAGACTCATCGCTGTTACTTTTCTTACCGAATAACAGTGATATGACATGCTGTTCCCCTCGCCTACTTCATTTCGTGCTGAAGTCTTTTATTGCAGACAGATAAAAATTTCAAAAGTGTTATCTATAATATGACATTTTATCATGCTAACGTCGTCCATCGAGGAAGGCCGTCAGTGTGATCAAATGTAATGTAGAGCTGACGGTGGACAGTTTTGACAGTTCTGCTTAGCGGCACATGTTAAGGGAGAGTGATTTATATACTCAACGCATTGGGTTTATAGATTTAAACAATTCTTTTACTAAACGAATATTTCAAACATGCTCGCACTCGCTTGCTACTCCAGTAAGTTTCTTTTGTTAACCGGAGCTCGATGGGTCGGTAGTCGGAAATAATACCGCACCGTTACAAAAATTGAATAGCAAAAAAATAAGCGCACATTTCAGAAAAGACAAACTACAGGAATCAGCAAGCATTTTACCAGCATATTTACATTTGTCCTATATTAGGCCGAATATATTATTGTGTTAGTTAATAGACGGAGGAAGGCAATCAGTATACGGAAATGTGCACATTTACAGAGTACTGACCCGAAAGACGAACTACCCAGTTACAGATAAAAGGGAGCATTTTGTGAATGTTTTGAAAAGAGAATAAATAAAATGTCTAGTATGTTGATAACAACGGCTTCGAAGGCAGGCAGATAAGATAAGAAAAAGATACAAAATGGAATAGTACTCACAAGCAACTAAGTAATGCAGTACGAGTAATGCGATAACGAAACACTCTTACTAAAAATAAATAACTTTAAAAAGGTTTGCACTGAAACTCACAGCAAGAAAATACCTATCGTACAAAGTTGTAAATAAACTTAAAAAAATTATAATACAGAAATGTTAGCTAAATCTCATTTGCATTACTTCAAAGTTTAGTAGCCGCAAATCGCAAATTTCACTTTTAAATTGAAATGCAACCATGGCGGTAGTAGCAACGAAAAAAGGTTATCGATACATACATATGTACATATATATATAGCTATGAAAGATATTGCTTTGGTATCGCGTGATGGACCTCCAGCAACGTATTCAATTTTAAATGAAGTCCTTACTTGTTAATTTTCCATCAAATAATTTTTCTACTTTAGGCAGCTTTGAAAATTTTTTAATTTACCTTTACCGATCCTTCTTCGGTACTCTATCAATACTTTTCATTCGATATTATATGCCTAATATAAGTAGATGTCAGCCCCGAAGCTCCTAAATTCGATATTTTCAAATCTAATTTCTATTAATTCCCCAAAGAGAAAACATTTGCTAAAAATGTTAATTCTAATATGTAAAATATTGCACATGGAACAAAAATAATTAATTTGAGTTACTGCAAAAAGTACAGAGAAATGTATTGTACATAAGTCCATATAAATAAGTTTGAGGAATAGAGAATAATGCAGAGACCTGGATTTAAGACAATAAGAAAATGCAAGTGAGAAGAGTTTTCATCAAAGTGATAGGCACAAGAACGGGGAGCAGGGTAAGCATTGAGGAAATGTAATTTGATTTATTTAAAAGAGTGTTAAAGGAATGCGATAGAGAGGTGTGAAATTTGTAACATTTTGTGGTGTATGGACGGGCAATGGATGGGAAGGCGAAAAATTCATTTACTCAATCACCTTTTGTTGTTGGGGTGGTTGTGCTGCTGGTGCTGGTGCCGTGTGGTTGTTGTTTTTGTTGTTACTGCTACCACATTCATGATTAATTCAAAAACAAAAGTGGCAGACTGCCTTAGTCGCCTTAGTCTGTGCAGGTATGTGTGTATGTATCCTCGGTGTCGTCCTTGTGCCTAGCGCAACAAAAGGGATGTTTACGGCTGCTGAGGGGGTGTTACGGTTCACCCTGTTTCACGTTGAACTACGTCGTTTCCTTCGGAAGCACTAGCAAGGGCTGCGCGCGGTTGTGTTTGCCTTACAGGGCACATAGGGGGCGGATGGATGTTGGTCGGGCAGGCGTAAGCTCGTGTAAAGGATTTTGATGCGAAATTATTTCACACACGCAAATTAGGGCACACAAGCCGAATCTTCGCGTATTTTTCAAGTTCTGGTGCACCCTGTGCTCTTTTGGCAATTGCTCTTAACACTTTGACAACAAATTAAACGTCGCCTCTAACTTTATCGCAGACTTATTAAAAATATTTTTCTCCTGCAACAATTTGCAACTATCCAAGCTCATGCAACAATTCCGTTCGCAGCAGAGTTTGTTACATGCGAAATTTTCATTCAAGGGTGTTGGAGTATTTTCATGTACACACAGGACCCTCGCACAAATTTTTCCCCTGCAAAATTTTCACTTTGCTTCGCACTGCTCACGCATGTAATTTGTATTTGCTGAATATTTCATTAGCGTAGAATACATTTAATGCACTTTTCCTGTTCGTCGCACTGCCGTTCATATTCACATGCTATTTTTTCTGCATTCCAATTAATCTATTGCATATATATTCCTTGAATATATCTCTGCTTGTGAATTTTAACAGTGAAGTTTCGACCGTACGTAAATTAACCAAACACACCCACCAACGACCACGACCACGGTTTGACTGAAAATGAAACATTTGTTCGGCTCCGTTCGGCTTTATAGTTGCAAGAAATTGCAAGAAGGCGGAAACTAGGAACTTTATCCTACTCTCAATTTCTCAGCACAAATTAGAAATAAAGGTAGTTTTGTTCGAAGAAAATTATTTATTCATTAAATAAATAATAACCCTATATAATAAAAATAGCACTATAGCCCTTAAAGCCCCCAACATGGAAATATTCGGCTAAAATTCGGCTTCGGCTTCTGCTGGAGGAACTCGAAAGCAAAATTGATAAAGAAGCAGTAAAGAAGAGAGTCGCCTGCAGTGCTGCTCAAACCCCGCACAAGCCATCTACTTGTGAATTTATGACAGCTGTTCGAGAGATTGACAAACTGTCAAAAATTGTTTACATTTTCCCAGTGCGCGTGAGATTTCTTCGACGCTCGATTTTAACAAATTATAATTTAAGGGGACATGTCTACGACTGCCACAAAAGTGCCGCCATTGACTTATAAAGTGGTGGGCCAATGTTCAGTTACAAAGGCGCGTGCCGGTCTAATGACCCTGCGGCATAGCGAAGTCGAGACACCCGTATTTATGCCCGTGGGAACACAAGTAAGAGAAGCGCGAAATTTTTACAGTATAAAATATAGAATTTAATTTTTTCTGCCAGGGTACCATGAAGGGATTACTGCCCGATCAGCTTATAGAGCTGAACTGCCAAATACTGCTCGGCAACACCTATCACTTGGGCTTGCGACCCGGAATAGAGACGCTGCGAAAAGCAGGCGGATTGCACAAGTTTATGGGCTGGCCACGTTCCATACTTACAGATTCGGGTGGCTTCCAAATGGTGTCACTGCTGCAGCTGGCAGAGATCAATGAAAAAGGTGTGAACTTCCGTTCGCCATTTGACAATTCGGAGTGCATGTTGACACCCGAACACTCCATACAAATACAGAACGCCATTGGCGCAGACATCATGATGCAGCTGGACGATGTTGTGAAAACGACTACAACAGGGTTGCGTGTGGAGGAGGCAATGCATCGCACAATACGCTGGGTGGATCGCTGCATTGAGGCGCATGGGCGCGATGAGGAGCAGAGCTTGTTCCCGATTGTGCAGGGCGGGCTAGATCAGCAGCTGCGGCAGCAGTGTGTGACCGCGTTAACGCAACGCAAGGTGCGCGGTTTCGCAGTAGGCGGGCTGAGCGGTGGTGAGAGCAAGCACGAGTTCTGGCGCACCGTACACACCTGCACTGATTTGCTACCAAACGACAAGCCCCGCTATCTCATGGGCGTAGGATTTGCCGCAGATCTCGTTGTTTGTGTGGCGCTCGGCATCGACATGTTCGACTGTGTCTTCCCTACGCGCACGGCCCGTTTTGGCTGCGCGCTTGTGCACGCGGGGCAGCTGAATTTGAAGCAGAAAAAATACGAGAACGATATGCAGCCCATTGACGCCCATTGCAACTGCAGCACTTGCAAATTATACACGCGCTCTTATCTGCATCACATAGCCACCAATGTGAGCGTGTCCAGTAGCCTTTTGAGCATACACAATGTAGCTTTCCAACTACAACTCATGCGGGAAATGCGAGATGCCATTTTACGCGATGAATTTCCGCAATACGTAAAGGAATTTATGTCAAAACACTACGAGAATGACGAACCTATTCCCTTGTGGATACGTGAAGCACTTGCAGCCGTGAACGTGGAACTGCCAGAACAGCCGCAGCAAGAGTTAGAAAAGGCTTAAATTATTAATTAAATTAATGTTGCATATTGTATTAACAAAAAGAGGTAGGCACGGCATAGATATAGTTGAGCTTAGAAAAGAATGTATACGAGATTTGTGAAATAAACGTTAGTAAAATTAGGCGCATAAAAATAAAAATGAAATGATCAAATGCGGCTTAATACAACAACGGCTAACATTTTCGAGGAGAATGAGGGGCCGATTCAACTACTTCTTAGCCTTAGAAGAAGTCGCTTTGGAAGTCGTCGCTTTGGCTTTGGCACCAGTCGCGGGCTTTTTGCTTGTAGAAGCCTTTCCCTTGGAACTGGACACCGTAGAGCTTGCCGTACTCGCCGATTTCTTTTTGGTCTGCATAAATGTAAAATGTAAAACACAAGTAAAATTTTAAATGAAATTCTAACTCGCCTTAATCAAACCATCATTTTCCAAATCATCATCCTTCTCATCAGCTGATTCAACGGGCACAGTCTCGCCATCTCCACCTTCCATATCTGCCAATTCCATATCATCTGCTGCTTCTGCTTCTTTCTTTTTCACACCAGCGGTCGCTGAGTAGGAATAAGCTAATACCTCTTTATTGTATGTGCGTGTTAATGCAGCTTTAACGCGTCCCTCCACACTGTCCATGGCACTCTTCTTGCCCGGCCAAGTTGAAAGCTCAATTAGGGATTCAATATCATCGCGCAACAAATGATACTCCTTCAACACATTCAACGATTCCTCCACACCTTCCATGCCGTGCTCCTTCAGCGGACGGACAATGTTAGCGAGCAAAAAGGGTGCATAGTCAAGTCGTATGGACTGACGTGAGCCCGAAGTGCGCAAACGTGTGTGATCGTGAATTTCCTGCGCCAAACGGTTGCGTTTATTAGTGCGTGAATTCTTGCCCAGCCAGCCGGGAAAGTTTATTTGACCAGTGAAATTTCCACTCATATATTCGCCCGGCATAACCGAGCTGAAGACGGCCTGCGTGGGCAGCAGGGACCAAGCAGCACTCGTGCGTATGCGTTTATCTACCAAATCGCCCAGGCTGAGTGCATCGGCAGTGAGCGCAACTTTCTGCATCAGCTCAGATCTGTTTAAAAAAGCAGAAAACAAGTTCGTAAATAGAATTTGTTTAGCTATAGAAGCTTAAAAATTACTTAGGACCGGCGGGCGAAACCTGCAAATAGTTTTGCTGCACGAACAGTGGTGACAAGCTGTAGTCGTGAAAGAACAAATCGCATTTGTCGTAGAAGCTCATGTGTTTGTGTTCATCGGCGGAAAAGACTTTACGCACTACTTCCCAGGGACCCTGCAAATCAAAAATTGCATGTAAAAAGTAACTCATGTCAAGGCTTTGCGTTTGCCATTTTTCAACATACAATTTTCAAATCCTTGTGCGCTGTCTTTTGCGCATCGCCATCCTTAGCAGCGCTGTCAGATTTCAAATCAAGCATTTTACCAGCGCTCAGCAACGAAATGTGATTTATCGTTTGCCGTATATCGTTGTTTGTTGCGGTTATAATTTCCTCTACTTTGTTGGGATCCAATTTGAAATTCTCCTTGCAGCAGATGCTCATAATCAAGCCTTTGATTGGCTTTAGAGACGGCTTATTGAAGCGCAAGTCGTAGCAGTAGTTCACAAGAGAACGCATTTTCTGATGATTGCGATCGTTACACATGCAAATGATTGGCACCGAACTGTCTTTTATCAGCGCGATGAGTTCCTGTATGCCACCGCGATCCTCATTGCCCGCCATGCCATCCACTTCGTCCATTATCAGGACATGCTTCTTGGTAACTGCCTGCGCCTTTCCGTGGAAATAACCGTAGAGGGATTTGTTTGATAGCAATTCTGACACTTCTTCCTTGAGCAGCCGCTTGCTGCGTGTGTCGGAGGCATTGAACTCGACCGTATCAAATCCTAGTTGTTTGCAGACTAAAGTGGCAGTTGTTGTTTTCCCTGCAAAGCCCGAAGAAAAACGTATAAGCAAGTGCACTAAAGCATCAACTGCTCATTGTTCTTACCCACGCCTGGTGGGCCGGAAAGCAAAGCCGCTTTGAAGTAACTGCCATCGTCATTCTTGGCCCAGGGGCTTGGTTTCACCAGTTTCTTTTTGCCATCATGATTAATGTACCATTTCGAAAGCCAATTAGTGAGTCTGAAAAAAAATTATGTATTGCGAAAATTGTTTGCACTCTTTAATAATACTCACTTAGCAACATTGCTTGCTGGTCCTTGTTGGCCAATAATATCCTTAACCGTCTTTGGTTTATGCTTATCCACCCATGCCAGAGTATAATTTTGGTCTTCCACATCCATCTTACCCTCAACTGTTTCTACTTCCATTACCTCTTGCTCAATGTTTACTGTTTCTTTAGCCAATTTCAGCTTCTTTTCCGGTGCGACCATTAATGTCTCTTTCTTAATCTTCGCTGCGCTCTTCTCCACGTCTTTCTGTTTCGGAGACTTTTTCTTATTTGACTTTTCCTCAACCAAATTAATGTCTGCAACTGTTTGGGACGCACCGGCAGACTTTTCGCGTATCAAATCGAAAAATCCGTCCTCACTTATGACTTTTATGTTATTTTGCTCAGCCTTCTCCAACTTCGAGGCGCCTGCCTGCTCGCCAGCAATTAAATAATTTAATTTTTTACCCACAGTAGTCATAACTTTTCCGCCATATTCCTTGATTATGTCTTCGCATTCCCGACGTTCTAGTGACTCCAACACGCCTGTTACTAAAAAAATAAGTCCTGCCAAACAATTTGTTTTGCCCTGTGATAAAAGTGAGAAATGATAAAAACTATTAAAGCAAAACTATATTTAAATTAACCTTTGGAACTTCTTTAGAGCCATGATTAAGACAGCTTGGTCGGCTTGCGTAATTTTGATAGGCCATGCGACGTCGTAGGAAGCGCTCCTCGTCGGAGATTACACCTGAAGTTGTATGAAAGTTAAATAAATTTGTTAAAATATAATAAACCTCTACATGCGACTTACTGCTACTGTTCATATCAGCGTTGTCCTCTTCCTCCTGTTCGACCTTCGGCTTGCTTTTCGTACGCTTTTCAGATTTTGGTGTGGTTTTCGGTGTGTGTTTCAGCTTTTCAGGCTTTACTTTCTTGAGTGCAGTCGGCGTTTTCTCCTCCTCCTTTATTTCATTTACTTCCGAATGTATATCGTGGGGTTTCTCCAATTTTTTGGGACTTTTTTGAGTTTTTTTAGTTGACGTGCTGATGTTGAATTTCGGTTTGCTGGGACTGTTTTGTATTTTCTGTGGCGTTGTCGCTGGGGATTTCTTTACATGTCTAGGGCTTTTACGCGTTTCTGATTTGGCATTGAAATCAGCGTTTTCTTTAGCCCCCAAAACACTTACATCTACATCAATTTCCATGAGACTACAATCAATATCATCATCTTCAAATTCGAGTAATGCCTTATCTTTGGGCTTTGGGGGCTTCTTCGCTGCAATGCGCTTCGTTTCTCCTGCAAACAATGCAAAAGGATCTACGCGTGCTAATTGCTCCTTTTTGTTAGGTGTTGTTTTCAACTTGGAGATTGAGGGTTGTTTCTTCGAAACATCTTTTTGCGGTGTTTTCTGCTCGGGCTTGGTGCATGTTTTCTTGCTTCTGTGAGATTTAGCAACTTGTGGGCTTTCCGTCACTTCCTCGTCCTCGTCGCTTGATATAACGAGAGCCTTACGCTTTTTTGGAGTTGGCGATTTCTTTAGATCAGCAGTTTTCTTGGCTACTGGCGTACGTTTGAAGAACGCGTCCAAAGTCTGGAATAGTTGTTGTATTTGCATTAATGTGCGTATGTTTCGATGGTAAACAATACATACCCCTTGTATCTTTGACATTTTACAATGAAATGGAAAATTTAAATTCAAGGCGAATCCTTGCGAAATCAATCAAGCTTTCACACCGCACTTTCCGCGCAAAAAACAAATCAAATGTCAGCTATTTTGACAGTTTTGGTTGGCTTCGATCGAACTGTCACATTCATTCGGCTCAAAAAAATTTCTAGAAATTGCAAGTAGCCGTAAGGTAAACTAGTCAAACTTAGAATTTCTCGGCACAAAATAGAAATAAAGGTAGTTTTGTTGGGAGAAAATTATTTGTTTAATAATAAATAATAACCCTATACAAAAATAATGCCCTGATCGAGAAATCACACAGTCTTATTAAACCGGCAGTGAACTGTACTTTATTGAAGAGCAGTTTTCTCAGTTTTCTTTTCGACGTCCACGATCAACTGATAAATTCTAAATTCTCAGTTTTACAGAAATTAATAACACTTTTCTTGCAGTACCACTTTCGAAATCAGTGGAACACGTTTATAGAAATGAGAACTGTCACCTGAAAATCAGTGGAAACACGTTTATAGAAATGAGAACTGTCACCCGAAAATCAGTGGAAACATGTTTATAGAAATGAGAACTGTCACCCGAAAATCAGTGGAAACATGTTTATAGAAATGAGAACTGTCACCCGAAAATCAGTGGAAACATGTTTATAGAAATGAGAACTGTCACCCGAAAATCAGTGGAAACATGTTTATAGAAATGAGAACTGTCACCCGAAAATCAGTGGAAACATGTTTATAGAAATGAGAACTGTCACCCGAAAATCAGTGGAAACATGTTTATAGAAATGAGAACTGTCACCTGAAAATCAGCGGAAACACGTTTATAGAAATGAGAACTGTCACCTGAAAATCAGTGGAACCAGTGGAAACCTAAAACGGTGAAACATTGCGAGCGAATTGCAAATTGAAGTCAAACATGATACGTTTTGTTTTAGTTGACACCTGTTAAAATATTTCCCCCACTTGCTTTACCTAGACACGTCCACTACTTGCCGCTGTTTAATTTGCAAGCGCCTAAACTAAATTTCACTCTCGTTACTCATTCGGAAAAATGACTCAAGCTATTCTGTGCTGTTATCGCAAGTTGGTGTAATACCCCAAATTCCGGAAACTGACGACGCAAGTCGAATAACATTGTAAGCCCCATATGCTCAAACAAAATAGTTCTTGCCTACATGCGCATGTAAGTTATTCATTTTATTGCATACAATTCTTGTTGAAATTGGTCAAGGTAAGGTTTTAAGAAAATCGACAATGGCAATGCTTAAAAATACTTCCATTGCAGATGTGTGCTTTTCAGACTGTCGGACTTATCAGAAGTGCATCTTTCTTAAGATAATTTGGTATGTGATAATTGGCAATGGGCAGTTTGCCCTCGTATCTGAATGCCACCAAAATGGAAATATTCGGCTAAAATTCTGCTTCGGCTTCCGCTTGGGCCGGAGACTAGGTAGTAGCTATTCACAATCAACAAACTCGAAAACAAAATTGATAAAGGACCACAAAGAGGAAATTGCAAGCAGGAGATAATAACTCAGCTGAAACATAGGTGGCGCTATCCAAGTATGGTGAAAAAAATCGAAAATCTTCCTTCCATTAGTACTTTCTTCTTTCCATTAGTACTTTTCGATTAGTACTTTATTTAGCCACAAACCCCGTATTTCCGCATTCCCCAAGTAAAGAATACTTGCACCAGAGACAATATATGACAGAGATAGAGCAGTCCAAGAATGGAATCTATTCGGCTGAAAAACATTAGGTACCTTACTCGCTTGAAGCAACTCGCTGATTGTTCCGTGAGCGGCAGAGCGCAGATATAGGCGAGCCCGCTCAGCACAGAAAAACCGAAAGAGGATAAATTTGAATCGCTCGCTCGTTGCTTGGGTCGCCGTGACGGCTGCGTAGAAATTCTATTTATAGTTTTGAATTGTCACAACAAATGAGAAAGTACATGCATACACACATATGCATGTATTTTTCTTTTTCTTCAAGTTTTTCAGAATTTTATCTTTTGATAATTTGTATGCCCTGCATTTGTGGCAGAATCATTTTCTTTTTTTCAGCATTTATGGCTTATTACTTTCTTATTATTAACTTGTATGGCTTTTAATTGCAAAGTTTCTGTGTATTTGTATTGAACTTTTCCCCTTTTTTTGGAAAATTTATTAAAAAAATCCAAACAGTTATAATTATAGATATGAATTAATTTTCCAATAATTTATTTCAAAATTCATATCTATTTGCAAAATTTCAAAGTCATTTTGGGTGTGACATGTGGCATTTTTCAAATCAGAGACCTGCGATTTTAAATTTATGCAGTACAGCAGAGTTGTGAAGAGTTCAATCAGATTTGATTTGAATCAGTGATTTTACCCTATTTGATTTAAAAACTGATTTTCCAATTAGGCATAGCCAATCGATTCATCTTTTTCTAATTCAAATCCCAATCGATTTGTGGCCTTTGATTTATAAATCAGCCCTCACAAATCAGAAGTGAAAATCTGATTTACCAATAACTTGATTTAAATCAGCAAATTTCCAAATCTGATTTACCAATCTTGATTTGATTTCAAATCAAGTCTTGAAATCAAGTGTGCAAAAGGATGACAGAGCAGTAATAAAATGTATACTTCGAAATAGTACCAAAAATATCAAAGATAAATTCGTTCCTCAAAAATAAGAATAATTACTTGAAATCGTGAACAAATCATATGTAAACAAGCAACTTAAAGTAATACATTTATTTTATTGAAATGATAGTGAAATATATAATTATTCGTTCATATTTCCTCACCGAAAATTGCAAGAAAAGTATTTATTTTGGATTTTACATAAAAGCGCAGTTATTTGTTACCACTTCTTGTAAAGAAATGGAATAAGCCAAAATATGAAAACAACAGCAAGTGGAATATCCAATTAGGATCCCATTGAATAAAAGAAATGTCAAAACTCTGTCTTTTATTCAAAGTGAGTTGTAATATGCAAAAAATGTAAAAAAAACATGCCAAATTCAATAAACTATTAATATAAATTTAAAATATAATAAAATACAAACATTCGTGATCGACAAATTTATGCAGCAAGTAATTCTTCCTCTTGCAGCATTCAGTTTTCTTTGAAATTAAAAAAGCCGAAATAAAAAACTTCTCTGAGCGGGGATCGAACTCGCGCACCTTTCGTGTACGTAAACGACCGCCTCTACCAACTCTGCCACACACTGCTTCGTTTTATATCAGGTAGGAAAGAACTTGAATGAATATGAGTATGGTTTTTGCTAGGCTGTACTGCATAAATTTAAAATCGCAGGTCTCTGATTTGAAAAATGCCACATGTCACACCCAAAATGACTTTGAAATTTTGCAAATAGATATGAATTTTGAAATAAATTATTGGAAAATTAATTCATATCTATAATTATAACTGTTTGGATTTTTTTAATAAATTTTCCAAAAAAAGGGGAAAAGTTCAATACAAATACACAGAAACTTAGCAATTAAAAGCCATACAAGTTAATAATAAGAAAGTAATAAGCCATAAATGCTGAAAAAAAGAAAATGATTCTGCCACAAATGCAGGGCATACAAATTATCAAAAGATAAAATTCTGAAAAACTTGAAGAAAAAGAAAAATACATGCATATGTGTGTATGCATGTACTTTCCCATTTGCTGTGACAATTCAAAACTATAAATAGAATTTCTACGCAGCCGTCACGGCGACCCAAGCAACGAGCGAGCGATTCAAATTTATCCTCTTTCGGTTTTTCTGTGCTGAGCGGGCTCGCCTATATCTGCGCTCTGCCGCTCACGGAACAATCAGCGAGTTGCTTCAAGCGAGTAAGGTACCTAATGTTTTTCAGCCGAATAGATTCCATTCTTGGACTGCTCTATCTCTGTCATATATTGTCTCTGCTTGCACCAATATTACAATAAGCGGGCAGGCGTTTTCAAATTTACAGTTATTGCAAATTTGACAATGATGAAATTTTTCCGGAAGTTTGGATACATATAAAGCTTTCTAAAATGAAAAAAATATTTTACCTTTAGAACTTTTTATCGGGTAACCATAAGCCGTTATTTATTTTTATCGCGGTTAGTACAGACACAGTACCGCAGCAATGTCATGAACCTATTAAAGGTATTACTTCGAATTAGAATTTGCAAATTCCGAATTCCTTAACGCAAACGTAAGCGGAAAACGGAAAAATCGCAATTTTTGCCGCAAATCCTGAAAATTTCTGCATTTTTGTGCTCTACGCGACGGCCAAAGGGTTATGGAATGCAGCGAAATACATTCCGGGCAATTTGCATGCCATTTCAGGCATATTGGGCGCCAAAACTGCTTTTAACGCATGCGATAAATTTATCCCACGATATTCGTTCCTTACGTAGTTTGGCGAAACCCGATTTTGTATGGAAAAATTTTTTCGTTATAATTTTGGGATTTTTCGCGTTTTTCGTTACGTCATTTCATATGCATTACGTAGTAATAGACCAGACGGGCAAGGATTAGCAACAGCCGTTAAAACTATAAAATAGAATAAAATTAGAATAATTTATTGATTAAAATCATATAAAGAATTCATTTATTTAAAATGTAAATTTTATGCGTTAGCAATTTTATGCCTCTTTTTAGATCAAGTAAAATATTAATTTAAGTACTATTTATTATCTGAATTAGAATTTGCAAATAATGTGGAATTTGCCATTTGTGTGAGCAAAAACATAATAAGGGTATTCATTTAAGCGTATATTTATAAAGTGTCTTAAATGAACGCACTTGGCAAAGTGTTTTGCTGTCAAAAAAAAAAAATTTAATGCCGAGAATTAGTGAAAAAGTAAAGATTGGAGTAAAGTGTACTTTGATATTTGATTTGATCATTGTTTTCTGATGCCATTAATAATGAATTCTATATTCAATGTGATTTCGGTGTTTTTCCACACGGTCATTTTTGGACAGACGGTCTCCGACTTCAAACAATGCGTTAAAATGAAACATATTTTCTTCATCTGCAAAAGCACGAGACTATACAAAATCAGCAACGATTTAAATTCTGAATTTAAATAACATCAGCAGTTTTAAGTGCATTTTGATTTAAATGGAAAAGTGGAAAATATTTATTGTGTCGAATTTCAGCTCATTTTACAATTACACAGCCAGCTCCTCAAACATCTTCTAAAACATTTTAAACTCTGCCGTCGCAAACACCGGACACACACATCGATTTTTAATTGCTTCTCTGTTGCTTTACAATATGCCGCGAAATTGTGCTGTTTCCACTCGAAAATTCCTTAAAAGCGTACAAATTTGTGGAACAATATACTTTTTCAATACTTTTTTCCAATATCTAACATAATTAATCATTCAATCACCTACAACAACATGAGCCACAAACAAAGGCAACTACACTCACACCAACACCAGAGATCATCATAAGGCGCGAAATTAAGTAAATTAAAATTTGTTGAAAAATTTAAAATTAATGAACTTTGGAACTACTTCAATTTTCTTTGTCTTTTGTTATGGCGGCGGAAAATGCCTAAAAACAAGGAAATGAACTGAACCTTTGTAAAGAAATACACATGCTTCGATACATGACAGACACTTGGGCGCCGAAGATAAAAAGAATTGATCATTTGTTGCTTGTCGGAAAAAAATCAGAAGTTCTAAAGAATATCCGTCTTTTATCAAAAATTGATTTTTCTTTGTCAAAAATTATTGATAATTATATTAGCTCGCATTTAAAAAAATTTGTGCTTGTTTCTCAGAATGTATATTTGCATTTTTCGAACTTGCAGTTTACATTGACGCACTGAATTTTGCATTTACGAGGTGGTAAACTTATGCAGTTTATAACTGAGTTTAGAGCATTAATGAATGCTTTCAGTCTCCATTGCAAGAAATTCATTGCAATCCCATTTACTGCAAGTGAAGACAGCTTTTTCATCACCGTATTTTTTTCAGAGAAAAATTTTGAGGGGGGAATTAAAAAAAAATTTAATTTTGATTCACGTAAAATTACATTGCAAATATAAAAATATTTGCTTCACGATGTTTCTAATTTAGGTCTAAAAAACTACAGTACAGGTAATCTACTTACAAATGGAAGTCTCATCACGAAGGGTTAGTTACCCAAGTTTGTGTGTCTGCAAGATTTCTGTGGGTTCTCAAAGTTCCTAATTTGATTTTGTAAATGCATTTCCTAAACTTGATTCAATCAATCCATCATCGTGCTGCGCACATTATCAGCAAACCGCATCATAATCAGCACATGATTAACCACGGCCATTCGTCGGCTGTCTGTTTCCTCCCCACGACCAAATCTCTTCCTCCCTTACCTTCCCCCGTATCAAATGCACTTGTTGGCACACGGATTAAGCCACATTACAAGGATTTTTATGCCTGTACGGTGCATTAACTGTGATTTTTGCATTGGGAATGGATCGTTGTAAAGCATATGGATGGAGGCGACTGTGGCAAAGTGGCAACAACAAGCTGATGAAAGTGAAATGAAACACCCCCTTTCAGTGCTGCTTTTCACCCACATTGACTTTTAGTCACGTAAACTCTTTCTGGGGTTCAGCTTGGCACATTGTGGTGTCGCTTGCAAGGCGCCTCAGGCAGAAGAATGCGTCCCCCGCGTGTGCTTTTATGGTTTTCAGCTCTAACGCCTTAAAACAATTTCAATTTCATGCAATAAATATTTTGTGCATTTTTGAGAACTAACTAGTTTTTTTTCTTCCTTCAAACTGATTTATATCAATTTCGTAAGCCTTCATTTATTGTTGTTGTTTTGCGTTGCGCTAGTTCAAATCTCACATGCGCCCATCAATCAAGGCGCCTGTTAATTAATTTATTTGACACAAATGCGACATTTTGATAAAAATCAAATCCAAATAATGCTTACACTTAATTAATCACGATTAAAATAAAGTAGAAACAACAACAACAACACTAATGCTGAAACTAACCACCACCACAGCAACAACAATATAAATAATACACAATCTAAAACGCTAATTAACGTTGCATTAGGTCTCGATCTCGAACAGTTTGCTGATATGCTAAGTAAATAAGCAAAGAGGCACCCTGTGCGGGTCGCCTTTGCCATTGCATAAATTTCTGAGCCGATGCCTATCAAAGCGATTATTCGTTATCCGTGTAAATTATCGCTGAACTGCTGCTGTTGTTGTATAAGCACAAGTGTTGCCGACTCACGTCATTTGCGAATTAATGAGCGAATTAGCGCGGGCGGGGACTTAAATGGCTTAAAGCTCTTTTGTCAATAATATTCTCGCTGACATTTGCTTAACATATTGTAAAAAGTCAATTTGTTATCCTTACCCCATGTTTACACTGTAGTATAAATGGTTCGTGTTGTTTTTGATTTCCCATTGTAAACTAAGATGAAGGAAGGCTCTCTCTCACAATGAGGCATAAAAAAAAAAAATTATTTGATTCCTAGTGTGAACGCGACCTTAGAGAATTGGGAGATTGAAAAATTTCGTGTTTTATTTTGTGCTGGAAGAGTATGTACTATATATTATGTACATATAAAGATTTTCCCCCTTCATCGTTTTGGCGGCATTAAAGTTGAATTTTCCAAAAAGTCATTGGGAAAATATCACTGCAAATATTTATATCCATTTAAATGTAATCGCATTTTCTTTGTCTGTGTCTAAAGCGATTTAAAAGTTACGCAACTTGGTGTCTAATGCTATTTACATGGCAGTAAATGTAAATGTAATAAATCCGTTTAATGTGATTTAAGCACATTACATTTAGGCACAGCCATCCCTTGCACCCCTGCACCGCCCGCAAGTGGAGTTTTCCGCGCATTTGCATAGTTTAAAATCTGACAAGTAGTAAAAGCATATGCCACGTGAACACACCCTGTTTGGGGAGAGAGAGTGCAATAAAAGTGCTTCTTTGATGACAACATTATTTTTGGGTGGGTTTTGGGCTTGTGGAGTGTGCGACGCGTTTAAATGCAAATTTCATATGTGAGTTGTGCCATTTGTGGGAATTATTGCAGCTGTTCGAGATGCGCTATAATGTTTTTATATAGTATTTTGTAATATTTTTAACAATACGACTGAAAGTAGCGCTATAGACAGTAACTTAATTCGCGGTGATTAATTTGTTAAAAAGACCTAAACGAAATTAGTTACACTGTTATGGGAGGTTTGGTTTAAGCCAAAATAATTTTTGTAAAAAAATAACGAAAAAATTTAAATTTCTTCAATAAAATTAAGGGATTGATAAATAGGTTCTCTATATCATAATTTTTCAGCAAAAAAAACCTTTTTGTGTGGTATTTTGTATAAGTTACCATTTGTTTTGCATAATTATGCTAGTTTGGATAAGGTTTTAAACAAAAATCACTCACTACCTCTTCGAATTAAATTGCTGGCTACGGCCTTGGTTCTTAGTATGTTAAACATATACGAAGAACTTTTTTCAACTTGTTTTACATAACAAACGCTGTGATTCGATAACTTGATTGCGAATTTATAGCGCTGCATATAATTGCTTCGCACTTTGAAACACCCTGTGCGGGAGCAGAAAATGGAGTAGCCGTATTTGATTAAAATTATTATATTGTATCCACCTTAATATTGACCACATGGCATAAACATTGAATTGCAACCCCAACAACAACAACAACCACAAGCAAAAGTGATAAGATGGCGGCTGCAATATGAATTCCACATTTTAATGGCTGTTATAAACCCACCTTACTTACTTGTGCCGTCCGCAGGCTGCTGGCTGCCGGCTCCAACGGACTGGAGGCACACTCTAGCACTCTCTCTCTCGGTGAGCAATTAATATGACCCCAGTGCATTAAAACAGTAGAGCTACTCACGCTGCTCCTGCACAGGACAGACAACAGCAACACCAACTGGCAGTGACCACGCTACACCACACCACGACACGGCTCCCCGCTAAAGACAGCCAGCCGCACGCAGTGGCGCAGTTTCCACGTTACCCAAAGCCGAGATTATTACAGCTCTCATGCGCCAGAGCAGGAATTCACAACGTGCTCCAAGACATTCGTTCATGCCGCCACGTCTACTTCTCAGGTTAACACTAGCAGACTTTCATTGATTTCACTTGGCTTGTTGGCTGTTGGCTGTTTGCCTTGGGAGCATGGCGAAACTGTATATGTGTGAACTGTATGTGCGTCTGTGTGTTGGCGACTTGTATTGCTGTTGCTCCACATTACAGCGTTTACTCGCTTGGCTGGCAATTTTGTCTCCATCTCCTGCACTTTGTGAGCTGCGTCGCAGTTTGGACACAAATGCGAGACCTGAGCGCGTACGTGTGTACAAACAAATCCAAAGGCTCTACAGGCAAGCAAACAGACAGGCAGAGAGGCGAGCTTATGCTGCAGACGGTCAGTTGGGCAGCCAGTTCGGGTGGGGTTGTGGGCTTGTCTGGATTCGGATGAACTTGCGTCCAATATTGATGCCCGCTGCGAAAACTTTATGGGCGAATGAACCTGTGCGCAGTGCAACTTCTTCGTCTGTGTTTTCGTCTGCTGTGGCCACGTCTTCATTTTTGCAATTCCAACAGCGTGTAGCAATGCCATCACAGCAAAAACAATGCAGTCTGTTGCCAGCTATGGAACTGGCGGACAGACAATGATTTTGGTATTCTACACGTGTCGCCATTATGAGTTTGTATAGCAACTTTGCAGTAGGACTTTGCTTTTACATACGTCCGAATATACTTTCCCTCTCTCTTTGGACACTTTGGATCAACTCCTCGCAACGCTGCGTTGCTGCCACAGTTGGTAACGTCTACCAAGTGCAGCTTAATCTGGTTTTTATGGCGTACACGACGCAATTATTTGCCGCATTATCTGTTGAACAAGTTGGGCGACGGCTTTCGCGAATTGAAAACAATTGCCCGGCAATTTTACAATCATTGATCGCCTTCCGTTAGCAGTGGACGGGGCCAATGTCAAAACATGCTGCAATATATGCTGATATCCGACATCTAATATCAAGCTTGTTGCGGCGCAAATGCAAATTCTGGAACGATGAAAAACAGTATTTCCGTAGATTTCCCATATTTTTTTTTTAAATAAATCATGAAATTTCAATTAGTAAATTAAGGATATTTTTTAAAACCAGTTTTCCAACTCCAAACGTATTATTTTTACCGCTCAACATTCATACTTTTATTTGCATTTCAAGCTGTTAAAAATATGGCAAACGTTTAGGATGGGGGAAGCTGGGGACGCCACGCTATGCCGCTAATGCAGGGAAGCTATAAAATTTTAAATTGATTGTTCAATTAATCTTACAAACTTGACAACGCGGGTCTGGACGATGCCTTCGTCTGCAACTGCGGTATCAAAGTGGACGACGACGACGACAACGTGGTCTGTTATTATGCTGACTGCAACAAGTTGGCATTTTCGCTTGTTGCTGCTGTCGATCGATGATCGGCATTGAATGGAGTACGCCTGCAAGAAATTCTCTCTTTATTTTGAAACCTTAATATGAGAGAAATCTTATTGCACAATACTTCAAAAGGCACATGTGAGTAACGCCAGTCGTATGCGAACAACTGTTCATATGTAGTAATATAAGGGCAACAACAACACTTCAACATGACACAGCAACAACAGGTATTTTGTGCAGAGGATCCCTTTTGGGCAGAACAATGCGTGTGAAATTGTTGTGTTGCCTTGTTCGGTTCCATTGCATCGATTTGTTACGTTCTGCCGGAATAAAAACCAAAACCAAAACAACAACAACAACAGCAACACAACAGCTTCAGCGTTTCGCGCCTCAATGCTTGCACCATTTTTCATAATTTTTGATCGTCGATTAATGTCCAATATTTTGTTCATATCAATTCTTTTTTTTTTGGTATTTTCTACCAATTGTCATTCGATATACTCGCTCGAGATCATTATGCTTTTTCGTTTTGCTTTCTTTCTTAATCCTCCTTATGCGTTGTCTACCCTTTTCGAGAAGTTGATTTTGATTTCAACTCTGGGGACAAGCGAATATTTAATTGCCTGTCTCTCGATTAGCTCGATCATCGACACCGTCCGGACAAAGCAAACCCAGCCTACCAATTCAACTCAATCCCAATTCAGGCCCAACTGATCTGCGTTACGTTTGATCGGCGGCTTACGATGCGGCGACAAAAGTGTAAGGCGTCGCCGCAAATCTCAGCTCATCTGTTTCTTTGCTGCAGTCCCTGTTTGCCGATGGAAATTTGTACAGGTCGATGCGTTTAATGATGATCACCTGAAGAGGTATTCCAGACACGCCAGTCGGTAGTTCCCTTCTGGCGGCACTGCAGCGCAACGCAGCGCCACTGTGAGTAGCGGTCTGCGCATCGTTGTTGTTGTTGTTTTTGTTTTTGTTTTTAGCTCAATCGTCTCGTCTGTAGTGCCCCTGTTGCCAGCATTTTGGGTCGTTCGGTCGGCTTTTTGTTTTTATTGATTTTCGACATCATCGACGATCATTAACATTTTAAAGATTTAATCATCAAACCGAGGCGCAATCGTTTGATTTTTAGTTACCGTGTTTTTGTGGCTTGTCGTACATGCGCTTTTATTGTTATTACTACATATTAAATGTATTATCGGCAACAGTAAAGCCACAACGTTTTTTGTTCACAGTTAGCAATTAATAGCGATAATGAAGTTGGCCAATCCATCGTGACTTCGCTGCAAACGACTTTGATCTGGTTCAGCGTGGTCGTTGATACTTTTTTCTTGAATTTTGATCGTATTTTTCGCTGGCTAAATTGGCTAAATTGGCTAAAGAACTATTACTTGAGTTTAGTTGAAATTCTTTGAAACTGAAAATAGCGAAAAAAATTGCTCCTCGCTACGAAAACCGTTTTACAGCCCTATTCTGGCGATAGTCACAAAAGTCGCAATTCAATATTTTGCTTCAATATATATTTTTTTAAAGTATATTTTATTAAGAACGAACCAACCAAAAGCAAGCACGTACATTTTGTTCAAGATTTTAACGTCTTTCCAAAAGCGTAAAGCATTAAAAACGTAATGTGCGTTAATAACGTTTGAATAACGATAATTTATGTGTGTTGTCCGCGGGAGTGTTTGCCAGTTTAACCCGTGAGTGCGGAACTAACGATTAAGGTGCATAAATTATTGTTCAAATACTTTTCAATTAAGACTTCTTGTTTGCGGTAGAAAATGAGAAAAATAATGAGAACAAAAAATCCTAATTAATTTTCGAATACTTTTACTTATAAAGCCAATTGAATGTGTGGGCGCATGTTTGGTGAAAACCGTTGAAGTTTATTGCTGGCAATTTGTTTCCAAATTGTTTGGAATTTCTTCGACATTGATGAGAGTTTGTTATTATTAATTGGTATCGTGGTGTATTTAAACATTTCAATGTTATATAATTAGCAAAACCGTTTGTCAGAAATTAATTTAGAAATATTGGAAAAAACTTTAAAAAATTTATTTATTAATTTATAAATAGAAAATAATATAGCTACTTTTATTGCGTCAAAAATGAAGACCGTTCCAAGATATATTTTAATCAAACATACATTTTTGCTAAAAAGCGCAAAGGTTGCCGATTTACATGTCAATTTGAATACTCAATTTCAAAGTATTCTTGCTTTGCACCGGGTTTGTTGTGATATAAAAAGCCCAGTTTTCAGTTACCGTCAGTAACACGTTTTTTCTTTAGTCAAATTTATTTCTATTTAAAGCAAACTCTAAAGAAGAAACCTAAATATGCAAAAGCATCAGCCTGAAACTAGGCAACAATTTCCAACATGATTTTTCATAAAACGCTCTAGCGTTCCCGAATCACATTGTATGTATCGTAAGTACTATTTGAGGCAAGATAAAAAAGCTAGCTGCTAGAAAAATCGATTAAGTCTATGAAATAATTTTAAAATTTTGCTGTAATTATTGTTGGTGGTCTTATAAGCATTTACTTGGCATTGTCTCTCTCGAAAGGCTGCACTTTCCCATTTGAAACGTCCACATTCCCAGGCCACATTTGAACTTTAATTCAAGCAAATTAAGTCACACTTAAACCAACGCTCATTTCGTATTCTGCACACACAAAACAATGGCTGGATAAAAGAACGAGCAGACATGAAAATGAACAATTACAACTTAATGAATTTACATTCATTAATTAAGTGCAATTACAAACCATTGTGGATGAAAATGCCCGTAGAAAGTTCCAGCAAGAAATACGCCAGTGATAGCGGAGCGAATGGAAAACAATCGCAGAGAAACAAAAAATTAGCATTAAATTGCTCAGCTAACGGAAAAGCCAAGCCGAGACCAGCTTTGCAATTCAGAATAATGATAGCACTTAATTAAGTTAGTGACAGGGCTTTAAGAAAAATTGGCAACTCACTTATGTACGTGCCATTGAAGTGTTCATAAGCCGTTGCAGTGTTGGGAAGTTGGCTGCGCTACCATTGGCCACAATCCACACACATGTGCACACATAAGCACAGGCACACAGACACGGTGCCGATATAATCTTTATAGCGCCCAATTAAAATTCTGGGCACACTTTATGTGCGCCTTTACTGTAGTTTAAAGCCAAGATAAGAAAATTTATAGGTCAATAATTGAAATGTTAAACAACATAATTAGGAAAATTATTACCGCCGGCTTGGTAGAGAAGTCAAAGGGTATTAAGTATATGATAAAAAGGAGCAACTGGAAATTTAAGTAGTTGCGATAATGTAGAAATTGTGCGGCCAAAGCATAACACGTACTAAAACCTTACGAAATTATAAGTTTGGGCAGTAAAATGTGCTAATATTTCACGTTAAAAATTAATAATTAGGGTGTTCACAGTTCCATGTTATCTAGTGTGCTTTCCTTGCCGCCTGCTAAATTAAAGCCACCTTGCCATCTGGCAACTTTTTTTGTTGTTGCTTTGCACGCAAACAAGAAATACCACCAGTTGAAAAAATTTCCACTCGTTGGATCGTGTTTTTCTTTTGTGATAAGCTGGCATCTCTCATCAGCTGTTTTATTCGCGAAAATGGAAACAGATTTTGAGCAAATTTTATTGAATTCGCAGAGAATAATCACACACTACTTCCATTTTGATGGAATATTGCTTTTTGCGAGAGTAATAAATCCTTAATAATCGCTTTAGAAAACACTTGTAATGCGATTGTGGCAAATTAAGAATGGTCCACGAAACCGGGGCGCTCAGAGTTTTATTTTACTATCGTGCTAAAGTTGCCAGATGGGAAATTTAGAAGGAAACTTTGAATACCCTAAATATTTTTCAAAATTTGCAAATCCCGCAGAGCGAAATATTCAAATAACTCGAAAGAATTCATCCATGAAAAGCACAAGAATTGTATTTTTGAACGAAAGCGGGTCGTTTTCAGTAGCAAAACAGAAGCAAATTATTTTTCCCAAAACATTGCACAGTAAAAAAGCATAGTCGAAAATTCAATAAAAGATTTATAGAAGTAAATAAGGCTACGGTTCCGTGCAAGACTAGGGCAAGTATGCAATTTTGATATTTAAGCAGAAGAGCTTAAAGTTTTTTTCTTTCATGCGATTTTGTCTTATTATTCTTCGTTATTTTTATTTGTTCGGAAATATGTTTTAAATTTCTGCATAACCAGCATTGCTGCTCCAAAATCTCAAACGTATGCCAGGAAGCTGTTTCAACTAGCCTAGTCTAATGCCAATGCTTGACTGCAGAATAAGTTAATCATTGCATTGACTTGGCTCAATACTTTTAGTACTCGTATCTTGCCGTAAATGTCAGCAATATATGAGCATAAAACACATATAATTTATAGTTGGACAAGAATTCAAGCGGAATTTCTTTAATAACTACATTTTTATTGAAATTAACATATGAATATTAAAAAATTGGCGCCAGCCTCCTTGCTGCTTACCAAATGAAAGACTTTATGGCTAACGCATAATCGTAAAAGAAATTGAGAAAACCTCATTCTAATCCAATTCAATGTGATCACCATGGCACCATGGTCATATGATATGCCCCATGTAGACTTTCCAGAACCGGATATGATGCCAATGAAAGTCTGCGTTTTTCCATTTCTCACCGCGACTAAATTAAAGTTTTATTAAATGGAAATGTCGTAAAAGTGTAATTGCGGCGCAGTTCTCTTTTTTGTGCGGCGCTCTTTGGTCATAGAATGGACCAAGTGCTACTACAATATTTACACTGCAATTGATAAAACTTTTCACGAATACTATGAGGTTTGCGCAATTTCGGTATTTCATGTCGTAAAATTTTTATTGGCAGCTGATGGCGATCTTATTGAATCTTCGCCAATGGCGCCATAGCAATATCGCTAAACGTTTGAGTGGCCATTTTCGAAAGAGCCACGCGCGTTGGGAAACTCGTTGGGCAATTTTATATTGGCGCCATTTTTTATTGGTGGAGCGAAAAATATTTGCTTTTACGACTATGACAAAATAAAATAATAATAAAAGTATTGCCATTTAAGTTGCATTTGAATAAGGCAGTTGGTGTGATGGCAGCGAATTCCTTCACGGCAAATAAAAATTGTATTGCCAATGGGCTGCATTCGATGGACGAAATTAGAATTAGCTTGCTGAACTGATCTGATTAGCAAATGAAGTGTGTGCCAGCAGACAGTGCTGGAAAAGATGGGAAGCTAATGCATGCAAGGATTAGTAGCGAATACAACAGCACTTCTAATATCTGTGGTTTCTAAGTCTGTTTTTAAAGTTTTTTAGGAGAGCAGTTTAAAGTTTCAAATTCTTACGGCAGCACATGTAAAAGATATTAGGCTGTGATGCATGCCTGCCGTCATAAAGAAGATACAAGCATGCTAATTTTATAGCATATAGATTAAGAAACGCTGAACGCGATGGCATTAATAACTCAATTTCGTTCTAACTCGACTTAGGCGGTTATGGTTTGCGATCACTGTTAAAAACACGCACCACTTCATTGCGTTTACCGCTTAATTGCATCACAGATTCTGCAAATTAAGCAATCTCCGGTTTAGAATGTACACCTTTTCATAATCGTGTTTCCTTTGAAAAAAAGAACGTTGCTCGGAACCCCCCTTGCCCACATGCGCAGAATATAAAATCTAAAACTGTAATTAAACTTTCTACTCAAGCAATAATTTTTTCGAAATTAGCCTTTCCCGACAAATTATCCACTTGCTGGGCTAAAGACATGACAATTGAATTTGCACAATTTGCCAATCGCCCGCCAGCTGCGAAGTGCATTAATTTGTGAGCCATTGTGCACCTCGGCGCCGTCGCACCGTCCCGTCACCAGAGTCGCGTACCACTTGTGCGTCAATTCATTTGCGTCCACTTGTGCGCCAAATCGCAGTGGAAGATGATGATTCGGCCAACAATTGCAGCGACGATGTGATGGCGTCGGCAGCGGCGCGGGTGAATACGATATTGTCGCCAATTTTTGCAAAAGGCGCAGACATTATCTCATTTGTTGCCGAATTGTTGGGATTGTTGGCGGATTGTTTGTTGGCCCGCTCATTGCACGTCAACACAAACTGACAATTGTATCTGGTGGCTGGTGGGCGAGCTGTCGGCGCTAAGTATATACTAGGGATGTTCATCTCGAAAAGGGGAACGGAACTTTGAATCAAAAATTTACCGGGATCTTTCATACACTCATATGTAATTGCTTAATATTTGAACAGACATTAAAAGCATAAGGATGTCGTTTATTTTCGTTTGGCGTCAAGTTTTCAATAGTCAGATAAGCTTCGACAAAATCCAATATAGCCACTGTTTAGCTTAAGTGCTCGCCTTGGTAGGCTTAAGTGTAGTTTAAGACATTATGGCAAAGTTTATGAAGAACGCTTGAATATCGTTCGATTTCCCAATGTTACAAAAAATGATTAAATCAATTAAAATCTAAAATGAAGAATGTTCGATTATTAAAAGCGGCATTTGTGATAGAGGAATGCCAAGATTGGCGCCCTTGTGCATACACACTGACACACAGTAGAGACGAACACTTTTACGTTGGTTTTCTACAAGACTGCGCACACATCTGCAGGAGCGGGTGTAGCAACAGCGAGTGAGGAGTAGAGTGCCTCTGGCTGAATAAGGAGTGGGTGTAGTTGCTGCTGTCATGACCACTGAACTGAAATTGAAATTGTAGCTCACAATGTGCCATTGTTTATATGTGTGTGTTTGTATGTCTCACTTGTTGTGCGTGTGTGAGTGTTCCTTTATGCTGCCGTGTATTTGTATCTGACACTTTTTGTATTTTATTTGTTGATTTGCGTAGCATTATTTTTTTCTACTTTTGTTGTATTGTGTCTTTTTGTTGTTGTTGCTGTTGGCTCGCTTTGTTTGTCTTCTTTGAATAGCATAAAATTTGTAGCCAAGAGATACAAAAACAGATTCATATCTGCTGATTATGATTGCTGCACATAATTGGGTCACATGTACGCGCATATGTCAAAACAATTCTCTTGATTTTGGCATTTTAATGAAAATCGCCGGAGTAAGAATGTAATGACTTTGCTAATGAAGTGCTTTAGAGCATTTGGAAAATCGTTAAGATTTATTTATAACTTTTATTTTTCTTATAAATCCATATATTCTTTTACTCAAATTGTGGCTTTTCTATTGCTTTTGGCGTTGCACATCGTTGCCATGGAACGGAAAGACATTTTTCATTTCACTGCCGGAAGTTCGTCCAGCAAAAGGACTCATATTTTCTTCCGCTCTTTCACACAGACAGGAAATGTATTTACACAATCGTGTGGAAGCAACGAAAGAAGTAAGCTGAAGAAGTTGAACATGACAGAGAAGCAAACTTACAGCGGAAGTTTGTGTTTTTGCGCTTCATTTGATCGATTCAATATGGAATGAAAGCAGCTTATATGGTTCATTTATCGATTACTTCAAGATCGCTGGGGTGGATCCTCGAAAGGAATTGACATTGCTCACACATACGCAGAACCATTCATATATGTATAACACAATGCAAAGTCAAAGTATGTTCATGGCAGGCCTCCACTGCCAGTGAGCGTCTCTGCACCCACAGCATCAGCAACAGCATTCTCAAGGAAGCCCAAAATACTGCGTATCCCACAGCATCCTTGCAAGTGAATGCGTAATAATGGCTTTTAAAGCGCTCTGTTATTATCCTTTCACACGCAGTTGGTTCGCTGTGAAGTGTACGCCTTGTCGCTACCGTACACAGTGTTGCCAGACTGGTCTAAAAAATAAAAAAAATTTTATATATTTTTAAGTTAAAGAAAAATTTAATCTTGTAGAGGTTTCTTAAATTGAGGAAAATGTTGTCATAGTACATTTTTTTGGAATTCTGTAGTTCTGGATTTAATGCAATGATGAATTTTTAAATACAAAATGCAACTCTGAAATATGTAAGCCTTTTATTCGAATTTGTGCGTAGTTTAACGTAGTTTTATGGCAGGACTCGACTCCTAATGGTCGGGAAATACTACCGATCTAAAAAGTAAACTATGATTTCAAAAGAAAGAAATAATACCCGGACACTACCTGCGAAGTCTGTGATAATATCCAGAACTCCATTTACAACATATTCGACACCGACACATCATTTCCAACCTTATGGAAATAGTACACAACAACAGACTTCCTTAAAACCAAGACACTCAAATCATACGCACTTATTTCAAAATTTCTTAATGAAACTGAAATGGACATGTAAAAAAACATAAAAGATTCATTCATACATAACGAATTGTTGATGGCGTTATAGTTTTCAACTGGTCAAATAAGTTTCCTCACTTTGGTCAACAGAACACAAAAACTCGCAACGTTTTGGGATGTCTGTGAAATCCCCATCTGGCAACACTGGCTGCCACTGTTCGGCGAAGCATGCTGCTACATATCACTACTGTTTTGAGAGGGCACTGGATTTGCTGGTGTGATATGTTTATGTGTACCTCGTGTGTGTGTGTGTGTGTGGCAAGGAAAAAGTCAATTAAAAAAGTTAAATAAATCATAACTTGGCAGATGATTTGATTGCAGCGCGCAGACCTTGTGCGTTGGATACGAGAAAGTGAAGGAGTGTTGCGGCTTGAAGGGTGGACTGAGTCCGGGTGGGGGTGGCTCTGGGATTTGCTACATGCGCCTGCAAAGTAAATAAACGACCTTAACCGCCGCAACTTTATTTGCCAAGTGTTGCCAAAGCAGGCAGTCGCCTGCCTTGCTCGCTCCACGCCCACCGCCCCTTGCTATAAACCGTGTTGTGGTTTTCCTGCAATTTTCAACGCTTTTGCTCGCTCGCTCGCGCCGCTTTATTTTGAAGAATCCTTCCGTTTTGTGCGTCCTCAGGGCAAACACACACACAGCAACAACAACAACGATGATGATGGGCTTAACTTCCGTAAGACATTAACTCTAGAGGAAAGGCGAAGTCAGCGAATACAGTTTGGAAAAGTGCGCCTGCCATTGGCGGCAATTGGGCGGATTGCTGGTCGGTCGGATGGGTGGGTGGGTGTTTGGGTGAATGGGCACAGACGGAAACGCACTTTTGACTTTGCCGCTGCAATCATAACTGTAATAATAATAACTGTTTCTATTGCAATGCCGTTTATTGCATCTGTGTGTGTGTGTGTATGCTGAAATTTATGAAGTGTGCCGCAAAAGAAAGGAAGCATGGTCGAGCGTGCGGACGGACGGACGGATGGATGAATAGCGACGGCGTGCATGGCACGTGTTGGAGTTAGTGTGCTTCTTTTTGTTGTTTTTTGCTGCATGCTTCCTACGCTGGCTTACACCGAAGCAGCCTTGTTATCCCCCTTACGGCAATGGGTCAAAATAGCGCATTGCGGTTTGCATCTGTGTCGAGTCTGTGTTGAACAGACAATATGCCGGTAGCATGTAGCGGGCGCGGTGGGGGTGTGGTATGGTGCGTGGCATTGGGCTTTCCATTTCAATAAAAATGCGTCGTGGCGGCGGCGTGTGCTGCAAGTGATTTGACGCCAAAGTAAATTTATCATTTGCAAATGAATCGTAATGAGTTTGTAGACTCTTTTTTGTTGTTGGAAATGTAAGTAATGCAGTCGTTAAATTGAAAATTTGATTTATTTATGAGCTGAGCTGTTGCGACGGCGTGGCTGAGATCAGTAGCATGTGGCATGGCAGAGTCACTTACAATTTTTTGTGATTGATTTTCCGCTATCATAAAAGTGCGAGAGAAACAGTCTATGATTTTATGATAACAGTTTTTTCATTTCCCTTTTCTTTTTCCAGAAGATAATGGAACGCACTCCGGGAACATTACGGAACAAGCCATGAAAGCGATCTTACATATTTTCCTGATTCTCTGCCTGAATTTGAAAAAAGGGTGGGGATATTCATTCCATATTCAGGTCTGCATAAATATGAATTTTCAACGCCTTCCAAATTTCTGCGTTCGTTCTCTTCTCTTTGAAATTACTGCGACGCGGCACAGCTGCTTTGATCCCCTTTTGACACGCCTGGCACGCTTCTGAATTGTCTTCCAGCTCCCGCAAAGTGTTAATTAAACTGCTAATTAATATTTTCTATACAAACGCCGGCAAGGGATCAAGTGCCTTCGCAGCAAATAAATTCACAGACAGGCGCAAAAAGTAGCGAATCGTCAAGTCAACCTAAACACATTCATTAAAACGTGATGGGTGCATAAATCTTCAAGCAACGTAACGCTGTATGACAGCGACTCAACAGAAACGTCAAATTGCACTGTCAACGCACACATGCAACCCTGCAGCAGCAAGTGACAAAAAGCGGCGAGCAGTATGAGCGCGCGCACTTTGAAGCGGCAGCCTTGCGCAATTAAAAGCTGATCAGTGATCAGAATTAAACGCCACAATATATCACACAAGAGCACCAATGAGAGGTATACTCGAGAGAGATAAGCGGAAAAAATTAAGTTAATCAACTGCCAGAGCTGCCATATTGCCAAAGTGCCTGCAGTAGCCTGGACGATCGGTAAAAGTGATCGCGCTGCTGCATTATTCATAAATGAGCGCAGCAGCAAAAACACATGCCGCCTGTCAGATGCTCGCAAGTGTTTTTGTGCCAAAAAGTGCGCAACTCTTGAGATGAAATAAAGCAATTCCATTGCTTTCAATTTGCCTCACGCAACATCAAGTATAACAACAAAAGCGCCAAGACGGAAATATTTAATAATAAAGATTCACTCGGCGACTTGTAAAGACAACCGCAAAGATCGCGAAGATCGCGCAGTGATCGATCGCACGATTCGACGCTTGCGTGTTGCCAAATGGCTTGATTGAAAGCTGCCCAAGTTTGACAGAAAAATGTTATTAATGTCCGCATGCGGTAGGTTCATATTTGACGGCTGTAATGAATGACATGTGCTCTGAGCTGGTGGCAGGATCGATGCGGTCTCGTCTCTGTAGTTATATCTGTATGTGCATAAGTGCGCTTTTTGATATAATAAACGATGCGTAAGCAATATTTTAATGTACCTTTTGTGATTTTAATATTTACTTGCGGTACTTATAAAAAGGGAAGAGAAATAAAATAATGAAGCATTCACTTCGCGCTATTCTGAATCAGGCTAAGAATATGCCACCACATATTTTTGATAACTCAAAGTGCGGCAAGTTTAAAATAAAGCTTATATGTTTGTTGCTTTCTTTCATCTATTCTTCGAAAATTTTGATATTATTCCTCATTGGCATGCTATCAAATGTAAGCCATCATGAAAGGTCAACAGCGAAAGGTGCCTAAACTCGACACCTTCAACCAGTAAACATCAGAAAGGTGTTGACAAACATAAAGTTCGTGTGAATTCCAACACGCTGTGACAATTGCAGAAATGCACAACTAAACATACAAAACAAAAAACACGACGAAAAGCAACTCTGGCAACACTGCGCCGAAGACAATGGCACGTTGGCACGTTGTATCACAATCAGTGATAACACAACAACGTGTAGTAATATTGTTGAAAAATCGAACAAAAATGCGCTTAAAGCGCCAAAATGCAAATGAAGCAAGCCAAACGAATTCTGGCAGCACGTTCAACAGAATTTTCGCTTGTGCTAAAATATTTTGCATTCCTTGCAATCTAACGATGATATTTTCGTATTGCACAGAAGGCTTAAATAGAATCCAGCTGATGTGTTTTAAAGTGGGCTTGCACAATTTGAAGATACTACGCAGCTGAGCTATATACATACAAGTGAAGTTTAACCTTTAAAGCGTAGTGTTGATGAAAATCATATTAAATAAATTTTCAAAAATACAAAAGTGCTGCAAAACAAATAGAAATGTCGCCAATCTATCGCCAGTTTGCAAATCGAAAGTAAATCAGTTTCGGAGGTTTTATTTTGTATAGAATGACTTTTAGTTTGATCAGATTCGTCTTAACTTTCGTATATCAATATAGAAAGCCTAAAGAATTTAAGCACACTTACAAATACGTACGTTGAAAAACAGTTAAATATTTTGCCAAAACGAAATTCAAGTATTAGAAACATCTGAAAGAAGAACTATTCGAATCGTCTTTAGGTTAAAATTGTATTGAGCCGAATGGGGAAATGCTTCAAAAAGGGTGCCTAACTACTAGAAAACGGCCACTTGTTAAGAAAATAATTCATCCAAATGATAAAAAAAAGATGTCATTCAATAAACATTTGGCAAATATAAGGTAGATATAAACTTAGCTTTCCGCAGATAAAAGCTAAATAGTCTTCTGGAAGTCAAGTATTTAATTTCTTAAAAGGAAATCTTCATCTTTAATGCTGTTGACTCCCAGATTACAATAAGAAAATATTTAGAGCATGTCCAGCTGTTGATATGTCGTTCAAATAGTTTTCGGAACTTATAAAAATTCGCGGCTTTTTACTACGCATATGTTTCAGATGAAACCTTGAAGCTATTGGAGATACACAGTGATGTTCGAAATAACAGGATAGGCATATTAAAATGTCTTCGTCGCACACACTATTTAAATAATTTTAACAGTCATTTCGAAAGTGTTACTACTATTTCGAACAAAACTATATCTTTACATTGATTTACACTCAAAATGGTTGGAAGGGATTTACACGTAAAATCCTCTTTACATAAAACACGCTTACCGTTTTCCAACACTGTTTTGTGATTATTTCGAATTGTTTTGCGATTAGTGCCACAGTACAACAAAAGGTATCAACGTTTTCAGTCTACGCGAAGCAGAGCAGCCTGCTTTTGGCAGAGCAGCCTGCTTTTGGCACAGCCTACAATTTCTGTGGCCTATTGGTATATAAATTTTTTTCTTTCTTGCATTTATTGGCCTTTTATATTGCCTGCCTTCTTGCGCAGGAATATTGATATCGTGCATATTGATCTTGTTCGGCGATAAGGCAATGCCATGAAGCAACTTCCTTGGAAAACTCAAGCAGTATAAGCGTTCGAAATGGGTAGCTACGATTTGGTTCTGAGGCTTTTGTGAGCTGCGAGTCTGAACTCGGGGTTGCCCAAGTGTTGCTGTTGCTGTTGCTGTTTTATTCTTTTTTCTTTTAAATATTTTCTTGGTTTTAATGTTTAATATTTTTGTAGTGGTTTTGCCATTTTTTGCTGTGGTTGTGCGAGTGTGCTGCCTTCAAATTTTTTGACAAAGTGTATTCAGCACGTATTGTAGAATGGCTGTAGAATGGCTGAAGACGCTAGCGCAGCTTTTGTTGACTGCCTTGGAGCAGCGGTCTTCGGCAGTTGTGCGGCACATTGACCAACCGTACTTTTCCATATCGTAGTCGTAGATTTGCTTGCTACAATAAATTTCATAATGGCAAATGTTGGAGCCTCCGTTCTTCTTACCGCTACTTGCAAGGTCTTTTGGCCTGTTGGCATAAGCAATCGTGTGATTTTTATCCGAATTCCAATATATGAGCTCCATAGTCAAATTACTTTTTCCAAGTCTTGCATACAAAGTTTTGCAGTCGATTCGAATTAAGTCTGCAATATCATGATTTCAGCAATAATTTTTTTAGATTTCGAGATTTTTGCTGGAAGCAAAGCGCTTTCTTGATAAAAAAAATCACAATAAAAATATCTAATTGCAAATTTTCAAAACGTCAAGCGAAAAATTTCAGCAAAAAATTTGAAAAAAAACGCAACTTAATTTCTTCTATCCTTTTTTTGTTTGCTTGTAAATTATCTCTGCACAACAGAACACCCGCATTTGGAAATCACTCCCTCTCGTATAGATTGCAGACTGTCTGCTGCAAACATATGAAGGTATAAGCCTAATTTGACAGCTGCATAACGCCAGTGCACACAAGAACTCTCGAAACATAAATGTCAAAATCCGAAGCACGAAGCTCACTCTCAATTTCAATTTGATTTTCGAGCGAAACAAGCGGCGCAGTTGCCAACGATCGGCAGACAAATTATAAAAACACACAAAAGATAAATCACGGATACGGAGACGGCCAGGAGGAGTGCATGCATGATGCATATAGTGCAAAAAGCTACAGAACAAACAATAACTAATAAAAATTTCAGAAATAATTTATTAGCTACAAAGAAATCAAAATTCGAAACAAGCGGCGGCTACCAGAAGGGATGCACGGATCACGGATCATGGCTGCACAATTTTGACGGATACATTTCGGCTTTCGGGCAGGGAGCGGAGGACAAGGAGCAGCCAATTTTGATGGACACTTTACAAACGACACCAAGGCAGCAGGTAAGTAGGAACAGCACCCAGCAAGAGAGTTGATTTGTTGTGCGAATGCTGAAGGAGTGAAGTGGTGCGTTGGAGCCGAAGCTGCAGCTACAAAACAAATGAATTCTTTTTTCAGCAACACGACATATTTCAACATTTTATTTTATTTTTGTGCTGAAACGAGTTGACGGTGCATAAATCAAAAAAACCGAATTCGGAACAACGACGAGTGGACGAGTGAGTGTGCCCGTGCAAACTGAACGAATGAGCCAACTGAAGATATTACCAACAGCAGGAGTAGCAGCAGCAGCAGCGGCAACAGCTTGCCACCAGCATATTTTTGACTTGTGCGACAAGGGGGTGGAGTAAGTGCAATGCGCTCAAAATTCCCACATATGCACCAGTGCTGAAACTGAAGCACCCAGACTGACCAGACCGAACTGAGATTTCAGCTTGTGTGCGACTTTTTGCGCGCTCGTTCGTTAATGAAAACTTTTGTCCAACAAAAGCACAGCAAAAAAGAACAACGCTTTAGTCGAAACTCAGCGACAGCGCATAGCTCTACACCAAGTAAGCATGTTGGGATTATATCTGGTAAATATGTTTTAAATCTTGCTTGATATATATTATATTTAACAAGGCAGGGAGCACAAATCGTATACGAGTAGATAGGAGGCTGCAAAATATTTGAACGCATTGACAGATTAGATATTAGATATTTAAATGCAAACTTTGATAGAAATTTAGCTGACAAAAAGGCCACTTTTGTGTTTCTTTTGGTATCATTGTTACCCTGCTGGATTTCCATCTTGGGTAGCCGACGGGAACATGTAAAGGCAATTTAACAGATTTCAACGGATATTTTTACTATTCTGTTTCAATGGTGTTCACATAGGTGAAACGACAAATTTTCAATCAAACGACAAGATGAGCAGATATTAAACCGGGAATGAACTTATTGCCATAGATAATTTCTATATACTTATGTAGGACACTTGCTGCAGGGTGTTAATATTCACATAAACTCAACATAGCTACAATGACCCATCTACCGACCGACTTTAGGGCATAAAAAGGGGAACACAGCCAGAGCAGCAGTCAAGAGGCATTTTTTTGTCACGCGTTTTTTGTGCACATTCCCACTTTTGGTTCGTGTCCGTCTTTTTTGGCACAAAAAATACGCGCGCCTGCGCACACGCCCGGCATTCGGCAATCTGATGATCGCAATCTGCGCAGAATTTGTGTCCTGCTGCAGACGCAGGCCAGACAGACGGACAGACCGACAGGCAGAAGATCTCAATACACACTTTTGGGCGCTCGCCGCTGACTGCGCCGTGTTATCATAATGAATGGTTCAGTTTAAGTCATTTAATTTTTGTCGTAAGAATTTTTTTATAGTTGTAGTGGCGCCACGATATATTAAATTACGATGCAGCCTGCATATAGCATATGCAGCCTGGCAGCATGCAGGCATCTTGCATGTGGCCAGAGCTTGGAGCATCCGAGTCGGTAGTCAACCGCAGCCTGGTTACGATATGAAATTAATAAACAACACGACTTATTCGCAATCACCTTAGCCGTTCCATTCCAAGCCAACCAACCAAATAAATTCGCATTCCATCGTCGATCCGGCGTTTAGGAATTCGCGTTCTTCCACATTTATTTATGTTCGCTAATATTTTGGTTTAATGGCATTGGCCAAAGTCTTTTAATTAATTTAACAATTCTCTGTCTAACATACATACCCCAGCTCACTCCATGCCAACATCCTTAAGCGAGTGTGCCTTTTTATGTTGGCTTTCGGCTAATTTTATGCACAATTTACATTTATTAACTTTACGATCCACTAAAATGGGTCGCCGCCATTTGTTTTTATGTTTAATGCCATTTTGTGGGTGTTGCTTATGTGTCAAATGTGTCACTGTGTTGTTGTATGTGTGCACACCAGTGATGCAAATTGTCCTTTCTATTGGTTAAAGAGTACTACTCGATATTCTAATATTAAAAAATATGAAAAGCTTTGTATATTCTTTGATAATATGCTATTGAATACTTGATATTTGGTGCCCAAAGCAACTCGATACTTTTCCAATATATTCTGCAAACTTCACAGCTAGTTTTTTTGCTAAAAAAAACCGTCGTATACGGTTTTCTGTTGAAATTTTAATTATTTGTATACCTAAAAGGGGAATCAAATTCTTATTTTTTCAACAAAAGTCAAGGGAATTGGAAGGCCTGTTAGCAGGCGATTGCTTAGTCTAAAAGAACATTGCGCAAAATTCTCAAACACAGAGTTGCATAAAATTGACTGAAAGATGATTAAAATTTGATAGTTTCAAATCGAATTTAATTTAGTGTATTTAAACATAGCATATAATATTACATACAATAGCAAATACAGTCAATTACGCAGTATGCCATTAGGTAATCGATAATTCCACATCTCTAGTACACGTTTGCATCCATTGAGCTTACTTACTTTTTGGCGTGAAAGTTTGTGCCACAAGGGGTCGTACATTTTATTGGGTGCCCATTAAAACTTTCATTATGGCGATTATGTTGCCTCCACAACGTGCCACATGTTTGTAATTGCTGCAAATGAGCGAAGCTGGCTTTTAAGTAGGCATAAATTTACTACAGCTTGTTAGGCATGCTTATGAGTACACCATTTTGTTTAAGATGTGACAAATGTAAAAGTTGACGTAAAGTTTAACTGCCTTTTGAATTTGAGTTAAAAATTTTGAAAGCAAATACCTGCAATATTTTTATTGAACATTAGACAAAATACTAAAATCATTTGGGAGGTTAAAGAAATGACATTTAGAAAGAGCCATACTACTTCTGAAAGGAATCAATTCGGATATCTCTAAAAAGATTTCATAACAAGAAGTTATATTCATAGAAGTTTATATATAAGAGATCTCTTTCAGAAGTCAGAATATAAAATTGAGCTTAGCATTTTTGAAAGAAAGTACTCGCATTGACTACAGCCTCAAAACGCTTGAGCTTATGTAAAATTAAATAATTTTTCTAAAATCCCTGTTCAACTAAAAAAATACTTTCAATACCTTCTTGCAAGTATTGGAACTACGTCAATGAATTCATATATTAACTTCACAATTACTAACGTTCTCATATACTGTTTTATATACGATAGCAAACTAAATCGTATACTAAAACTTATTGCAAATTGGTAGCTGAAAAGTAAAACCCTCATCCAAATGCCAGCCTCTCTGTCGTTCCAGTGAATTACAATCGAACTGTTGATATCTGCAAATGACAGGTGCGACATTATTATTATAGCAGCAACAACAATGTAATTACGCATGATACGATACGATTTCGTGCCAGACCTCTCTGACTCTTCTCCATCAAACAAACAAGGGTAGCAAATACGAGACACCCGCATTTTTCGACGAGCGGCAATTCGGAACAAAGGCAGAGAGCATGCAAAGGAAATTGAAAGGACGAAGACCTTGGACGGCAGCGCCACCAAACAAGCAGAGGAAAATATTGTGTCAGCGCAAGGACATGCGAGTTGACAAATAAATTAGGGGTCCATCAAAGTGGGTAACGCCCACACGGTTAAAGCGTAGCGTCATTGACAGACAACACTTAAATGAAGATTTCCAGAATATTTTAGCATGATTCAAAGTGAAAAGAGCGTGGAACTCGTTGCTTGAATTTTGAAACCAAAGATCCCTGGCATGATTCTTGCTCAGGCTGATCAAAAGCGATGGAGCCGACATATCTCAGGAGGAATGCTGCTTAAATCGTTCCGATTCTGCAATAGGAAAAGGCTACCTTCTATTAACTTTTGCTTACAATAGAATCTGTACACTTGCGCTAAATGTACGGGAATGTTCAGTCTAGGTTCTTCATGGCTTATTTCGCCAAATTTATATATAATAAAATACATGCTATTATAAAGTGTTGTGAATACGGCTTTGGCCCCATTTCGTGAAGAAAAAAATTCACGCACAATAAATTTTTGCAGCGCCATTGTCGGTGCCATTAAATCATTTGTCTTGCCCCTCATTCCCGGAGCCATCCGCTTTTAGTAAGGCGGCAAAATGAAAAACGATATATAAGAACGTATTGCCGCAAATGCTGAAATACTGAAAATGTCAGCAAGCAAAAGCAAATTGTGAGCGCACAGGAAAAGGAAGTGCTACGAAATAACAGAGGAGTGGAAGTGAATTGCGCAAAGGACTGGCTGTTTAGTTTGCCGCTAGGGGATGAGCTGGGCATGCTCAGTAAAGCGTAAGGCTGTTAATTCCGGCAATAAAAGACCAGATCGGTGAAGGTTGGACTAATTTGCAACTTGAGATTTTTTTAATTTTTTGTGGAAAAATTATTAATTAAATTAAATGGGTTAGTTCATTTTCTAGCTCTTGTGAAAGAAATAAATGAAAAAAACTTATTTTACTTAATTTTTTTTAATATGGAAAATTTTATATTCAAAATTATCTGTAATTTGATTTTCAGACCGCGGTAACAAGGATCTAGGCCACACTCCAAATGCAATATAATCAAACTATGAATATTAAAGAGCGGCCGAATATTCGGCATCGTCTTCTGCTACTAATCAAAATAAATAATTCGGCTTCGGACAAAATTTTGACCAAATAGACATATAATGAAGATCAAGATCTTATCTGCCCTTAAAGGAATTCGTAAATCTTTAGGCACTTACTTATCTTTAGCGCCTTACCAGCTATATATAAAAGAATTATTTCTCAACTGTTTAGTTTCGGTCTCAAAATTAATTATAAGGCTTCCACCGAACTCTTTTATTCGGCTTCAATTCCTCTTCAGGTTCGGCGAAAAATCTACCTTGCTTCGCTCATTAGTATGCACATAAATGACTATATTATTCAGTCCAAAAATTTAAAAATTTTTAATATCAGTGACTTTTGAAAATTTCCAACTAAAATAAATAAATAGTAGCTCATGCCGAAAATCTCGAATTCGCTAAATCCATTGAGTGACAGCCCTAGATGCATTGCGTCTTTGCACGCAAATGTAAATGAGGAAAAAACTTCTTAGACAGTTTCAACTTGGCTTGCTTTCATCAGCTTCATATCTTTCTATTCCCTTCTCTCGCGCTTTCTCCGCTCATCCTGCATCTGCTCTTTAGCTGATGCGCATAGGAAACGGATGTGGGCTAAAAGAAATTGTGTCGTTTCGGTTATTAAAATGAAACTTTTTCCTCAGTTCGCCATTTTATAGCAGAGAAATGTTTTTGACTCTTTTTGCTTATGCACAATATTTATGTTGGATATACAAATTATATATCTTGTCAGCGTTTGAAATGCAGGACATATTTGTATGTGTATGTGTGCGTCATGGGCATGAAGAAAAGTGAAAAAAGTTTGTAGTGATGAATAAATTGATATCTGCTGTTGACATTTTATTTGCTTGGCATCTTATTATTATTTCGTTGGAAAATGAAAGAAGGCGTTTTTGAAAGAGAACAATGCACATGAATTTTCGGAGCAGATTGATGGCCCACTTTCAAACAATTACTTTACATTTTCGACTGCTTTAGAAGTCATATGGTGACGTGATGTGCAAAATGAATACTTTCGCGTATCAAGAAGAGTGAAACAATCTAATATAATGTCGCAAAAAAATCTATTTTGGTAAAATTCTTATATCTAGACCTAAGATATATAAATCTTGTAAGATAATAAAGAAACCGTGAACATTGATTTTTTTATATTTCTTATTTTACAGCTAATATACAATATTTCTTAACATTTCGTCTTGTCGATGGATAGCTGATATTTTGTTGTGACAATGGAATTACCTCAGTGCTGCCACATAACCCACTTCGAAGGTAATTGCACGGCTGCAGTAAAGTTGCGACTGATTTGTGGCCAGAAATTAATTTCGATCGCAACAACCACAGCAGAACAGAGTTGCAATTACGATAGCACCAAAAACAACAACACAAATAGCAACAAATCAAACAAAACGTTGCCAGATACTTTCTAACAAAAACAAAAGGCAAAACAACAACCACAAGAGGAACAACCACAAAAAATGTGAAGACTTCACTCGAAAGTTGAGAGTTGAAGAAGAAGAAGAAGAAATTGAAAGATTGCATTATTTATCATCAATTTGGGAGTGGAGCACAGACTGCATGGTGTTGCTGTGATTGGTGTTGATGTTGCTGCTGCTGATGGCGCTGGTGATGAAAATGCAGTTGCGCCCCTTGCGAAGAGTCGAAGAACGCCCTAAGCACGCGCCTCAAATGCAGCAGAAGAGGAGCACGAACATTTTGGCATTTTTGTGTGTGTGGCCGCTGCTGCCTCGCCGCGTCTCCTGGCTGCTGCGCATGTGGCAATGCAGCCAAGCTGGCTGCCAACATAGCGCACCAGCCCGAGCGATCCTCTCCTGGTATTTATTTTGATTTTCTGTTGCAGCGCGCGTGCTGATGCGCTGCGGCGATGTTTCGCTGCACCAAATTAAAATGTAATTAAGCAACATAATTGGCTGCTAATGACACTAATGGGCGCTGTTTGTCTGCGCTACGGTTGGGCGCAGCAGCGGCGTGTGTGGCATGCTCTGCGGCTCTGGCTGTGGCTGAGGCTGTGGCCGTTGCACTGTTGCCTCACTGTCTGTCTGTGTGCCGTGCAGTTGGCGTGGCCTCTTTTTGAGTTTCGTAGCTTTATGAGACCACTTCGCAGATGGCTCCGATATGGCTGTGGATCTTGCAACTTCAATGCAGCTGATAACACCAACATCAGTGAAGATTACATTAAAATAATCTGTTAGCGAACTTTCACGTAATGCATTTTTCTTTCAAACACGAGCTCATTGCATTAGGTTCTCTTCAATATATGTATGTACATATCTTCTTTTTGAATTTTCTAAAGTTTTCTTGTTGCCGCTGCAGGCTTGTAATAAAGAATTAAACTTAGACTTTCAAGAGTGACAAACAAAAGCATTATTCTTCATATCACTTATATTTAATTTGCCATTACATACCCTTATATTACATACTCAATTCGCAAAAATATTGTATCTTCTTCTTCTTCTTCTTTATATGACATCAAAATCAATATTCTATGTTGAAAAAGTATTTCGTTAAATCCCTCAGCTTGAAAGGAAATTCTTTTAAAAACACAGCAAGAAATATACTTAGATTTTTATCATATTTTGAAGTGTATTATTAGACTTTTCAATCGAAATTTCTTGTACACTTCTAGATGCAGCCGTCAGTCCTACCGTCTGCAGGAGCTATCATGACTTTTCCAAAAAATTTTCCTCCTGCCCCTGCAGAAATTTACGCGAACGGTATCTTATAAGCGATAAGAAAAATATGGCATGGAGAGCGGAAATTTTGACCGCTCCGATTGAAAGCTTACAACAACAATGGTAAATGTTAGCTAAGGATATTTAAAGTAATTAATTTTTTTCAAAGAACAGTTTTTTAATATTGTATACATATATCTTAAATATGTTAAAATGAGCAAGTTTTTGCCCGAAAGTCGAACATTTGCTAGAATTCGAGCATATAATTTTTGGAATTTCGGGCGTGGCAAACTTTTGTGGTTTTTCGCGTTACTGATCTTTCTCGCTATTTTGTTTCACTCCAATAGATTTTTTTTAATAAAATATCTTATTATCGTATTTTGCATATCCAGCTTTTATCTGAGGAGCAACATATCGAATGTGCTTTCATTATAAGTCTTCGATGCGTGGTCTAGAACGCTCAATTGCCTGACTACTTTTTCTATAAAATTACCAAATATTTCCATCATTTATAAATTTTTAATTTTTACAGCATCATTACATTGATATTTTTACATAAATTCGAAATTTTATTTGCCAGATGCAATAGGCATATTATTTCCCTATAAAAAGTTGAGGCTGCGAAAAAAAGTTTATATCGTAAATTATAAACAATTTGCTACGCACTTCATTACAACAAGAATTTCGACAAATTATTTTTCTAATTTTTGTACATATTTTTCCAAGGGACCATTACGTGTGTTTAGTTTACAATTACGCATCGGCGGGGGTGGAGGTGCGCGCTCGCTCGGTTCGGCCGTTAATGATGCCGGTGCATTTATGCTGCAGCAACATTTTACGCGCTGCACACGGCATGTTTTGTTATTGTTGTGCTGTTGTTGTTGCAATTGTTTGTAAACATGTGGCATATTTAGTATGTGTGAGTGAAATGAACGCTGAGGCACTTGCCACTTGCCACTGGCAGTGGCAGGCAGCGAGTGCTCCAAAGTGCTGCGCTAATTATGCTGCATGCCGCAACTGCTGAAAATTGTTAACAAAGCCAAGTTGCAGCGCGATCAACAAGGCACTTATGCTGCATGCAGGCTCAAGGTGATTTATGCCCTTTTGGTAAATGCCAGACACACAGACTCCCGTTGAAAGTTTCAAGAAGTTGTCGGTTGCCAGTCGAAAGTGCAACTTGCCACAAGCGAGCGCAATGCATGATCGCAGCACTTGCTGCAGTGTTGCCGCTGCCCGTGGCTATTCTATTATAGTCGCGCGAAACCTCGATCGGCTGCATTTAAATCATATTTTCCAGTGCATAAATTCAACGCTCTTCCAATCGGACGCGTTCATAATTCATGCAATCGTGCCGCTTTGGTGCAAGCTCACCTGTGAGTCACTTCGCCATGCTCGGATCGCACTCTTGCATTCGTGCATTGTGCAATTGATCTGCAATGGCTTTGCCAATTCAAGGCAATTGTATTTTTATTATCCATACAATTGCGATTCGTGTGCAATAATTTTGAAAACAAATTGTTGAATAATTTTTGGTGGGAAAATTATTTTAGATTATACTACAATATATATTCAATAAATGGGTGCTTAGTCATACCACTAATAAATCATACTATTATATAATATTGAAAAAATTGCTTTGATACAAAATATACGAATATGTAACTACATATATACTTACTTTAGAACTAAATGATCTAACCAGGAAAAAATTGTTCTTTTGGATGCTGGAATTTTTAACATGGAAGAAATATATTAAAATTGTACCAAAATTCCTTGAATTATAGCTGCAAAGAAGTAGACAGTAAAAGAAGTTCAAAAGTGGGCAAGTGCTTGGTCGCTGATGTGGCAGGCCTGTATACAAGTTGTTTCTTTGCGCGGCACTTCCGAGGTGCCGATTTTCCGAGAGTATTCTTTGCTATGAAAAACTTCGCAACCCCTTCGGACATTGACATAGTCAGTCGCATCACCGTCCAGCGGCTTCGCTGGCTGGCATGTTGTGCGCTTAGACGTAGAAGCTTTGCGGCGACAGTTGGAGGACGAAAACGACGCGTGCCACCAATGGAGAGACCAAGTTAAGAAGGCACTGGCTTCGTCAGCAGGATACATTTTCAACAGAAGAAGTTGGCGCATAAGTAATTATTGTATTATATATATTATATATAAGTATTGAGTGGCTTGTAAGATATTATTTTTTGAATAAAAATTGCTATTCAACCCGAAAAGAAGTATCTTCAGATGTATTGCTTTTCTCTCGGACGGTAATCTAATTAACTTAAGTCTGATATATTTCAACAACATCTTCTGATATACTTAAATGAGTGTGTCAAACGTTCTTCTTTAGCCATAATTTTTGCTATATTTCCCAGATTTTTTCGCATTTTTAGTTTCAAAGCGCACATTTGAAGCGGGTGTGCCTTTGATAAATTGCAAAATAAGCGAGCACAGGGATAAGCGCCAATTTGCCAAGTTAACCACGATGTGGAGTGCAGCTTGTGCAACCACTGCATTTGAGAACTTAAATTGGAAAAATATGCATGCCTAGATACACTGCATTCGTGTGCGTGTGCGCGTGTGCTGTAGTTCTGCAGTGATTTCGAATTCACAATTCATTTAACATTTTGTAAATCATTTGTTTGAATTGCGCGAATGATGCAACTTTTTTGCAGCGCTTTGGCCACGTCGTGGTCTACGAGAAGAGATGCCTCTTAACAATGGCAAATGGCAGTGTTAGGAACAACCTGCTGCAACATGCTGCTTATGCAGTGACGTTTCAAGTTGCTTAAGGGCCAAAGGGCCTATTGAGTTCTTTCGGCTTTATTTATTAGTGCAATTCCTTTCCTAGAGCCAATTTTGTGTTAATCAGGTGGGTTTTAAAAAAATTTCGCATCCACTATTTACATTTGCTTTTGAAGAATGAAGGATTCTATACGCTCGATAAACTATCTAGTGCGTAAAAGTTTTTTAAGTTTCAATGAAAATTGTTTACAATATATGAGCCGTTTAGTTTGAAAGTGGGGTAAGTCCATTTTTTACAAAAATGTAGATAATGGCATTTTTAAATTAAACTTATTATAATCTTTCTATGGGTAAACAATTTATAGTAAAAAAAATTAGATTCTTGTATTTGGGATAGGCTCATATGATTTCATGCATTTTGTCGATATCTCGAGCAGAGACTAGAGAGTTTTAAATTTACAAAATTTTTTTTAATTTGAAAGTTTCTTGTTATGCTAGAAATTTCAATAACTGACAGAGAAAGGCATTTTACAGCGAAGGCGCAGTTTAAAATAAGTATAATATTCGATTTCTTATCCAACCTAATTGCGGGTTAAATTTAGTATCATTGTGATTTTTTTAGGATATTAGGAATAAATTAGAATTAATTAATATGAATTTTTAGAATTATTCATATAGAATTTATTATTAATTATACGGAAAATCTGCGATTCGAAGAAAAGAAATCTTATCTTTTCGTATTTTCAAATATTTTATGAGATTTCAAAAATTTTTCTTATAAAAATATTGACGAAACTGGAAAACTTATCAGGAAATGGCTAGCATTTTTTTCAAGTTTAGAGGGCGCTCGGCCTGAGAGGTTAAATACGGCATGGTGTATCTTGTACGTATATTTGTAAGTGCGGCCACGCCGAGCAAGGGAACAAGAGGCTATCAGTCTAAACTGAGTAATATGCAATATGGCACACACAATGCAGCCGCAGCAGGCGCAGTGCAGCAGAGGCAAAAGATCAAGCGGCAGAAAGTGCTGGCAGCAGCGTCTTACGGGGCTGCTGCCTGCCTGCCGCATGCAGCACTGCATTTGCCACATTTGCGCTCAATGCGAATACAATTTCACATCTGTCTGCACATGCAGATTATGTTTTGGCCGTGCCACGTTGCGCCCAGCCATAAGTCACACGCTACTCACGGCTGTGTTGCGCTGAATGCAGCATGCAGTAAATGCTGCAACTTGCATGTTGTAAGTGTGTGCCATGCTCTCTGCGCATGAAGTGGGATTTTTGTGAATTTTTTTTTCGGTTTTGGCTGAGCAGCATTTTGGCATTGTTGCTGCTTGAAAACTTTTGTATCTGCAGCGAAAGAAATTTGCATAGCAGCATATGCTGAGCTAATTTAGTTTGCTGCAACACGGGCAGCGGCGGCTGACTGGCGGATTCGCGGACTGGCAGAGTGGCTGCCAGGCAGGCTGGCAGGCGTGCAGCCAAAGGATATTGCGTTTGTTCCACTTTGTGTGATGAAAAATTGCAATGCAAAAGAAGAAGAAGAAGCTTGTATTATAGCGTTGTTGTTGTTGTTGCCTGCTGCGACTGCGGCTGAGAGTGGCACGCTGCTATTGGCGGGGGCTGAGCTGAAGCTGAAGTAGCAGACTGAGATGTGGACGGCACATCTGGTTGCTTGGGAAAATTCTCTGTTCTGCTCAGCAGAAAAGTATGGCAAGTTACATGTTGCTGTTGTTGTTGTTACTTGGTATCTTTGTTGTTGTTGCTACATACAAGACGGAGAATTGAGACTTGAGATTGCAATGAAAATCGTGCCAGACAGTTTGGAGGCGCATGAAATAAGCAATTTTGAACTGTAGAAGAAAATGGGCAGATTCGATGTATATGTATATACATATATCCGAAGCAGTTAAATACATCTAGAGATGATTTATGTAGGATTGAGGGTTTGGGAGCCGAACGAGCACTGGCTAACATTACTGAGCGCGAGCAAGACCTCACACATACATATGTACGAGGAAGAAAATTGACGAGCATTCATCCGTATGAAAACCGAAGTCAAAGTGTCATATCATGCTCAGTGAGCAATAAATTTAATTATTAAATCTCTTAATTTAATTTAATCGAAATATTTTCAATAAAGTTCGAAAAACACTACTTTTACTTATAAGCTCGTTTTTTAATGAAATTATTGATATTAAAATCGTTATTAATACATTTCCACTCATAAAACTACACAGAAAATGGCGCCAACTTTAAATTAAAAATTTTAGTTTTAAAATAACTGAACACTTCTGTCAAAATATGTACAGCTTACACTGTCCATTAGCAGTGCAATGTAAAGTAACTGCCAGCCATCGACTCTATATTAAAACCACATGCCAACTAGCGCTCCATTATAGGCGCATAATTTAGAAAACCACAGACAGTTAATGAAATTAATTCAAGCGTTCGACCATATTTAAAAGTGCTCCAACTCTTTGACGAGCATGGCACAGCCCAACCACCAGGCGCACCAATCTCGCAGCTGAAGCGATGCCATAAATTGCTGGCTTTAATACGGCATTGCTCAAAAAATTACGTTCACGTTAGCGGCATTTCAGTTCAAACGAAATATGGCCATGTTTGACGTTTGGCTTGCATGTTGGCGGTGCCACTTTCGGTGGTCCTTTGGCCGCGCTTTTGTTGGCAATTGTAGAAAAGTAACTTCGTTAATATCGTAAATTTAATGCAGTTTGTTGATATTTGATTTTATGATTTCTTACGATTTTTATAAGTAATATTCTCATATTCGATTTTTGAGCTGTTTTTAATACGCTCACACATATAGACAACTAACAACAACGAATTGCATGACAGATATGGCTTTCATATACATATGTGTTTATGATCGCTTGCTGAAGTTTGGCTCTTTAAATTTCATAGTAACTTTTAGATACTGATTTTGCTCAGGCTCAAGGTCTCGTAATAATCAAAACATTGCTTAGGGTTTGAAGTATTTTTAATTTTGTCCAATATTTTGACATCCTTTGGTTGTCATCTTCAGGGAAAATATAAAATAAATTTAACACAAACAACAGATCTAGCATTTGAAAAACCTTTTAACCTTTTCAGTCGTGCAATGAATGTTGCTGCATACTCGTCTGGTTTCTGATAGTAACATCATAAATATTACAAGTCTCGAATCGAATCTATTTTTGTTATATAGAAAATCATTGAACGATTCGGAAAAAAAGTTGGTGCTCTGACTAAAAGCTCGTCAAATGTCAATTATACTTGAAAAGCACATTTGATGTTCGGAAAACGATAAACAAAAATTACTAGACAAGCGAATTCAAGCCGCTTGATGCCGAATAAAAGTTTAGCAAAAGAAATTGCTCGATTTATTTGGGTTAAAGTGAAATGCTGTCATAGAAAGACAGAAAGAGCATAATTTTTCTTTCATGCAAATAAGTACAGTGCGGCCCGATGCAGCTGCCCCACTGCCCCCACTGCGCTCCTGTGCTAACACGATTTACGACATGCTCTGCCAACTAGCGACAACAAGCTGCTTGCGATAGTTTACCACTGCAGGCACGGCGAGGAGGCACTGCTCCAGTTCCAAAATGGAAATCAACATTTGCCGAGTTACAAACCCAAATCGAAGTCGACATTAGCGCAATTATACGAGGCTTATTGGCATGGCGCATTGGCGCATTAGCAATGCAGAGCAGTTGGGTTGGGTTGGGCGGGTGTGTGACGGGGAATATGTTGCAGGCGGACAAGACTGGGTTGATTGCTGTGCGGCGATAATTTTGGCCAAGTGAATGAATGATTTATGCTGGCGCAGCGTTGAAAGCGGCAGTGCAGCGGCGCGCTGGTGGCAGTTACAAAGTAAATCGATAATAGCTCAGAAAAAATGAAGAAATTCCCAGTTTTTTCATTTGTATCTTTTGTAGAGATGTATGTACTTTCTCTGCAAAGATACAATTGCGTGTCTGCATAATCAAGCGCGAACAACGTGTTCTGCGCTATCAATGCGCCACGTGAGCACGAAGAAAATCTTACCTACATCATACTAGTCCAAGCAACAGCAGACATGGGCGTACGCAGCATGCTCGAAAAAGGGACAAGGAATTTTAGCATGAAAAAGTACGCTTAAAATTGTATAATTTTGCTATTTTTATATGCACTTTTAAATTTTAATGAAAAGAATTCGAAATGTTCGGATTTCAAAATTCAGCACAGCGTCTCTAGAGGCTCAGTTAGTCCAGGCGGAACGTAGTTTCTTTCGTAATTTTAAGTAAACGGAAAAATTTTGCCGTTTACTTGCATACGTAAACGTATTGCAGCTGTCAGTCTTTTGCATATTTATCTTTTTTGTTAGTGCTGCCAATAAATGATTTAACTTAATAGCTTGTCATGCTAAAGAGAAGGGGTAGGTCGTACGCCTATGAAGGCATATCACTGCCACAGAGCAAGCGCATCTGCAATTTGGTACATTGTGCTTGCGTGTTAGACGCGTATCTATAAATTTAATTGCGCGCAGCACACCTTCCTGCCTGCCTCTCTACCGCTCTACTCCACAAACACTACAGTTCGAATTGGCGCTGGTGGTAGCTTCATCAGCTTCATCAGCAACTCACAGCAGCAGCGCTAAAAGCAGCAATTCCAGCCAATCGATTTCTATTCAATAAATCAAAGCAGCTTTCGTTACGCCGCACACCTCACACACACACACACACTCATACACAGTCATATACCGGCACACAGTTTTGTGTGATGAACGTAACAAATTGCTAGGTTAATTAAAAAAGCATAAATCGTTTAATTTTCCATAGATAACTCATGCCCCCTCGCCGATAACTCTGCTTCTTCATTCTCATGCGCATGCTCAGCCACATTCACACGTCCACTTCGCGCGCTAAACGCGCCCGCCTGCAACTCGACACTTTTGATCGCATCAGCACGAGTACGAGGCGCTGTGAAAATCAGCGAAAATGCGAATTCAACAAATTTGTTGCGAATTATTCGGCGAAGCGTGAAAAGTTCAAACGGTTAGCTGCGATTTGGCAGCACATTAATATTTGGCATGAGCACGCAAACACAAACACACACACACACATAACGTGTGCACTTGTTGAGCCGTGGCGGTCGTGGCGGTGGTCCGTAGTCCACAGCAGTTTCCAAACCATTTGTATACATATATTAAATATTTAATAGATTCAACTATCAAAATGTGGAACTAATGTGATCGATGGGAAAATAAATTGTTATACGTTAATGATATGTTAAAAAGTTGTGGGGTCCTAATGCTCGATTATTAGTTATTATAGCATCAGATGCAGCTACAGCTTGACGTTAGCCAGCCACGATCGATAGCTTTTATAAGTCGTTGAACCTAATGCTTCTTTAGCTCTACTAGGCAAAATACCGGATTTTTTAATCCCAGCACAAAAGTCCAAGTGGTTTCCCTAGCGTAATGGTTGATCGGAGCTTAAAATAATGAAAGAATGATCATCCTTTATAGAAAAATGTGTACAATTAAAGAAACCGTTATTGAAATTTTTTCGGAACAATTGCACTTTTTGGATTTGGTGCATTAGTATGTACATATCTTATGTCTTTTCAATCTATTATTTCTTCCTTATTAATTGCTACTCTTCCCATAATAGTAAATTTTCATACTAAGATTAGTTCAATATATGTATGTAGATAAAAGTTCCCCTTCATACAGAACAATTTCAGTGTATTATCTTTTCCTGTTACTGCTTGTTTTAACACTTTCAGCAATAAATTAATATTTTGTGAATTTCTTTTAAAAGAGTAATTTTAAAAGATGCAATTTTTCACTCCTTATTGTTTTTGCTAAGTTCCTAAGTGCAATCCATCGCAAATTAGATAAGATCTACAAGTTAAAGAGAGAAAGTTCTGTTTAAGCCCAAATAATGATCAGTGTGCGGCTTTTAATCGTCACTCTAGCCTAGCCTGTCTAAACGCAGTGTGATATTTAGCGAGAGTACGAGTACTTCTTTTGGAAGCACAGTAGTCCTCTATTGTCCACTGTACTGCGTATGTACTCAGAAATACAAGGAGAATTCGTTCTTCAGTCGTACATCGAGGTTGTGGAATAGTCTTCCTGCGGAAGTTTTCCCACGTCATTACAATATTCGTGAATTCAAGGCAAACGTCCATCGCCACTACTCCACTTTACCCCCACCCACTAACCTATGATCCTCTCTAAATCACCAAGTGCTTTGCATCTATAGGGGGCCTCCCCTGAGTGTTGGTTTAAGCGGAGAAAAAAAAACTGATCTTCAAACGATTTTCAGATACTTTTTGAAGTACTATTGTGCTGCTTCTAGGCTCGATTTGTTTTTTCGATATAATTGGTTATCAACTCATTCATATCCTAGAGAAGCAATGCAAGGGATTTAGCTTACGGTACAAAGCAAATTGGCTGAATGTGGCCTCTGAGTTTATATCTATTATTTTATTTGAAGACCGGCGCTTAGTTCAGACGATCTAGAGAGAGTTGCATGATAAATTATATATCATTTTAAAGATTTCGAGGTCTATTATTTGACAGACATGCTATCATTCTAAGAATGGGCTTTTCTAGACGGTTTAAGAATTGCACAATATTGAATGATACACCATTTTGAAAGTTTCACCATGAATTTTCAGGCATAAGTTCTCGAAGATTGTTTGAAAATATTCTAAAATATTAGAGTTTTTAATTTCGATAGTTTTGTATTGATTTATTTCCATTCGAGATAAAGCTAGGAGCACTCTTGCTCCAAGCTATTTCCAATCAAAGTAGTTCGATTTTTAGAGTTATATTCCTACATGCAGCTTCTATGCTGTACTTTCCATTAAAGCGAACTTCAAGGCACCAGGAATCTAGTGCGGTTCAAAACAGCTGTCAATAATAATAGACGACACGGTTATGCTAATGCTTTGCAGTTGGTGAGCTGTAACCGGAAGTTCGTTATTAGCAGAAAGTATTGCGTGTTAGAAACTTGGCATACCAACGATCAACTGAAGTCATCAGCGCAACACCAAGCAGAACGTCTACCAGTTTTCAGAACCAGATACTAACCAACTGATGCCTCGCGGCTGCTGCGATTAAACACTTAAAACGTTTATTTCTCTTCATAAAAATGAATATCAATAAAACTAAATGTGAATTGTGTTGCAATCCGAATTATTTATATTTTATTTAATTATTTCTTCAAGTATTTCAGTTTATTATAATCATATAATTTGCATTTTTATTGGTAATACGGTTTTTATTATATTCTTAAATATTTTATTAGCTGCAGGTTTTCTCTAACTAAAGCTAAATGCTACTCAATTAAGAAGCGAAAATGAGAGAACCTAATTTACACACTTCAAAATGAATATATCAATTAACGCTTTACATTACACAGAAATGCTTAAGACCATACAAAAAACATTCATATATTAAATATTTGTAATTAATTGCATAAATTATATACAGTTGAGTGCTTTAATAACAGCTATGGTGAGAAGGTAGAGGATGCGGCAGCCTGTGGGCGACTAAGCGCTATAATACAATATGGTGAACGATGAATTATGAATGGCGTACGATTTTATGACGGAAATTAGAAAAAACACCTTTTTAAATTAAATAAATAAATAAACTTTTAGTTGCTAGTTATTGTTGACTTAACTCAACTTGAATAAATATATGCGTGTCGACAGTAAATTTATGCTAGAGCAAGAGAATGTGTGTGAGAGAGAGAGGCACTGTTTGGCTTTTATATCTTTCATAGCAGACATTTATAGCAGTTGCTTTTCTATAGTAATTTCTTTAGGCCAATAATCAAGCAAATCTTTGTTGAGTGTAGTTGCAGTTTCCATAAATGCGAATTTGCTTAAATTTTAATGATTATTTCAATTTTTAATGGCGTATATCTAAGGCCAAAATGTACGTACGTATATGTGTAGGAGTTTAAGGGTTAATATAGTGTGTTTTGCTAAATATATGCAGTTGTAGTGTTCTTTGTACTAGAAAGCGTTGTTATTTTACAAAAAATTGCCGCAAATTTTCCATCAATTTTCTATAGAAATTGGTATTTAATACATTATTTTTAGCTCTATTCTGGCGAGAGTCACAAAAGTCACAAACAAAATTTGTATCAATTGAAATTTTTAACACGATTAAAGATTTTCTTTATGAAAAATGTTGTAGGAAATGTCCGTCCTTCATTATAACTGTCACAACAGAAGAGCGCTTTTATAGGGTTAGCAAAAATTTCGAGCATTCTTGAAAACTAGTGAGAGGTTTATAGAATTATTTACTTTTAAATGTAGTGCTTGGATTTCTAATAATAATAATAATTGGTTGGCGCAACAGCCCGTGTGGGCTAGGGCCTAGCTTTCTCGCTTGGAAGTCTGCAAATCTGAATTTTCAATATAACTATGTACTGCGCAATGGAATCTACAGTTGTGTTTATAAATTATTGCCAACCCTGCTTTTTGAAAAGAAAAAGCGAAAATTATGCAGCTTACTAGAAAGAGTTTATTAATTTTGCTTTTTTTCCTAAAGCATGGAACAACAATTTTGAAATTTAAATTTTCAGGTAAAAAGTGTTTATATGCTCGTAAATTTAGTTTAGAAATATTTGGTTTTTTTTTCAATTCTGCACAACGTTTTTTTGCCATTTGCGTTTTAATACTTTGAAGACGATTTCGTGACATTGATTTATTTGGATTTATACAAAACTTGACGCTTGTAACTAACCAACTTTTAACTAACTTTCGGTCATTACAAAGCAATTTATAAACAAGCCATTTATAACGAACTTTCGTTTACAATTAACCAATTGGCAAATACGAAACTTGTTGGGTCGTGTAATTTTTTTCAGTTATAAAAGGCTTTTCGTTTATTATAACCAAATTTTTTAACCTTTTTGGTTCGCTTCAAGCGAAAGTCCAGCAGTTCTTTAGTGTCACAAATTTGTCGGCTACCAACTCAGTGCTCCATTTAATAAGCTATCTGACATATTTGCCCATCGCCGTCAAAGGTTTAAGCAAGCAATTTTTCACGCACATTTTTTTTTATAACTAATTTCAACAATTTTCAGTTTTGCAGTGCGCATATCTCACAGATAACAACAACACATTCAATTGAAATTCGACTCGGGCATAGAAATCGCAATCGCAACCGCAATCGGCGTATTCAAATTGTCCTAAATGGCCCACTTCAGCCGCCGCGGGTTACCAGTTTCAATAGGCCGTCGCCGCGCCCGGATGCATCAAGTGATGATGGTGATGATGATGGCCGAAGTGGTTTAATGGATTCATTGCGTCCGCGCCGCTGGCTGGCGCCGCCGTATGATACCAGTCGCTGGGCGGATGATGCTGCGCCGGATGATAGAGCAAGTGGTGATTGTGATGGCCGGTGACCAACATGGAAGCGGCTGCCGCATTGCTGCTGCCCGGCGAGCCGGTTGGTGTGACACCTACGCCCACACCCACCCCCACACCGACCCCGACCCCGACGCCATGGTGCTGATGGTGGTGGTGCGAGCCCGCTGCCGAGAGCGATGGCGGCGGCCCCAGCGGTGGCGGCAGATAAGCCGACGAGGCCATCAATTGCAGAGCGGGCGATTTTGTTGAATTCTGTGTCAAATTGTTATTGTTGTGACTGAGACTGTGGCTGTGGCTGTGGCTGTGGCTGAGGCTGTGGCTGTGTGTGTGCGCGTGCGTGTGGTGGGAGCTGCTCGCCGAGCTGCTGCCGCTGGAGGCGCCCAAGTGCACGCTGTGCATGCCGCTGCCGATGCCGCTGCTCGGCTCCGATTTGATTGAATGCGGCGACGATTTATTGCCAGCGCCCGCTTCGCCGGCGAGCCGTGCTGCCGAGGGTGGGGTCTGTGCGCCGCCAGTCACTATGCTGGAGGAGGAGGACTCTTCGCCTTCGCTGTCATAGCCGTGGGAGGGTGATTTCTCATCGATGTTGCCGTGCACCTGTTGTGAGAGGGGGAGAGCGGGAAAAAAGTGAAGGAAGCATGAGTTTAATAATTTAATTCTGTCCTTCTTTGTAGGTTTAGAAAGAATAACAAGTTGAATCTCTTAAATACAAATTTTCATTCGAATTTTTATTTCATATAAAAAAGTTATGCAAAAAACGTTTCGAGATGGAAACCAGGGTTCTACAACAACATATGCATATAACAAGTAAGGAAGCATCAGTCGGGTTTCACCGACAGAGTAATACCCTACACCAAGTAACTGAGTGGGCGGCCACGCCAATTTTTGGAGAATTAAAAGGTGTTCTTACCAGCAATGAAGTGACCAAATATGGACAGACTGGTGTATATATTATAAAAGTTGTAAGGATTTTCCGCTTACCGTCTATATAGTTGGCGGACCCCGCCCATTTTTTTGTATGACGTAGAGGGCCCACACCTTATCTTAAATAACAAATACCATTCCTTTTAATGAATATTTGAACAAATTTAAGCAATTTTACTGTAAATTTTCGGGGGTTGTGGGACTTACTGGCGCGTTGTGGGCGTGTCCTTCGACCGATTTTGCTAATCTCGGAACTTGAAGTAGTGGAAGGTTCACTGCGACTGCGTGCCAAATTTGGTCTAAATCGGACAACTCCTCCTTTCTCTCCTGTGGCCACGGACAGCAAGACAGACGGACAGACGGACAGACAGACAACCGGAAATCAACACAGAAAGTGATTCTAAGCATTTCTATATACTTATGTCTATACCTAGGATGGCTCCTTTAATGCGTTACAATTTTCGCACAAAGTTATAATACCCTATTACCATAGGTGTAGGGTATAAAAATTGTAATTGTTGTAGTTCAAGTTTTTGGTCAAGAATTACATTTATTATTCGCTAAAAAGTGAAAGAGCAATTTCGAATGAAAATGAGCCCAAAATATTTCTAAAGATTTTGAAAAATTCAAAATATGTCTAATATTTTTCGGCGAAATGCAAACTCTGTAGCTTCAATTGTATTTTACATGCATAAGTGATGATAATAATAAAAAGACGAATTGGACGGCTTGTGGCATTGAAAATCGCGATTCGTCTGGGAATAATTTTTGATATTGAAAAAATTTGGATTGAAAGCTTACCTTCATGTGTTTGCGCAGTGACGACGGATGAGTGTAGGATTTATCACAGCCATTGATGCGGCAATTGTAGGGCTTATCCGATGTGTGCACATGGGAGTGCTTCTTACGGTCCGAAGAATTTGCGAAGCGCCGATCACAACCCTCATGCTCACACTTGAATGGTTTCTCACCTGCAAGAGAGCGAGAAGAAGAAGAAAGAGGGTGGGTACTTATGGAGATGACTAATAAAAAGTACTTGCTAATGCTAAGTTATTTGTTGTTGGCTATTTTGCACAAGTTGGCAACTCCAAAAGGCCAGACTCATACTCACTCACACTCACACTCACACACACACACACACACACACTCTCTGTCACACATGCCAGCATGATGCAAATAAAGGAATGCTGGAATACGCTGCACTATGCTTTAGAATCGTCGTTGTCGGCTGTGGCCTGGCTGTCGTTTATGATTTATGATCGCAGCCAAGACGACCAACACGTTTGCATAATAAATATTCATGTTTGAGAGTGCCACAATTTTTTGCTTATTTGTATGCATACATTTTTTTAAGTGTGTGTTTTATTTTTAATATTTTCATTTGACTTCTTGTTGTTGTTGTTGTTATTTGTGAAGTTGGCTGAGTTTATATCCAAACATGATTACGATTGGACCATAAAACTGTTTAAATCATGAATGGTGGTAGTGGTGCTGCTGGCTGGCCGGCTGGCTGGCTTGTCTGCCTGCTGGCCAGCAGTGTTGCTACTTTTTTGTTTTTGGTTTGTCGTTGGCACAGAATATCTTTTAAACGTTCTCATTTCTTGTTGTGCCGTGCTTGTTTTTGTTGTTGGCTGATTTTTCGAGCGCGATAACTCTTCTGCTGAGACACACACACACATTTTTTCATATATTATTTCGATCGCATTTGTTGCTGTTCTTTTTATTTTGAAAGCGAATTCCCAGTATTGCAATTCACTGGAAATGTCATCGAAGTGTACTGCTTGTGATATAAAAATTTTATATATATTTGCAAATTTATTGATTTCTTTTGTCTAAATAATTTAGCAATCTTCGCTTTTTTTGGCAGTGGTCGCCAAGCGTTAATGCTCTGGTGTTGAGAGTTGTTTGTCAATTTCGGGTGGTCCGTGCTTTGTTTTCGGTTCGAATGTTTAATTATTGTGACTTGTTTGGAATTTGGATTTTGCATTGGCGGCAATTTATATGGCGGCTTTAACCCATTCCATGCTAAAAGTTTATTTGTTTCTCTTGTGCAAAAATTATTACTCATTTTGAATAACTACTTTCCTTCAAGCGCTGTCTATACTTTTTCGTGAATCATGCAACATTTTCAGTACTGATCAATTTACAAGAGATTCAGCAAATAGAGACCAAAAAATAACAATGCTATGCACTGCAAAAATTTGTTTCGTTTTTTCCCAAAACTACTATAACAAAGGTTAGAAAGGGCAGCGTGCCAACAAACAGACAAAAATTAGTTAGTTGCTATTTTTATTGAAAATATCAAAACAGTTTTCGCTTTTAATGCAACACTAGGTAAGGCTTGATTACACTGGTAGGCCAAATAGGCCATGCATGAACCCTGTTAGCTGCTTAAACATACCAGATGCAGATCCATTTATGAGTACGAGAAGTGCAATATTTCTTTCTAAAGCTTTATTCATTTGCTGATTTATGTTAAAACAAAGCAACAACTGCATGGCTTTTTGCAGTGGAATTATATTTTTAGAATATATATCATATTAAAGTGTTGGCATTATCTTTTTGCAAGCCTGATTGAAATCTACTAACTATTTATTACATTTTGAGCAATTTAATATGAAGCATAAATGCTGCAAAAATCCCCCTAAAATATATTAATTTAATTTTAGAGACAATGGCTCAAATAAAGATCAGAAAAAAGCGCAGTTTTCACGCACTCAAAAATATTGAAAAAGTAAAATATTGAAATATGTCAGTCCAACAACATTAATACATTTTAATGTGCAGTGGGATTTTTTTCGCTGCAGTAAATGCCACGCATTGTTATGATTATTTTATTGTTTTTTACACACACTCGCACACACACACACACACACACACACATATACATAGAGAGGACGGCATAGCCGCACGAAAGTGTCAGTGTCGTCGTTCAGCAGTAATAAATGACATTATTTATGTGGCAACATATCAGCGCCATAGTCCTATAGCCATAGCCTGTCTAAGGGCCAGTCAGTGCTGGTGGTGGAAAAAAGGTGCGTATTTATTACGCGTACAACAACAAATGCACAAAATACAACAAACGCCATTGCCTTTTTAGCCAAATAGTCGACTGCCAGACTAAACTGAACGGACCTTACACTTAATGCACATTATAGACACTTTAGCTATCGCGCCGCAACTATTTTGTTGTTGTTGTTGATACAGCAACCCTACACGAAATGTTGCTCGGTACAGTGGGAAAAATACACAGAAATACCATAAATTATGCGGGATCAGCTATTGTTTCGATTGCGTGGTTAAAATTCACCTGTGCGCGCGCACCTCATGCTCATGCTCATGTGAGAACTGCCAACAATGCCAGCAGCATAAACAATAGAGCTGACCCTTTTTAACCATTTGAGAACTCACGGCCAAAAGGTTAAAATATTGCGCTTGAAAACAACAACAAACGAGGCTTGTTTGGGCTGCCACCAAAGGATCAGCCTATGAGCGCATTTTTAGTTGTAGTTTTTTTTGGCTCTCTCTTCTTCTTCTTCTTTTGTATTGTATTTGAAAATGGGCAGTTACGAGCTTGCGATATATTTTATAGGTTATTAAACATGAACAAAAAAGGCAGTGCATACATATATAAAAGTTTTATAAGAGTGGGTTATAAAAGGTGTTGCCCGTTGTAAATTTATGAGTTGTAAAAGAATTTGTAAGAATAATTTATAAGTAAATAATATATTGAGCTCGTTGAAATTGTGGGTGCATAAAGAAAACGATGTGAAGCGCGCAGGGGAAGTGCGGCATTTACGAGTAGGAAGAAAATATTCTTGGAAATGCATTATTTAAAATAATCACGATAAAGTGGAGTTTTAAATTAAAGCAAGTTCACGCATGCCTTTAAAAAGAAAACTGAGTAAGTAGAAAAGGAGCGAAAAAAAAGCAAAAATGGTCTTGAAAGAACGTTTATCTTTATTTAACAGGTTGGTTGTTACAATATTTTTAAATATGTATATCTTTTCTAATGGAGTTTAAACTGGGGCAGTCATTGAGAATATGATTTATCGGTTTGGACTGTTGCAAGATATAGCTTCTTAATTTGATTTGAATTTGAATTTAAGGATTTAAAAGTAAGATATCAAACTGATGCATTTGAGTTCAAAAACCGGTCTTAATAAATTAATTTTTACCGAAAATATATTGAAACTTTTAAGCCTATAAAAGCTCGTTTCAGTTGTGTATAAGTTCATAGAATCCCCAATTGAGATGGATTTGAAAAACTACAAGAGTCGCAGCTTAATAAAGCAATCAACACTGCTTTAAAATCACGAGAAAGAAAACCAAAGCTTATTCAACAGCCTGATCAGGCCTGTTCCAACAACAACTATGCGCCAAGCTGCGCCTACTGTTGCTGCCCGGCAATGCTCGTTTGTTGTTGGCATGTTGTTACACTTCATATAAAAATTACCATGCATTGCGGGATATTTTTGTTGTGCCAGCTGCTTTGACGCTGGACAATTGATTCTTAGCTGGGATTAAATTTAACGCCTTTTATAAGGCTCTCCTCACTCACTCCCAGTTCACTGCGTGTCACCACAGCGGCGGCAGCGTGCGCTGCCATATATACCCACATACGCATATGAACTTCAGTTTGTAACCTCCGAAGAGGAGACGTGTTGTTTTTGTTGTACTCTGATTCGCAGCTGAGCAGCGTGTGGGCTTCACATGTGGCCGTGCCGCGGATTGGCTGCTTCATCAATAAGGCTTGACAATAATCAAAAAGTTTCACACCTCAAGCTTAAAAAAGAATTTAAGCGCTGAAAAGACGCGCTCGCCGTGTTGCACTTTTGTTGACTTTGTTTATTGATTTGTGGCTGCTGTTACTCGAGAATTTTACGGCTCAATGGAAAGCGCCTACCGTGGCGACACTTGTGGGTTGGCAGTTCTTTGGCACAGGCCCAGGATTGCTTGAGTTTTCTTCATAATTTAAGTTTTATTAATGCATTTTTAAATGTTGTTAAGCGTTTCAAAGCTGCTCGAAAGCGTAAGTAGTTGAAAAAAATTGGATGTATGATTTATGTGTATAAATATGACCCGTGTGATATATTTGCACAGACTGCTTTCGTAGAGTTGTCAATTCTGAGCTGGCATCCAATGTTATTCGGATTTTAGTAATAATATCCTCGTTCATACTGGGAACTAAAATATCAGTCGTTTTATCAAAGTCAAGTTGATCTTGCTATGCATTATCCTAGCAGTCAAAAATGTATGTCAAAATATGTATGTGCATATGCATGTACATTCCAAATACTTCACATACTACCAAAAAATTTTCAATTTAACGCGCTACGCTCTAAATCCAAATTGCCTTTCTCAATCCAAACGTAGAAATAATGACGCATAACCAATTCATTGTTCATGCTATTCGAGCCAGTAATGCTTGCCATTGAAATAGGTAACAGACAAATTTATACACGACCCCAATTTAATGACATTTGAACTGCCAGAGCTCGGCTGCGGTAATGTCAAGTGTCAAAATATATTTTGTATGCTACTCGATTAACAACGACAAGAGATAAAGTGGAACTAAAGAAGAAATGTGTCGAAATTTGTATTGCACTATCATATATAATAACAGCTATGTATGATTGCTGTGATTTCTACTTTTAAAGCAAGAGTAAAAAGTGCACATTTAATTCGCTTTCCAGCATTTTTAATCGTTTACAATTTATGCCGATTTTCAAGTCAAGCATTGAACTTCCAATAATATGCATAAGATACAATTTTGGATGTTAAAACTAGAATTTTTTCGATTTCAATCTCATCGCTTTGATTATACATAATATCAATCAAACTAAATTTGATCATTTATTTTTTCTGAGAATTTTGCTTTCGGTGTTCAAAAAGAAAACTTCGACTTTAATTTCATCACCAGGTTTTACAGAATATACATTTTGACAATATGGCCGCAATTCTTGCATAGTTCAGCCAGTTCCCAAAACTGGCTCACGCTTGGAATGCGGCCTGAGATTTGACTGGTGCATTTTTGTGCAACTTCTTTCAAGCATATATGTACGTGTGTGCGCTTTTTATTTAATCACTTGCCACGCACACACAGGCGCACGCAAAAGTCAATATGTGTCGTTCATTTGCATTTTTACAAAAAAAAAAGAAAAAACGCAAAGCAAAAAAGTTAAAAAATTCCATTTATAAAATGTCAATTCCAGGCTTTGCTGCCTTCCTGCCTGCTGCTCTGCAATACTTGCACACCCTTTTTGCCGCCCTTCTGTCGCCCACACACACACACATATACACACGCATATATTGAAAAAATCCATGCTGCACTACCACATTATCAGCGTTAAAAGCGCTGCCGCTTCCGAACCTTTGGTAAATCCCAGTTTAGGCTCTAAATCGGCAATCTTATTTAAATATTTCAATAAAATAAATTCTACGCAAATAGTCTGAGGAGACAGGCAGCGAAGGCACAAGAAAGAAAATGCTTCTTTACACGACAGCGCCGCCATCTTTTTCGAACATTGCCAGTGCCCGTTTTCCCTGCCTTGCCACTGCTGCTACTCCCTTTTTGCCACGAAAGGCATTCACTATTTGGCAACATTAAAGCACGCATTTTCGTGGCAGCCAAGCCCCAGCAAGCTTCCCCCTCCTTGTCGTTCAGCAGATTATAATATAGGCCCGGTGCGTGGCGCGACTTGGGCGCGAATGTAAGCAAACTTTAAAGGAAAATGGTGGAAAAACATTTGCACATGTTGGCTTGATTCCTAATAGGGGTCCCAGACCCCACTTGCAGCTTGTTGCATGAAGAGAAATTTTTAGGAAAAAAGATAAAGCGCTTTGAGAAAATATTTTCATTTGCTTATATACTAGCGGAAAAATGCTCACATTCCTATATGAGATAATTGCCAACATGAAGAGAGTTGAAAAAAACAAAAGAAATATTTTTACAATTTTTGTACACAAGGCTCGTAAAAGTCTCAAACCCCTTTTGAAGCCTCAGGCATGAACTTTTATATATTTTGCCCGAAAACATTTTGCGACTGGATTTCAAAAATTTTCATTGTGCAACAATTTAATACGAAATAGCGATTTCGTATTTTAGACTTTTTTTATTCAATATTATTTTTTATTTCGTTTGTATTCACCTATGTTGAGTTCTTGATTACCCGATATATTTGTCGAAAAAACAGAAAAATAGCATGCTCAAAAGAAATGTTATTTCCGATTGAAAAATTATGGAAGCAAAATAACTTTTGGTTTTTTTTTGTCAATGATTGTTTCAGCAAAGTTTCATATAAAAGAATATTTCAGAATTTCGCCATTTGTGAGCTAGATAAAATGATAAATGAAATCGTAACTTTGATTGTTTATGACTCAACTTTTCTATAGTCATATGAGCTTTAATTCGCTATCTGTCTAATACAATATATACGAAAAATCGTCCATACATAACCAGAATCAGATAACTATTTGTCGAGTATACTTAGATCCAAGCTACATATTATTAAATGGAAGACTAGTGCAATCTAATCGGGCCCTAAAAATTTTAAAAATGCAATTTTGGTGCTGGAAATTTGTATTGTGTCTGCCAATCGTATCGCTATCATACATTTTCCTCAACAAAATTGTAACATTACACAATTTTTACTCAAATTCTTTTTCTTCAAACTTAGCTCCCGCTGCATTGAAATTCTGCCTACGTGCTTTCTCGCGTTTTGCGCGCAGCCACAATATTTTGCATATTTCGCGCGTTATCGCGTTTTTCTGTACTCTATTCTTTTTGATATGCGCGAGTATAAGTGAAAATGTTATGAAAACGTTTTTGTATTTATGAAAATTACAGGCTTTTCGCACGCGCTGAAAGCTTAAATGTAGGCGCTTAAGCATAATATTGACGTTTCATTTTGGTTTCGGTTTTTGTTTTTGTATTGTTTGTGTAAGCAAATGGCAACTCTGGCTGGCAGGCTGACTGCCGGGCGGCTGCTAATAACATCAATTTTTGTTGTATATTCTTTGCGCTGCTGGGGGAGTGAAAATCCATTTCGTTTGCTTGGCGGTTGCCGGAGCGGGTGTAATGGCACATTATGGGCGTTTTGCGAATGACGGCATTTTCGGGGGAGGCAACCTGCAATTGTGGAACTGCTGTGGAATTGTGTGTCGGTGGTGCGGTGCATGGACTGTGGCACATTACATAACGTAAACGTAGTCGGAGTCGTCGTCGCATGTCGTACGTCGTAGTTGTAGTACTCCCGCCTGTCAGCAGCAGACATTTTCTGCAAAAGCCTTGCCAGTTCGCCAGCGCTTCTTCTTCTTCTTGGGCTGCTACAACTTGGTACGTTGCTACGACATTATTGTGCATGTGTGTGTGGTAAATGAAAATACTGCCAAACTCTTATATGTATTTATGTCTGTATGTGCGCGCGAGTGTGCGTGTGCAAGTGTACGTGTGATATATTTTTCGTTATTGTCCTTTGCCTGAAACAATATGTTTTGGCATGTTGAAATGAAAGCCAGCACGAGTTGTTGTTATTTGCTTTTTGTCGCTGCAATATGTGTATGTGTGTGTGTGTGTGAGTGTATGTGAATGTAATGCGTTTGTGTGAGCTGTTGTAGTTGGCTGCCTGTGGTTGGGGCTGTTATATATGTACGTATTCTGAGCTATGTTTATGCCTGCGCTGGGTTGGCTTGGCTTGTAGGCTTTTTTTCGATGCTACAAGATATATACGAAGTGCTTACAAATATTTGTGCTAAATTGATTTCAACATATTTGGGAAATTTATCGATTTTCGTGCGATTTAATAAAGTTAATATATTTCAAAAAACTATTTGATATTTGCAAAACTAAGTTCTTAGATTTAAAGATAGAATTTCGAATTATCATCATTTTCATTTCAGATTATTTTATAATTTTTTTAAAATAAAATCTTGTAGCTTTTATCAAAATTTCACATCAAAAGTTCATTAGCATTTCAACAGTTTATGCCTTGTGCACGCGAAATTCCGCCAATTAAGCTGCGCCAGAAATTATTTAATAATGAATTAAGCAGGCTGCCTGGTTAAAATCTGAAGCTGATTGAATTTTATAATTATATTTTTAACTTGCTAAGGTTTCGGCAGCAGCAAAAGGAGGCGTTTTTCATGGCATATGCAGAACAGGAAAAAATAATAACAACGCAAATGACAAACGTTGATTTATTATTGCATGCAAGCAAGCAACTGGCATGACTCAGCTCCATCATGCAATATTTATAACGTTTAAAAAAAATTTATTAAAAAAAATTTAAGCGCGCATTTAATTGATGAGCTGACGGCGAACTGCAGATGCAAATGAAATGAAAGCAAGATTAATTAAATGGAGTGGAATGTGGTGAGCAGCAAAGATGTAGATACAAATGAGGCAAATAAATGGCAAAAATGGCAGCAATTTGCTGAAGAACTGTATGCATTTAGTGTGCAGATCTCCATTATAGACAGATATATGTATATATAGATGCATATGTGCGCTTAAGAGCAATCAATCAAAATTCTCTCTCTCATCTGTGAAATATTGCATGTTGATTTTGAATATAATTTTTCAACTCGATTGCAGATGAAAGGAACTAATAAGCTGTATTCATAAATAGGCATAAATGCTGACCGCTCTACGTACGAGCTGTATGCGGGCTGATGGAAGCTTGAACCACCCTATAAATTTTGCTCTCGGATCAGATCGACAGCTTCCTTCCCGAACAGGCATAGTTACATACATAAATATGTCGGAACTTTTCAGTTTATTAAATTTTAATTGAATTTGCAATTTGAAAGCAGTTTCAGGAACTGGCGGCCCATTACAGCCTGCTCGAACTATGCAAATGCTTTGTTTCCTTCTTCTAAGGAATCAGCTAAATCAGCTGATCATCATTATCAAGAAATCAGCTGGTCTAAAGAATTGCAGCATTGACAAAATTCGCATTCAAAAAATCTTTCGAAGATACTTAAATTTGTTCAGACTAAACTACCCTTTATTTCATCCATATTATTAGTCCTACTTTCTTATAAACTGCAAAATTGTTTGATGGATTTCTATATGCACTTAATCTAAGCATAAAGAAGAAGTATAGATTTGTTATTATTACTAACAACAACAAATTGCAATGAATTCGTACAAAATGCTATTTATTTATACTTAAGTACCAATTCTCTCACTTTTTTTAAAAAGCATCAACATTAGGTATCAACGTATAATCATCACTCATCTGTCAACACAAACAAACAAACAGAAGCAAAAATTTGCTATCTTCAAATTCTCAATGGCACAAAAAGAAAATGGGTATTTTGTATCTTTCGGCACCGAATGCTGCAATTTTTCAGCTTCCCTTTGTCAAACTCGCCTGCCGTAGCTCAACACCCTACTAAAAATATCCGTATTAGGCAGGGCTGCCAACACTTCGCTGCATGCCAGCCACAAAAAGCAAACAAAACTGCATTCGAGTGTGAGTGACACCACTTCGCCGTCAGCCCCTCGCTCTTTTTTACTATATGCTATATACATTTGAAATTATTTAAAGCCGGAAAAGCCAAACCCAACGACGACGCATAAAAACGCAGGGAAGACGCCAAGTGCAGTGAAGGAAAATGCAGGCAATGAGTGGAAATGAAGCCTACGGTTTCCTGGTTTCACAATTCATTGCACTTTTTGTGCATTGCCCGCTCACAACCCTCGCAATATTTGCCATTATTCTACCTACAGTTGTTGCTCTGATTTCTACTGCTCTCTATTTATTTGTCTATCTTTTCGTACTTTCATCTGCCTGCCTTTCGATGATTTGCAGTCTTCTGCTGAGCATATGCTTAACTTCTCTGCTTTGTATATGTGAGTTCCGGATTTGTTTATGCGCTCAACTCATAAATATGATACTTTAAATTGAGATATCAATGCTAAATCATCAGACAGTTAAATGGTATAGTTGAAAGTAGAGAGGGATCCGGAGGAGCAGACCCTCCTTAATCTAACATCCTAAGGCCTCAGTATTTCTTAAGAATTTCTCAAAAAAGCACAGTCTGAAAACTTTAATCTTTTTTTATTTTCAGCAAATATATAGGAGAAACTAGTTGAGATATTGACGCTTTATATGGCAATTTTGTAAGTTCTGATACTAACAACTTATATGTGAAGGAAGATTCCAATGTGTTATGTGTAAATATTTTTCTCAAAACTGAATCGAAACTGTGTACAGATAAAAAAGTTTAGATCGCAAATATTACCAACGGTCTCGAATAGCTTCTTCTTTTTTTATTGGCCAGAACAACCCGTTACCGGGTTATGACCTGACGTAGGGCTTCTCTACAGGCGCCAGTGTCTCCTCTACTTGGTGGCTTTCGAGTAGCATATTGTCAAAATTTCGTATACACACAGGGACAAAAGTAGTCTTCGTTCGGCTTCTCTACATTCAAGAGCCCACACATCGTATGAAGATGTTGCCGAAGAACATACTTTTTCAACAAACATATACTGTAGAAAATAGTAAATTTTTTAGTAACATTCTTCTCATGGATGTGTTGGTTCTTTATAGCAGAAGAAGCTGAATAATGTATACGTTAGTCCATGTGCGTATATTCTTTCCGAATAAGAGACCGTCACCCCTTTGGAAAAAATGCCTACTACCGCCACTGTTAAACTCACATTTCCAGCTTCCCATTTCCGACAGTCTAGCCTGGCAAATTGTAGAGCATTTCATTGCTCAAAACTATATCATAATTATGCAATAATATTTTAAAATGTTGCTCTGCTTTGAACAGAGACAATATCATCATCATCATCTTTATAATCTTTATCAGCATCAGCACACCAACACCAGCAAGGCCATGCTCTGTCGAGTTGGACGCAATGATGCTTAACATTTTGCACTTTCCGTATTTGGGGTGTAGAGCCTGCCACCTTTCATGCATCCTTATAGATATCTAACGAGGGTTGATAACACCAAAAACTGTTAACTTCTTTGTGTGTTGTTGCCGTTGTTGCAGTTGCTTCCTTCAACACTGATTTATGATGCTCAACATTTGTGCGCTGTAAAACTTTTGAATATGTTCGGTGTGTGTCTGTCTATAAGTCTTTACGAGTGTGTGTGTATCATTATCGTGGGTATATCCGCCTATGTTTGCACCACCAGGCACCGAGAACTCAGCGCACTGTCAAGTGATACGTTAATAATTGACATTGGGGTCAGTTTTTGTATGCCTTTCATAATTCTCGGCTGTGGTTTTCTACGGCAGGGGCTTTTTTTCATTGCGCACATGGCAAGGATGTCGCTTTTTGTTTGCTGTCGCTGCCTACAGTTGAGAGCTATAAACAAAGTGGGTCGGCCGTCTTTTAGGCAGTTTAATTTTCAATGATATTTTCATCGAAACAAAAAGCAAATTTTACAGTTGAATGATTAAATTTTTGCATTGGGAGCAGAGAATTGCAGGGTAATGACTGAATGATGGTGATGATGGAAATGGGACGCAGATTTTGTCTACAGAGTGTTGAAAAATTGGGAATTGTTGTTGGCATAATTTATGGTCAACATTGTTGGAAGGGCATGCTGGCTGAAGGGTGCTCACTGCAGCAAGAATATTGGTACGAATATGAGCGTTAAATATTTTACTATGGGTAATTTGATTTAGTTCAATATCAATATTCAACTGGATTTTTTTAAATTGAAGGAAAAATTGCAAAAAATGTTGCTAACTTCAACGTATCTATTAACTCATCTAATTTTCAACAACTTGTGCAAAAGAAAAAAATTGTCTTTGAAATCTCAAATAAAAGCGTTTCCTCTTTAGATTTTCTTACTTTTTAGTTGTATGTCGGATTAATTTTAAATACGCAAGTTTCTTCAAGCAGTCTACAGCTTTCAAAGCAAAAATTCCAACAATTTCATTCTCCAACTCATGTAAGCTACACCTGTTCATTTTCAGCATGCTCTTGGCTGTCCTTGTCCAACATACAAATTGGATACTAAATTGCTGCTCATTCCGAATGCGCACAAATATGATGCCCCAGCGCTGCCTCCACCACAGCCAGATGCATTCACCATAAATAATAAATATTAAATTAATAATATTAGCTCCACTACGACTGCCCAGCCGCCATGAACATGCCACATCGACTGGGCATCTGACTGCATTTGATAGACTCTCAAACTATGCCGCTCTTTGCTGGAGGGGAGTGTGAGCAGGGAGCAATGTCTGTGCTGTTTAGCGTACCTGGTCAATGCTTTCTTTGGCCGACCTTAAAACATAGCAAATGATAAACTATACGCCATTTGTATATTTGTATGGCAATGAGGACGATGGCGAAGACTCCGGCGATGGCGATGACGATGAGCTGTACTATGAGCAGCTCAGCCCGGTCTGTGCGACTTTGTATGGCATGGTTGCAAATAGTTAAGCAGAAATAATATTGCATACAAATTATGCAGCAGCAGTGGAGAGAAAATGCAAACGGATTGCAGACGAGGCTTTTAACCCTCGATTGCCAGTCAATGCTTTCAGTTCGAATGCTTGTACTTAATTGCAATTTTATATCAAATATACATAAACAAGGCAAGTTAAAGGTACAACTGGCATTATTTATATGCTTTCTATATGATTCGATATTGTAAAGGTAATATCCGGCTGACGGCAAGCTAAAGAATAAAATTATTTATTCATAGAAAAGATATCAATATAAAGAGTTTACTTTCAGCTTTATCGTAAAAATATGAATTATGCCAGTTGTAGGAAAATGTCATATTTTCGAGAAGCCTAATATTTACCGTTGAGAATTGTATAGTAGAGGGTTAAGCAACTACTTTTGGATAATAGTGATTATGGCTTGTAATGATTATGACGATGATGATGATGATGATGATGATGATGTTGGTGAAGCTGCTGGTGCTTGCGCTTGTGCTGGTGTTGTTGTTGTTGCTGGTGATGGTGGTACAACGTACGTTGCTCGGCAATATTACAGATGTTCTCAGCAACATGGCAAAAACAGCAACAACAACAACAACTACTACCACAGAAAGAAGTCACAGACAGCAAATGCATACAACTACAAGTGCAAGCAAATATATAGTAAATGCACTACAAATCACTGCAATTTGTATGAGCCATACACAGCCACACACACACATGCACACATGCACACAAATAGGTACACACATATATATTCCACTGACAGTGTCGGGAGGGGGCAGGTGGACACTTATGCATGCAGGCGTACCTACCAGCATTTCTCATTGCCAGACAACTGCAGACAAGTCTCTGCCAACAGCAAGGTCTTTCTGCATTTAGAGCTGCGCTTGTAGCTGTTGTTATACTCGTTGTTGCTGCTGTTACAAATATGCTGTAGACATCGGTGTCTGCTTGCATGTATTTGTACTGTTTTGCATGTGACGTGGCTTTTTGGTTATGTTTAATATGGCGTATGCGCTTTTGTCTGATACTGAAATTAGAGTATGATATTCTGTCTGTCTGTCTACTTTTCACATAGAAGTCCAAGAGCCCATTTCGGGCTTCAATCCATTAAACCTCATCTCTTCTACTACTAATACATGCTGCTAATCCTCGAACTATTCCGTGGCGCAGTACGTCAGGCGTCTACAATACAAATATCCAATATCTTACGACTCAAAGTCTTCGAACAATTTTCGAGTCGAATTATAGACTCATATATCTGAATACTTTCCCGATATGAATTTCCTAAAATTGATTTAAAGGTAATCAGAAAATCATAACTCATCTTTTCCCCAAATCATTGGCTTAATTTAGAAACTTACTTCTCATATAAGTTTTTGTGTAAAAGTGTTCAACTATAGTGTATGGATGCTATAATAAAATCTTGTATTTATAAATATATTTATACAAATCTATCTGTCGATCAGAGATAAACAAATGACTTTAACAGTTTTTGGCTTTTCAGATATCGCTGAATATTCACAAACAAAGTGAAATCATTGAAGGAACTTCAAATATCTCAGACACTCTCCCTACACTTTAAGTTACTAAAAAACCTAAATAAGAACGAATCGATAAGAAACTACATATACAAAAGGATTAGACCCGACTGTAACTGAAGCGAACAGACAAACGGACAGACGATAAGTCTATGAAGTGTTGCTAAGCCTATTGTCGAAGTTGGCTGGATGGCTGAATCCGTTGGAAACGTGGTGTCGGTAACAGCAGAAGAAAGTGCAGCAACATATAAACAAAGATTAGAATGTTTGTCACCGGAAGAAAACACGCAAACAACAAAGCATACAAAGGAGAAGAGAGGAAAATAAGCAGGCAGAGAGGCAGGTAGGCAGATAGCTAGGATAGCAGAGAGGTAGATAAGTAAGTAGCCTACTTATAAGCGAGCAATATCAACGAGGCAATTTGAAGTGCATATGCCGGCGGGATTGAGTGAGTATTTAGGGATCATTCCGATGATCCTTGAAAAACCAAAGCGCACAAGCACATTCACATGTGCACATGTGTGAGTTTGTATGGGGTAGTAGCATGGCGTTTGTGCAAGTAGAGCAGATGATTATGACAATGATGAGTAGGTTTTTCATGGTAAACACTTTTGATTTGCTTGCAAAAAAAAGAAAACAGGCAACCAGACAAGCAGAGGGCAACTTATGCGGTAAGACTTCAAGTGATCTTTTTTTTTTGAAAATGCATGAATGAATTTTGCTCGAGCGAAAATCTATACAAGCATGATATGCATGTGTGTATGTACAGATGAAAACAACGCTTGCAAATTGACAATGGATTAATGTCACACTATGTTAAAATTACTTTAAAAGAATTCAACAAAAAAAAAAGAGAAGCTGAAGCAGCGAAGACTGACGACACAAACGCACCGCCTTCAGCACTTATCTCAAAAAGGTGTTTTCTTAACGCTCTTGTACCAAATTCTCAACAACAAAAAATCTTGCTCTTGTATATTTTTTTCGAGACACACTGCCATGCCGTAAGATTTTAATCTGCTGCGTATTTTGTTTCGTCAAGTAGAAAATGTTTGAGAAATTAAAATGTCATCAAGATTGTCATCAAACGCCAAGGAGCAAGGCGGCATGCAGCTATCGCAAGCGAGCAGCGGTGATGTGTTCGTTGTGGTCGTCATCGCTTGCTCATGTTTATAGTTGTCAATTTTAACCAGATTTGGTCGCTGATAGAAATCTTGAAGTTTGACAATGTGCAGAGTTTACCGATGGTATGGTTGGTTAGGTTGGTGAGGTGTGTTGTAGACACTGGCCTGTTTGATTGGTGTCACTGTGGCGTGTGTAATGCCTTCACTAAAGAGAGCTTCGAACTGATGACATCATCAGTGATAGCTTTTTTTGTTATCAGTTGGAATAAGTGGCAGTTATGCACTTCACTTCGGTAGCGCATTTGACCTTGGTAGCAGCAGGCGAGGGTAATAAATAGATTAAATCCGAAATGGCCAATCCGTGACCCGTCTTGAACATTTTCTCGGGCATTTTCTGGCCATTTGCGAAAATTTTTCATATATGTGGCCCGCAAGATTATTTGGGTGGACTACCCCTGGATTAAATTATTGTCGCAACAGCCCATTTAACCGAGGCTTACACCTCGCTAGTTTAGAGTAATGCTTTATTTGATAGGAGATCGTGTAAAGGGTATCTGTATAATAGGCGAACTTCCCTTGTTAGGTTTCACTGAGGCCGGGCCCTTTTCAGAAAGTGCTTGGTCTGGCATCACATGCTTATATATAAAAATTTTCACTTTTTTACTTAACGCTGAAGTCTGCTCCGAGTGAGTTATGAATCAACGTTTATATAGACAGGTATTTATAAAGATGTTTGAAATCAACTATTCACTTTATTGTTGCTTCTGCTCATGTATCATTTTTTGCTCTATGTCACATGCGATATTTTCGATTTTAGATGGCAATGTATTCTACAAAAAACTGTTCAAAATTCTACCATCGACTACTGGTGCTACCGGATTTGCAAAAGTTGCACAGCTCTTAACCACACAAACATTTGCTACCGCTTAGTGGAGAAACTTGATATCGCTGAGAAAACCGCAGCATGTCACACCGCACTAAACACGATGGAACTACAGGCTTCTGGTATACATATCTGTGGTCATATGCAATAACGACTTAAGTCGAAAACAACTGTTTCGAGAAAATGCAATTCGAAATTTGAAAAACAAGTGTGCGCATGTGTTTTTATACCCTACACCTATGGTAATAGGGTATAATAACTTTGTGCGAAAATTGTAACGCATTAAAGGAGCCGTCCTAGGTATAGACATAAGTATATAGAAATGATCAGAAACACTTTCTCTATTGATTTCCGGTTGTCCGTCTGTCCGTCTGTCCGTCTGTCCGTCTGCGTGTTCGGAAAAAATAGAAAGAAGGAGTTGTCCGATTTGAACCAAATTTGGTACACAGTCACAGTGAACCTCGGGTTAGGTAAAGTGTTAAAATTAGTTAAATCGGTCGAAGGACACGCCCACAATGGGACTGTAAGTCCCACTACCTCGGGTTTTTTTCGATTAAATTGCTATAATTTGCCTAATTACTCATTCAAAAGAATAATACTTGGTATTTATGGTTAGGTGTGAACTCTCTGCAAAATACCAAAAAATGGGCGTGGTCCGCCCACTGCATGGGCGGCAACAATTTTCCGGTAAAATGGCTCTCAATTGACTACTTATGCATTTAAACGAATGAAATTAGGTTTGCAGGTTAAGATGTAGGTCCTAAATGCCATATTATAAAATGGGCGTGGTCCGCCCACTATATAGGCGGTAAGCTGAAAATCCTCATAACTTCCATAGTATATATACCAGAACGTCCATATTTGGACACTTAATTGCTGGTAAGAGTACCTTTAAATTTAAAAAAAATGGGCGTGTTCCGCCCACCGTGAAGGCGGTAAATTATATATATCGATAGAGTGTCAATATGTGCCAAAACAGTCCTATTAGGAATATCTTTTAGTTTGACAAAAATGGGCGTGCTCCGCCCACTCAGTTACTTGGTGTAGGGTATTACTCTGTCGGTGAAACCCGACTGACGCTTCCTTACTTGTTTTTAAATAACTTTTTTTCTGAGATGGGTACAGATACCGGGGTTTGAACAAAATATGCGCATCAACGTTAGGAATACAGTGGTAACGTCAACTCAATTTCGTCTTAAGTCGACTTAAGTCGTTATTGCTTTTAAGCAAGAAATTTAAAGAAAATATAAGTAAAATTTAAAGTAAAGAAAATCGCATTGCTTCATGAAATGCTTAAATACTCAAGCCAACAGATATTTAAATTTTGGAAAAGGAAACTGAAAATGCTAACAAGTAGCATGCAACCAAAGTGCCGCCAGCAAAATCAATAAGAGATATTTTAAATTATTGTAAAATTTATGTAAGGCTGGATTTCATAAAGTCTGTACTTTTAACTAAACATTTTCATTTAAAAAATTGTCATTTTGAATGTGAAATTTTAAACATAATTTTCTATTAATCATGAATTTTGTTGCTTTACCATAGAACTACAAACTATGCAACTTAAAATATATATTAAAATCATTGTAAAAAAAACTAGTAACATTTTTAACATTTTTACTAAATTCATTTGAATGCTTACTTTTCGCTCATTAAAAATAAGATTTGTTAATGCAAAGAACGAATTTCGTAAAACTTTCTTACGCACAAACTGTCAACTGCCAAAAGTGACAGCTGTCAAGTTTACTAATGCACACACTTACACACAGCAATAGATATACATACATGCACACTAATGCATTCTGTGCTAAATTCACTTCGAGAATTGTTGCTGCCGCCTTTTACAATGTTTTTACAATTAATTGCACACAAAACAGAAAAATGTTATTGTTTGACATTAGCAGAAAATCAGGTTATGTTTAGCTAACTTTATGCTTAGCCAAACAGCTGAGACATTCGCTGGCATGTTGTTGCGCCCGCGAGCAGGCGAAGAACAAGACAGTGGAGCAATGGAGGCGTTGTAGCGTAAAGAATTTGTCAACAGCGCATTAGCATATGCCCGATTCTTTTTGCTTCTCTTATGTTGTATTTTTTTGTGATTTTTAGCAAACAAAAGCATTGAATTGAAAAGTTGGGTTGTTGTTGTTTTTGTTGTGTAATGCGACTTTTTGCTTTTGTTTAAGCGTGTCAAACCCATTTTAGCAAAAATAATTGAAAGTGATTTGACAGCGCGCTACAAACGGTAAGCGGCGAGATACATTTCAGGCATTTCTGCGCGAAACGAAAGATGCCCGCACGAATTTTTCTTGCCATAGCCGGCAATCAAGCCAGTCCTACAACAACAATAACAACAGTGCGGAATTCGTTTGCTTGGTAAAAATCAACTTCAACTGCCTGCGAAAGAGTGTTGCCACCTCTTGATTTCTTTAGCTTATTGTGGAAGCGAAATTGCACGCGAGAGAAACAAAAATTTGCCATAATTAAGAAATTTAAAAGAAGTTTGGAAATTAAGCATTTATATTGAAGTTATTGTAGATTCGTATATTTCTTCCTGCTCGCCCAACAGTCCGTTCCTTTTCCGGAATTCATTGGACAACGTTCTTAAAATCGGTCCGATTTGATTCGAATTCAGCGGAATTGTCATTTTCGGTTTTATTGACGCATTTAATTACACTTCGGAAACAGCAATTTCGAAGCACTTCCGAACAATCTTTTTAATTCGACTCAAATTTTACTACAGGTTGTTTTACGTATTTCAGAACAGAGGCAAATGTGGTCACGACTACTAAGAAAATGTGTGAAAATTTCTTAAAACTCAATACTACCTAAAATTTTATAACAGAAATTTTCCTACATTAATTAATTTTAATTAAATTTATCATTTCTAAAGAGAAAAACATGCGCTTTGATATTATTGTACTATTTATTTGCTTGGATATTTCTGGCTGATTTATTATGTAAATATGCAATTTATAAGGAAAGACAAGTGAAAAAAAAATCATTCAAAAGTAATTTTTTATTATTTTCAGTTGGCAGCGCTGCTGTCAATCTGCTTGAACTTTTTTTTGGCTTCAGCTTACTACTACTCGTTCCCTCTTGCTGCATTCTTAAAAATATCATTTTATGAATAATGATTTCATTTTTCCCATAAAGTAATTTATACAAGTCAAATATGAATTTGGTATTGCTCGACGTATGAAAGAAACGCGTTAAGATACGCGCGCGATACGTATCTGGTCGTTGCTATCTTTTGCCTTGTGCTTGTCTTTGGCTGTATTTTTTTGCTGTTGTTGCATTTTTTATATTTCTGCGATTTAGAGGATTAGTCAGGGTATATATTGCGGTATGAGAGGAATTATAAAAATTCTTAAATATTCTTAAAGATGCGCGAGTTGCAGAGCGCAGAGCTATACGCAGTCAAGTAGATACATCTCGAGCGGCAAACAACAACAACAGCAAATTGTGTGTTGTAGAAAAATGTTTGTAGTGTTGTCACTGCTCTGTTGTTGCTGTTGTTGTTGTGTTTGACGCTGTGGCAAATAAAATGCGAGATGACAGTTTAATTTTATGGTTTGTCTGTGCTGATCAGTTTATGAGAATTTACGCTTATGATACACATACACATACATACATACTTATAATCAGAATAAAAATCCGCACAATGCAAAGGACTTTTTTTTGCTTGGCTTTAGCTTTTAATGATCAGAAGAGTTTAGTTCGAAACATTGATTTGATATTCTTTAGTAGCACAAACCTTTGGCAATTTGACAAAAATAAGGTGGGACTCAACATTTCGTGACACGCTGATATATTGGAATTATGAAAGGGAACAACATTTCAGGGCGAGCCTCACCTTTAGCTAGCTATGGCTCAAACTGGGCTGCATGCTTGAAGCAATTATTGAAGGAATTATACAGCAGCAGCTGAGAAAATTCTAAAATATATAAAGCCTTTTCTATGCACATTTTAGCAGAATTTTTTTTTTAAATTCGAACATAGAAAAGTTCTTAGTTTTAATGCTTCAATTCCTCGTATTTCTTAGAGCATAATTTTTTGATACACGAAATAATGCCAAAGTGCTTCCAAAATTGTCTAAGCCCAGATGCTTCCAGGTAGCTGCAGCCGCTACGGCTCATTGCGAGTATTGGCTAAAGTTCTTAGAAATATTTCTAGCGAGTATGCCTAAAACTTGCTTGGACAAATTATGACAGCTGTTGAATCAGCAATGGGCGTGCTTCCATTTTTTAACATCCCTTTGACTTATTTCGAAAAATTTCTGTCTACCCCAGCACTTAAGCAACTGTCAGAAAATGTAGCCTCATTTATTAACTACTCATGTCACACTATTTGACGGCCTGACGGACGAAAGGACGGACGGACTGCCTGGCAACCATAGACAATGCGCACATTAATCTGCTCAGCCACGCAACGCTGCGCTTATCAACAGATAATAAAAATATTTTATTCAATACTTTGCTACTTTTTTTTCATTTTGTCAACTCCTCTATGCAATAAAGAAATAAATAAAACGAACGGCAAAAAACAAAATGGCTACTTAATGCCTAATAAGCTGGTGCCAGGCAAAACAAAAACAAAAAAACAACCCTTTGATGGCAAGGAACCCAAAAACCCCTGCACGAGCAAGCATGTTAGTAGTGGAAATTGTTTTGACATTTAGGCGCATATTTTGAAACTATTGTGCGTCGAAAGGTACTCACATAGAGCTACAACACCCCTAAGTACACAAACGTAGTCGAACAATATGTGCAATAGGAGTTGTGGTAGGCAGCGTTGATAAATATCATTATGGAAAAGCATGTGCGAAAAATGCCAAAAGATCCAAGAGTAGGGATACGTGATATATCGATTATCGATATTTTGCAAATGTATTAAATATTATTACATATACGATAACTGTAAATGTGATATTTTTCGGTCAGATATAAAAACTCTGGATGTTAATATAAGCAATAAAATATTTTGAGCCTAAGTATCAAATACAATATTATATTCGTTACCTGTGATATTTTTAAGAATCGATACATACAAATCGAGCAATATCAATCAAATGTGTTTGGCACGTCACAGGTTTTATTTAGGTTAATTAGAATATTAAGTTTTTCATTTCTGATGTTCTAAAAAAATGTTGAGTATACGGCTTGTATAAGAAGCCAACCAACTCGAGACTAAAGCGCTCCATCTGGCAAGCACGGTTAAAGTTACGTGCTGTCGACGAACGACAGTTATTGCAGCTTTACATGAGCGCAAAAATAATTCTTCAACATTGAAAATTAAATTCTACACTAACAACATTTGCTTATGAATCTGTGATTGAGCCTGTCGCACGCTGCCCCCCACTACGTGCCTGTTCAAAATGCATGCACAGCTCAAGTGCGCGCGCGGCGGTGACAACACACCAAAATAAAGGGAGGGCAGGCACATTAAAAAATGATGCTGATTAGTTCGTTTGCATGTCTTAGTTAATAAGCATGACTGCTTTTCACCAAACTGTAAAAAAAACTGGAACAAATTTTCATAACTGCCTTGCCTGAAGGGTGCCCCTTAGCGCCGCACACAATTAAATATGCTTTAATAGTGAATGCCGCCATATTTTACCAGGCGGCTATAAAGAAAGCAGAATATTCGGGCATGAAATGCATGCAACCCCGCACCCGCGCAGTCATGCGCTTCCCTACCCAGCAAGCAAATAGGCCTGTGACAGCAATGACAGCTGCTTACGAAATGTCACAATAGCTGTCATGCTCGCTAAACTTTGACGTATTTCTCTCTCTCGCTCTGCTACCTTCGGCCGCTGATAGTTAATAGATTAAAGCCGGTCGGCCTGTTTCTAGGGCGCGCTTAATTCGCAGCAATTAATCATAAAATCACACAGCATTTAAATTGTAGCTTGACGCTACCGAACTTTATACGATTCGGGGCATAAAGCTGCAACCGACTGCGCCGCGCATAGTAACTGAAATTTATTATGCCGAAATTCAATTTGCATACCACAAAAAAGTTTAGCTTTGGCAGTCGAGCCGCACTGTCTTTTTAAAAACGGCTACTAAAGTCGTAAATCTAATAAAATATTTAAATGTTTGCGTTATGTGCATGTATGTATGTATTTATTTGTGCGCGTGTGTATTTTTATGCATGAGCCTGTTTGTGCGTGTATTTATAATTTATGCAGCGCCATCTTTCTTTATTTTCTTGCTACTATTACCACTACTACTACTATTACTACTACTACTACTGCCATGCCTACTTTGACTACTGCCACTATTATAAGCATCATCATCCCTGCAGGAAAGTTAGTAGCTGATTAATTTTATGCCGAATAATTTGTTGATGAAATCATTTATTACTCGGTAAGTGAAGTTACAGGCGTAAAGAGCTTGCTAAAGATAGTGTGCAATTATATCAATGCCATTCTAGACAATAATCGTACTCAACATAATTATAAAATCGCAAATCTTTCAGAGAATGAATACAAATTTGAACTGTTTGTTTAAAGAAAATGAAAAAATTCAAACAACAAAAAAAATTAAAAAGTCAAACTTAATTCGAATCAGATAGTAGTTTTGTTTATTTTCGATTCTTAATCATACATTGACAGCGAACGAACCTCACGTAACTGAGCTTACGTTTAATATTGGCCCAAAGAAACTGATACCAGATTCGGATTCTATAACTATTTTATACCTATTCTATATTGCAAATCTCTCCATAGATCGAAATTGAACTTCAATTCGTATGCAATTGAAATGTAAAACCCGGCAGTATATGCACTTTAAAATCTGCAACATTTCATGACATTTTTTGAAGACTCTTTCCTGATGGGGTTTTATGGCCACACTACCACTACAGTCGTACTTCACATTTGACATGCAAACACTTTGACTGTCATTTAAGCCAGTTTGGGCCATTAATTTAAATTCATGTGTCGCACTCTTTCTTTTTTTTTTGTCTCTGTCTTTTTCCCCTAAGGCAATTCTTTTCTTACTGCTCCCATTCCCGCACACATTACAAAAGTGCTACGCACACTTCCTTCCTACTACTATATGCATACACAAACATACATACATACATACATACTCGTACTACATAAAAGCTCAACGTTGCGTTAAGAAATTTTTACGAAATGACAGCATTTTTTCTTCCCATTTGCCATTTGCCGTCGCATTGGCGTGTCAGAATAAAATTTTTTCGGTATGGAGTTGCCGCAGTTGAACTCTGGCATTGCTGGTGCTAACAATGATTTATATACTACTTTTCCTGCTGCCATTTTAATTTAACTTTTGTTTGTGGTGCCATGCCATGCCATGCCAACTTGGGCTAGCGTTCGAGGGCTGTATGGAAAAAAGTGTCTGCCATGTTTCTCAGCTGCAATTGTCTGATTTGTGTGCTTTCTACATTTTTCCGCAGTGGTTATTAGCCAAGACAATACGAACTTCATCTTTTCTACATGCCAAAATTTTAATTGAGCATAACAAATTTTTAACATGTACTTACAACATTAACATGCACCTCATTTACTTTACAGATATTTTGAAAACCCTTGTTAAAATCCAGCGAACGTATGAAGTTCACTCATTCTTAAGGGGGCTCACACACATTCTGCACATTTTCGGAATTCGTCATATCATGTCGACAAACAGCGAAACGAATCGATTTTTCGGTTTGACAACAAACGAGCAAAAATCTCTGCGTCAAACTGTGCGGCAAAGAGAAATCTTGGAACTGATAGCACACTGACAGTTGGGTTTGGACTGGTCTGGTCCGGTCTGGTCTGGTACTTGGGCATTTACCTGCCACTATCGCTACAAGCGCTCGGCTTATTGTTCTATACAAAAAGTACAAATTCTAAGAAGGATTTACATGTGCAGTCAGTCAGTCAGTCAGTTAGACAGTTAGTCAGTCAGTCAGTCAGTTTGTCTGTATGTCAGTGAAACTGTTTGTTTAATTGTACGTCAGCAGCCAGCAAAATGCAAGAGCGGCTGAGTCTGACAACGAGTCAAAATGAGCGGCAAAAAGGCAATAAAGTCATCAATCATTTGGGAGATTTGCACAAAATCCCAAAATACCAAAGAAGTTTGCTTCAAATAAGGCAAATATTTTCAAGCAGAGTAGGCATAAAATATTACTAGAAATCACATTCAAGCATAAGCATGCATAAAGAATCTTTAATCACAAACAAAAAATTTAAGAAAATAGTAATTTGTTGAATTTTTTACTCCATATTAATATTATTTTTCATATGAAATATGTAATATTTTGTAGATAGAACTTGTTAAATTAGTCGTACCATGTTAGTTAATGAACGCTATCTATTATTTACACTTTACAGCGGATAATTGTCAGTGTAAGACGTGGTTAAACAGACAACATCACCTATAAAAGAAAAGCCAAGTCTCATTTTGAAAGAGAGAAATTTAGGAAAATTATATCTTTAAAGTTAGAGGTTCGTGAACAGCAAAATCAAGCTTGGACAAGATTTGGATAAAGTGCTGACTGAGAGTTAAGGCATAAAATTATGAAATTACAGTAACTATGATAAAAGCATACACGAATGATTCATGTCGTGACGTGCAATCAAAATTTTGTTGCAAATTCCTTCTTATTTCGACATTGGCAGGATTCCACAATGAAAAGCTTTTAAAGCAAAAAAAGCGAGTAAAATGTAAAGCTTTTTAACTCGAGTATCACTTGCACAAATTACCCCACTTACATTGGCACTTTTGTGGCAGCTAATTTCCCTACTTAATTCACATCTCGCGGAGCTCCCCAGTCAACTACTTTCCAACTGCAGTGGCGCACTTCCTTTTGTCGCTTCACTCTAATGACGATACTTTGCTCCTGCACTACAACTAATAAGAGTGGCAGCGCCATTAAAGTGCCATTAAAACAAGCATCCTTGCAGCACCAGTGGAAAGGGCAGTGTTGCCAGCGCTTAATAATTGGCTTTGTCGGCAATGCACTTGGCGCTTCCGCCAGAGAGAGGCAGCTCCTAAAGCGCTGTTGCAGCTTCATAATGACCCGCTGCCGCTGCACACACACACACACACAGACAGAAACAAAACAAAAGTTATGCAAAGTGCTAAAAAGCAGAAAGAAAGCTTATAATAAACATAATGAAACCGGAAAGTTGTAAAATGCTGGGGCAGTGGCTTCCGCTTCCGCTGTTGTGGTAACTATTTAAAGTATGTGCATACTTATAAAGTGAGCAACAACGAGAGAGATTTGTTTTTCTAAAAAAAATTTGCTAACTACAATAATGAAAATAGATTTCAAGCATTATTAATTTCTTCATACCTGCATATCATTTTAGATACCTACGATTTCACCGAAAATCGCTTTCTCTCAATATCGAAATAATATTTACACAGGATCACAGGGAAATTATCACATTTCCGATATCTGCTCGAGCGAGAAATGATATCATTCCATTGTATAAAGCGAGATTCAAACCTGAGCCTTCCTTTTTTTGTTATAGGAAAGTTTTTAGTTCCGTGGGCAGAGATTAGAAATATATTATATAGCATTTTGAGAAGATGTGTTACGATATTGCAGATTCTATGAAGAACATTGAAGTGGAATCGTTTCTGATTAACAAGATGATCGGTTCTATCTCTTTAGCATATCAACTTATGCCGATTGGTCTTGCGAGCCAGCTCTTACGACAAGCTCTTTCCCGAGCAATTAGTGCCGTTGTAGCATAAAAGAATTCTTACATTATAGCGCAGAAGCAGAGTTGCCAGTTAAACAAAAATAACTAAAACTTTGCTTGCCTTGAAATCAAACATGAAATCTGTAAAATTCAATTCAAATTCTGAAGAGCAACGCAATTAATTCGTACAGATTTTCGCACAATTCAATTCAATTTTTGCGGTTCAAGTACGACGAGTGCAATCAAGTTGAAGGTGTTAATGAACAACCTTGCTTGTGGTGTCGCCACACAACAACTTTAACAGCAGTGGCTAACAACAGCAACAACAGCAAACAGAGCAGCAACAATGACGACAATAACAACAACCATAGACTGCACAACAAATACAAAAATTGCATCTACAATTTTAGTGACAACACAAACAAAAAAGCACAATTTAACGACAACAACGACTACAACAACATCAACTACAGCAAGAGCAACAGCACCAGCAGCTCTGAACCAGCAGCATCAGCGACACAACGACAATCCCTACTGCACAAGAGCAGCAACCCAAAACGGCGTCTGTGTTTAATAAACACCAACAATGGTCAGATTGTAGTGAATCGGAGTGAGGGGAACTGAACTGAACTGGACAGAGGAACGCACTGTGGAAGCGAAGAAGCTGGCGTATCGGTAGAGGAAAAGCCAAACAAAAGCGCACACTCACACATATACGCATTTCGCAAGGCACAGACACACGGACACGAACACGAACACGCCGCACTCACACAAACACATGCACGTGCGCCTGCATACAGGAATAACAAACAAGCGCAGCGTGGCAACGCTACGAGGACTCCCTGAGGTGTGTTTTTCGCTTTCATGCAATTCGCACAACTACTATCACACGCACAAACACATGCACACACAATCAAAAATCATCAACACCAGCGCCAGCATTGAATGCAAGTAACGCGCTCACGTTGCCGGGGTCGTAGCCAGCGGGACTGACTGTGGAAATAAAATTATATATATACAACTTTATTGACAAATTAGTAGCGTATTTTTTTTACAGAAATTAGTTATCTACTGTAAACTGTCATAGATTTCACTCGCTTTTCCTTTTGCATGACTTTTTAGATCTTTTAATACATTTTGGAAAATAGTTGCAGCCACTGAAATAAATCGAAGTTTGATTAATTTTATCAAAAACAATTTCATATTCTAATAAAGAATTTAAATTATTTTGATAAAAAAAATTCTCTATGCTTTAGTTGTTGATATGTGCTTTTGAGAATCAAGGCCTTGGCAAATATTTGCTTTTGAAAGATCTATTTGCTTTTATTGATTTACACCTCAATCCCCTTAATCTGCTTTTGCTGGCTACGCAGCTGCCATGCTCTTGTCGTTCTTTTATTGTTGGAGGTGGTGTTTGTGTTGTCGCTGCCTGCAGCAAAATATTATTCACTTGTTTTTCCGATATGAAACGGAAGAAGCAGCATACTACTGCCATGCACCAACAACAACAACCACAACAACAAAAACAACTGCGCACTTGAGTGTTTTTTAATTAAAATGGCAACTCTGCAAAACGTTTTGCCAATTGCTTGCTTGGTGGCGGCAACTCTGCGCACTATTAACGCCATTTTGTGGCGTCCTTATGGCCAGAGCTTTGCGCTAGCTTAATAGCAGGAGGGCGCACAGGCGGCTGCAGGACATTGCCGCCCAACAGGATGCAGCGCAAGGATCTCAGCATTCAAGCTTTTGTGTGCGCATTATTAAAATGAGTGGCGCAATTTTAAAGCAATTATTGGTTTTTGTTCTGCTCGCTATTGTTGTTGTAGTTGTTGTAGCGGCAGCTGTTGTAAATTTAACAACAACAACAAAAACTTTGAGAATAATAAAATAATAAGAGGCGTTCTTATACTACATTATTCGTGCACTTGGCATAAAAACTTTTGCCATAATTATGTAAATTGATTGTAATGAGTTGAGATTGTTTTTTAGCCTTTTTAATGGCTGCGAGCCTCGGCTCGAAGGTGAAAACACATACCACAAGCCCCAGGTCATAAAAACGCAAATAAGGGCCATCTTGAAAATGATGTCGTAATTCGTTGCAGTGAGAGCGTGCGATTTTATTCGAACGTTGTCTTTTTTTTATAGTCATTGCTTGGAATCCTGTTTAAGGCGACTGTGAGAGTTTCGCTTAAAGGTTACTTCTGTTATTTTCTGTTACTTTTTTTAAAAGTATTTTATTAGTATTCAAAAATGCGAAATTAAATTTCAATAAAATCGGTGTAATAGTTTTACGACACAACAAGAAAAGGAACGAAATAGATCGAACAATTCTCTGTTATGAGAGCATGAATGAGTTCGAAATTTTCTTACACTAAACATTTTTTATAACAATGCATGTTTTTCAAAGCTCTTGTGCTGTAAATGCTCATCGATATCAGATTTCTTCTTAGTTCTTCTTTATGTTATGTCGATATCAAAAAAATTACATATCGTGTCTTTTCAAAGTGTTGACTGTATTCAGAGTATGAAAGCAACAATGCCACAAACAACTAGCAGCTCATTATCTACAATGTTGAGCAGAATTAGCATAGGCTGCTGAATATGCCAGCGATAACAGCTTCTATGGCTAACAATTTAAAAGTGTGCCTTAGACGTTTAAATCGCTCGATAATATAGTGATTTGTAGCGCATGAAAGCATGAAGATATGCCAACAATTGAACAAACAATGAGCTATGCCCGGCATTCATAAGCGACATTTATTATAATTTTATCGTGCAGTTAGACTAAAGCCTTTGGCGCGCTACAGACTCCAAGCTCATTAATATGGATTATCTTTCGGCTAGGCAACACTACGCTGTCTGTCATGCATGAACAGCAACAGTCAAAAGCAAGAGCACAACAACAACAACAACAACCACAAAAAACCTATATTAATAAAACAGACACTCCAACTAATGAACGAATTATAAGATAATATTCTGCTGTAGGATATTAAAAGACCTTTGATTAGGATTAAGCCAGAGAATCGAGTGGCGACTGTGACTCTGTCTCTGACTCTGACTGTGATTGGAACTGGAACTCGAACTGCGGCTGCTGCTGCTGCTGCTACCTGCCACAGACACAGCAAAACTTCAGACGGACGTTTTCAGAAATTATTTGTTTTTAATTAAAAAGGGATGACTGCAACGATTTGTCATTTTTTTAAAGCGCGTCTGCGGCGAACTTCTTGTGGAAATTATAAATTCATAATTTTATGAGTCTGCAGTCTAGGGACCATAATGTGCGTTTTGTTATTGTTGTTGTTATTATTTCTGATGATTCCTCTTCCTTTCGCTGTTGTTGTTGTTGTTGTTTCATATCAAAACAACACAGTGCCAATGCAAAGCAAATGATTATGAACTTGCGCATTTTGCTTGGAATATTGTCAATGCACATTTTTACAGCAAAGCTGAATTCGCTATTTCTATAAATCTTAATCAATCGAAGCACTATAATATTTATTTGAAAAAATTCATAAAAAAGCAATTTTTCGTTTAAAATCAATATTGTAAATTACAGTTACTTTCAATCAAGGGCCTTGCCATAAAATACGCATTTTCGTGAAAAGATTAGTTAAAGGATATTTGAATTAGAAAAAGTAGTTAATATACTTCCAATAGAACTTAAAGAACTAATAGAATAAAAGAACTGTTTCTCAAAAGCTCAAAAAATATAATGAAAACTATAGTTAAAAATTTGTGCTCCCACAATTTAAAAAGGTTCCAAAGCTTCTTTTGTAAGAAATTCTTTGTAACTATTACATTTTGGGTTTGTTGTTGGAAATATATTTTTACATGCAAATCGACTGAATAATGGTTGGATTTTACAATGCCTATTAAAATTGATATTAACATTTTATTAAGAAATTTCATTCTTACTGTTTGAAATAAGATTATATTTTAAAATGCACTACATTAAGTATTTCAATGAGGCGCAGTGTTGGAATCCTTTTAAACCTTCTTCACAATTTATTTCAAAAAGCACTGCAAAATCGAAACTCACATTTTATAATCTGCAAAACCACAAAATCTTGCTAGAAATAGTGTTGATCATTTTGCAGTTGATGCCGAAGATGAATTTGTTTACTTTATAAGAAAATACTTTTTGAGCTAAAAATAATTTAAAGAAAATTCTTTATAGTTCGAAAGCATTCAATGCCCACATGCATCTGCTTTGTGGCCACAAAGGAAATCTTAATTTCTTGAAGCTGCAGCATTTTAGCAACGGAACGGGTTCAAAAGGCCTTAACAGTTAGTTCGAGTTGGCGCTTCAGACCAGTTTAAGCCATTTTCATGTGGAAGTGAGGCTAGAAAAATCATCTGCATTAGCTGAGCTCTGAACTACAGGCTATGAACTATTGATGTGTGTCTGTGTGTGCGTACTTTTGGTAGCAGAAAATGGTATTTTCTTTAGTTGTTGTTGTGGCTGTGAAAATTGCATATCATTGGAAAGTAATTAAAATGTTATAAGTTATTTTTTCATGCGCTCAAAAGCAGTGATTTTGTTGCGTAGCTCCTCACTTCGAGCATGAGGCAAGTCTATGTATGTGTGGGATTTTGGACATAATGATGGATTCATTTTTTCGAACATGTTTTTTTGGCATGTACCTATATACTTTCTTGGTATTCGTTTTCTGTAATTTGTTGTTGTTGTATTTTGTTTTCTTTTGTACGACTTGAGTGGAAAGCATGTGTTCAGTTAAAGCGGCTCATATTGAAGGCATTGATTGGCAATCATTACGCGGCAAATTTTCAATTTGATTTTTTCTTGTTCTTTTTGCCATGTTTGTCTACATTTGTATATATGTATGTATATAACTCGCTTTGCTTTCTTGCTGGCAACAATAGCAGGCAAATTGTTTTTTTGTGTTTTTAATTGTATTTTGATTTTTAATTTCGTCTGAGGATTTCGTACAAAAAGTGCCGCCTTTTCAATTTATACTGTGAAATGAGTTAACAACTTAATTTGGAATTTCCTAAAATATGTGCTAGGAATTTTGGCAATATTTTCGGCTTCGATAATATGATATATGTATTGCGTGCTGAGCGCAGAGTTGCATTATAGACTTGTCTTTATTGTAATGCAATTTGGCAATGAAAACTCAAAGTAAGAAATAGTCCATTTTCAGTGGCACTGAATTATCAGATCATTATCAAAAAATTGTATTTAAAAATTGCCTGCATTACTAGCAAGTACTTGAAATTACATGCGTCTAACTGTCGAATTACACGGCTTTGTTCGACAAGTACTCCAGGCAGCACTTGAGCTGCTGCTGAATGCCGCTCTAGAATGCCACTTGACACAGCCACAAATGGCTTCAGCACATGTACATGCATACACACACACACACAACGACACTTACAAGTATGCCTCATTAACTACTTCACACACAATTTTGCCTTTGAATTGTAGCTCAAACAAAAATAAATCAAATTGCAATCAGTCGATTTTGCCCCATTTGACTTTTTGTTTGTTTTTGTTTATTGTCATACATGCACAGCTACACACACACACACACACACACACACAAACACTGGCTGCCACATGCACATAAACGGCGTTGACACGTGTCAAAACTTCCGTCAATTGTAAAGTGTTAAAGGAAATGCGTTTCTCGACTTGGGCCGATCTGCAAACTGGGGTAAAGCAATAAAAATCAGAGCAGGCAATGCTGTGGAGGCAGAGCGTCTAAGATTTGGGGGTGACTGACACCGCTTTTTGTTGCACATTGAATTCGTTCATTTAGATTTAAGGGAATATTAACAAGTTGAATAGTTGATATATGCGCGGAATGGATGAGTGTGAGCTTTGATGGCATCTTGGGCCAGCAAGTGTGATTCACATTAAATACACATCACCGAATCACTATCAGCAGCTGACTGCCGCAAAAAAGAATTTTTTGAAGTTTTCCCGAATTTGAAACATTATAATTTCTCCGAATCTTTTTATTTGGCCGCTTTTTTCTTCGTGATTTGAAAACTTTCTTTAAAAAGCAGGCTCGTAACCCCTCCTATTGTCGTTCCGTATAGTAGAGCAACAAAACTTGTTCTTTCTTTAAGATTTCAAAATACTTATCAAATATAATAGATATATAACACGTCGAAAAGGACGACCATTTCAAATAAATTTTTATCAAAGTCATGCTGGGTATTTGCAGCTGATCAAAAATTAAGACAGGAACACAGTTCATAATTCGTTTATTTGCCCAACACTTGCTTTGGTTGATTTTATGGCATTTCTTTTGGCAAATTCAAAAGCAGAAAGCCTCGCATACAAAAGCATAAGTCCGTAGTCGTCTGTTGTCCTAGATAGGCGCGATAACCTAACCACTAGTCTGAAATTGTGCTATAGTTCTTAAAATGTTTTTTCCCTAAAAGTTCAAGCGTTCCCGATTCATATTACTAGGCGATCCTATGGAATTTTCTAGCAACAAGAGATCCAAAAATACATATTCTGAAATTTGTAAAGTACGTAAAATTTTTTCTATCTCTAATTTCTACGCAATCAGCGCCATAATATAGGTTGCATTTGTTTGTAAAATCTTTCACCTTCTATACCAAATCTACGCATGTACGAAAATTTCGTTATAAACGTATTAAATTGTGCAAATAATTTAACTAAATTTTGCTGAAATCCATCTACTAAACTTAATTAACTCTTCGGCTTCGTTCCTTATTATACATATGTGCATTTTTGTTTAATATATTGAGATATGAAACATGCTGTAAATATTTGAATATTTTTCAAAAATTGTAAAACTAACTTCGAAGGAAATAAGAGCAAGAATTAATTTTGCTGTTTCTGTTATCTCTTTCCGGCTACCTAAACAAATAATTTTGTTAGCTTGACAAACAGATTTGCTGGCGAGCTATCCTCGCTGCTTACAAATCCGCCAGTCAACTGTTTGTTGACTTAAGACGCCGAAAGTCAACATGCTTCGTATTTGCCCTTTGTCATGGATCTACTGGATTTGCCGCAAAGATGGCAAATATTTTACAACGCACGTGAAAGGGTAACGCTTGCAGGTGTGTGCTAAAAATGGGAGTGAGCCACTGTCCTCAGACGTGGAAGAAGGAGCTCGCTGATGGGATTAGAGCGTTTGGTTTCGCAAATGCGCAGGCAGACTTCCGCTGAATTCAATCCGTTGACGTTGAGCCGTAAATGTGCTATCACGCCCACGCCGGCCCGTAGCGGGAAATCCGTCAAAGTCAGTGCAAACGCCCATACAACCAACATACGGCATGGCGCAGCTAGGAAGGATTTGCCCGGCTTAGCTACTAAGTTCAGTATTCGCATGTGGCTGCACTTACCTGTGTGTGTGCGCTTGTGTATCTTGAGGTTCTCGCTTCTGGCGAAGACCTTGCCGCAGCCGGGATGTGGACAGGCGAAGGGCTTCTCGCCCGTATGCACGCGTATGTGATTGACCAGCTTGTACTTGGCCTTGAAGGGGCGCCCGTTGCGCGAGCAGCCTACCCAATAGCAGGCGTGCGTCGTGCACTCGGGGCCGCCGACGTGCTCCACCGTCAGATGGGTGACAATCTCGTGCATCGAGTGGAACATCTTGTTGCAGCTCTTGCGCACGTTCGGCCCACCCGGCTGATCCGGGTCCACCCAGAGACACTGCATCTCCTGCTTGATGGCGGACGCCGCCGACGGCTGATGCCGCATGTAGCGCAGAAAGGCGCCCGCGCCCGCCGGATGCATGGACATGGCGTGCTGATGGTGATGCACCGACGGGAAGTTCGTGTGATGCTGCGCGTGATGTGCCGCCGCATACGGATGCGCATAGTCGGCCATGCCCATGCGCATCTGATGCTGATGATGGTGCGGATGGAAGGGATGATTGCCGAAGGAGCTGGTCAGATCCGGATGGTTGGCGTGCGTGGCGGGAAACGAGGGAAACAGCATGGAATCGGCGGCAGCCGACGAGGCCGACTGACCAACAAATTGGCCCGACGTGCTGGACGTCATGTAATCGTTGTCGCTGCGACGCGCCAGCAGAAAGTCCCGCGATGAATAGGAGCCAAGTTGTGTGTTGAAGTGGCCATATCCGGAATTTTGGTAGGCGGCCGCTGTGGCGGACGCGGACACCGGCGAGGCCATGTCACTCGAATTGCCACCCAGCGACATGGAGGAGGACATCAGTCCGGTGCTGTCCAGCTGTTGCTGTTGCGTTTGCTGCTGTGCTTGTTGTTGCTGTTGCTGCTGTTGTTGTTGTTGCTGTTGCTGCTGCTGCTGATGCTGACTGGCTAGATCGCTCTGCTGCGTCGGCGTGTTGGGCGACATGCGCAAGCCGTACGTGGCCAAATGATGCTGGCTCGGTGTGGGATCAATGAAAGCGTTCATCATCATCTTGTGGCCGGACAAGTGGGAACTGCTTTTGGCGGGTTGGGGTTGTGTGCTAATTGGTGGGACAATTGGTGGCTCGAAAGCCAAAAGGAAGTTGGCGGCTGCTTTTATATCGGCAGCAAGGGGATGTCTGAAAGGCAGTGCCTCAAGCAGAAGCGGTTACACTTCCAAGTGCGCACAGTCAACGGAATAACTGCGAATTGTCTTTGAAGTTGCTGGATTGTTCTTTCGCCCCCCTCGAGTGCGCTGCGTAAGTCTGGAAAATTCACAGCTGACAAGTAATAGTTTTTTGCTCTTAAGCGCCCAGCAGTGCTGCCACACTTTTCGTTGGCCTGTAAACTAGAGCGATTTTAATATTTTCCACTTTCCTATTTATGCCAACAGTTTAAAGTTTTGACATTTGCGTCACTTTTTCGTTAGGCTTTTAGTTTTTTAATCATTTGTTTGTATAATTATTTTCAGTAATCAAAATTTTTTTTGCAAAATTGTATTGCCATAGATCACTGCACATGAGCGCACACAATAGATTCACAAGTTTTCACTTTATTTTCGTCACAGTATTCCAGTGAAATTTGTTGTTATCAATTGAAATTTTAATTGCAAGAGAATTTCGACTTTCATTAAGATATTTTTTTTCAAATAGATTTTCGATAAAATCACGGTACCGACGAAATTTTTAGTTTTAGATTTTCCGACACGTTCGTAACGCGCACTATTTGTATCTGCAAGCGTGTCTAATTGCGCGCCGCTAAAGCATTTTCCAAAAAGGCGCCGTGCCAACAGCGACACACGCACACGCTTACACGCACTCACGAGCGCTAGCGTACGTTCTGCATTTAGCGTGTTAACAGCGGGCAAAAACAGCGCGCGCTCTAAACTTTCCGATACAAGATGCGCAGCAGGACTGAACTGACTCCTGAAATTCTATCTTGAAGATCTTTTCTCTCCGCCGTTGCGGCTGAGGCTGGGGCTGAAGAAAAAGCGCGCAGCACGGTGGTTGGTTTGCGCTGCAGTGGCAAGCGGCAGCAGAAGCAGCACTGGCGCGGCAAAGAGCACGCTGAGAATTGACTACGACGAATTGACGACGACGCAGCGAAAAGTACAAAACACGTTGTTGCCGGCGCACACGCTGCATGCGCTCTGTATGTGTGTGCAGCTGGAAGCCAGGCATATCCATATGCCACATGCAGCGGCAGCCGCTGGTGGTGCTGTGCCGTGCACGCCAAGAGTCTGTCGCCGCCTTAACAGCAAGCGTTAGAGGAGGCAGCTCCACTAACAGCCAACAGCCAACATGTGGTAGTCTCGTCTCAAAGCACAGCTGCCTTATGTTAGAGCAGTGCCACAAGCCGTGCGCGTTCGGTTAGAGTTCAGTGTGGTGAATTTGTTTGCTCGTGGTGACTTTGCGCGCAACCGGTTTCCGCTGTGCATAAGTGCAAAGAAGAGAAAAAATCAAAAATGGCTGCAGGCCGCCTGCACGCACGTGTGTAAGTAAGAGTCAACAAGAGAGCACACTTGCAATCCAATTGGATTTCGACTGCGTGACTGGCTGCGTCATAAGTCAGAGTGAAATAGCATAAGTTGCTTCGCAACGCCGAAGGTAAGAAGAGCAACAAACCTAACGAGGCGTTGCCCATTAGCAAAGAGTTATAAGCAGCTCTTTCAAACAACTGCCAGTTAGGGTCAGCCACTATACAGCCATGGGCGTACGAATCAGTTGATGAACAAGGTAATTACTTCGAAAGTCCAAAACTAAGAAATGAGAATATTTAATCAAATAAAAGCATATTTTTCTATGACTATGACATTAGATATATGCATTATTTCTCTGGTCTTAAGGACAGCTGCCGTTTTATGCGCCTACTTGCATACGCCCATGTACGCTGAGCACTAGCTCTCTCGCTCACTCTCTGCGATTGCTGATGCGAACAAAGAAATGGTGGCCGACAAGGCACGCAAAAGCGACTGTCCAATTTCAGCGCAGCTCAAATGCAAATAAATCAACGCGCAGTGACTGCCCATTCATTTTAAGGCCCCCTCTCACACTTGCTGAAGCAGCGCACACGCACACCCACGCGCATGCAGCGTTGTATTTGTGTGGGCGTATTCACGCATGTCAACTGCCTTTCCAATACACACATTTTTCACACGCGCTTCAAAAATTGATAAAAACATATCACTGCGTTGAAAATGGCAACGCTTTGATTGGTCGTTGGCTTTCAACAATTGTATGGCAACACTAACGGCTTTGGGGTTGCACGTTGCCTGTGGCCTGTGGCCTGTGGCTAGCTGCCATGTCATTGAAACAAACCGCAACTAATGCTTGTGATTAATCGTGCACGCTTTTCATTTGCGCATTAGTATTAATTTTTCATTTTAAGTTTTTACAATTTATTATAAGCGCACATTTCTTCACAGCTTTGCCTCAGTGGAAGATTTATGAGGTGCAAATTATTTGAACCAACAGGCACACTCGAGCGCTGCCACACTGCGCGCCACTTGCAGCACGTCCCCTAGCAAGTTGTGGCCACCGACGAGCGCTGCTGGCCGTTGACAAACAACGCCTCTCTGACCATGCTGACATTTGACAGTTTGCCGCGAGCCGCGAGCTGCGAGCTGTGCGCGCCGTAGGCTGTTGCCATATTGCTGCCACTTGTTTATTTAATTTTGCTATAATTTTCAATTATAACTGCACTTTTTATTTCTCATTCCTTGCCTCTCATGAAACATCAACGACTTTTTAGAAATTGTTTTGCCATTTGGCAACGCTTTTCTTTGCAGTCGACCGCTTTGTTTGTGTGTCGCCATATTGTTTGATTCATGCCGCTGTCAACTTTTTGACAGTTGCAAATTTCGCTTCAGCGCTGATTGCTTTTCGTTGCAATCGCAACGTGCAACTGCGTTCGTCGACAATTGTTGTCAGCTTGTTTGATAGTTTCTGACAAGTTTATTGACAACTTTATTATTGCTAATTGACAGCTGAGTGAATGTGGCAGATCGACAGAGACTTGTCATGTCAACGTTTGCCAATTAGTGTCAAATATTTACAATATTCCTATATTAACTATATTCTCATTCTTTTAAAAACTCAATTGATAAAGACATTTTGAAATTTTTTGTAAGCGGAAAAGGAAACTATAAAGCAACACTTGCATACATTTTAGCCTTCTAGCTTCCTTGTTTCGATCAAAAGTAAACATATTTAGATAGAACTCATAAAATTTGGCGCCTATAAATTATTCCAACTGCATTTTGCCTGTTTATTCAAATTTTTGAAGCTCTGTGGGGAAACTAGCTGTAACCATGCCTATGTTCTACATTTGAGATAGTTGTGTAATTTTGTTAACATACTATATGGCTATTAAATATATGTATGTATATGCGTGCTTGTATAATAAGAAAATTTTTATATGGCCTACGGTAATTTTTGCATTTAAATAATAATCTTTCAAACTCAATTTCCGAGCGCCTTAAGCACGCCATTTAGAAGCTACAGGCAAAGCAATTGCGCAACATTTCACGCTCTCATCTGATTGGATAATGACCGATGTCTTGGATCTTGTTCAGCAACCAGTGCCATTTCGCCTACGCGGAATGTTTTGCCACTCAATTCGATAACGAAAGTTTCAGCAAATGCCATAAAACGAGCCATTTCCTTAGAGTTGCGCACAAACAAATGCAATCTACCTACCAATCTACTCAACTTTTAACAACGTTTACAACACACCGTAAATAAGTGCAGCCGATGGATGCAGTGCGCGTGTAACTAGTAAATTTAAACGACTTTTATTTAACTGCAAACATTTTTATGGAACGCCATAAAAGCAACGAGCTGAGCAAACAAACGGACGGAACATGAGCAACAGACCGGAGGCCGGAGGATCAGCCGCTGCAGCGCGCCCAGTTGCAGCAGGTTCACGTCGCTTTGCGCCAAATACACGGATTAATGTCTTCATTCTGTCGTAAAGAACTGTGAATATCGTCGTAAAAGTCGGCCCATTCAGGCGATACCAAATCTCGCGCAAATGGGCGAAAGGCGCAGGCGCGGGCGCGAGTTGCGCGTGAATGAGCTACGCCGCTGCTGAGCTACGATAGACAGACCAGGGACCGCGTCGGCCAGCTGCTCTCGTCGCATTGAGCTGTAAGTGGAATTGTGGGCAACGCCGAAGGGCGTTGCTGTCCCTGTTGACACAGGCAATTGGTGTGCGAACAACTGCGCAGGCGCGCACTTGCGAATCACGGGCTGGGCTGCGCTTTGCGCCCGGAGGGCAGCAGCAGTTGCATGCGTTGGAGTTGGAGCTGCAGCGAGTCGGTACAATAAAAACGCTTGGAAATATCCGCGAGCCATTGGCGAATGTCATTCGCATGCATGAACTTGCGGAATTTATTAACGCAGACGCCATTTAAGACAAATGCCCGGAGCTGCCACATGGCGACGCGAGGGCTGCAAGTTGCTAGTTGCATGTGCTGGCTGCTCTTTCTTCTCGCAGCTCCTTGGCTCCTTCTTGACTTTTGTCTGCATATTCTTAGCCATTTTGCGCACGAGTAGCAACAAAGCACAAGGCGTGAATAGCTGACACAAGCATATAAAAATATTGTTTACGATTGCATGTGGCATGCAACTGCAGCAAGTAGAAGAGAGCGCAACTGTTTAATTATGCAAAATGCCTTTTGCGCTTGCATAATGAAATTTTATACATATTCGCTTTAATTAGAAAATGCAAGCAGAATTTAGTTATAAATGGTTAACAGAAAGTAGAAGGGCATATGTTAGAATATTCAACGAAATTATATTTATAGAAAAAAGTCCCTCAAGTTTAACATAACTTCAATTGTTAATATAAAACTGAAATAATTGCATGAAATTATTTTTTGATGCGGTGCGCTGAAGCCGAAAATATTGTTTTTTCATGCCGAAACCACTCGAATTTTTTGCTTTCAGAAAAATGTTTGTTCTTCATGCGATCTGAATTCATTTTTATGCTTATCAAAATTGGTATAAAATATGCACCAAATTTAGTTAATTTATTTTGAGTTATTTAAACTAAAAGCAACTTATTTTTCATCAAATATCAAAGATTATATTTAATTTTTAGCAGCGATTTAGTCTAAAAAATATCAAATGAAATATCTTAATTTAATGAAAACTTTCAAAACTTATAAACCGAAACTTCATAAAAGCTACTTGTCTTTTGCACTTATTTTTTATACAAGTCATATTTTAAAATCTTTCAGTTTCCATAATGAGTTTTGCAGGCATTTAGCATATGCTAAATATATAAAAATATTTGCTCAAACTTTTTAAAAATTACAATTTAGTAAATAAATGATTAGAAATTATTTAAGAAAGAATTCCAGCGAACCAAAAAAAAAAATGCCCAAATGCACAGCGCAAACTTTTTAAGTTGCACAGCGGTTGTTCAAAGTAAACAAGCCCACCAGCGGCTACCATCAGCGAAGTAGTGACGCTGACAACAACAACAAACACAACACCTTCCAGAAGTTGAAAACTTGCCCAGCAGTGGCCGAGATGAGCAGAATGAAGTGTGAATAGCTGAGCATTATTTCGAAGGCAAATAGAATTTCTTTGTTTATTTACAAATTATCAAAATCCGAAGTGGCTCGCGAAATGAAAAGCAACGAAAACAAATCAACGTTTAAATTAAGCAAATGCAGAAAAAGTATAAAAGTATCTATGCATGCGTAGAGTGCATCTGTGTAGTACAATGCAGAATGTCATAAGCGTGTGCAGCATTTGCTATAGAGGGAAGCAAATATTGTCTATGGTTAAATCACAGGCCGGCAAAATTTGAACGACCTTCTACAGCAGAAATCCAACTTTTTATAGTAGCTTTGCACATGGAATATATACATCTATAAAAGTCTTTTGAAAACCCAACTTTTCAATTTTAGTTTAGAAACTCTCGAAAATCTGACGTCAGGGGAAAATTTGTAGTACATATTTGGATTTGAATTCAGCGTGTCAGATAATGATTTATATTATTCGCTATACTTAAGCTAGCCTTTAGATGGGTAGAAGGCATGTGACCCCTACGCCCCTTGTGGCATCATATACAGAGCCTTTAGATGGGTAGAAGGCATGTGACCCCTACGCCCCTTGTGGCATCATATACAGAGCTTTTAGATGGGTAGGAGGCATGTGACCCCTCAGCCCCTTGTGTTATCATATACAGACTGTTGCGTGCGCAGCTAGTCTCATACTTACTCTAACGGTATGAAAACAAATCAGCATGTCAGCGCCGCCTTCCGTCAGCTACCGTCAGCCGGAGCAGCCAACACGGCTGTGCAACTAATTCCAACATTCAGCCGTTGCTTGCGCCAGCTTGCTCTGTCAATTGTGCAACTTGTTGTGTTTTTGGTTTTTGTTGTTGTTTTGATTGTGGGCCTGTCATTGCATTTTCCAAGCGCAGCGTTCCAATTTTCATTTAATTGCGCCGCATTTTGAACAGCAATTGCCACTGTATATTGTATTTTACGCAATATCGGCCGAAACAGGAAAATTCAAATTGAAAAAGAATAAAAGAAACATGCAAATGCCCTGGAAGAGCAAAAATATTTATAGACAGTGCCATGTCACGAGCGCCGTGAGTAGCACTTGTCTCACGCTGCGCAAATGCGAGCCGGAGCAGCCGCTGGCCTCCTCGGGGATTAGCCTGAGTGCCCCTCCGCCGCCATGCGCCGGCAACAGCGTAATTTTGGCCATTTTACACTACTCCGGCTTTTGTGTCACTTGGCGCTGTGCCGCACCGCACCGCATGCTGTTTGTGCCTGCGTGGCCGTGTCAGTGAAGATGTCCTCAGGTTATGCGTTTTTTCGGTTGCCTTTTTTGAGAGACTCACTGCAAATTTCGTGAGTTTGTTGTTGTGGCAGTGACATGCTTATTAAGTTGTCTTGCATACGCTATTGGCACGCACACATACACGCAACTTACACACACATACTTAAAGGTGGGCGTGAATTAATAAAGAATTCCAATTTTTATGCTTGATGGGTCATACTTTAAAATTGTGCTTTAATATTGGCTTGTTAGAAATAGCCTTCATGATTTTAGTCAGTGAGCGTCTCGAGCAGCTTAAAATCTTATTTTTAAAGAAAAATTTACTTATGTACGAAAATTCGCATTTTTCTTCAGAAAAGCCTTTATTTTATAAGCTATATATTAGGTTTTCGAATAAAGTTTGAAGCTTTGGCCAAACTTTTGACCACTTATAGATCGAAGCTCAAGCTTAGCCGAAGCCTCTCTTTTTGGCCGAAAGTAGTTAAAACCGGAGACAAAAACTTCAGCAGGACACTAATTTAACAGAGTCGGCGCCATGCTGCCCACATTTCTGGCGCTACGTGGAAAACTGAGAACGGCAGTCTGTGCTCAATTTGCATAACGTTAATCGTAAAAGTTTAAACTGTCAAAGAACTCAATAAAAACAACATTAAAAGCAATGTTAAAAAAAGTCATTAGAAAGAGTCAATTTAAAAAGAGAAATCTTCGTCGATAATTTGTGCCATAAAAATTATAGCACATTTCAAAAATAAAATAAAAGTAAACATTTTACACGTTAGCTTGGTTTACGTACAGTTACGTACACACGAAAAAAGTAATTTCTGCACACACACACACAAACACGCCGCACTTTTTGAATGCCCAAAATTGCATTTAGTACCGCGAATTAACTTTTAACCTCACCCACAATACGCCTCTGTAAGTATGCCGCCAGAGTAATAAACGCATTATTATTGCCAAAAGCGAAGGATGCTTCTACCCTGCCATAAGATGCGAAATCGAACGGTCCTTGGACGCGCGCGAAATTCAATGAGTCAAAGCCGCGCCCTGCAATCTTAGGTAAAAATACCTGCTAATAAAAAATAAAACATTGCGAAATCTGCTATTTGCGACGAGGGCGTAATGTCTCGCTACCTAGACTAAGCCGATTACACAAAGATTTGCGGCCCACCAGCAGGGACACGCATCCGTTTCCGGTGGGTAAGCATACATAGTTTAAAAGTCAATTTCTTTATGACATGCAGAAAAAGAAAATTTCGCTTGCCTTTGCCTTTTTTGCGAATTTTATGACACTACCGAGAAGAAGCAGCAACACTGCCAGAGAAAGAAGAAGAAGAGTGGTAACTTGTCACATGCCAACAATTTGCAGAAAGAAACTGTAAATCAAAATGAGCCATCATAAAATCTAAATGACCCACATAGTGCAAGGAACGTGACAAGGTCACAGCAAACACTTTTATTTGCATGCCATAAAAATCGAGCCATAATGGGCAGAGCAGCAGAGGAAGAAGATGCGCAGTATCCTTTTTCCGTGTTTCACAGGAAAATCGTGCAACACGACAACAACAGCTCACACGAAACTTTGATTTGTGACTGGAAAATTTACAACTTTCGACAGCACAAGGACGACGAGCAGAGCGAGGAGCGCCTCTTTCTCGCTCGTCAAAGGAAAACAGCAATGGGAATATGGGAATGGCAACTGTGAGGATGTCATAAATGCGTATTGCGCTTACTTTCTGACTTTAAGAATGCAGTGCCAGCTTAGTTTTAGCCGGACTACCTGTGGCCAGAGTCAAGACCTGCGCAAACATGCTCGGAGTAGCGGAAGCGAACAATGAATGGTTGACTTTTGTGCGCTGGCAATGGCAAATGGCAATGGGTGTGCGCCCGCCTACCAAGAATCAAAAAGTGATTTCTAGCCTAATTTCACTTTTGGTACATGCTCACACCTTCGCAGCGAGGAGCGCACAGTTTAGACACTTAATTTATGAGTCTTGGTATGAAGCAGTGCTTCCCAGATGTATAGCACCGCAACTCATGTATTTTACTGCTATCCAGACTACGTTCCATTTCTTCTTATCGGTTATTTTATTCTACTCAGGCTGGATGCAATTTTTTTCAATTGGCATCCGTAAATCTTGGAGAAGATCTCCAAATCTCCAAGATCTTTTCTTTCATATGAGGACCCGCTCAGTCAACTATAACATATATTGTGCTCTCGGTCGGATTTAAACAATGTGATCAGAAATTAAAAGTTTTTAGGAATGAATCTATTTTTGCACGGCTAATTTTGCATGGCAAATTTGTAAGTGTACTTTTCTAAATTTGATGCCATTCGATTCTTTTGCAAGCTGTTTTTCACACACTATTATTTTGATTTAAATGAGTTGTGAGCTGTAATATGTTATTTAATCAAGCTTTTTATTAAAAATTTTACTTATTTTCAATTATGCAAGCTAAATCTTACTCTCTTATTCTCTTTGCGCTCTCAAAATATGTAATAATTCTTATTTGCCAAAATTATATATCTTAAATAAATTGAAATTGAAAATTAATATTATTAAAAATTTTAAAGATGTTTTAAAGAAAAGTAGCAATTAAATTTGTTTAAAACAGAGTTGCATTGCCAAAGAAAAATATTAAGATTTCACAAGCCATTTTTGAGTGCAAGCGCAGCAGTTGGGAATCGCTGTCGTAGATAAGTTGTTCTTAGCATAAAATTTGTTTCGTTTCGAAGAGCTCGAGCAAAATGTTGCAGGTAACGCCTATCTTTGTTGGCAGATTGTAAATTATTTGCTGTTGCTGGGCAATTCCAAATAAAATTGCATTCTTGTTGTGCGACTAATTATACGCACGTTTTCCAATAGAGTCTTCAACGTGGCAGTTGAGGTTGACTTTTTCGTGCCTTTTTTTTTGGGCTAAGAAAAGTCAAGTTATTGGCTTGCCTCAGTTTTGAGTGACTTACCTGAACGCTTGCCAACTTGCAACATGCTATCGTTCCGCTCGCTGTCGTTCCTTTGAATTGTGCGTGCGTTTTTGTCAGCTCGCTGCTTTGCGCAAATTGCCGTTCACATTGTGTGGCAATTTGAGTGACAAAATTGTTGGCAAGGACGCGCTCGTAAATCTTTTTTGCTGCAATTCTTTTTTAGTTGTTTTAGTTTTTCCCCGGAAAATTGTGTACCAAGCAACTCTTTTGTTGAGCAGCACAAGCATTCAAAAAGGGTTCAGCTGTGAAAATACAGAATGCATGCAATTCGGGAAATGGTATGTTGTCAAGAATGTGTGCCAAATATGGCTCATAAATACGTACATTAATTGCTTCGGCAGAGCCTAATAAACGGAGTTTGCTGCTCCGAAACACTTTTTAAAATATCAAATAAATCATTAAAACTATTGCTTCAAGAATCAAAGAAACTATTAACTTTCTGTTGAGGCATACGAAAACTAAGAAAATGTTAAAGTTCTGAGTTTTTTCAGGCTCAAAGTGTCTCCTAAAAATTGTGAAACAGGTCGAATAGAAACATATATGTACAAAAACTAAGAAAAGGTTATTTTAAAAAAGCTCAGAGAGGTTTCAAAAAGCATTTATTATATCTATCTATCACACTCTTTAAGAACTATCTTTATAAAGATCTCACAGAACTGCAGCTTTCCAATGAGGTTGCTGCTAATATTTTCGATATTTATTTACACAAATGCCATTCAAAAACCGTTAAATTTATAACCAAAATTTTGTTTAAAAAAGTGTAAAATATTAATCATAATTTGAAAAAATAATTGGCGTGGGAAGGTTCAGCATTTTCAACACAACGATATGCTAACAACCGGAAATAGCGCTTCATTGTTGTTACACAATACCTTCTTACAAATATTTTCATAACTTTTGGTGTATGCCAATGGCACAAAAAAAAATGTCAACGTCGGCTTTTCAGTCGCATACAAAGTTATCTGATCTCACATAAAAATGAGGTTCTGTTTCAAATTTCAACAAGACGCACTCACAGATACACTCCAGTGAAAAGAATCAAAGTTAAATTATTTGAATATTATGTTGATTATGGCACCAACGCGCAGTCAGAGAGAGACAAATCCATTTCTTAAACGAGCAACAAATATAAAAATATTATTTGATAAATGTTATGACCAATTAATAATTGTTAACTATGCCAGGCGATAAAGATCTCGAGAGGCATTAAAACGTGCAGCAGACACACACACACACACACAATACCTTAAGGAAAACTTATAAAATATGTGGAAAAACACAATAGCATATTTGGGAAAAATAACAGATAAAAAGTAATTTTTCATATGAGAAACAACAACAACGCCTAACGACGTACGATCACATTGGACAAAAGGGCTGCAAAGCTGCAAAAGAGCACTGCGCGTTGGCGGCCACGCCGGCGGCTCTTCAGAAAACAGTTCCAGTTACAAGTCCACAGCAGATACAACAACTGCATCTGTATCTCCAACTGCAGCCGGCAGGTAAGCGACGGCAACAACACACTCCAGACACGAGTGGACTAACTAATAAAATTGTAAGACTACTTTTGGTTGCTCCAACAAACACAACAATAACAACAGCAGACATCAGGAATAAAACCAGCTTGCGCCCATATGCATGTGTATGCGTGGCATGCATAATTTGTAATCAATAAAAACGACAACATCAGCTACAATATCTATAAAAATCAAAAAATAAGGAAGAAATGAGCATAAAATGTCGCTTAAATGCGTCTGATGCACATTTGGAGATAGCGACCGCGGCGGCTGCGGCGTCCAAAATCAGCTTGTTATGCTGGGAAACAGGCGCTGAAGGACACATCGCTCATCGCTGATAATTAGCTCAGCGAGAATTATCTCGGCAACTGATGTAAAACAAAAGCCGCTATCTTGTGCTTAGTTTAAAAAAAATCTACGAGATACAAAAATGTGTGGGATTCTTATGCGGCATTCAAGTGTAAACACGTGAGTATATTTGGAGGATGAGTTTTTGATAGCATGGACGAGAGCTCTGCTGCTACTATGGCTTGTTCAAAGTCACTTGGGTCGTTCAGTTGCAACCTAAAGTGGAACAAAATTTATAAAATTTGCCTTGTGCAGTGGTGAACTCGGCGTAGAAATTTGATCATATAAAGCTGAAAAGTTGCCGTTGGCTTATTAATACTTTTGCATATTCTAATGCATTGTTTAAGGACTCTCAATCGAAATTCGCTGTGACAGAATTTGCCTGTGCAATTTTGAAAATTCTTTTTTTCTACTGATAGTTTCATATTCATTCAGATGTTTTCTACTTTATCTGCAAATTTTTGCGCTCCTTCCCTATTTTTAACAGACAAAAGTATCTTTAACAAAATCTGTTTGCTAAAAAATAGGCAGGAGTTTGAATATCGAAATTTTTAATATATTTCAAGACATCATACAAAAAATATTTTCAGTGTTGCCACTTTTTTAGTATAAGCAATACTTGTTTGTTGCCTTTTCAAATATCTCAAAGGCAGCGGCTAACATTTGGATCTTCAATTGCTGTTATTATCTCTAGAGTCTATATTTGTTATGATATTGTCCTTCTGCTATACAAACACAGGCGTATCAGTTGTTTCCGATACTTCATAGAGGCTCTACGCACAGCGGGGGTGGCAGACCCTTACAATCTTACAATGATATGCTTGATGGCAATGCAAGTAGCTGCTTTGCAGTTTCTTGTTGCTGACACCTTTTTCCTTTTCCTCGAAATAGCATATCTGCAAAAATCGAGTTTTCCTCAAATATTCTAATCCACTAATTAAGGCTTAACGGCACTTGCTAATGGAATTTCCACAGAGCGGCGCTGGACTTCGTCTTGGCTCTTATGACAAAGTAAAGTGTTTCAACTGTAGCTGCATGTAATTGGATTTAGTCATTGTCTGGCTGAGGGGGTGTGTGTGTGTGTGTGTAACTAAGATCGGGTATTTCGAAAATACAGTTGAATTTTGCTGCCTTTTGTTCGAATTGGCATTTACAGTTGCTGCACTAATTTGTTTGTGTAAAGCAAAGCGTACCCCCCGAAAGGGTTGCTTGCCATAGCGATATGTGGACAGCAATTCCCAACTTTTTATTAGCTTACGAAACCTTTGTCAGACGCCAGTGTAAAGCGGCGTGACTACTCTACACAATTTCTTCGAATTTTACAAGGGTTCCGTCGAAAAACCGTATAAAATCTCTACCACCGCAACTCAACTAATCCAGTTTAACATGACATTAATAATAATTATTAAAGCAAGATAAACATTCTAAACCAAACGATGTCATTAATTTACGCATAAAATTTTATAATTTATGATAGCGAACGCACAAACGCCACACCACAGCGGTGCAGGGCAGAGACCATGAATGCCTGAGATGCCCTGGCAGAGTTGGCCATAACGGCTCAGACAGTTAGCCTGTTAGCCAGTCAGTCATTCAGCGGCACAAAGAAGGCTCGCAGCCTCAATACGGCTCAATACTTTAATAACATTTTGAGGATGGTCTGTTGGTCCACCGACTCGACTCGGTCGGTCCGTCGTCGCTTGATCCATAATTATGTCTACGCATAAAAATCACATAAATTCAAAGTATAAATACGAACAGAATACAAGAGATGACAACAACAAAATTGAAGTGACCGCATAATAAATGATGGCGCTTAAAATTTAAAGAAAATTTACTTGACAAAATTAAAAGAAAAAAAAAACATGAAAGAAAACACAGCAATGAAAATAACAAAAAATGCCGATGCACAAAGAAATAAAAGCGCCATGGAAAAAGAAACCACCAAAAAGGCTTACAACAGTTCGAGGAGAATGAGCGCTCGCTTTGGGAACTGCAATGATCAAGGCGGACAGTGGCTACATACTTACTTCAACTGACAGCTGCAAGTTGTGCCTGTCGTAGGGTTGTCGGCTTTTGTAGACTGCAGTCTTTAGCTCAATATGAAAAGTCGACAATCTTTAATATAAAATTGCTTATTTTGTCTGAAAGAAGCAAAATACTGCGTCACTCAAATGATATACAATATTATAATTAAAAACATTTTACAACAAATTGTGAGTACTTCGAAAAAGAACTGTTGCTAGTTTTATGCCGAAGTATAGTAGCTACAAAAATCACTATATATCAGAATATGTATATGACTGCTGAATATGACTTTGAAAGAAATTTTTTCGCTAAAAACTCCATATTTTCATTAGATAACTTCACTAAGACGGCAACACTGTCTGCACTGCCCAAAGTAGCTTCGGATGCTACTTACACACGCAGAAGAGCAGAGACTGTGATCAGGTGGAGGAGTGCAGCCGGACTGACTGGACGACTGTGCCTTAAATCACGCGTCGGCATGATTAACAATTTAGCCTCTACACTACACTGCAAATTCGATATAATGATTTAGAACTATCGAGGTTGCTCGTTGTTGTTGTTGTTGTTGCGACTTAAAACTTAACACTCTGCACGACTTATTTACTTGACATACGAAAGTTTTACAATCATCATTGCTTAAGCCATAATTACTTAAGCATTTCTGCAGCTCTTCATCATTTTTTAGTCAGCGTCATCGTAGCAACTCAACCGCCACCATTAAAAATGTGTGTTTATGACTGCGGACGAGTTCGCCAGCGGAGCACACCTTCTCGCACTGGCGCTCGCCTGTTGCTCATGGCTGCGCTGTGGCCGGCTCATTAATGTCCATCCAGCCTGTCGTTTAGTCACTGCCGCTCGCGCACGCTTGGCCTTATTCCCCTAAAAAAGAAGCAGGAAAAAATGCTCGTACTGGTTTGGTGTGCCTGGTTATCCACATTTTTAATTTACTCTTCATCATTGCAGTTTTCTGCCTTAATTTAGTGCTTTCCATTCGGTGCAGTGCAGCTGGCTTGAGTCTGCAGACACAGCTGCTTAGGCGGGAGTTTAGTGCACAAGGGCATCTCTAATTTTAAGCCACATTAAATGTATCTAAACTTCGAAAACATCATCTGAAATACAAAGTGTGCGCTAGAAAGATATTCAATTTCGTTTCCAACATTCAATTTATTTTTCAATTCCATATCCTTCTTTTTAATTGGTTCAAATTTTTTTTAAACGTTAATTGACAAATTCGATATCAAATTGATTACTTTGTGATCGATTACTCGATTAACTGCTATTAAAAATGAGAAATCCGATTTCCTCAATTTTTCTGAATTTCTATGCCCATTCTTGGTTTCATGGGTTGGGTCTCGAATCGAGAACATCATTTCCAAGCTTAAGCCTAAATTTTTAATTCGAAGAGTTTTGAATTTTAATAAAGCATTGCCCCCTCAGCTGATTTTTTTGCCAAGTGTTTGTAATGGCCCACACGAACGCAATATGTGCTCGGCGACAGTTAAGCCAACCGCTCTTGCCGTGCGTCTTGGCCGCATTCTACCTCGCTGCTGTAATTTATTGCATTGCACTTTTAGTAAGCGCCTGTGCTTCTTGTTCTGGCTGCACTTTACGAGTAGCTCCGGCACTAGTGACGAAACGTTATTCACTCATAATTCAAAGAATTATATGGCAGTGTAATAAAAGTGATCTATAACTTGTTTATTTAAGATTTCTATTAACTTGTACATATATTAAAACGAAATAAAGATATTTAAAAATATACGTGCACTTTAAATCATATAGTCAAACATTATACACCATGGGGTATATAGCATATAAAATGTGCCCATGCAAAACTAAATTTTTATATTGCATACAACATTTAAAAAGTTCTCCACATGTTATATCCTGTAACATAATTATGCATAAATTTATTAGCACTCAGTCGTCAACACAACCGGTCTGTAATTGGCACTATTCATATTGATTGGTTTTACTACTGCTGGTGCTCTCGGACCAATCTCGACTCGAGAGGCTCGTCAAGTGGTGCAAAGCATATCCACGAATTCTTACAGACAGTTTTATACACTGATAGTTCCATACATATGTTGGATATGATAGCAATGTATGTATGTATGTATAATTAGTATTTAGATATAGGTACATATATTGAATCAATGAATATGTTTTATCATACAAACATTGCTAAGGTGAGCCTTTAGTTAAGCTGCACATGTTAGTCGGATTCTTAATTCATAGATATTCATACATATGTATATATTCGATTGGATAAATATTTTTCAATTTTTGAGAATCAAACAATGATTGTATAATGAAATATATTATGCTGTATTGCTTAAGTGAGTTTTATATAACGAAACATATTAATACCTTCCAGACTTTTCTGTATTAGTCGGGTGAGTTTCAAATAGCCCATAAGGATTTTGTCAGCGCAGAGTCGTCCAGTCCGATGGTGTGGTGGTTAGCACATTCGCTTACTACGTCATAGGTTCATGGTTCAACTCCTACGTTTCACAGACTTTACCACCAATGCTTCTATTTCGAGTAATTAGTCGTTTAGAAATTATTAAAATTCACATTAAAAGTCACTGATGAGGTTTTCTGGCAAAAACCGAAATAGCTATATGACCTGCCCATGTGAGCAATAATTCTAATTCTTTGTTGTTGTACACTTAAAATTGCTTTGTTTCAGAACAGAAATAGACAACTAAGTATTGTCATTTCTCTTTGGCAAGTCAGTCCGAATAAAAACTATTCTTTCTAACATTCAAGCTGCCGAATAAACATAAACTCGTATAATTTTGATATAATAATGCGCTATGTTAGTTTAGATTCCCACTTTATATTTTCTTTTGGCCAGCAAAACATTTAAACCATTATCGTCGCATCAGCAGTAACATTTTGCGCATAGCCGGTGCACTCGGGAATGAATACCTTACACCTTCACAAATAAATATCACAAAAGTGTCATCAAAACAGACAAGCAACATGCACATTGCGCCGCTCTCCACTCGTCCGGCTGGCACACTCCACAATCCAACGTTGTGTGAAGGTTGAACGGCGAACGCTCGCTTGACACTTGACGGTGGATCGTGGTCCGTGCGCCTGCGCCTGCGCAACATTTTAACAATTTGTCGTACAAGTGCCTTATCTTGTCGGCATTTAGTTTTAATGAGTTTAACTGCGGTTTTGTCACAATGAGACGACAGGCGGAACCGAACAGAGATAGAGATATGTACATATGTCTGCGCCACGAATGAGGGGAACGTGCGGCCGACTGCCAACATAAATTTTAAGTGGCGTGTGAATGTTTTCAAGTGGAGCGTGTAGATCGCTCACTAGTGTTCTAAGTTCTGGCCTAGTGGTCTAAGTGTTCTTATATGAAATCTGAAAATTATCAGATGTCTATTTTGCATGAGCGTAGATATCTTGGAAATGTGACATATTTTGATTGCATAGAAATTATCCAAAAAGAATAGTGCAGCATTATTTTTTCAACTTAAAGTATCGATGCCTACTTAGTGCGATGAAAGATGCTTCGGAAACGATCGGTTGCAGTCACATGTGAGATGGACCAAACCAACAACAGCTCCATCTAATTGCTTTATTTAGCCGGCAATTGAAGGCGTTAACTGATAAAAATGCGCACACGCCACATACGCGCCTCAGGGCTCAGCTCGCTGGCAAACTGCTGGCAATTACCTCGCTAAAAGCGGCCTAAATGAAGCTACTAAGCCGCCCGGCCCGGCATAGCACAGTCGCAACGGACAGGCGAACTGTCCGCCCTTTGACGCCTCAAATTATGGGGTTGCCGCCTTCCTAGCGTGCGCCGACGAGCAGCCTGCGCACTTTTTAGCACTTTTACGAAAATTTGTGGCTGCTCTGCTCCTCACTTCAAGAAAAGTGGAGTCGAGTTGAGAGCGCAGACCAGCTAAAGACCACATCAATCACTTAATTAGCCAACACGTAGCCCTCGGGCTACTCCACTCACACAAAAGGGCGTGTCCGTGCAGCCCTGCACATTGCACTTGTGTGTGTTTTCTGTTGATTAATTAAATTTAAAATATGACTTCAGTTCTGTTTCTTGAGGCGTTTTTCAGTTGTGCTTCACTTCTTCAATGCGGCCAAAATTAATTTCATTTTTCTGGCATTGTGTTAGTCTTCTCTTCTTCTCTTCTTCTCTTTTTGTGATTGCTGCAGTGTTGTGGCCTTTTTCTTTTTTGCTGTTTTGCTGTTATTGTTATTTTAAATTTCTCACTAGTCCGAAATTCCACACAATTTGTTTGGAGTTGCTCTTCCTTGAGGCTAGTTGCATTTTGAAAAATATCTGTTTTCATTGGAATTTAAATGCATTAAGTGTAGTTGTAAGAGAAAACACCTGTTTTGGGTCAACACGGTAAATTAATTAAAATTCTCGCTAGATTGATATCTGGCAACAGAAATTGATGTGTAATAAATGGCAAGACACTTTACATTACAGCAGTTGATTTTTCGAAATCGAAATTATAGATACATATGTATGTTTAATCATGATGGTTCCGATGTAGGCCTGCATACTTTTTGTGCGATTATTAAATAAAAAATTTGAATAAAAAATTTTATTAAAATCAATTATAAAATTATATAATGGTTTTTTTCGAATGAATGCACAGTCGTTCTAGTCCAGTCAAATTTTTTGAATTTTGAATTCTTTTTAAAATACTTTCAGTTGACAAAAACTTTTTTTTTTTTTTGTAATAGTGTTTTATTTGCAATCTGTCTTATTAACATTCAGCAAATTTGAGGAGTGATTATAATTAACAGAATAAGTACATAAATTTTATTGTTATTATATATAGTTTAGTTTATATTTGTTACATATTTAATATTTATTTTCTAAAGGGTAAGTCTAAGGTATGATATCTTTTGAGTCGTTTAGTTTCCTGGCTTAAACTAAAATTGAATTGCCATAATTTCCTTGTATCCACAAGAATATTGCCAATATACACTATAAGTATTGAAAATTTATATACCGAAAAAATATATCGAAATAGAAGTGCTTAGTTTGAACACACTAGAACATGGCATAAAAATATTGCAATTACTAAAAATAACAACAACACTTAATCAAATTAATGACAACTGCAATTGAAAATAGCAAATTGCTCTGCTGCACTCATTTATCACAAGCTTGCGGAGGAGCGGGGCGCACGCACACGTTGCCAAGTCAGAAGTGAGCGACGCAAATATGCTAAATCCGAAATGTGCCATAAACACAGAAATTGTCCATCAGCGCTGCCATAGATGAGAAAGTGGGATGGCACAAGAGCAAAACACACACGAAAATAAACAAAATAATAGACTACCCGCGGGCAATGACGAATCACCCGAAGGCATGCGAAGCTGAAACTGTGCAGAGACTCTCAAGTTTGAGCTGGAGCTGGAGCTGCAGAACGACCGACATATTTCACAAAATGCTGAAATATTGAAACAATGAATACAAATCGTCACAAGAAATTAGCCGTATCTGAAGCAAACTAAACGAAGACTTATGGGCGGAACGAATGTATAAGTAAATAAAGGCTTGTGCAGAGAAAAGGCAGGCACGTAGGCAAGAGCAGACCACCGACATCTCTGATCCATGCTAAAATTTATTTGTTTCTGTCTGAATAGAGGAAAATGAAACCTTAGACCAAACGTGATTGAGTTCTAAGACCTTTTTAAGCAAGCTTCTGGAAATTTCTAAAACTATCTTGAAGCATTTTGCGAGCTATAACATAAACCGTTATAGGGATGTGATATATGTAGTACAATATTCCTAGCTTAATATGTATATGTTCTCATTGGGGAACACCGATTTTAAACATGTCCTACTTAGATTCTTTTAGGCCTCTAAAAAAAGCCTTTTTATGTAAAAAACACAAGTTTGTAGGAAAACGAAGAAACCGTTTCAGCCACCTTTTCATCAATCGATTCAAAGTATTTATCATCCGAATTTCCAGAAGAAAACCATTAAATTCGATTTTTTCATTAGATATTAATAGATAATTGTTGACTTTTGAAGTAAAAATTCTCGGTTAAATATATATGTATAAGCACTCAATATATTCGATACTATATAAAATTAATTCCACTGGCAAGAGCTTATGCTTTCAAGCTTGTCTCTTCGTCAAACTTTCTATGCACGCATCCGAGCGTAAAGCATATTTTCATGAATTCCAATTCCATAAAAATATCGTTCATAACATAATGACATACTACAACTTGTTAAATTTATGACAGAGTCAAGTTAAGCTGAACCAGATTTGCATGTTGTTCTAAGAGCCAAGGGGTCTTTAATTGAAGCGCTAGACCACTTGAACTGCACTTAACCCAATAAAGGCTTTGGTTTTTTATATTAATTCCGGAATCTTGTGCCAATTCTCTACTCTTTGCACATTGTTTATTGCAACTCTGCATATGCCTATCTCACTCTTACATCTCTCGAATCTGCACATATCAAGCCACTCACTATTTTTTTGACATTTCACTTTGCATGCCCACATTTGGTGCAATTTATCGGACCAGCTCAACTGGCAATCAGCTCAGCCACAAATGGAAATGTTTTTTTGTTTAATCAAAAGCAATTGTTCATTTCAAGTTTTGCGAGACATTTGATATGACAAATTATGCAATTTACTGGCGCGTTATTATGCGCAATTTATACTCATTGAATGTTGGCAACTCTTGGAAGAGCAGTTCATTGCTCATTTCCTCGCTGGCAATAAAATGAAACGTATACGCGCAGATTTATACATACATATATGTATTTGTCCTTGTCAGCAGATTGCAAGTAGCACCGAAAACAATGTTTTTATGTGCATTTTAATTTTTGGGGCTATGGCCTCGAAATCCGCCTTGATTTCGATTTAAGTGACATGAAGTTAATTAGAACAGTTTTTTTCAAATAACATATACATACTGCAATACGATAAAAGGCTCGGCAGACTCGACAGGCTCGCAAAGAACAATTTCACCGATGGTGTTCGAATTTTTGATATAGGATCATTCATTTTCAATTTTGATTTCAGAAAAATATTTAAAGTGTATAATTCGATACGGAATACAAACAATATCGTTCAAAAAGATAATTTTGAAAAAGTTTAAACTATATTAAGACATTTTTACCCTTGGAAAATGTCTAAATTGATCCTGGCTTTATCTTACGCATACATCGATATGCATACTCGATTACGATACGATATACTATATACTACTATAATACATTCAAACACACATGCACATTATTGCCAAATCATAAATATTAATCATATGCTCTAATGATACAATAATAGCTTTCACATACGATTCACTTAACTCAATTAAATGCTGAACAACGGCAAAAAAACCAAAACAACAAGAACAACACTCGTGAATGCGGGAGCATGACTGCGCTACAAGGGCCAACAATATGCTGAGCAATCCCCAAGCATATTGTCGCTCAATGATTTTTATTGTTTTTTCGCATTAGGGCAAGTGTCAGTCAGGGGTTAATAAATAAATAAGTAAATTCCCACTCAGGGCCACCGCCGCCACCCACTTAAGTGTTAACACTGGCAACAATAACAACAATAACAAGCGCACAACAACACAATTTACACACACGTACACAGCGCTCGCATACGAATACACCCTCAATGGAAATTGCTCAGTTCAGCTTGGCTTGGCGTAACGAAATTGATACTCCCCCAAAATTTTACGCCGCATTAAGGAGGCATAAAATGCGCCCGCAGGGTGTAGGAAAAGCAAGAAAATGTGTGCACAGCTCATTGGATTTTTATGAGGTGTCCTCCGCAACTACGTTGACAACAACAACACAAGCAGCAACAGCAAAATCAACAGCAGCCCGTAGCAATGAATTGGTTGTTGCTAACGTGGCCACATCAGCAGTGTCATCAGTGCAAGCAGCAGCAACAAGGACAACGTCATCAGCTGCTGAACATCGATGTGGCCACACCGCCAACGCGCACAGTCACACACCCACATAGCGAACAACATGCACATAGTCACAGCCAGCGCCTTTCACTGCCGGGCACCCTGTGTCGTTTTGGCGACGGGACGCTTGTGTGATATTAAACCCGTACGCTCTGCGGCGCCACCGACCCCTTCCACGTCACTTGCTTTCCCTGCACTTCGCTACACAGCGCACCACACCACGCCACCCCGATTCAGTGTCGCCTTCGTGGCGTCATGTCATCGATGGCGTTTATTAACTGACAACGAGTCCCGGGCTTAATGCAATCAAGCCCAAATGGAGTAGTCCAGTGAGCCAATAGTAGAAGGCGCGGCGAGGCGAATGAGTGCGAAATTTAATTACCCTCTTGCGCACGGTATGAGCTGGCCTAACCCCCAAAGGAGCAGCAGCAGCAGCTTTTTAAAATCCAATAAAGTGCCACAATTAAGTGACAGGATCTGGCTGCTCGGCGTTTGGATGGGGTAGTGCGCTTAGCGTGCGGAAATGCGCTTCTAATTGCGATGGATGTAGTAAAGTGAAATGTTAGCTAAAAGGAATTCCTATGGGGAATGTGGTAAATTTAATTGCAGCTGTTTTGTTTTCGAATTGCTCATTTTTCAATATCTTTCGATCGTATCCAAAAAAAATCGTGTACAAATTTTAATGTGATTATGTAAAAAATACAGTTTCGTGCATTATGATTATTATCATCCTTTTATCCGCATCAAATAGATAAATAAATAATTGACGGAACAGGTCGTGAACGAGGCTTAGGCTTAGCTTTCTTTCGGGACCTACACATTTATTCTGCAGCCGTGTCCGAACGGGCTTTCATTTGCTTGGCAAAGTATACTCTCGGAGAGTTGCCAACTAGCTCGCGAGAGAAAGCGTCGCGTGCAAGGAACGAAGTTTCTTTTTATTAGATGTTATGAGCTCAGTTTGGGATCCATCGACTGAAATTGGGAAATTGGCGGACGGAGCTAAAACAATATTGGGATGAGGTGCGGAAGCACGCGATAGGTGAAGTTGATGCGGAATGAGAACTATAAAGTCACTAACAACTTTAAGTTATATGTGATATATAAGGGGTATTCCCTATCCGGTGCAATTGGTCCTGCAAAAGAGCAAAAGCAAAATATTTTTCCACCTTTTGCATACACAACAACAAAACACACTGGTTTGCTTTTGCATTAAAGTCACAATTTTCCTAGACCAAAATCCATTGCGTTTAGTGGAAAATAGTTGATGCAAAATATGAGCATAGTTGCCAGCTTGAAAAGTCGCACTTATTGGTGTTATAAATATTTACCCATGATTTCATTTGCTGCATTTTCAATTAAGAAGTCGCTTAATGGTTTTTTTCGCTCTTTCGTGGCATTTTTTTGAACACTCAAATAAAACAGCTGTTTGACAAAAACATTTGCAGGGATATCACAATCGGTCGTTCCCGATTATAAAAATGCAAAAGAAAAAATTTGCTTTTGCTTTTACATTCGCTCCGAATAAGGAATACCCCTATAGTTTTTGTATACGCATAATTTCGAATTTGGAATTCTTAACAAGATTTTTTTTCAGATACGACACTATCGATTGTTTTCTTCAACAATTCGCCTATCGATAGTTTTGCAGCTCCACACGTAAAGTCAAACAGTCTCTTAAATATTGCAAGTTCATGAAGGGCCATTTGAAATCTTCGAAGCATAGCTCATACCTCATTGTATGAAAGAAAGCGTTCAAGTGCGCTTCAAGTCGTTTGTTTGCCTTTTTATATGCAAAATATGCTTTGTGCAGGATGTCGTAAGCAAAAGCCCAACGACTTCCAGTTGAACACTTTTCAATGCAAATTTCGCACAGAATGGCCAAGTGTACTTATATATATGTAATTATTAGCAAAATATTAACCCCTTACGAGCTTACGAGCAGCGCAAAAGTGCACTTCATACACAAATTACAATAAAAGGGCAAAGGCCTGCGCTAAAAACAGCAAGAAAACAAAAATTCCAACTGCCGCTTAAAGGCGGAATGCAACAGCAATCCCCCCAAAAAGTCGAGCACAAGCGTGAGAACATTTTTCTGCTCTGAGCCTATTATGTCCCGCGCCAAAAATCACATTCAATTGCATTCAATTGAAAGCCACGAAATGTCAAGTCAAAGGCAACTAAAGACCTTTTAGGAGCACACCCCTAAAGTAGTGCCTATACGCAGGCACATACAAAATAGCGGCATAGAGGCGCAAAGGGCCAGACATAATTATACACCGTTGCGTCGAATCGCGGCCGTAATTGCAGCGTTTTGCAGTGAAATTAGTGCCTAAGTTGGGCTCTCAATGTAGACGGCAAGTTCCACTCACAGCGCAAAGAGAGTAATGGTATCCACCCATTTTGATATCTACGATATGAAATCGGTTTCTTGAATCTTTGCTTGTCATGCAGCCCTTAAGCTGCAGTTACTACATCAAAGCAACGTTGCTGCTTCGCATTTGTGCCAACTTCCGGCGTGAGGTATCATATTTCCGTTGTACAAAAGTCGGACATACCGCGACAGCGTCGAAATGCTGGCATTTCGATTTCTTGTAATCAACGCTTTTGACATTTTGACTTGGAAGGCACTTTTGCGCGAGCTGCTTGCAACGCCCCTCACCTTCTCGTCTTCATACAATGTCCTTGCATACCTTTTTGGCATAGCCGCTGGCATTTTTGGCACATTCTTCTCAACGCATTTCAAAGCAGCATTCCAGCTCATTGAACGCGCATTTCATATGTAGTCACTTCCGTCGCACTGCGTCTTGCCGAATTTGATTGTATTGCCTTTTGATAATGTGCCTTTGTACATTTGCGCGAGTCCTTTTCTTTTGAGTCCTTGGCCGTTTTTGTTCTTTTCATTGAGCTTACATTAATGAGTGCGTTTTCTTGTATAATTCATGCCCTTGCTTTGTTTGCTGCTTTTAGTAGCATTTAGGGGGTAATATTTGCGTCTTTGGTCTCTTCAAAATATTTCCTTATACAATCATACATTCAACAAAAAATTTAATTGTATACTAAGAAAATCGTTACAATTTGAAATTAAAAGATTTGCTTGAATTTAAAGCTCTTCTATTCGGTTACCAAGATAGTAGGTGATTTAGTTAGATAGTTATTTCCAAAAGCATTTTTTGTTCTAGGTATTGGAAATTATGCACTTAACATCTTCAGACTCTTTTGCGAAGAGCTCGGTGTAGCGACTGGACTCTTGGGATTCGAAATCTTGAAAATTTTTAATTGGCAAAATCCATGAGTCATGCCAGTGAGAAGAAGTTAAGTTAAATATCCTTTTTATTAAAAAAAACTGAAAATTCTAGTCTGCCTAATTTGGTTCAAACTAGTCAACTTTTTCTTTACCTGCTGTTGTTCTGGAACAAATAAACTATGCTAATTAAATCTATGAAGTATGCCTTTCTTTACCGCGCGCAAACTGAATATTCCCTCATCTCAAAGATCTGCCTCCTAGCAGTCATCTTAAGTTAACTGAACCCTTGCATACATGCTGTGACTATATAGCCAAAATCTAAACGCTGACGCTGTCCACAATCGAGCAGGAAATGCAAACAGCTCATAGATAGTTTTACCAACGTATAGCCTGACGGATGAGCGGATAATTGCATGCAATACGGAAGCGCGAGACAGCAAGTAACGTAAGCCAACCGCGAAGCGCGCCTGGCGTCTGAGCGCTGACACAAGTCGAAAGCGCCAAACAGAAGCCTTCCGTGCACTTGCAATTAATTGTAAGCTGTGCGCTTTCGAGCTACTTACCAACGAACCAACGAAAATAATAAAATTTGCTCACTGCTTCCTGCTCTGGAAGGCGTTGGCCTGCTGCTCGTGCCAGCCTGTTGCCGCTTGCCTATATCGAGGCAGCATGGGCGAAACCTGAAATTGTTTCTGGGGGTTGCTTCATTACTTAAACATTTTTTTTTCCTTATTGGCAAATAAAGAAATTTTCATTTCTTCTAATATATTTAGCAGCAGCTTTTGTAAATTTTAAAAATTTGTCATCTCTTCTAGAGTGCTCTAAAGTGGAGCACCTGGCCCCACAGCTGCCCACTGCCTTCGCCTCTGTATTCGAGTGTACGTGTACGTAAATGAAATTTCGCTTAATTTATGGTTTTAATTTTTATGCCGCTGTTAGCGTTCGTTAGTTGGCCAAGTTGGTTACCGGCAGCAGCTTCAGTTACTTACACGGCAACTGCAGGTAGCTTTAATAATGCCGTATTTGCATTACTAAATCATTTCCAATGCAAAGTTGGAGCTGCTAGTCGCCGCTTGCAGGCAAAGCAGTGCAGCAGTGCTGCAGGTTGTTGCTTTAGAACGACATAAATAAATATTAACGAGTGCGTTTGTTGTTGTTTTTAGATGTGGCTTCTAATTTTAACATTAAAAAGCATCAAATGAATTGAAAACTTGAATAAAGTTAATAAAAGCAAACATGACCATTGGCTACAGCCCAGTTGTTAGCAGCGCAATTGACCATCAGCTATAGTCGCTTCCAAAGGAGTTGACAATTTCACTGAGCAGTTTTTGTCTTGAATAGGAAGTTGTTTCTATTATTTTAAGTCAGTTAAACAAGCAATATTTCAATATTTTCCAAGTCAATGTTGTACTAACTATATGCAGTCCTCATATTATAAATATAGTATTAATAGCATGAGCCATTATGTTGCCATACTGTTAAAATCTCATAAAATTTAGAATTGGATTTTTTCCTTTTCAAAAAATGGTTGCTCTTGTAAAAACATGTGAATAATAATTTTCGAAGAGAAAATAATAAATTTTATACCAAGCTTCAGATCGTTTTTGAACATTTTTTCTATACCATATCACTGCTCTTCTATCGTGTCCATATCAAAGTAATTTCAAGTATGGTACTCTAAATAATATGATCTCGATAAAGGAGCAAAGGCGATTCTCAATTAAAACGGAGGTCTCCATAATCATATCGAATTATTGATCAAATATGGTTACCCTTTATTGCTTTTTATATAAGAATGTTAAAAAAAAACAGTTAAGCATCACCCACGAAACAGAAAAACAAGAACCCATGTCAATTTGCCTAATTTCAAGAAATGCAGCTGCAAAACATCCTTTCAACATTTCTTATTAAAATATATTGAGCTAACAAAATGCTGCTGGTCGCCAAAGTGGCAGCGTATACTGGCGCAATGCTAACAGCAGGACCTATGTACAACAACAAAAACGCTTGCAACTTAACAAACCAATACAAAACAGTTTATGAAATTTTAGTGGTTCCGAAACTACACCGAAACTATGCACAATACACACAGACACACACAAATACAAATACAACTAACTGTCTTCCAACTGGCAACACCGCGCCGTTGAAGCCACTAATTTGAACACCTACAAGCATGCGCATGCATATTCAAAAAGGACCAAAATTTGTACTCGTTTCAAAGGAAAACTAAAGGACGACGTCCCACTGTTTCGAGGCAAATTACAGCAGAACATTTTCCAAACAAAGGTCGCCACGGTCAAAGGACACCACTGGCAACGGTGCGATGCGCTGCGCAAAGGACACAACTGCACACCTACAAACACACACATACCTGCCTACCATCGCCTATCTCTTGTCACTCCACGCCTCACCTCCGTTCCGCCGCATATTTCAATACTCATTTACGCATTCATTCCATTTCCATAATGAAGCGCAACTCCAGACCGTCAGATCCACAAGATGACGGCGTAGAGTTGCTCTTTGACGTCGTGTTGTTTTTTTTCTTTTGTCTTTTTATAGCTCGTGCTACGCGCTGCGCTTCTCCATTGACGTTGTAAGCAGCGTCCTTTGGGTAGCGCACGCATAGACCAAGCGCGGCCATAGCCATTGCAACAACGCTTAACAAGCTGACATCAATTCCCAAAAGGTGACAAAACGCTTGTCTAGATATTGTTGGCATCTTAGCCTGTTGCTGCTTGTGAGCCCTGTCATTGATTTGCCTCTGATGTGGCCCTTGGGCTTTACTTTTTTCCCGGCTTGCTTCGATTCCTGCGCTGTTTATTGGCACCCCCGCTGTCATTGGTTCCAGCGTGTTTAAATTCAACTTTTATTTATTTTGTAGGTGTGACGATTTCATGCGTCGCTTGTGACTTTGTCCATTTATTGATAAAAAGGCACTTCGTGCTCATGGCTGTTTCGTTATGTTTGTATAATGTTATCCTTGTGAGTTGTAAAGATGTGTGACAGATTTCACAATTAAATTTAGCATGCTAATTTTACGCAAACTCAACAGACATTAATTGATTGAGGCTATGAACTGTAGAACTTTACATTATCGAACATCCTTCAGAATACAATGAATAGTTTACAATACTTTTTATACCAATGAATATGAGCCAATATAAATTAGAATTTTTCTATGAATTTTATGATCAATTCGTTAATCTTAAAGTTTTGAGCATTTTTTTATTATTTTTCAATACCATGCCGAAAGGGAAACAAAATTTGACCGAGAAATCGGTAGCGACAAAAAGTGATATTAGGAAAATTGAAATATCTACGTATAATGAAGATTCACAGAATTCTCAAGGAAAATATATAAATTTCGAATATTTTAGATTCTTCAATATCATGACGATGTCAAAGTAATAACGAAAAGATTTTCTATCATGTAATTGTTTGTTGGGTACTTAAAAGATTTTCAGACGTACAAATAGTTAAATTAGAGAAATTTACTATGGGAACTTGGCCTACCAAATCCGAAGGCAATGGCAAAAACTTTCTATGGGACTCACTCGAAAGCTGCTCAACGCGTTTTCTTGTTCTATCTATCGTAATATTAGTTCAAGAGTAGAGTACTTACTTTTGAAATTTATATTTTACAGAAGCCGAGTTTAAAGTTTCTGGTTTTAATAGAATATTACCAGTGGGCGAAATATATAATTCTTCAAATTTTGTTGTTAAAAACATTAAATCAGCCCAAATCGAGTTAGAACAGAGCCATCGATATAAGATTTTATTTTCTGAGTGTAAATATGAGTGTAGAATTATTAAAGTCGGCTTAGTATGGAAGCTCTTTGCACTTGAATATTTTCGATGGTCTCCATGCAGCAATGACCAGCATCAGTGTGCCGTCAGTTCATTAATTAAAGGGTTAGCAAATCTGAAGTATTGTATGCGCAGACATTTAACTACACATTCCCACATAAGCATAAATCAATGCAGAAGTGAATAACTTAACATTTCAAATGATTAAGCTTAATCGTTCAACTGTCACATTTTAATAATTTCATGGCGCGATCTGGGACCAGCCTCCAGTGGCGCCCTTTGGCTAAAACTCATCAATAAATCCCGGCAACATTGCGCAGAATGCCACAGCAAAAGGGGCACTACAACAACAAACAGACATAAATGAAAAAAGCCTCGTGGAATACCAACTCAAGGCGGACTGCATGCGTTAGTTCCCAGCGTAGCTGACTGGCTGGTTGGCTGGCTGGTCAGTGGTACTGGGCTGTTCTGGACTGGCTCGAATCTCGTGTAAACTTAAGTGCTAAACAAACAAGTCCCTTTTTCCAGCGCTGCGCATGCAGAGCCAGCCAGGCCACCGCTCTTTTTTTTATGGCTGCTCATTTCTTAGCTGCAGACTTTTATGTTCTTTTAAGAAATGTTATTTATCATTTCTTTTGGCAATTTTTCATGCAACGGCCAAAGCGACGCAGGCGAAGACGAAGACGTAACTGCAGCAAAAGTTGCTAACAAAAAAACATATATGAAGCAAAAAGCAAATATAAAAAAAAGAAATAACTACGCACCAAATCCAAATGCTTCAACACGCACATTTTTTTGCCAAGTCTGCCAAGGAACGAATCGCCGCATGTTGTATGCAGTTCCAGCACCTTCAGGTTGGGGAGGGCTCTGCTTTTTTGTGGCAGCGATTCCTCTTATTTGTAGTTTGCTTGGGCTTTGCTTTCGTTTTTGACATTCACTGTGCGATATTATTAATTTTGTATGCGCTCCAACGGGCATGGTGCGTGGCAGGCCTGCCAATCCCTGAATCCCACACCATTTTCAGTAGAGGAAATTACTGAATCACTGTATAAAATATTTCAGTATTTCGGAATTCAATTTTTTCTTTCCATAATACATGCAAATTTACAGAATTTTAGTGCAATGCTGGAAAATTTTGAGCGTCGCAGCCAGAAACAAAAATTGGAATATGTATTCAAAAAGAAAAAGTAATTATATGACCTGGTTACGTTTATTTGTATTGTAAATTGAGTTTTATTGCATTTTAAAGCAATGTATTTGGAAAGTAATGTGTACGAAAAATCATGGTACCGAAAATCTCCCAAGCGCTACATTGAAATTCTTGATGCCGAAAAATCCCGGAATAACTATCGGTATTGACAGCCCTAGAGCTTGCCCAATCCATGCCTCACTTTGGCTCACATATGAAAAATGTCCGTGAATTATTTTCGATATACTCGCGTGTTTATGGCTTATAATTCACAAGTTTTTGTTTCATTTGTCTACCGTGTATGTGTGTGTGTGTTTTGAGCTGGCATACGTTGAAATAAATATAAATGTCAAGAGTGAAAAGTAAAATGTTCCAGCAAACTCGTAAGTTTCGTTCAAAGGATTTGCACACTCTGAAAAAAAAAGCAGTTCTCTGAAATTAGTGGAATATTGAGAAATGACATGTAGTTGACTCATTTGAAAGGAATTTAAGTATATGACTACAGTTTAAAGACAAAGCAAAATGCTCTGTTAGACAGGTCCAGCAAAAAAATTACAGATTTTAAACTATATATACTAAGCTGAGCATTTTGATTCTTAAAATTCGATTGGCAAGTGTATTGAGAATATTAACTTCTCGCAAGAGATCGGCAACTCTTCAAGAGCATTATTTTTTACGAAAATTAAGCTTCTCGATCCCATTACGATAAAAATATGGTAGGTACCATCAACTTGTGCTAAAATAAAACGAGCACTTACAAGATAGTGCAAGAAAGCTAGACCTAAGCCTCAGCCTCAGCTACTGGGGCTTCAATTATTCACGAGTATAATCCTTAAAAAATTTGGAAGTGCTACCAAAAAACTTCGAAGAGAAAGAAAAATAACTGGGTAAGCAATTTGACCTCTTCTTTTATATTGAAATTTTAATGTGGAAAGCCAAAAGTTGATTTTTGTATCACGGTGTTTTATTTCATATAAGCCCAATTCACAATCTTGTGCAAATGGTCTGGGATTTTTGCAATTGACGGTTTTCTTGCAAAACTACAGTAGTTTTGGCAGTAGTTTGCTACAAAACTGTCAATTGCAAAAATCCCAGACCATTTGCACAAGATTGTGAATTGGGCTATAGATATTTAAATAAGGTAGCATATTTTAGAAATGTCTGCTCTACTTATGAGCCTTTTAAGCTTTTCTTTACAGAATTTTCTGGTGGCAATTAAAGTAGGTAATATTCGAATATGAAATTCACATTTTGCATAGCCAATTCAGTCAGTAATTTTTTCAGCTATAAGTATGTATATAAATACATGTACATATTGTATCTATTCAAACAATGCGAGCACTTTTATATGCTCGTTTTCAATAACTCTCTCAGTCTTCTGCTCTACTCAAAGTGTATTGCTGAAAATACGTACTTTAAAATGCAAGAGTAAGTAAATCTGTGAATAGAGTTCGATAATGAACCACTACAGAATGAAGTCATCTACAAGATTTAATACATTCGCCAGCTACTCTTTAGCTGACTTTAACCCGGTTTTCAACAAAAGTAGTCTACCAAAATGTTGCCTGACTTTGCTTTGAAAACATTTTTGCACTTGAAACACTTTGAAGAGCACTCTTGAGTGCAGTTATTAGAAAATAAGCGCATAGAGAACAATGGACGAGCTCGTCGAATCGGCAGAGTAGGAGAGGCTTTTGTTATATGTATGCGCAGGCACAATGACTGTAATAAGAGTTTATTTAATGTTAACAACACGTTGCTTAGAAAGCAACATTCGTACACACACATACATACATAGAGCATGCATGTATTGCACACAAAAGCAAGGGTAAGGGTGCCAGTCATACTTAAAAACTCATATACCCGCGCCCCAGGTGAATTTTCCGTTGCAATGTAATGAATGAATGAAACAACGAAATGCTTTTCAGTGACGCCATTGGGGGTTTGACATTGGTGTTTGCGGGCACACACACATGCACATACACATAGAAATCTCTATATATAAATTGGTACATATGCGTGCATATAGTCTATGTATAAGTAACCAGCATATTTGTGTTCTATTAGTTACCATGTAATCGCTTAGGAATGATGCTTATAAAAGCTTTCATGTGCGTGTGTAGAACCCGCCTTATAGCTTGACGCTGATTCCATTAAAAATGAAGCGCGAAAATATCGCTTTGTTTGATGAGTTTGCTGTGCAAATGTCACATATGGCAGCTTCCGCTCTTTTTCTGCTGTTGTTGTTTTGCGCTGTTGACTTTTTGTTGGTTGTGCCTGGCGAATTTTTAATAACGCGAAAAAAATACTGGCGTGTCCATATCCCACTGAGTTTAAAGAATGTTATTAAAAATTTATTTAATAATAGTCTTAAGAGTCGTGCGTTGAAGTAGGGTTTGAAAAGTTGAGTGCTTGAAAATTAAAAGCACTACTATAATTTTGAATATATTCTGTAGGAAGATAAGGTTTAGTTGGCAGAAAAACCGGATTATCAACTGCAGCCATCATCATTTCACTGCTTTATAGAGCAATGCAAATTTTAATATACAAGTATCAGCTGGCAGAAACATATGACCTGAATATCAGCAAATATTTTATTTGGTATCGCCATAATATTTGAGGCATGGTATGATAAAACTTTAATATCTTACTATTTAAATGAAGTTTCTTATTACAGAGCCCTTTCAAGAATAATTATATAGATTACAATACATAAAAAGGCACACTCAAATCCACTCTCAGTACACTGGCGCACATCCCTTTCTAATATGTAGAACCAACCTGTCTATTATGCTCGATCATATTGTGTGGTAGCTTATCTTTCTTATCCTACACTATCACGTACCTACATATATCAATTTAATATATCACGTCCTATTCGATGTTATTGAATCATATGCTATCCCTTCTTACCCTATCCTATTCCATACCTTATCCTCTCTCCTATCTTATCCCATCTTATACTATTCAAACCAGACCTTTTCGTGTTACTCGTTATAATCTATCGATATCAGCAAATGCCCTGATCTATCATCTTCTTCATTATAAAGTCATGTATACCGCTTAGGGCTTATGACAGGGGAACTCTTTAATTGTCTAGAGATCTAACAACTCTGGTAGCCACATTCAGACTTTCTCTTTGCACTTTCCACTTTCTTCGAAAAGCTGGTTTCCTGGTAAACCTCAACATATTTTGTGCCAAAGCTTGGCATGTAATTCAAATTACACAAAACTAATTTTAAATTAATTTAATGTGGGACAACCCACAAAGGAGCACAATGAATGAATGTACGAAATGAGTTGAAAACAAATTGCAAATAAACACCCCACAGAGACAAATTAGAAGAGCAACAACAATAATTCACAAAAGAAAAGAGGAGCGGCAAATAGAAAAAATGACAACAATAAAGATGACACTGTACAAAATGAGAGGGCGAGTGCACAATAAAAGAAACTGTGAAATTGCGAATTATAGATCATGCTGGGCAATAAAATATGTCGGCGAACAGCGCACTTGGTGCTGCTGGGGGGAGGGGGATACGCAGAGGGTTTTCATTGCAGCCAACTTCACTTGACAAGTGTGACATGTGTCCAAGGAAACAGACTGAAATTGTATATAATTGTTACAAAATGTATACAAATTAAATTTCTAAATGAGATGTAAGGAAAATTGCATATTTTAAAATAACAGCTTATGCCATTCGACGAAGAACAGCTGCACAAAATAGACATCATGCTGACACTAAGCCAGAAAATCTTAATAAAAGCAAGTCCTTTCGCGGCACAAAACGTCAAAGGCAAATTGAAGTAATGCTGTAGGTCGGGTCGAAGGTCGAAAATTAATTCATATTGACAAAGTCAAACCATAAAACCCAAAATGGCAACAATCAAAATTTCACACTCGGTGCAAATGCCTACACTTCCTTGCCTCGCTGATTTCCTGCCGGCTTCAAGCAGACGAAGTCATTTTAAACAAGCAATTTTAAAACATCCTTCCGGCAGCAATCGAGAGTGGTTGAGTGTCGGCAAGACGGCAAGCTGCGGATTCTACACCTTGTTACAGTTGCCAACAGGATATCGCACATGCCACAAACTGCGCAATTATTGTGCGTGAGCGTATGTTGCCCGCCCTGCCTTGATTTGTGCAGCACTGCCACCTCAACACAAAAAAGTAATTTTTGTGCTTGCTCCAACTTTAAATCTGTCTTTCGCGAAATTTTTTTAATTCCGCCAAATCTTTATCCCTTTATAAGCCCCTTTATTAATCTCAAAATACAATTTACAAAAATTCAATTTTTTTAAGTCATTTAGTATCGCAAGTAGAGGAATAAAATAGTAGTCAAGTTAATACTTCTAAAATCCTCTGAATTTCAGTTTTTTTTTTACTAAAATTTAATTATTAAAATTTAATTTATTTTAAACTCCATTATTATTGATCTACTTTCTTTAACGCAGATTTTTAAATTTTATGAAAATACCTTTTTCTTATAACAGAGATGCATATATGTACATATTTTCATTGTAACAGCAATATTCTAATCGTAAAATCAACTTCGTAGTTTTTATGCCTGGAGATTGCAGCGACAACTAAAATACTGTCATAAGTGTAACTCACTAACAAAACACACAAATGAATTTAAGAAAAAATTTAAAAACATATCAACAAAGAGATAAAGAAAGGTGGCAGCGCTGGCTCGGTTTTTGAATTGGCTCAAAAGCAAACGACCGCAAGTTTCAGCTGGTTTCCATACCAAACATGCCTTCTCCTTTCCGCCAACACACATATAGACACTGTTGTCTCTTGCTTCTGCTTTCGGTACTTTACACGCACGCGTTTCCTTGCGGGAGCTGCATTTGTTACACTCCCGCATTGTATCCTGTTCAGCCATTTAAACCAATCCAACTGTTTCATTTCCGTTACAATACATACTCACTCCGCGCTGTGCTGAATGTGCTTATAGCAATTCGGCATCTGCTTTGTCTCTCTGTATCTTGTATATCTGTGTCTATATGCTTTCGTATTTGTATCTCTATCATGCCGCCCACTGCGGCATTGTTGTTGCCATTTGTCATATGAATTGTATTATCTCACAAGAAGACGTCGATGTTCCCTCAAACCGTTGTCACTTTCCATTATCCTGACCGTTTGTCAGAGAACAAGTCGCGCCTTTATCTCAATTGCTGGGATTATTCGCTTGTTCAGTTGATAGCCCATGGGATTTACAGCTGGTTGTTTTGCTTGTAGCCGTATTATTATAGCAAATGGGCGATTTGTTTTTAATTCGATTGTAATGACAAAATACTGCAGAATTTTTGCAGAATTTTTGCAGTGCAGAACTTACAAAATCTTTGGAAAATTGTTGGCTGAGACGGAGCAAATTAATGATATGCATTCTTTATAAGACCAGGCAAAACAACAACAAAAATGCTATCTGTTAGAAAATTATAAGCATAGCTTTAGAATTCCAATGCCGAAAAATGACGAGATTCGGTGCCAATATTTTTCAGTTATGATATTCCGAGATTTTACAAAGGTGCCAGGATTGAAAGTCCTTACATGTATATATGTATGTACATATGTATGTACATGTTTTCTGAGAAGGTATTGCCTCTTGAAACTTAAAGTTTCACCTCATCTTCCAACATTGGAAAGACTAAAATAACAAATATGCCTTTTTCATATATTTTTCACATTTTTCATTATTTTCCAAGAAAAGGCCATGCAGCACAGTGTGATACTTTTTCATTTTCCGCCTTTGCGCCACTCGCGGCTAAAACTAATGAACAACAATAATACAATAAATTATTTATAATTAAAAAAGTATTTAACAGCAACGCTGAAATAAATAAAAATTAATATACATTAACCGTGGGACGGGGATGTGTTGGGGACTTAGTAATTAGAGAAAAGTAAAGGGTGTGTGTGCGCAGGGTTGCATGCGGCGATTGTCGGGAGTAAACGCTGAAAAGGCTGCATGGCAAACTTGGCGACTGCAGCCATAAATAACGGATGGGAGCAAAAGCGTAAAAGTGCATTTGCCGGCAGCCATTTGCAGCGGTTGACATGCCGAGGGCTTACAAGAGGGGATGCTATAAATAACAAAAATAAACAGCTTTGTTGGAAAGCGTTTAATTAAGGAGCGAGCTCCAGCGGTGCGGTTAATTGAATTATAATGTTTCCGAAAAATTGTGAAGAAAGTAAGTAGAAAAAGCGATAAATGTTAAATATTTTATATGAAAGTATTACAATTATATCAAAGTTAACTTTGAAATTTTAGCTGGAATTTTCATTCAATAAATAATTTCGAAATGCGCAATTTCTGCTACCTTTTCACAATTGGCAACGCCCCTTTACAGAAATGAACATTTAACTTAATGCGAAAGAAGAGCGAATAATAGCGGGAAACCGCCAAAAGTCTACCGCCGTTTTATGACGTGTTGATTTCCTGCGCATTCTGAATCATTCAAGCGGAAATGCAAATCAACAAGCCACAAACAAACGTACACAGGGGGGAGCCCAAACTCCGGCACGTTCGTTTCAGAATTGACAGTTGAGCAAGCGTCAGTTTGATTTGCTCGTCAAAGTCATGCATCGTCCAAGTGACATGCATGCGGCCGCCATTGTTTTTAGCCAGTATGTATACAACACAACAAAGCGGCTCACTGGCAGCTCGCAGAAGAGTACCTACCGCCGCAAACTGCGCTTTTGTTTGCTCGCCCTTTTCATTCCTCTTGCATGATCTTCAATTAAAAGAAAACAAAGCACGAAGTGTAGTCTGAAAATTTTGCATTAGCATCGCGCGATTAAATAATAAATATCCCTGCCTAATTCTTTTATGCCTTTATTCATTCGACATCAATAGCACGGTTAATAGCCTATATAAGCCCATTTTCGATTTTTGTGAGGGCAAACAACAAATGGAACTGTCAAAGTCAATGTGCAAACTTAAATAGGCAGTATATTGTATTTGGAGCAGGGATCCCATCTCCTAGTCAAAACGGTCTTAAATACTATTGTAAAAAAGCAGTGGTGCCTAATGCCGCATATCCATAATTTCTGTCTTCTTCTAAAATTAAAGAAGTTGTATTTCTAGTAGCAGGCAGCCACAGCTTTTTGTCCTGAGACAACTTGATGTCTATAATCAATCACGCTCGATTGTTTTCTTTCTGTATTCGCTGCCTGTATATCGGAATGCATGGCGAAATATTTGCTATCTGAGGAGAACCCAGTCTTCCTCATCTACTCTATATAGCGCTATTTATGAGCAGTTTTATATAATCTAACCTGAAAACGTTTCCATTGCGCTAGTTTGTGGATCTCTTCAGGTTTCTAAGTTATGGTTTTACAGAAACTAAGTTAAGTCAGACCAAACAAGTCAGGCCTGGGCGTAATTAAGTCAATTTTCAAGTGCGAAATACTAACTAAGAATTTGTTTAAATTTTAAATAATAAAGTATCTAATACTAGTTTTTAATTAAAAATAAAATAAAATATTAAATACATACTTAAATCAATTTCCAGGTAAAGAGTTGAATTGAAAATTATTTAATTCAATTTCCAGGAAAGAGTTGAATTGAAAATTATTTAATTCAATTTCCAGGTAAAGAGTTGAATTGAAAATTTATTTTAATCCACCCATTAGAAAGTGTATTTGCACAATTTTGCTACTGGAATACGCACACCGAACTCCATTGAAGTCAACGAGACGCGCATTCCATTGATGGTCACTAATATTTGACAACGCTGTTGATGACGTGCACTTCCAGCGGTTCCACGCAGCAGTAGCCGCCACCAATGTCAGCAATCAAGTCAACAAACAACGATCAATACGCTGTCGTCTTCGTCTTGGCAGCCGTCGTTGGCCGTGTCGCCGTCAGCGCCAAGGTGAGCAGTACCGCAAAAATATGTGCGCGCGTGCGTATTGCGACCGCAGACGTTGGCCAGCGGACAGCGGGCAACATGTTGTGCGCCAAACTCACTGAGCGCTAAACGCTGCGCGGCGGCACTGCGGCAGGCAGCCGACCTACCACCCCTCAGGGGGTTGCAGAAGCGCTTCCAGGCCGTGTAGCCCCCTGCGTGGCGGTGGTGGACTTAATAACATAATAACACGAGTGTTTTACATCACCTCAAAACGCGGCGGCTGCTGCTGCTTAGCCGTGCAGCACGAGGCAAAGGCCGCCACCACTGGCCGCCTCAAGAGCTGCTCGAATTGCACTGATTATGAATTTTGCGTACCGCACTCTTATATTTTTCAGCTCTTGGCTTTCAATTGTGCAGCACTCGCACCAAAGCTCCGCTTGACGTCGAAGTCGGGGCCCTCCCATTGTGGCACCTCAGCACGCGGCAGCCACAGACGCTATGACTGCACGCAGCCAGCCAGCCAGCCAACAGCTAACCGCCAACAGGCAATACCGTGCCGCCGCCGCAGCAGCAGCAGCAGCATTTGAACTCCAGCCGCTTGCAGCCTTCCTTCCGCACTTTAATATATAATTTTGCATTTTGCTTGCTGATTCTCAGCCGTCATTTGATTACTTCTCACATTTGATTTTGCGGCGTCGCGGCGGCGTTAACTGTCAACTGTCAGTTCGTTTTATGCCAGCAGGGCTCATTAATGCCACTTTCAATGCCTGTCGGGAAGCGGAAAAGCGACGAGTGTGGACTGTTCGGCATTGTCCTTGTGCGCTTCCGGAGCAGCGGTTTCTTTAGTGGACGCACCATTAAACGCATTATTTGTGTTAAATTTAATTTCAACTCGTGCTGCGCTCACTTTTTCCCATTTTTTTATAATTACAATCATTTAGCAAAAAAACAAAATTTCCAATTAGAATACATCATAGTCTTCAGTTTCAGCGTTTAAAGTAATTACGTCGAAATTGTTCAACAGTGTTGATTTGCAAAGAATTGAGAAGCTTTAGACAATTTTTTCCTTAAAAATACTTATTATATAGCTAATTACTGGTGTCAGCCTCACGTACCAGAACTCTTCAGGCGCTCCGGCTATGTGCGTGTCGTCTCCAGTCCCTGGTTCCAAGCTTAGATAAGGCTGCATCTACTTGGACATTCAGTATCTTCTTATGCGTCGGCCCTGAGCCTTCGCATCGAATACCTTTCTTTGCATTGTCGTTCATTGAATATGAGCGGCTTGGCAATGTTCTAGCCAGCGTACAGCGCATACAGCTCATGATTCCTCCTGATACGATAATCGTCGCCAACGCAAATTGGGCATCTTTCTATCGGTCACCCCCAGAGCTGCTTCAACGGCTTGTGTCAGCGTCTCCTGCTTTGATGTCATAGAGAAACATAATGCCACTACAGCATCCGGCATATTTAGACCCACTGTGGCATGTCGTAACAGTCCAGCGAGCGCCTCACATCCTTTAGGATTTGAAGCTTCGATTGAGCTTATGCCATTTAACGCCACGGGCCAGTTGGAAGATTTGGTGGAGACCATTACCAAGGCATGCAACAAGGCCTCAGACGCTTCCTGTCCAACTGTAATCCCAAGAGGCAAACCTAAACCGCACTGGTGGACCGCGGAAATCGCGGACCTTCGGCGTGAGTGCAGGAAACAGTTCAACAAAGCCAAGAGAGACAGCACTGGGTCATCCTACAAGGAGACCCTGCGACTCTTCAAGAATGCACTAAGGAAAGCGAAACGCACTTCCTGGTCGACATACTGCGGAAATGTCGAGAGCGCTTCGGAAACCAGCCGGCTCCGCAAAGTTCTGGCAGCTAGTCCAACGCATACGGGATTCGTACAGAAACCTGACGGCGAGTGGACCAATTCAAGCTCAGAGACCCTTGAGCTCCTAATTAACGCACACTTCCCAGGCAATTCTAACACACCAATGGACTGTGCGGACTCTGATATGCCAACAGGCCCCGACGTCAGCGACGCTGCGATAAGCGGCGAGAATCTGAACTGGGCCGTTGACAGCCTACAACCGAACAAATCTCCAGGCCCTGACGGCATAATGCCAGAGGAAAAAAAAAACGGGCCAGGACCCAATTAGCCCCTTGGCTTATCCTGATCTACAAAGCGTGCATCAGATTTGCCCATGTCCCACGCCAATGGAACAGGGCGAAAGTAGTCTTCATCCCCAAAGGAGGAAAGAGCAGCCACGTTACGGCAAAGGACTTTCGACCTATAAGCCTCACATCATTTCTCCTAAAAACACTAGAGAAATTATTGGACGCATACATGCGCCACACCATTGACCCCAACAGGGTATCAGCGTTCCAACACGCATACACTAAGGGCAAGTCCACAGAAACTGCCCTTCACGACCTGGTGCAAAGAGTAGAAACATCACTTTCACACAAGGAATACACTCTGGCGGCCTTCCTCGATATCGAAGGAGCCTTCAACAACATCCAACCAGAGTCCACAATGGCAGCTCTAACCGACCTGAACCTAAACAGTCGGCTAATCCAGCTTATAAGGAACCTTCTTCAAAGGAGGGAAATAATCACGGAGTTGGGCGAAACCAAAATCACCAGGTTTGTTACAAGGGGCACCCCTCAAGGGGGGGTCCTATCGCCTCTACTCTGGAATCTCACGGTAAACCCCCTCATCACTAAGCTAGCAACCTCGAGTTGCCATGTGATCGCCTATGCAGATGACATCGTCTTACTAGCATCAGGCAGGTACCCAGATACTCTCAGAGACCTCCTACAAGGCGCCCTTACAACACTATCGTCATGGACAAGGGAGTGCGGTCTGGGTGTTAACGCTGCCAAGACGGAACTTATGCTTTTCACGAAGAAACATAGGATACCGAGGTTCAGCCCACCCACTTTGAACGGCACTCACCTACACCTAACAGAAAAAGTAAAATACCTAGGAATCATCTTAGACCGGAAGCTAACCTGGAAGGACAATATTAAAAATCGCATCCAGAAAGCCACCACCGCCCTATATACCTGCAAAAGAGCTATCAGCAGAAGCTGGGGGCTTAAACCATCAGTCATTTACTGGCTGTACACGGCAGTCGTCAGACCGATTCTTATGTACGGAGTCACAATATGGTGGACAGCCCTGAGCAAATCCACCTACGTGAATCTGTTAACCAAGGTGCAAAGAATGGCGGCCATTTTGATCTCAGGCGCCATCAGGACAACGCCCACTAAAGCCCTGGAAACTCTACTTCACTTACTCCCCATAGACATCTACGGGGAACTAGTGGCGAGCTGTACGGCAGCAAGACTCAATGCGATCCACCCATGGAGCAGGATCGACATAGGACATTCCAGAATCGTAAATAAACTACCATTCCGTCTTTCGGAGATTGATTACACAATCCCCAAACCACTCCCCAAAGCACTATTTAGTGCGAAAATCCCCTCAAGGGATAATTGGGACAAACACGAACTACCGGAGGAGTCCAGCAATATGGCAACCTTCTACACGGACGGTTCAAAGATGAACGACAAAGTCGGCAGCGGTGTATACTGCAGGAATCTGAACCTACGATCGTCATATAGACTACCGGACCACTGCAGCGTCTTTCAGGCGGAACTTGCAGCTATCAGACAGGCAGCCGCTTGGCTCAAAGCAAATGCGATCTCCCTCAGGGACATTACCATTTACACCGACAGCCAGGCTGCAATACAAGCTCTACTCAGCGCACATCCCCGCTCTAAAACAGCCCTTCACTGCCGAACATCCCTAAACGAGATATCCGCGCAGTACAATGTACACCTTTGCTGGGTGCCTGGGCACAAAGACATAGAGGGAAACTGCATAGCTGACGAGCTCGCAAGAGCAGGCACAGAGCTACATAGAATCAACATAACTGAAGAAGTTGGGATACCACTCTCCACATGCAAACTAATGCTAAAAATCAACCACATAAACAGAGCAAACACGAGATGGCTCCACGAACAGACATGTCACACAGCAAGGCAGATCTGGCCTACGATCAACCAGAGCAGATCCAGTGAATTGATCCTACTAAGCAAACCCTCCATAGGGATTGTCGTAGGAATCATAACCGGACACTGCCTCATTGGTCAACATGCCAACAGACTGGGACTGCTGTACAACGACTTCTGCAGAAGCTGCAGAGACGAAGACTGCGAGGAATCTGTTGAACACCTCCTCTGCAAATGCCCAGCGCTAGCAAGAACGCGCTTCCGATTCCTGGGACATTACTTCCTGAGCTGTCTGGCAGACTTGGAAAAAACGCCACCAGGACACATCGACAAATATACCAGAGCCACAAAGTGGCTCCCATACATGGGAAGTGTATAGGTGAAAATCCCCAACGTGGTAACACAATGGGCCTTTTGGCCTAAGTGATGTCCTCGAGACGACCACTTAACCTACCTACCTACCTACGCTTTTAGTGAAACTTCAACCGTACTCTTCTTCTTTCTTCCACAGGTTGAAAGCTCAGTACCTCATTTATAAAATTTTGTATTAAAATGTGTACAGTCAGGGATTTACATATGTATATCTTAAGAATAAGAAAAAGTTGTTTTCACTAAAACATCCTCCATGAACATCCTCATAGTCGAACCAATACTAACATTTTAGATGGAAAACAATTTTTAATCTTCAAAAAGTTGCTTTATTTCAAAACAAATCAATTTGCTTTACATATTATACGGAAAGCTGGCCTATGTATTTCAATTGACACATATGTATGTATGTATAACTTAGGAAAAATAAACTGCTTTATCGACTTTTTCGAAAATAATCAACAAATAATGTGTAATAAATATTTGGATTTTTTCAACAATATAATAATAAAATTTCGAAACACATTAACCGTTAACGCTGCTGGTAGCTTCTGTTTTTCACTACTCTGACAGCCATCTTGAAATCCGACGCTCATTTATCTGCGCTACTGAGACAAATTATCATAAATTACTAACGCTTGGTGGCTCCGGTAGGTAAAGAGCAACCAATCAATAAAAGCAATAAATGAGTATAGACGACAACGCTACCAAAGATGTAATAAAAACTACGCTACCCTGACTAACCAAATTTGCTGAAAATTGATTTGCGGTAGTCATACAACAACAACAACAAGATACGGTTGGATTTCAATTGGGAACACGCCATTGATCGCTTCAAGGAACAGTCTGCAAGGTTCGCATTAGAAGGAAAATGCGCGGCATTAAACCAAACCCGACTGACCACGAAACAAACACATACAAAGACAAAGGAGGGATGGGGTACGGTGGGGGTACGAGGCAATTTTGATAAGAAGACAGCCACTGGCGCTACACAGAATGCACACACAGTCGCCAGCCAACAAGACCAAAAAGGAAGGACGAGAAGGAGAAGAAAGAATGCTGCTGCATGTTGGACAAAGTGAGAAATGTGCAAAACAGCAGCGGGAAAATGGCAATTTGCAGCGGGCGCACACACATGCCACTGTTGCTGCTGCTGCTGCTGCAGCAGTATCGGCTGCTCCTCCCACAGCCGAAATCGGAGCGGCAGCAGGCACATGCGAAATATGATGACATATCGCGTCATAGTTCAAACGGCAGGGAATCCACTGATCAATTTTGTACACAGCGGGCGCCATCTTTGGCCGCTCTGCAGTTCGGCTGCTCGGCTGCACTGTTCCACTGTGGCGTGTAGCTGCTGCTGCTTTCGCTCCCAACTGCCAATGTGGAAGACGCACACATTTTGTAGTGGCTTTTGCAGAGGGCATTGCCAACTTCGGCTGCAGCAAAGAGTGTCATTTTTCTTCAAATGCTGCACTGCATCAAATAAAATTTGTGTTTTCGTTTTTTATAACACTTGTCAACAAAATGTGTTTTTATTTGTGACTCGCAAAATTCTTATATTCTTGAACAGCATAAAAATTGGAAAACCAGCAGCTTAAAGAAGATCATCACCTTAGGCAACTTTTGATTTGTATGAAGGTGAAAAATGTTACCATTTTTCTCCATCTACTGGGTTCTATATATAAGGCATCACAATTTACTGCCAGCTGTAAACAGCCCTTTTAACCTAACCTAACCTAGAAAATATATTATAGTTAATTTTGAGTTGCACTCGTCTTGCAAAAAATCGATCTGAAGAATATTTAAACTAAAAATTTGTATGTCTGAAAAATAAAATTTATGTTAATAAATTATCCAAATTAATTACTTTGTTATACTCGACTTTGAAAACATTGACCATGAAGAGACCAATATTCTCTTTTGTGCAGTTCAACTAAGAAAACTGCCTCAGCCATCTTATAAGAGTTATGAAATCATTTCAAAGTATTTTGTTAATCGTTATTAATTCATTGACTCAACAAAAAAATTGCCAATGTTGACTGCTTCACGTTGAAATATAAAGATTTGTTGCTTGTGACGTGTCTAAAAAAACGGAATTAATGCTGTCTATCGAAAATTTTCAAAAAGCGACTGATACGTTGAAGAGCGCTGTTGCATTAATGCCAAAAAATTCTGCCAGTCCCATTTTTGCTGTTGATCAGTGTTGTTATGCTTATTTTCGCCTTGCGCCTTGCTCGGGCACTTGCACTTCCACTGTGCTCCAAACAGCGCTTCTGCTCATATTGATACCATAATTTTTTATTATTTGACTGCAAGACGGTAATTTCCTTTCGGCCACTGGTAGCCATGTTATGTTGCCTGCTGCTGTTGTTGCCTGCTGTCTGCCTGCCTTGAAATGCTCATAAAAATAATTAATTGTTTTTGTGCCAGTGTCTGTTCCTGTTCCTGTGTGCAGGACACCGGCAGAGGTAAAGGGCCAGTTTGCCATTTTGTGGCAGTTTGCATTTTGTTGCTTTGAAATTTTAAATTCATTAATGAGTTATTTTCTGATCAAATTGCCTACCTTCAAGCCGCAGCATTTGCCAGTTAAACCGCATTTATGCAAATTATTTTGCGGTTTCAATTAAACTTGCTACCCGACCGCCATTAAATGTGGCATATTATTGTCGCAATGTCGTCGGACGCTCGCCAAACCCATTTGCACTGATTTATTTCAGTTGCAATTTATAATTACAATGCGGCAAAGAGATTTGCGGTTATGTTGCCAATAGCCAGCGGTCGTTCAATTTGCCGGTCATTTTCAGTTGTACGAATAATGATGACAGAGTGTAGCATCAAATGCAATTTTATAATACGTATGTAATACATGTATACATACTATGTATGTACATATGCATGCATAAGTGCACTTAATGCCGCTTATTCCGTTTAATGGGGTGCATTGATCAAGAGGGGACGTGGATTAGTGGCTAGAAATCCTTCGCTAAGCTGTCGAATAAGGCAGAAAAGTTAATAAATGTAGAAATAAATAAGAAAACTCACGTCAATACACTATTTCTCTAAAAATTACAATGAATGCTCACTGAACTCTGATTAAGGTCGATCTATTAACGTTTTTCCAAAAGAACACAAATTTCATAAAAATTTTCGATTTTTAGAGTTCTCACCCTTTTTTGTCTACAAGTTCAATAGTGTTAGCTTGATTTTAAATTTTTACTGAGTCATTTGAATGTAAATATGGCTGCTTTAAATAGTTGAAAGTTTATAATTCTCCGAAAAAAATAGCGAGGAAATAGCAATTTTCTGTTATATTTTTTGGGGGGAATTTAGCATTGATTAAAGCATATATTTTATTAATCACTATATATATCAAAAATCTCGTATTCAAATTCGATATTCTTCGGCTTCGACCGAAAATCAATATGCGACCGCTTTTCAAAAACAACTCAGTGAAATTTCATTTTCAGCAATTGTTCATACGAAATTTTAAAGAAGGACAATTGCGTATAGTGAGCCGCCTTATCATCCTCAAACTACGGCCGTATTAGCAAGTTTTGTATCATGATAGTCTATTTATTGAGCAAAGAATTGACTAGTTAATCGCATTAGCAAATGTTCTTCACCAAACATGTGCTAAGGCAAAATTTGGTTTTTTAAATAGTACAGCCGCATTCATTTGTTAAACTAATGAGCACGAGAATGAATCCCAGAGATTCACATCGAAAGTTCATTAAGCAATTTTCATGCCAGGCATAATGAATAATTGTGTGTTGTTTTTCTTACAGTTTCATTGGCATGTTTTGAATATGTGTTGAAGCAGCAAAAAAAATAATATGTACGATATAATCTGGAAACTACTTGCCACAACAAATGGTAATTTATGCACGGCCAAATCTAGCCACACAACTCTCACATATGGTCTATAATCCCAATCGAACTGAAATATATCATTTATCTACATGGCAGCCCCCCAAGAAGGGAGAACCGATTACAACAGCAACTACAGACAGCAGACAGCGGACAGCGGACAACAGGCGGCGCAGAGGCAGAGGCAGAGCAGAGTTCGAGTGCGAAGTGTCCCACTGTGCCTGTGGCAATCGCATTGTAAAGGGGAAATAACAATGGAAATTTATATTATTTTGTTGTTTTTCGTCTATTTTTTCAAAACATATAACACAACAACAATCACTAATAATGCTTAATCAATGTTACACTTTGCCAGCGAACATATTGAACCGAAGAGCTGACGAGCTGTACGAGCTGGAAGAAGCCAGCAGCGCAGACCAAAAGAAATCATCTTCATTTCGAAATGATTTATCATTTTTCATTACTTCACACACAACTTGGAACTATGAAATATTGTTGCCACACACACACACACAAATGTGCATGGACATGCACACAAACACAGCTACACACATTCACACCTGTGAAATTAACCACAGGCCAAACCACAAAAGAGTAAAATTTAATTGAAAAATGAACACAAAACTTTCAAATTACAAAAACAACAACAACAACGTACGTAAAATAGAATACGAAGAATATCATACGCAAACAATGCGCGGAATTTGTACAAATTTACTTTTCAGTAAGCATTTTTTTCCAAACTATTATTGTGGAATTTTTTAATTCAATGTGTAGAAAACCATTAGCCAGAACAGTCAATACGTATTCAATGAATATTTACGCTCGATATTACAAATGATTTTTGGAAGATGTGGTTCAAATGAACAGCATGCCGAATAGTAAATGTTATTTTAAGAGGGAAATCAAAGCTGAGAATTGTGGCTGCAGAACTGGCCCTGCCCGGAAAGCAAATGGACGCCCAAAAATATCAAAAGCTTTTTCTTATTTGGGATATGTGCTCGTATTTAATATGAAGTTATGTACGTACTGTCTTTTGAACAACAGCGCATATAACCGATGCTTATTAGGTCGAGAATAATTTCGAAGAGTTGCCAATTCTTCGCAAGTAGATATAGCAAGTAGATAATTAAGATAAAGCAAAGACATTTCTTTGAATAAAATAAGGCGTGCAAACCGGTTTAAAAGCAAATTATCAAATGATCTGAAAGGTCTATATGAAACATGAATAATTTGTAAAATACATACTTAAAAATTAAGGCATCTGTCTGAGTTCATTTCGATCACAGAAAAAGTGTCCAGTTTCGCCTCCAAGGGAATTAAACTTGGAATTTTTCTATTTTCCAATAGTCTAAATTAACTTCGGTCGGTTTGAAATCGTCGGAGTTTTTTAATTACTCCTATTACATTGTATGTACTTTCTGCATGCCTCCCTATCGCCCTATCGCAAGTGGAGCTCAATTGAGGCACCACAGCATTAGCGAACGCCAGCGCTCAGTATTGGCCAAAGGAGGTGTTGCCGCTTTCATGCGCACAACCTGTTTTGCCGTTTGTTCTTCTTTTTGTGTGCAAATTTTGCTGCCTCCTCGTGTTCAGCATTCGCGAAGACACGCCCTCGACACGTAGTAGCTTTGACACAAATGGCTGCTCACATTTGAAACTGGTACGCCGCAATAAAGCTGCTTACAATATTCTTAATATCAAGTATTTATCAACAAAAGATAATTAGGTAATATTATATAGACTAAAAAATACATTTCACATAATTTTTCGTGTTTACTTTTTCATATGAGAAAATGGTGGTGAAGTATCTCTAGGTATAATTTTTCGTTTACTTTTTCATATGAGAAAATGGTGGTGAATGGTATCTCTAGTTTTGAAAAAATCCTAAAGTAAACTTTTCGTTTATATTGTAAGCAGTTGGTAATCTGAATTATTTCGAAAAAATGCATATGCTGAGACATTTCAAATTTTTTACAATAATTTTCATTTCTTTTTAGTTGAATTTGATCAACCCACTTGTATAATCTCATATAAGGATAATTTTGTCTAAGAAATATTTATTTTTTGAAAAGTTTTCAGCATTTTTCTCAGTGTTGGTATAAAAAAGTATTCATTTTATTATTTCTCATAATGCATTTTTCCTAAGAATAAATATTTAATAAATTTTCAGTGCACAAATTTTAATCTTTTTCGGGGAATATATTGGAGAACATTTTAAATCTTCTCTAACAAAGTTCGTTTAAAAATTGTAGTCCAACTCCAAAAGTGTTTGTAAACTTTAGACAATGTTCTAAAAGTAAATTTATTTAAGCTTAGGCATATTTGTGTCGGGTCAGATTTACATTTACAGCTCTAGGAGGGCATATACGATATCGTCCGAGAAGACTACAAGGAAAATTCTTAATTTATCTAGCGTTAATTAAGAAAAAATATGTTACTCTAAATTGACACCCTTAACTGTATAAAATTGCTTGACCAAGTAAACAGTTTAATTTTACGGGAACTTTTATTCCAATTGTGTGCATTTTCTTCACGGTGAACACTACAAAAACAGTTGCAAGTATCGGCAACTTTACGCAAAATGAAAAACAAATTTCAAAAAAGAATTTCCACAGTAAGTTTTTCGTTTTCGTGGTGGGATAATTAATGTTGCTGGTGAAAATTTCAAACAAACGAACACAGGCACAAGAGAGGTTATAGCCGATGATTCGTGCCACAACGATTTCGCACGTATACAATGACCTGAATATTTTCAAAAGCTATAAGTCAGTTATTCCCTATAAAAATCTATTCAATGTAAATTCATTCACCTTCTTGGCATTGCTGAAATGGAAAACCATCATGCCGTTCTATTAAAAGCGCATTTGATGTATACGAGTGTTATTTATTTTGGCCAGTATGGTATCCGCAAGAGTTCTTCTTCTTCTTAAAGAGACTTATTTCTGACGGAAAATGCAACATTGTTAACCAAGCTACTAATTACACTTGGCATGCTGTCAAATAAGATTTGTTTCCTTTCTTGCCGCATTAGGAATTCGTGTAAATTTTGTTTTGTTAGAACTTCGAAATTCTGGATTTCGTCAGTACTTTCTTGTGATAATTAATAAATTGTACTTATTGTGAGATTTGCGAACAATCTAAGAGTGGCCATTATAAGATTATAAGCGTGTTTGGAGAAAAACAGATCCACAACAAAACAAAGGATCATACCAGCTGGTAGTGCATCGTTTAACGGTGAAAGGGTATGTGGGTAAGTGCTTGTGTTCATGTAAAAGACAAAAGCAGAACCGTAATTATTTTGAGGAAGCTCACGATTGAACTTTTTAGGATATTTCGTTTTCCTTGCATTTCTTTTGTGACATACTATTTGTGCTTCTTATCGTATTGCAGTGTATCTACAAAACGTCACGTCAAGGTCTACTGGAAAATAACAAGAATAGTACCATAAAGTGGAACAGAGAAGAAGACAGTGTATAGTAAAAAGTAGTAAAATTGTAAAATAGAACGTAAAAAGTTTATGAATGAGTTATAAAATTGCATAGAAGTCTTGAAAATACGGGACGCCAAAATCGAAAAACCGGCTTCGAAAACTTCTGCGAATTTGTGTGTGAAGTGTAATTGGTGGAGTGTACGTGTGGAAAAAGCGTCGAACGAAAAGGAGAAACCGATTGGGCTGTTTCCCTTTTTACACAACTTCACAACTTCAGCTGTCATCGATTTTCGTGTGAAAATTTGGCACTTAGTTAAAAGCTAGGGAAGTTGCATTTTGGCATGTTGGCCTTCGCCTGCACTCGTTCCAGCGTTGTAGCCCCAATTAAAATTAATTGGCCATAATGCTTGTCGCAACACCGGGACAAACGGCAGCTTACCACCCAACGCTGCACAGCAGTGGCGGCAGTGCTCCCAAGCAAATATGTCACACATCTTCATCCTCCGCCCTGACCCATACGTCAGCGGCGGCTATTAACAAACTACCAGCAGAATCTTCCAGTGTCAGCAGCAGTCTTATGAAGTCCCTGTCGGTGCGTCTCAACCGTGGCACTGAATTTCTCAAGGGGACTGTGCAGAAGGCGCTCATCTCCACCTCCAACAAAACTGCAGCAAATACCGGCGGTGTGCATAGTTCAAACATCGGTCACTCTGCAGCGACCAGCTCAGGCATCACATTTAGCTCGACGACGACGAAATCTCTAAACACAATTGGCGCAACCACATCCAGATTAGCTGGAGCGGCTGCTCCTTCCTCTGCGCTGCTCAAGCTATACACCGTCCCGCCCACAGTCACACATCGCTATCCGGAGCAGCGCTTGCAAGCAAGCAGTGTCGATAGTCTATACAAAGAAATGTGCCATTTCAAGCCGATACGCTCGGCACCCATAACGCCCTGGAAAAGGTGAGCACGCATCTGACTACATTAAAGTTCGGGACACATTTGAAATTTTGAATTTCGATTTCGCAGCGGCAGTAAATCTCGCGGAGCCTCATTGAAAGTTCCCAAAGCGAAGTTAGCATCGAAAGTTAATTTGCATTTGAACTGTAATGAATCCGCCATTTGGTTGGGGCACGATGACGACGACGTGGAGGATGATGAGGATGAGCAAGAGGGCGAAAATTATGACGACAACCACGGCAAACCAGAGTTGGATTCGGTCAAACATTTCAGGCCAAAGCCCGGGTAAGTGTTTGCTTGAAGAAAATACCTTACCCTAAAGGATTTTGTTTATGCCGCACACTTCATGCAACTTTATAAAAAATCCCAGCAAACTTTGACAATTATTTTGAAATTGTTCAAAATGTTAGATTTGGAACAAAAATTCGTTTTGTGAAAATTTTACGTACAAAATTGCACACTTGGAATATCAAAATTTCCAACTGTAAATATCTATCATCCAGCAGCTAAATTCTCAAAATATTTATTCTTCCTCTCCATATAAAGCAGCTCAACTTTATTGACCAACATCATCTCGACTCCAAAACATAAGTCCGCTTTTGCCTGTCTGGTCGCACAAATGAAGAATCTCGCCACATTACCCAAATCTAAAATGACCATCAAACCGGTGGAGTTGCACAAAACGAAAAATAGCCGCGGAAGAACGAAATATGCAGCGACAATAAGTAGCGCTGACGTAATGACCACCACCACCCCTGCGGGTAAGAATGCGCCACGAAAGCGAATGGGCCTGCGCAATTGCCGGAATCCTTTCGTACACGTGAAAAAGTTGCATCTGCCCGGGGAATTGATCATCAGCAAAAGTTTTCGCGCCATACGCCAAGGGAAAGCATCTAAATCAACGCTACAGCAGGTGCCAAAAGCTGGAAAGGGTGCCAATAGTAACAACTATAACAGGAGCAAAAGTGAAAATCACAAAACCGGCATCACCAAAGCCAAATCGAGAGCTGCCCTCAAAAAAGCCAAATCGAATGTGGTGAACATAGTCAAGCTGGCACAGAAGAACTATTCAATGTCAGCAGTAGGAGGAAGGAAGGTAGTGGGCAAGGCGGTTGTTACAACAACAACGGCGACAATGCAAACAAGCGCTGCTGGCGAAACACAGCGCTATGTGCGCAAACGCAAATTAATTAACGATCTCACCGAGCTAGAGCCACTAACGCGCAAGAGCGCACGCATCTCAAAAGACTGCAGCAGCGAGGCCACCAGAACGACAATGACGACACCAACAGCTGCGCCGATGGCAACTGGCAAGGCATGTAGAGGTGGAAGTGGCACTGGCAGTGATGCGGCCAACTCCAAAAAGACTATGAAAAAAGCAGGCAATAGAAGTGACACCTTGGCTCGTTTTACACCGCCTCTGACACGCTCCCGACTGAAGGAAATGCCGCATTGCAAATTACTAGCGGCGCTCGACTACCGACATCGCATTATTTAAGCAACTTCTTTCTCGCTGTGTCTGTATCTCCTTTATTTGGAGAAGTTGTGTTTTGTATTTGGCATAAGGAAAATTTTAAATTTTGAAATCGACGGGAAGGCATACAAATTTTCAAATTTGAACAATTTAATTTAAAACGAATACTCACCCTATTTGAATTGTGTATTGTAGAAGGAGAAGAAGAAGAAGAGAACGGAGAAGCTTCTCTATTTGCACCATTAGGCACAGATGTGCATGCGGATGATTTCGCACAGCCTGCTACTTTCTCTATATTACTCTTTTTTTTCTCCCCTGTATATGAAGTAGCATTATTTTGCTTTACTAAAAAATCATTATTTTTTAGTTTAGTTTTTAAGTTCTTCTATTATGTACATATATACACAGGCAGTGTAAGCAAATGCAAACAGCAAAAACAATTCCTATTCAACTATTTCCAAATTATGTAATGTACGAAATGTTTTTGTATTGTTTACTATGTTTACTTATATCATATATGTACTGACTGTCCAGCTTTTGTATATGTTCATACTTGAAGATTCAATTGTAAGCTATGAATTTGATGTCATTTAGAAAATATAATATAACGCAAAACTTAAAGAAAGAGTTTATCTGTTAATAGCCTTCTTGAAAGGCAGGTAGAGCTAATTGCAAAAGATTAGCAATTAAATGCTTTTGATTATTATTATATATAGTTCAAGTAATTTTAGAAAAACAATTGTACGCAATTATGACGTCACAATGCGTTGCTTCGAAGTAGAATTTAAAAACAGCGTTTCTCTACTTGCTCGCAAATTGTTTCTAACAAACCTGTAAAAGACGAATTTGGTTGAAATGCTGAAATATATTTAGTTTAAGAAACTTGTACGTTATGCTGTGTGCGTTCTAATTTCCTTTCCTGTCTGCGCAATCACGGTTTTTCGGTATGTGTTGAGTGGTTTGAAATGTCTGCATTTTAAAATAGAAAGGAAGGGCAACTAAATTATATATATAAACATGAGATATGTAAACTTTAGTTTAAAATTTTTAAGAGAATACCAAGTATTATAAAATAATAAATAAAAATTGTAAAAGCAAATATGAAAAGCAGGCGTGTAAGCCTTAGCACACTAATTCCAAACGAAGGAGCGTGGCCAGCGGGCATATTTATTTGACTACCAGCAAGTCAAAAACAAAGAGTTGCTGCAAGTAAATCAAATACACTGTTCAACAAAATTGCATTTTTTTTAACGACTGGCACAATGAATAACTTTTTATGTACAATTCCTGAAAGTTCTTTCACACCTCATGAAAATCACTTTTTCTTTGAAATGTCACTTTAAGAGTAAAGTATTTAATTAAATGTTAAACTTTTCGTTAACAGCATAAAATTGTTTAGCTTTGTGACAAATTTATTCCGAATTGAAGAAAGTCTCTTTCCTTCCGGTCATCAACGATTCTCATGTCGTGTTCTCATGGAAGGGAACATTTTCATATATTCTCCGCTGCTTAAGCCTCCTGGCCAAGCCAAGAGGTTGACAAGCAGTTGGTGCTGTTTAATTTAACCTAACAAGATGTAAACTAAACTAGATTTAAACTAAATTTTGGAATACCCTGGCAATTTGTGGGCCAATGCTACACCATATAAATTCGAATTTAAAAAAAGATTTAAAGGAAGATATCACATTATTTTTATAAAAAAATTTAAATTATTCTAAAGAATTATAAATGAAATCTTATAATTACGTTTGCCCTGGTACGCTGTGATGAAGCAAAGAAGTTTTCTTTAAAAAAAAGTCTGGAGAAAAAGCATAAAAATGTTTATTTCTTTTTTAAACTATGGCGTAAATTACAAAATTTAAATACGAGTCGTTTTTGAATAGCTTCCTAGTTTTTTACACAAAAAATTGCAATTTTGTTGACTAGTGTTATTATTTGTATAAGATTTTGATATTTACAATTACTTTAGAGCATATGCTCCTCAGCGGAACGCTATGTCATGTCCACTTCAAAAAGAACAACTAATCCTATTTGAAATTTAAGTTGTGCACAGAAAGCGAGCAAAAATATACACGAAGAATAAACTCATTTCACAAAGAAGAAGGAATCTACTGTGTGTTGTGATAAAATATTTTTAAACAAGCATAATTTACAAACAGAAACATATAAGAAAAACACAAATTAAATTAATTGAATGCAAGCATGCAGTTTAAAATATGTATTTGAAGTGAAACTCAAAATTGCAACAACTATAAATAAATATATAATTAGAGGCAACACTAAACAAAAACTAGCAACATTGCAGAGTTTGTGTGTGTCTTTAGAAACTTCAATTGCATACTATGTATTAATTATAAATTATAATTACTCTTAACTTCAAATTTAAATTACACTGAAATAAAAATAAACATTTGCAAAGATAGTTTGCCATTTTTTCTTTCTCTTTCCTTCACTCCTCCATGTGCAATTTGCTGGGCAGCACATCCCACAGATCCTTCAGCTTGTAGCCCTCTCGTATGCGTTCCATGGCGAAGCCCAATTCCTTGCAGTAGACTGGCTCGCGCGTTGTCGCCTGTTCGGAGTCGCCGTCGGTGCCCGGAGCTGTTGCGGCTGCCGCTAGGCTACCCTCGGCTAGATAGGTGTTCAGTTTTGAATTGATTTCGCGTTCCTGCCGCTCGTCGAGCTCAGTGAATTGCTCGATTTTCAGCGCCGCCTCTGCGCTGCTGGCCGCATGTTCAGCATTTCGCAGCTGTTGCAATTGTGCCTCCGCCGAGTTGTATTCCACGCCCAAGTTCGGATTCGCCGTATAAATTGCATGTAGCGAGATGAGTTCCTTGTAGATTTCATTCAAGCGCTCCTGCGGATCTATACGAAAGCCTAACACATAGGAGCCACCGGTTTCAGCGGTTTGCAACACCAGCGCAGTGCCGTATTTGGATTCACGCAGGCGTATCTATGTTTAGAGAAGGAGAGAGCGGAGACAAACATAATTGTGTTTATATGAGATGTATACTCTATGATTATACGCACGCTCGCTATCTGCAGATAGGGCAGACTGATGTTAAAGGTCTCATTAGCATCGGCGAACCAGACCAGACGTATGTTGGTCACCACGAAAGAGCCCAGATTGCCCTGGTCACTAGACAAGTTCCAGACGCCGCTCGCATTGCTGAAGACCTGTTCCTGTGGCATTATAATCAACTGCCCCGACTGCACAATGGCGCCGCGCAGCTTCAGGTCGCGATACAAGTAGGTGCGCTGATACAGCCTAAAAGCAGAAGCAGGCCGTAACTATTTGAAAAACCATAAGAAGTGTATTTTCTATGCGCACTGATAAATCTCGAAGATACTGTTGAAGAGCGTCTCATGGCGCCTGACATTCTCGCCCGAGACATCCGTGAAGAGAAACTCGAACCGTGTGTTGCCACCGGAAACGAGTAGGTAGAGTGCTTGTGTGTTGCCGCGCAACTTGGAAAATGTGGTGCGTCCATTGATGTTGGCAATGCGGGCATAGCCAATGGCTAAAATTGTAAATCAAAAGCTAGTACACATAATTTACAAGCCAACCACGCCAGAGACGTATGTACATAAATTAAATTTCTTGTGCACCAGCGAATGCCATATAATTCTCAAGCTGGTGGCCAGAAGGCGGCCGGTATCGCCAGGATTACCCTTCGAATCCTCGATGTGGTGTATTGTATGCAGTACGTGTTCGCCATTTCGTAAGCGGTTTTGCCTGCGATGTAAATGATTGTATAGCACATTGAAATAGACTGCGTTATTGATAGGCATTTAGCTTTATTGGCAATGATACTCACATATTGGAAACATCAAATCTCACTTCCTTATCCTCCCACAGCAGATTTTCATTAACAGCTTCCATATTAAAATTGGGTGCTTGATTGTACATTTTAAAAAATTTTTAAATGTAGGCACATAAGATAAAAATATCTACTGGTATATTTCTTTGTTTGCTCCTATATGCCTCTATAGCGCGTTGCTAGGATATGCTGTTCTCACATGAGAGAGACTATTCGATAAATTCTAAGAAAGAAGTAATGAAGAGGTTTCTCTTTATTTCCTTACAACCATCAGTTTTAGTATTTTCGAAATTCGCATCAATATTCTAGCAGCAACATATGAGAATATCAAAGTTTCCTTCAATGAATAAATCCTCTGGCGTTTATTTATTTACGTTTTCTTACTCAGATATATTTCTTTCTCGACGAGGAGATGAAAAGTGCAATTGCTTTCTTTGTTAAAAAATGGGACGTTATTGAAATGTAATTGAAAACAATAAATAACTTGTCATTTAATATCCCACAAAATTTTATAATACATCGCTTGAGTGCAATAGCAATAGTCTTTATTTGATTTCAATACAAAATTATTGCTTATAACTTATAAGTTATAAGTAACAGTTATATACATACATGCATACTATTTCAAGAAATAATTGTTACTAATTTTGCTAATTGTAAAATAATTTAAATTTTGCATTAGGCTTGGAATATGAATGAACTTGTCAACTGAGACAAATGCGTACAATTGAATAGCTTTTAAAATGTTGAAATCCTCATATGCAAAAGAAATTTACTATTTTAGATATCGAGCCGTTCCCGCGTTTTTATCGTATGAGCCAAAAACCAAATTTTACAGGAGGCGTTTTTTTTAGTTTTCTCTACATTGCCGTAACATATTTGCATGATATTGGGTATATGCACTTTATTTAGGGTAGCACACTTGGGGAAGGTAATTTTAGCTACTTCAGCAAAGCGTATTGGCGTTTTTTTGGACATACGATAATTTGTGCGGGCACTATTTCAAGCGTTTCAAGTATTGAAATGGCTGATACGATAAAATCGTTTTTAAGTAAAATAAAGATTTAAAGATTGAAAAATTAAATTAAATTAAAATTCAATAAAAGTAAATAATTTAAAAAAAAAAAAATTCATAAAAAAATAAATAAAAACACAGATTCAAAAGTGTCTTATTGCGGAAAGACACCTGAAAATTCTGCTAGAAGGTTAAGCGTCGAACCGAAGGATTAAAGACTTCCTGTCGAGACGAAAACAGCTGAAAACGGTAACCGAGCATACTAATGTTGTGAAGGAAACACTTCTCCAGCTTATTAGCAGGCGATGACACCAATTCCGCCAACGGAGGCAGGTTCCCGATACCACCAATTTACGACGACGATGACATACCATCGCCTAGCTATAACGAGGTCAAGGTCGCAATCCAGCGACTCAAGAATAACAAAGCAGCGGGTCCTGGCGGCCTGCCTGCAGAGCTATTCAAGACTGGCGGCGACGAGCTGGGGCGCATGCACCAGCTTCTCTGCAAAATATGGCTTGATGAAAGTATGCCCAGCGATTAGAATCTTGGTGTGCTCTGTCCTGTGTTAAAGAAAGGCGACCCGATGATTTGCTCAAACTACCGGGGTATTAGCCTTATTGCCATCTCATACAAGGTCCTGTCGAGTGTACTATGTGAAAGAGTGAAGCCATTCGTCATAGCACTGATTGAACCTTATCAGTGCGACTTTAGACCTGGCAAATCCACCATCGACCAGATCTGCACACTACGCCAAATCCTGGAGAAGACCCACGAATATCAAAACGACACCCACCATCTCTTGATCCACCTTCGATAGCCCGATAAGGCATTGCCTGACCTCGGTATTCCTACTAAGCTGGCGAGGCTGTGCAGAATGACGTTAAGTAGCACATAAAGCTTCGCCAAGATAGGAAAGAAACTCTCCGATCCTTTCCTTTAGAGGCTTCAGATAAGGCGATCCACTATCCTGCTACCTCTTCAACTTCCTGATGGACAGCGTGCTACGGAAATCCGGTGTGCACCGCGATGGTACTATTTTCTACAAAAGTGTGCCATGTCGTGCGTATGAAGGTATTCGAAGCGGCAGTTGGAGGGTAGGGACGGCGTGGGGGCAATGCCTTAATACTTTTAATACGAAATACTTTTTTCTGCACACAGGCCACTATTCACTTTCAAAAGTTATTCTAACACACCTTTCCTTTAAAATTTGAATTCAACTTTACATACAAAAAATGAAATTTTTATCGGAATGCATACAAAGATGTGGGAACAAAAAAATAAAGAAAAATTCGAAGTGGAGATACGATAAAATTGTTTTTTCTATAACTTTGTAACGGTTCATCGTAAAGATGTCAGATTTTAGGGACGGATGACTAATGTGTAGTACTATTGATTTCGTGAATAAAATCAATTTCGGTAAAAATGGCTCTTACGATAAAAACGCGGGAACGGCTCGATATAAAAACAGTATCAAAATTAGCTTAGCTAAATAGGTCATGTGAATACAAAGGAAGTAAGGGTAAGTGTTTGAAAAGGAGGTAAGCCTTAATTGTATGTAAATCTAAAAGCAGTATTTATAATTGAGTTACTCCGGAGACCTAAAATGTGTGAGGAGCAAGTGGAATTTATATACAATTTGATAAATTCCGGTATGCTATTGCAAAAACCGCGATCCACAAATCCACAACAGCCCATGTTTACTTGCTATTTTTAATCACATAATAATCTGTGGTTCGGGCACACTGGCGGCAATACTCTTATGCGGTAGCACCTGTCCGCCGTTAATGTAAATCTCGTCCTTGACGATGACGTCTTCGCCCAAGACGGTGATGCCCTCCAAGCGCACCCAGCGCCCGACAATTGAACGCCATCCAACGATGCAGGAATCCAGCCAAGAGTGTGACTTCACTATTGCACCTTTAAGTATGGTGGAACGTTTGATACAAACGCCGTCTTCAATTATAACGTCTGGGCCAATAGTTACGTTGGGACCGATGCGACAGCCTTCGCCAATTTTCGCCGTTGGATCGACGAGTACATTTCCCACTACGCCGGGACCAGTGTACAGTTTGGACGATTGCCTTTGCCGCAGAGAGGTAAGGTAGAGGCACATACCTGCAACAGAGACGCCATAGTTAATCATCACGTTCCCTGTTGATTTTTTGATTTGCTGCTGTTGGCAATTAAGCGACTTTATCATCACTCACAATTTGGAAAAGATAAGCAACCAGCATGCAGCAGTTACAAAAACAAAAGAAGGCAACATTCAGCAATTAACTGATAAAGAAGCACTTAAAGAAAAGACGTATGACTCATTGTAACAGCAGCAATAGTATTTGAAAAGTTTGGAATAAGTAAATCCCCGCTCACCCGTCAAAAAGTCTTTAGGCTGGCCAATATCCATCCAGAAGCCTGGAAGCTCCATTGCAAACAGTTCTTTCTGATTCGCCATCACGGGAAAAATCTCCTTCTCGATCGAAGTAGGCTTTACCTCAATGCGATCCAGTACAGAGGGATTAAAAATGTAAATGCCTGCATTGATTTTATTGCTGACGAACTCCTGCGGCTTCTCGATGAAGTTGTTGATGCAGCCCTGCTCATCATACAGCACAACGCCATACTTTGAGGGTTCCTCCACTTTTGTGACCACGATGGTGCCCTCTTTGCCATGGTTCCGATGGAATTGTTCCAGCTGCTTAAATGGAAAATCGCAAATTACATCCGAGTTCAGCACGAAAAAAGGCTCCTGACTCCTATTGAGTATGGGCTTGGCTAACGCCAGAGGCCCTGCAGTGCCAAGCGGCTCTGTCTCGTGTGAGAAAATCAATTCTACACCCAATTTGTCGGCCTCTTGCTTCAGCTCGTGTTCCATTTGCTCGGCATGGTATGAAACCGCCAGTATAACCTGTTAAGGGCAGTAGAAAATGCAAGAATTGAGGAAGGCAAACATACATAGGAGCGGAGAGGTATAACTTTATCTTACTTGTGTACAACCAGCGCTTACGAGCGCCTCCAGCTGATGCAAAAGAATTGGTTTATTGGCAAATTCCACCAGCGGCTTTGGTGTGCTCAGTGTCAGTGGACGCAAGCGTGTACCATAGCCACCCACCAATATGAGGGCGCGTGTACCCTTATTTTCTGCTGTTGGAGAACCGCACATCTTCTGTTTAATTGTTTCCTCTAAACCGGAGTCACTGAAATATGACGTCTCGCCGTCTTAACACGTACACTAACAGCTATTCCAAGTGTTTTCTTTAGTGTTGTTGCATTTACAGGTGTTACTTTTGGAAGTTGTTTTTTCCGCCACAAGTGATAAGAATTTGTCTACCACGTCCGCGTTTCCACAATGGAATTCTAATTGTTTTTGTTTATTTTTCGTGTTTTCCTTTGTGCGCTCTCTTGATTTCTCTCTTTTCTACTGCAAGCACACGTCATGTATTGAAATTTCTTAATCCTTCAAAGAGCGTTTTACAAAATTTTTGAAATTACACTTTTCCTAATTTATTACTTCTTTATTGCACGGATTTAGATTAATTATCTAAAGAAGCACTCTTGTAAAACAACAAACATCTCAAAATAGCCATTCACAATCATACCGCCGTAATTTTTCCCTCTGTATTGGACTTGAGGGTTGGCAGCACTAAACTCTGGCCCGATTAATAAAAAGCAGTAAGTCAGAAAGCAGAAAAATATGCAGTTAATTCGCATTTTTACACAAATATCATCACGGAACTCATTGCAGCGGACATTTTCAACAACATTTTGTGCAATGGCTCCCATTAAGGTAACGAGAAACAGATGCAATTACTATAATTTTTTGCACTATGGGGTATCCAAGAGCCTAAGTACCATAAAATTATATAATTTTGGCTAAGAACTTTGTAAATTAGCGTATAAAAACATAGATAGAAAAATGAGAATTTGTTAGCTCGTAGTTAGGCAATTTCGAAAGGGGCTAGGGAAGGGAAACGCGGAAGCTCGTGGCAGAGCAGCTTTGCCGGCGCGGCAAAGTGACCTTGGTCAGGGAACATCATGTTTTTCTCAATAGCAATGCACCTGCAAAAGTGTAGGTTAGGGCATTATTGAATTTTTGATTTGAATTATTGATTTCAATTTTTATATACATAATTCTTTTTGCAGGTCGGTGATAAATTACCATCAGTGGATTTGTTTGAAGATTCGCCAGCGAATAAAATCAATACTGGCGATTTGACTGCTAACAAGAAAGTGATAATATTTGGTGTGCCCGGCGCATTTACACCAGGATGTTCTAAGGTATTTGAAGCACTATAATACAAATCGAATTTTTCACCATAGTTCAAACATTTAACTTCAATAGACTCATTTGCCAAGTTATGTGACGAACGCTGATGCATTGAAATCGGAACAATCGGTCAATGAGATTGTTTGTGTCTCTGTCAACGATCCTTTCGTCATGTCGGCCTGGGGCAAGGATCAAAACGCTGGCGGCAAAGTGCGCATGCTGGCCGATCCCTCTGGCACATTTGCTAAAGCGTTGGATTTGACAATTGACTTACCACCTTTGGGTGGTGTGCGAGCCAAGCGTTTCTCCATGGTGGTCGAGAATGGAGAAGTTAAAGAACTTAATGTCGAACCCGATGGCACCGGCTTGAGTTGCTCTTTAGCCGGCCATATTGGCAAAAAGTAATTGCATCTGACTGCAGAAAATACAAGAACGTAAAGTAGTTTTTAATTAAAAATGAATTTGAAGTTAAAACAAAAAATTGAAATATTCGATTGGGAAATGTAGAGATTTAAACCATTCTAATTCATGGCAAACATTTACGAAATATATACATATATAGTGAGAAATAAGAATGGTTGTATTTTCACTTGTACTTGGAAGGCATGCTCAAGCGATGAGAATAAGTTCACAGGCCTTATTTATGCTTAATGTAGAGAGAAATTGGAATTTTACTTAGCCTAACAGTCGAAATAGCTGAAATACCTATTCCTGGCAGGACTAACGCGGCCAGTATTCAGAATATTGTAATATTTTGCTCCGTTTGCTCGGAAACTTGCGATTCATATTCCATGAGCAGAGGCGGTTCAATTTTCCCTCTAACTATTTGGCTTCTTCTAACTTCGATATCTGACTCTCGCTGATGATTTGTGAATGGCTCAAGTTTAAAGGAAGAAGAGGTATACAAAACCACAAGAATTAAAAAAGAAGTTTCCGTAATGAATTTCATACGGTTTTTAATTTTGTCGCTCGCCTTCCTGCAGCTTTCTTCGAAAATAAGTGGAGAAATTACTGAAAAACGCATAAATGAAGAAGCTACGACCAAGGAGCCTATACTAACAGCAGCACTTTGTAAGCCCTAAACCAGCAAAATTAAAAAAAATTATTTAAAACTTTTATGAATTACAGATGCAAAGTTATTCAAAGAACGACGCAAGGAACAGGTTTTTATGGTGAAGCAAATGCTCAAATTATCGTATGAAAAAAACTTTAAGCTTCTAAAACTAGCATATGCAAAAATATTCGAGGTGAACTCAAATTACCAAAAACAGTTTACAAAAAATACTTACACTAAATTTTCAAGGTTTTGAACACAAGCAATATCACCTTACAAAATCATGATTATCAATATGCGAAAAATGGATTTCCACAAGAAGATGCTGGCCTACAGGAATCTGTTATTCTTATATTGGAAAATTGTTGCGTAGCGGCGGAGAATATACTACATTTCCCGGAAATGAGCTATCGGATTTTTGGGCAAAAATATGCAGCCAATTGGAAGACAACCTTAAATTGGTGCAATGCTTTTGTTCATTCGCTGCCGCATGTCATCATCGATGAATCCACATTTAAAATGATGGAATTGCTGCAGCAAGAAATCAACGAGGAACTGCGAGCGAATGACTACGTGAATCCGTATTATAAAAAAGAAGCAGATCAACAGAGGCAGGCGAGTCAGAAACAAAAGAAGTCGCACAAAAAACTGAAGAAGGGACCGCGATTAGCTGGCGGAAGAAATGAGCTCTGATGCGCACCGTTCGCACCGTTTACGGACTATTGACAGAGTGAAAAATGTATTTTTGTATTGAAATCAGCTTTTAATTTAAACTAGTACATACTTATAAAATTACTTAATTAACGATTATCAGTATTGGGTGCAATTTTCTGTGACAACAGCTTGCCGTAACCGCCTCGTCCGGCATCGTAGTCTGTGCGGTATTCGTCACGCACTTGACCGCCCGTTTTGCCACGTCCATATTGTCGGCCCTCTATAAAACCTGCATCCCAGTCCACACGTATCAGTCGGTCGTCCAAACGCGTACCATTCACATATCTGAAATATAATAGATTTGTTAAATTTCAACAAGTAGGAGTATATATACGCATTTGCCTCATTGCATTGTCGGCTTCCGGGCGCATGTAGTACTCAACAAAGCAGAAGCCACACGGCGTCTTTTTGTATTTATCCAGCCCCATAACAATGCGACGCACATCTCCACATCTCGTAAAGAGCTCGTGGATCTGCTCCTCAGTTGTGTAAAATGATAAATTTCCCACATAAAGTGTGGTGGAATCGCGAAGGGACCTCTCCTGATCAATGCGGGATCCCTGCAAGAGAAATTTTATAAACTGAGCACACGGTCATAACGCACATTGCAAAACGGTTACCTTAAAGTGCTGATCGCGATATGAACTTAATTCTACTGAATTGGCTGACATTTAAGCTAATTAGTTATTTGAGAATTTTGACTAATTTTAAGCAAAAACGAAATATTTTCTTTTTTACTTTACTTTGTGATTTCTGCATGAAATGCCGCTTTCAGATTAAAATGTCAAAGCTGTGTTTCGTGAACAAAGTACTACATGTCATTTACGTACGCTATGTTTAACGACAGTACGTCACATTTCAAACAGTAAAAACACGAAAAAAATCACAAGTAGAAATTGGAAGTTGGAAGTGTGTTAAAAACAAATTTCGCAACATGCCTAAAGAGGATTGCAAATATTGGGATAAATGTTATCAAAAGAACGATTTCCACATGCAGAAATATAATCACCCCCAAAAAGAAGAGAAAGATGCGACCGCAGCAAGGTCGAGTAATGTAAAAGAACACAAACGCAAGAGGTCGGAGGATGAAAAACAAGAAGCAACGGATGCGGCACAATATCCGGCATCCGACAAGGACAAAGAAGTAACGGCGAAGAACAAGGAGAAACCGATTAACGACAAGGAGACAATGAGATATGACAAAAAAGCAACAGGCGAGGGCTGCTCCGACACAAATGGAAAAGCAGGAGGAAAGGAAGCGCAGCGTCAAGAAATCGAAACCGCTGCATTGCGTACCGAAGCGTTGGGTAACATCGCCGGCAAAGACTATATGGAACTGCTGCATAAACGCATCAAGTTTTCCGAGCAGTCAGAATATGACCAGTTGCTGCTGAGTAATGAGTTCATTCGTCACAAATTCCTAGTATTTATGTATGTATAAATTTTATATTATGTACATATATTCGAGCATTTCATTTGATAATTTTTCTTTCAATTTTTATTGGATATTTTTTTGGCCTCGTGTTGCTACAGAACATATTTGTTTGGCCCCGTGTTTCTATAGAACATAGAACATATTTGAAACATATTTTTTTTGCCTCATGTTGCTAAACGTTTTACCTGTATGCTCATCCCGCTGTTTGTAGTGGCGCTATGTAGTTTCCTGCAAGGGACAATTTCGAGTATTTCAACTTATTTAACTTGACGCTTCTTGCAGCTGTGGTACAACTAACGACTTTCAATTCCAGGCCACCAGACTTTTATGCTTTCTGGAAATTTGCCAATGAGCTAAAGAAAAATGCCACCGGCGAACAGGTGTTGGAACATTTTGAGAAACAATTTCAGTTGCAGCTGGTGGGAGCTTTCGAATTCCTCGCTGGTCGCTTTCATGATGCAACCATTCGAGAACCAGGCGATTATCTGCGCCACTGGCGTTTCTTCTACGATCCGCCCGAGTTCCAAACGCTGTTCGTGCGCCGTGGCACTGGTGTGCACTATGGATACTGGCGCGACACGCCGCAGGACAAAGACGCTTTGTTGTTTGCACGCAACGACGTTACGAAAAGTTGTGAATTTGAATTTGTTGCTGGTAACGCATTTGATGCTTTTCTCTACTTTCTCGACAAGGATTTTGTAGGCAGTCCCTTTACAGCGGCATTGGTCGCTAATACAAAGAAAGCCCTAAACAAATTTATTGAAGCGAATGAAGTAAGTCTCGAGAAGCTGGAGCCGTTACGAAAAGCACGTAACTCCAAGGTAGTAGCAAAGGCCTTTCATCGCGCCGGAATTGTGGTTCCCCTCGAGGCTAAGACTCAACTCGGCTATCGGCCCTTGATTGAGAGCGACGCGGAGCTTAAGAAAATTCTATCTCTGTTTGAGAAAGCTGGCTCAGATTCGCAGGATGACTCTGTGCGCAAAGCAGTCATGATAAAATTACAGCCGGTCGCCACCGCCGCCAGTATTGCATTAGATGAAAGTGATTTTGGCACCTCGCTGGAACTAGGGATTGACCTCTTCTGTAGCGGACGGCTGGAGCTACACATGCTGATACAGTCGCTGCTTGTGCCTGCGTACACGTTGCTGCAACGACCGCAGTTCATTGCCATTTCAAAGGCGCACATGGAAAAGCGCAGCAAGGAACTCAAACTAAGCATTTTTGATTTGGAAAAAAAGTAAACTAGTTAAAATGAGATTAATGTATAAGCAATAACTTCTAACTGGATATTTTGTATGCAAATAAAGTGTTAAATTCTGCAGTATTTTAAACATTCCTTTTAATTTTGCACCCAACTCCAAATATGAAAATTTTATAACATTCGCCTTCTACATGTACAGATGAGAATCTTCTTTGAATTTAGGCGTATATGTTAGTGCCGCTTCCATACCCAAATCCAGCAAAAGTTTCAATATAGGTTGCGCGGCCAAGGCGTCAAGAGCAATGTTATCCGTGTATGCTACGTAGGAGCTATTGGGCAGGCGTGCATTTTCACGCCAGGAAGCGACTGAAAACATTTGAAAGAAATTTAGTAAGTTCGTAAAATGAAAGCACCCTCTCTTGTAGCTTACGTCCCGCTGCAACGCCAACAATAAAATTGGGTGTTTTCAATTCTTTCACGTATTTCAGCTGTGAATTAATGCCGCGTAGGAAGGTGATCTCTTCACGCACCCGTGCTATGTTTTCACTCTTGAAGTCAACTTTTGATTTCACAGATACAGTTAGCACACTGCGCGCGTCCTTCGCGTACGGCAACAGAAGTTCAGTCACTTCCCCACTATTAGTAAGGTCTTCTTCTAAAATCGCAATCAATGTATTTCTGCGTTCCAGGAGGTGTAGGGAAGAGTTTTTGGCTGGTATGTCACAAATCTTTGTGGTATCTTTGAGCAGTGTCTTCTCGGCGAATTCCGATATTTTAACACCCTCAATGACCAACAGTACCTTACAGGTTGTAGGTGTGTCTTCCTTTCCTGGCTCAAAAGTCAGTTGCAATCTGAAATTTTACGAGAAAATGTAAAATTATAAGAGCCAGAACACTGACAAAACTTCTTCAACTTTTCAGGTGTTTGCTGGTTCTCTTCGCCTTCCTCATCGCAATCATCCCAGAACGCTCGCGAAGACGGTATATTCAGTTCTCCGAAATTCATTAGAGAGCACATCTTAAATGCAATTTGACTTGTCTAGAAACAGAAGTATTTTGAATTGAACTCCTCTGAATGTTTGTCAAGTCATTGGTGGATAGTGTTGTTCCGATGCTAACGAGCTAACGAGTATGTCAAGTTCTAGTGTGAGTGTGTTAGTATAAAACGTAAATGTACATCGAAGCCGGAGGAGACAGTTAGACTGTGCGTCTCTCTTACTCTACCAGTGATTTGTTGGTGGCGCAGTTGGCGATGCTGCCAGATAAATGATATATACTCAAGATCTGATTAATTTTCGACTCCAGGCTGACAGCTACGAGTAGCACAGTGCAGAGTTGCTATAAAAGGGTCCTTTTACCGGTAGTACTATTTTTACTTTACCCTTAGGATTTTGTACTTGAACTTTATAGCGAATTTAGCGCCAATGTTCTTTCTGCTTACTGGTAAGCGATCGCAAAATTACTTGGTAGCTTTTTTAAACTGAAGATATAAAATTTATTTGCATTTTTAGACAAAAAGACAATATATGGAAAAGCGCTGAACATTCTTATTACAATAAGTAATACAAGCAGATAATCAATGCCATTCTAGTACTAAATCAATTAGCAATAACCGAATGAATGCACTCTTCCTTGTTGATGAGATGACAAGTTTTGTTCACCAGCGACATAAGCTGATTCACATCATTCGCCCAGTTATTCAGTATATCTGACTGTGTCTTCTTTGTGGTGAAGTAAACAATTTCAGCCGGGCGATCAATCTTGACGCGTATAGTGTCGGTGTTGGCCAATTTGGAGAGGTACTCCTCGCAACGATTGGATGGCAAATTCAGTAGTTCACTCATGCGCTGTAGATGTACGCGGGAATAGTACTGCGCAATAATTCGTATGTTCTAAGTAGAAAAGAATATTCAAATTAATAAACTTAGCAGCTTCCTTCCATCATACATTGACTCACATGCTCAATCAGGCGATCCTTAAGCTCTGTAATGCATTTACGACCATGTTTAGTATTCTCCTGGAACATCTCATTTTCAGCTAAAACAGTGCCAAAGTCGGCGTTGAAGGTGTCGAAGTTAATAAGCTCTTTCGACATGAATAAGCGAAGTATTTCTCTGCAGTTATAACAAGAGTATGAAAAATACATTAATATTAAATGTGACCCCAGCATACTTGTAAACAGGAATCTCCTCCATTTTTTTGTTCTTGGCCAAGTGCTCCATCATGTCGCTCTGTTCATTGTCATAAGGCGCCAAAACACAGTATAACACAGCACAGACAAGCTTCTCTTTAAGCTCCTTCAATTGTTCAGGTGTCAGTTCTATGGGCGGCTGTGCTTCAGCTTCGGACTGCTTTGCCTCCTCCTCTTTCTTCTTCTTTTCCTCGTGGCCAGTCTTCTTTTTCTCCTCTTCTGAGGGTTCTGCGGTGACAGCAGGTGCAGAACGCGTAGGCTCTGCAATTGCTTGATAGTGACGTGAAGTTTTCAAAAATGACGTATCGCGGTCCAGACGTATCATCAAATCGTAAAACTTTAGTTTCAAGTCGTGCTGATCAGGGTTATCGAAGAATTTAATGCTAATTTTCTTAGCAATTATTTGCGTAGATACATAGTCCTCTTTCAACAAACAAAGACGCATTTGCTCCAAAATTAGCTCCACCTATAGAAAGTAGAATATTTCGAAAAGGCCTTAGGAAACGGGAAATACGCTTTTATTTTATGTTACCTTTTCGCGCTTGTCCATGGAACCATATGTTTCCACTTGCAGCTCCTCCATTGCGGCGGCAGCTCCTACGATATCTCCATCACTCTCCTTAATGTCGGCCAGTATTTTTGTAAGGCGAGCTCGCTCGATTTCCACATAAATTTTACCCTCGGTAACAGAACGTAATGTGTCGATGAATTTTAGCTTAGTTTCCTTATCGGGAGTTTTATCGACGTAGGTGCAACATTCTTGTACCATTTTCGACACGGCCTGCTTTAGCTGGGAGCGTCGACGCACCAAAAGCGTTATATATTCATTCAACGAATTCCACTTCTGCGACTCAAAACATATCTGGCAAATGGCTACGAGCACACGCGAGCACGAAACCATATCGGCACCCAAGCGCGTTTGCTTCTCAAGTTGCAGCAGCATTTCAATAGCCTCGTGGAATTCGTCTGGATTATTTCTGGCTTTCTCCTTAGCCAGCGGGATCGTCTCATCACAGGCAGGGGAGTAATCCACCTCCATTTTCGTGATGCGACCACCTTCGAACAAATAGTTATCCATTTCTGCAAAAACAAAATAGTTTGCCGCCGAGTCACCAAGTGATATAAACACCCTAGCAGTACACAATCTTGTTCATTCTTACTTATAGAAATATACGCTGCAACCCAATATGAACCGGAGATTCTTGCTACGTTTTGTTTTACTTTTCTTTTAAATTAGTATTTTAGAAATGAAACTTCTGAAATCGTAATTTTCTCAAATTCGACAAATTCGACAGTCATTCTCAATGACAATGAGTGATAGTGCTGCCATTTTTTAGGATTTCCGTTTTTGGGATTTGGTAATTTCAGAAAGTTATGATCAAAAGTCAGAAACTTAATCCAAAATCTAAATTCATGGAGTTTTATGCACTGAAAACATAAGTTCTTTTAACAAGTGATTTTAGAAATTGTGTTAGTGTACCATCTCTCGTCTCGACATGGAATATAAAAATAAATTCATTTATATGCCGATGATTGCAAAAGATCCCGTTATTTTGTTTTAAAAAAAACTTTATTATATTAACAATTTATATGTGTACTATTTCTTGATGTTTTGCTGCTGTAAATGGTGACAAAAGCCAATAACAGGCAGCCAAGTGGTTCAAGACGTGTATTTTCCATATTTATTATGGTACAATATGTGTGACAACAATTTGGAAAAGCTATAATGTGTGATCGCGTAAACGCAAGAAACAGACGTTTGATACACATGTGGGAATGCAATTCATCTATCTGCCTACGCTTCCTTTTTTTGATTAATTTTTTCTTTAATTCTACGTTTCTTTCTCTTTCTTTTCAATAATCTCATTTCTAATTAGTGCTGCTAAAAATGCGTGCGTTTCGCTTGTCAATTTGAAGAACATGTTTGACTATCCAATCGCAAAGTTACGTTTAGGATTATTATTGCCGTCACACTATGCTGACACAAAATTGTACCATGCAAACCTAGCTATAAACTGTCAACTATGCTCGTTGTTATTAGGGATGGAAAATTATAGGAATATCTTCGATATATTGACCAGGTGTTTCGAAAGAACGACATCTTTTGCATTGCTGCTACCACAATTGCCTAAACTTATTTGATTTGTGAAATCGGCAGATATTTTATTTCCTGCTGAGCAAGAGTGTTGAATAGCATCAAATTAATTTATCTCCCAAACCAAAAATAATCATTCTATTAGAATAAAGGCTCTTGTAGCATAGCAATTAAAAGCAAGCGCCAAAAATTATTGTTTACGCGCCAAAAGCCAAAAGCTGCTGTGTTTCTGGGCAATCTCGTACACTTCCAAAATAATGGCACAAATACAGGAATTTCAGGATTTGACACTAGATGCGCTAGAAGTAGTGGAATTCAAATTAAGTAAGCAAGTTATTTAATTGCTCTTCTGTATAATTGTTTCCTTTATCTGCTGTTTTTGTAGTACGTAGCCGGGAGGATTTTGCTAATGATGCATTGGCGTTTCCACCGCTGATGGCGCACCAGATTTTTGGCGAAACCGAGACCATTTTCGGCTACGGTGACTTGCGTGTGCGCATACTCTACACCGCCGGGCCAATGCATATTTACCTAGGCACGGAGTACACCAGTAAAGTGGATGACTTGAACCACGGTGATATCAAAGCGGACGATGTGGTCAAGATTATCGCACAGAAATTGCCGGATGGATGCTATTTCGTAAACAAGGATGAATTCCTTAAGACACTCGACAAAGCTGAAAAGTTCCAACCTTTCGGCGAGAAGTTGGCTGAGCACATACATCGGGATGCCGAGGGAACCGAGCGTTTGTTTGAAATTTACCACTGCGATTACAAAGTGCCGGCATTTTTGAAGTTTTTCGGACGACTGCAGACCTTCATTTTGTGGTTCGTAGATGCGGCTTCCTACATAGACGTTGACGATCCACAGTGGAGCTACTTCGTCAGGTAAGGGGGTAGTGGAATGCGGGGTGCTGCTACCGCACATTATTTTCTATACTTTTGCAGTTATGAGAAATATAAAAACCATAATGGAGACTACCAGTATGCCTCCGTCGGTTACTGCACCGTCTATGAGTACTACGCCTATCCGCAGAACATTCGCCCACGCATTAGTCAAATGCTGGTGCTGCCGCCATTCCAGAAACTGGGCGTCGGCACGAAGTTACTCGAGTGCATTTACCACCACTACCAGGCACAGAAGAATGTCACTGACATGACCGTGGAGGATCCCTCAGATGATTTTCAGCGAATGCGAAATTTTGTGGATGCACGATTGTGTAGAACTTTGAAATCATTTAGCAGAGAGGAAGTTAAAAAGGGCTTCAGCAAGGATATGATACGTGAAGCGCGTGAAACGCTGAAAGTGAGTATATAAACTAGCTTGAGTTGATACCTTTTTCTAATTTATGGCACAACATTTGTAGTTAAATCCGCGACAGTGTCGCAAAGTCTATGAAATACTGCGTCTCCTTTACACCAACAAGCACGATAAACAGGATTATACCGCCTATCGTTTGGATGTGAAGAAACGACTCAATGCGGTGTACCACAAGCAGCTGTGCGATATTAAGAAAATGGAAAAGGCCAAAGTCGATACCGAATGGCTGCGAGCACGTCTGCCCAATCCGAAACAACGCATTGAACAGTTGCAGGAGGAATACAAACAAGTTGAAACAGACTACAAGCAAATTGTTGAAAAATTACGCGCATAAGTGTTTTTGTACTTTTAAAAAAATGTAATTCTCAAAACTAAATTGAAATTATGTATTTATTTATTTAAAATTATTTTCTTCAAATCTGGCAAATTTGATAAATTTGTGGATTTGTATGATTAGTAACGAAATCGAAAAAAAATAAACAATGCAAGAGATTATGATAAAATTATTTTATTTTTTTGATTTTTCGTCAGATGCTATTACAAAAGTATATCATATTTTTACGTATATTCTTGTCATACATTGTGTGTTCAGTTTTGTGCCAAATTTTAGTAGGAAGTGGGGTGTATATTTAAAGGGAGTTTGCGGGAGTAGTGGTATTTCGAACTTGAGCAGATTTAAACGGAAGTGAGTACAAATTTATAGAAGCATGGGCAACAATTATCCATACTATGGAAGTATTATATATGTGAGCGCCGAACCGAAGCACACAACGACGCATACAAGGAATTAATATATAAACTAACATTTCTTTATATGTATGTACTAATATATCAAAAAAGCATGAGCAAATATTTTATTTGACTTCACTGGTAGACAACATTTCATATTTTCAGCGATTGACCTTTCCTTTTTATGATAATTCGAGTAAATTATATCAAGTCGCTGAAAATATTTCAATTTTGTTGCCTAGTGTTTTTAATAAGCGTTTCCTACGGCTTGTTTCTAACATGATCCGTACTCCTCCATCCATTTTTCGAAGCGAACCACATCGTCGGCCGACACGGACTTCTTCGTCCTCAGCATGGCATCCTGAAAGTCCTGCAGCGTAATCGGCAAGTCCACGTCCTCGCGACGTATTTGCTTGATTTCGGCCGGAGTGCGCCCGGAAATCTGACGCCGCATAGCCATCATGGCAGCATCGCGGCACACATTGCTTATGTCCGAGCCAGAGTAGCCTTTGAGCTGGTCCCCAATGAGATTGGTGTTCAGCGAGGGCGACAAATTGACGTCCTTGAGACAGAGCTTCAGCAGAGCGGAGCGTGTTTCCTCTGCGTGAGGAGTGAGAAATGAAAATACGACAGGCACTCCTACCACACCACATCCACTTACCATTTGGAAGAGCAATATAAATGCGCTTTTCGAAGCGCCGCCGAAAGGCTTCATCGATGTCCCACGGATGGTTGGTGGCTGCCAGCACCATGATTACCTTCTCGTCGTGCAGTGTGGCGTTGAGGCCATCCATTTGTATGAGCAGCTCGGCCTTGAAGCGCCGACTGGCCTCGTGCTCGGAATCGCTGCCACGCGAGGCGCACAGAGCGTCGATTTCGTCAATAAAGATCGTGCTGGGTGCATAGAAGCGCGCCATTTCGAAAAGCAGGCGCACCAGCTTTTCGCTTTCTCCGCGGTACTTTGAGGTCAGTGTGGAGGAGGACACATTGAAGAAGGTGGTGCCGCATTCGGTCGCCACTGCCTTGGCCATCATCGTCTTGCCTGTGCCAGGCGGCCCGACCATTAGTACACCCCGCCACGGCCGTCGTATGCCTTTGAAGAAGTCCGGCATTATGATAGGCAGCACGACGGCCTCCTGCAGTATGGTCTTGGCCTCATTTAGGCCAGCCACATCGGTCCACTTGACGCTCGGATTGCGCTGCAGTATGTCCTTCTCCAATGTGTCCACCAGATGTGGCTCGTAGCCGATGGGGCAGAACGGCTTCGATTTGGTTTTCGGCGAACTTTTCGGCGTGCTCTGCGATGTGGAGTTATCCTCCAGTGAGGTGGTGGCCTCCTGATCATCTGAATTGGAGTTCTCGTCGATGGAGTTCTTTTTGCGCTTATCCTTCAGTTTGCTTTGTGTATTGGTGAGCTTGCGCGCGCGTATACGCTCCACCGAACGACTCTTGCGGCTCGTTGCCACCGCCGAGGCTTTCATGTGGCGCGAGGAGCGTCCAACCCGCTCACTATTGACGCCAGTCGCGCTGTTACCACTCACGTTCATCGCGCTGCCGTGGTGGCTGAGATTAATAGAGGGCAGCGTAGGCTGCAGCTCCGGATCGCGCCTACGCAGCGACGAGATCCAGCGATTGTCGTGTTGAGTTGGAAATGCGGTCTGACTGCTTCCGGAGTGTGAGTGTTGCAGGCCATTGGAATGGCTGGGCGCCGTAGTGGGCGGCAAGTTGGTGCTGGGGCGTGGCTGTGGCGGCACTTCTGAAATTGCAAAAGGCATTCATAGAGCCGGCTGGGATTTTCCAAATACAGCGTGTTACCTTGTGTGGGTATGCGATTCTTAATATGCAGTCCAGCCATGCTCGCCGAGGCGCCTAAGGTTACCGAGGAGCCCGGCAGAAGGCCTCCCACAGATGTCGTTCTAGTTGTTTCCGTCTTCTTAACGTTGCCCGTGCGTGTGGGTCTGTGCGTGGTGGTTATTTTGGTGAAGGCGAATGGCGGATATTGATCCATTATCAGTGAATCCATCATTCGGGCCATGTGGGAGAGGCCGGTAGGCGGTGTGGAGGAAGTGCTGCGAAGGCAGAGCAAAGAAAATGGTCATATGGGTTAATAGACAATAAAGCGAAATTAAAATTAGCCATCTTTCAATGGCATGAGGAATTGTGTGTTCATATGAGCAATGCAATTATTTTTAACTTCCAAATTCACAAGCAAAAGGAGGAGCTACAATTTCACAATCCATTGAAAAAAATTAAAACATTGATTATTTACCAAGAACTAATAAAAATATAAAAGGGTTAACATACGCGTTTCACTTTATCCTCTTTTTGTGAAGCAGTTTTATAAAATGGACATTGCTAAAATTTCAAAAAAGGTTCAAACATTTTTAAAACTTTAATTTTGCAGATTTAATTTTTACCCCTTTTCCACACTACTATAATTTCGAATTGCATGTTCATGTTAAATACTCAAAGATGCCACAGACGAACGTCGGCACGCGACCAGACCAGACCTTCCTCACTCCCTCAGCTAACCATTGTTGTACATAATTTGGTATTTTGCATGTCAGCATTGTCCAATTGGACAGCACAGTCAACGAGTCAACGGCCACCTGTAATTGTTAGTGTCTGGCCGGAGCGAAGCCGACAATTGGTAATGAATGTTGCCAAAGCTTTTGAAGAAAAGCATACTCCAACCCGGTAAACACGGCTGCACGAACGAGACAATGCCACATGACAACAAGGAAGTGTTGTGGCCAAGTTGTGGTGGGATGGTGTGAGTAGTGTTAAGTAGCCCCAAATGAATTAATACAAAATTGAATTTATGAACTCTAAAAGCAATACGTCGATCGACCGTTATAAACGTGTGTATATTTACGTATGTAAGTACAGCGCGTGAGCACATACAACAACGTCGGCGTTCATTGAACTCGAAAATAACAGCGGGTTATTGAGCTTTACGTGGAAAATTTATATGCTCAAATATTTTTCAAACAGGAGTACATACGTAAACGTCATCAAGAAAATGCCGACACGACACGAAAGTTGAACGGAATTTCTAGTTGGTTTGTTAATTCCGGGATATGGAGAATGAAATATCGAATATCGCATTCGCGGGGATCAAGAGAAGCTCTGCGGTAAGTATTTAAAAAATTGTAGCAAATTTTTAGTCTTGCCTCATTTTAGCCTGGATTGTACTTGGTTTTAGATTGATTAAATTAAATAAAATTTTTGGAGTAGGAATTTAGTCTCCTAGTTACCGAGACCAGAAAGGCAATGTACAGTAGCTTCAAAAGGTATGAAGCAATTTCCTTAGGTGATCTGCCTGATCTGTCTGGCAATATATGTATTACCTACGTTCATTTGCCATAAATGTATAAATGTTGTAGGCTCTCTGATACCTTCCGTTTCCTTTCAGTCATGTGTAGCCAGTAGAATGGGTTTGGTCCAATAAAGCTTTCGTATGTTTTGACTTAAGAACATTAAATAGTTTTCGGTTACACTTTTATTTAAAATACTAGATCTTTTTCTGACAACCCTGGTGGGTGTCTTTGGATGTGTGTGGTCAATTTCTAAACAGATTTATGGTTGACATAGGCAGCCATATATGATTCTTGCAACATAATAAGCCGTAATCAAATAATGATTGTTCCCATTAGATTTCTTGAAGTCGCTTCTCTAAGGCATGCTGCCGTTTTTCATATTTCCGTCTGCGGCCTGTATGTAGTACGTACGGAACATTTAAGTTATGCATGTTTATTTATCATGCTCCCTTAATTACCTGTAAGTTATATTTTTACTCTTGCTCAAGCAATAATAAGCATTTTAGCTTTCTTTTATTTGCGTTGAAATTGTCAAAGGTTCTCGGGTTGTAATTGGGTTAATGGCTTCTAGCTACCTCCCCTTGTTCATACTCAGCTTAAGTTTCAGCTCGTTTTCGTTATGCCTTACCGCCTTACCATTACAACAGTAGCACCTTGTTATGGCAGCCTACTCGCCTCTAGCAACTGGTCATAGCCAAGTGGAGCATAGTTTTTTATGGCCTGCTACCTTTCATAAGCTAAGAATAATAGATCTTTCCCCCTTACCCCCACCCGCTGCCATTGGAATACGATTTATGAAGTGTGAGCCATTCTCAATTGATTCTATGGAATCCTTCTCTCAGTTGGAGTGTGAGTATTAGCATTTGTTGTGTAAAATTCATAAGTGCTTTGTTTTTGTTGCCATTGTGCTGATATATAGGTTTTTATTATTTGCAGATTACTTTAACATCGATCATTCCAATATGGTTAGGTTTTGAGGTTACTTTTAAATTATATAGTTTTATTCTGGCGATAGTCGCAAGAGTCACGATCGTTGTACTTATTAACTGTTACAATTCCTTTAAACAAAAAATTAAAAAGCCATCAATAGTGACTGAAACGCCAAATTCTTTTTTTCTTTAAATCGCTGACGAGTCATTTCTTCAAAACTATCCTTACACATATGAATTGCTGCTGCCACACGACGAGTAGAAAGAGAATCAACAATTTGCATAAAAGTAATTACCACTGATGTAGATCCCACAAGGAATGGTAGGGCGTGTGACGATAGGTGGACACAATCGGCACGGCCACTTCATATTCCACATGAATGTCGGCGGGCGGATGAGGCCTTTCCAGTGAAGGATTCGAATTGGAAACGGAACGTTTACGTAGAAACACATTCGAAGGCGGCAAGTTGCCATTGGTGCTGCCGTAGCTGGCGACGTGCTGGTCCAAAAGATGTGCATTGGTGGGGGTGGCAGTGTGATGGGCCATGGAATTGTCATGGTTAAGACCAAACCAATTTTGTGTATTTGCGCTAAACATTTCAACTTTTGCTACACTTAATTTAAATTAACTATTCAAACATTTTCCAAAATTTGCACTTTCACTTCAGTTTTTCCGAATTCGAAGTCGTTGTCGTGACCAACGTCCGTTTGACCCGAGGGTTGTTTTGCAACTGACCACAACCGGACAACGACAACAGATTCGACGTCTACGAGCCGTCGCGTCTGAGCCACAACAAACCCGTGCAGCGTAATGCCCTACACTCCATCCCATGTCCCTCCACGCTGGCCGTTGGCCACTTGACTTGTACGCTGGTGTATTCGCAGCGTTCAACTTGAATTGAGGTTAAAGGAAGTGCCAGTGTATTTTCAAAGATGGCGGTGCCGTTGTATATGGCGGCAATTGCTGTTCGTGCTGCGGTTGTTGTTGCTGCTGCTGCTGAAGGTGGCATTGCTTCTTGGTCTTTAAACTAGCGAGTTTTGGTCAACGCACAAAAAAAGGCTCAATCGCATCGATTTATGCATATTTCTTCATAGCGTATATTCTTACCTCTCGCCTAGACGCCCTAAGTTCTTTGGGCTTATTGTCGTTTGTAGTTTGAGGGCGTCTTGAATTAATTTCGTGTTCGCGTGAATGTTAACGAAAGTGCAGAAAAGACCGGCACATTGGCTTCGTCTGTTTTGTTTTAATGTACTTTTAAGTATGCTTATTATGTATGTCACAAAGCAGCCGCAAATTCTACACACTACAAAAAATGTACACAAGAAATTTAATAAAAATAGTTTCAGGCTTATGTTACTAAACCACATGCGCTTAAAGTACTTTCAGTTTATACGGTGTTCAGCCAGTTAAGGTCCGGTACGCTCTTTAATATTACATTTGAAAGCAGACAAAGCTTGACTTTAAGAAGCACTAAACAATTTATAATCTTTTTTAATATATCGATTTACCGTGAATAAGCTCCCATTTGTTATTTTTTGTCAGTGTATTTTCGGCTTACAATACACAATCCTTAAGCAATATACCACAATGAAGGAAGTCATTAATAACAATTAAAAGCATCGGAGTTCGATAGCGGGACGCACTCTTAAGATGCCTCAAAGCTAGCGTGCATTTGCGCTTGGAATTTCTGGCTGTCCTTAATTGGTACGGAAGTGATTTTGTGAGGTGGAGTGGTCGTACTTTACAAAATCAACAAAGCACTGCGCTAGATTGATGTTGAATTTCAACGCAAAGTATAGAAAAAAGGGCATGGATATTTGATGAACACGTTTGGGGGTAGAAAAGTTGCTTAACGGTTGCAGTGTAATTTGAGCCTTAATTTGGTCGCCATATTTAGCTCGCTGCTTACTGCTCCTGAGAATTCCACATAAACACTGTCTTTTTTTAATAACAACACTTCTAAGAATTTGTAACTGAAGTAATTTGTTTGCCATCAAACAAGTTGGCATATATGATGTATATTTTTGCTCAACTTTGTCCTTGCTATACAGAATGTTACATAGAGATTTTTTCCACCCTTTTGCTATGTCCGCCACAGTATTAAAAATTCGTTCAACTTTTTTAAAAGATGAAAATCGATTTTACTCTTGTTCTTGACAGGCGAATTATTTATGCAGTGAAGGCTCAAAATTCTGCTGACTTCGAACCCATCCATACGCCTTGCTGTAGCAACAAATACTTACCTTGGCAAAACGGGCAGATACGATGTGGTGGAATCCACTGTGTGAATTGTGGTATTGCCGCGTACCACCAACTTTTCGCGTGTTACACGCCGAAATGCTTCATCGGCACGCATTTTTAGTTAAATTTTTTAAACACCTTTTCTAACACATTAAACTTAGATTTTAAGTAATTTTCGGCAATAGTTTATTGCTTGTCTGCCAGCGCAATTTCGTTTTTTATACAGTGTTTTTTCTTTTCGCCGTTTCTTCTCGCAAAGATGTTCAACCCCCGACGGACCGCGGCAGGCTGTGCTTTTATTTGTGTGCGCGTGAGTGTGCTGGGATGCTGTGCGGTGCTGATGTTTTGACGGCGTAGTCTGCACAATGCGCAGGTTTTGACACTTTTATCTCAGTTTCCGTATGCCCGTTTTTATTTGGTTTTGAATTTTAGTTCTCACCGTACTTCACACTCTGTCCAATTGCACAACAACACTGCAAGGATAATAGCTATACTATATGCATGTGCGCAATCATTTAAACCCCTCCCGATTGTTGTCGTTGTGGCCACGTGTTGTGGTCAGTCTGCACATGCAAACCTCGTAATTACGTGAGATATTTTCACGAAGTGGGTGCAGTTGTTATTCGTTTAAATTTATACAAACTGCAAATTAACAGTATTTTCTCCTTGGGGCTCATTCTCAAAGGAATTCGACGCTGAATGTTTCATAATAATATACAATTTAAATTTCATTTCCGCTTCGACTGATATAGGCAAAATTGCATTTCCGTTATCAATTCTACTGCTGATGAAACTTTAATAACGATTGCTTTTTGAGTCTATAATCAACTATCGATGTCCATCTTCAGTTAGGGATGTATAGCTCAACTAATCGAATATTGATATGTGATAGAAACTTGTTTTTTGCAAGTGTATTTTTTCACACAAAAATTCTTAGACGTATGTACCTAAACTTCCAAAACGCCGATACACATGACGTAATATTCAATTCCAAATCACAAGAAAGAAATGGAGTAATATTTTCGAACGAAAAAGCATATTCACTTAACCCACTCAGAAGAACACAATTTATTAAAAACATCTTTTTTGTTTTAGCTATTATAGGAATTTATCTGCGGCGTACAATATACAAATACAATACAATTTTACTATGTGACATTCCCAAATGAAGTTTGGAATTGCTGCATTTAACAATCGCAACGCGCAACACGATTGCGTAGACAGTACACATCAGTTAAAGAAAAAAATATTTCACCACGAATATATTTATAAAAAAGTTCCTTTTTTCAAAATAGGTAACTAAGAAGTAAAAGTTAAAACAATTCAACAAGAGGCACATTAGTAGTAAGTACGTTACAAGTCGCTTAAAACGATATCTATGTATTTGATGTTGTTGGGTGCTTTATGATCACTAGTGAAATTATACATGTAGCAATTACATTTTGCTAAAATTTCAAGTTCATCCATTTATAAAGTAATTCTTCTCTCAATCAGCTTATTGGCAGCAATCGAGTCAACAGTGTTCAACACTTCCAAAGTAGTGTTCTCATATACGTTACAAATTCGAATTGTTTAACAATGAATTGACTACTTTTAGTATAAGAAGTGCACAATCCTTATATGTAAGTTACATGTATTTACAACAATGAGTGGTAAAAGAAAAACCACATTTACAAATATTAAATCTTGCGTACTTTTCAAAAATAGTTTTACTTCTGCTTCTTCCCGCTATTTTCATTACAAATCCAAACTGTTAAATTGGGCATACATGTGCAAGTAGAGTATTTCGTGGTTAAAGTAGTGCCATTGCAATTTTTGGTATCTTTACTGGTATTTCCTAGCAGCGGTTCTGGCCTTCCATGCTTTGATCAAGTTGTAGGAAAAGTATAGCGTGAAACCGTGTATTTGAAAGCCAACGAAGCAGAAGGCATACCATAGCAAACCATAGGGCATGTCCTAGCACAAGTAAATGTAATATGTATTAGATCATTGCGTTTGCTCGAACGAACACTCACTTACCCTCCACAAAAAAATGTCGGTCTCATCCAAGTCACTGCCTTTGGCCAGTGTCATGTACTCCCATACATCGCCGAAGTAAAAAATGAAGCAGTAGATCAGTGGTAACACAGCAAAGATACCAAGGGCCAACATGTACTTTTGCATTTCCCGTATTTTATTGCCACGTGCCGCGGACAACCCAATAAAAGAGGTCAGCAAGGATGCGAGCCAAATGTATTCCCACCAAAGCGGTGTCGGCACTTCCAGTTCCTCAATCTCCAGCACGAATATATCCAAACGATCTAGTATATCGGCGGTAAGTTTCGCCAGCATCACGAAAAATAACAGTGCATGAAAGAAGATGCAGTATTTCAGCCGCGACTTATTTAGCAAACTGCAAGAGAGTAAATGCTGTGAGGATTGGATTCCTGGACTGTATTATGGTATTATGGGTGCAAATCAAATACATTCGTAGCTGCTATTGACAGTTTCAGCTCTTCAGCCCCATCTAAAAATTGCATTACATCAAAGGGAATGTAAACAAATTCTGGCAAAATGCCAATTACTCAATTACTGCCACCAGCTACCAGTAGGCAATCGCCAGGCCCTCAATATTTGCAGGCTGACAGACGACCGACCGTAGCCAAGAGTCGTACTTTCACACTTTCACTTATTTTGCTTAAATCCTACTGCTCTTAGCGATGGCAGCAAGACATGAAATGTAAATTAAGCAAGATTTTCCAAATGATATTAACCTAACTTGATGCGGAGCTGCGACCCGTTGTCTGTACTCGAAATCGTTTCCATCTGTTCCTGACACCATTCCTCCGCGGGATGCCATGCTAGTGCTTTGTCGAAGTTATTTTATATTTTAATGGAACTTTTATATTAACATTTCACTTAGGCAGGTTGGGAAACCTAATTATTGTGCAAAATCGGTGGTGTCGGATGAAAATAAGTCGAAGTCGAAAAAAGAAAAATTTACTGACGTTTGACAATTGACAACGTTGAAGGCACAGTGTTGCACAATTCTCTTAAAACGGATAGCATCTGCTTCTTCTAAAATAATGCCATTCACAATGAGAACAACAGCAACTGCAACTTGTGTATAGTGCGATTGATTCCCATTAATTCCTGTTAAAACAAACGTTTTTTAAATAGTTCGCTGCATATTTTATTTTCCTATCATTCATAATTTTATAGGCGCTACCAAAAAGTCGATGAAGCAGGTGTGATTTAAGCTGCCCATACAAAACGCTTCTCCTTTCTCTTTGTATCTATGCTGTAATATACATATTTTTTTATACATACCTATGAAATCCTTTGTAGTAAGCTCAAAGGATGCTTTGGCCAATTGGCCAAACAACCCTTATTGTGAGCAAAGCACAAAGGACATTTTAGCTGCCTGAATTGCGGCACTGTGCAGATGAGCTGACAGGGACCGTGTGGCCTAATGGATAAGGCGTCGGACTTCGAATCCGAAGATTGCAGGTTCGAGTCCTGTCACGGTCGCAGAAATTTAATTTTTTTACCGTTTAAATTTTTAAATATTGTTTTGATAAGAATAAATCATATGCTTTTGTGTGTTCATAACGTTTAAATACTGACCAATGAATCAAAAGTCGAGAGTATATCTACGAATGTACCGTTATTGTGCATGTGAAAAAGTTATTTATTGCATTAATTAGCACAGTTTATTAGGACGAGGAATTTTCTTTATAGTTTTATACCTTCAAGCTTCTATCCTATTTATTGCTGGAATGTTAACCAATAAAAAATGGAAGCACATTTAGAGCTTAAAGCTAAAAAGCTGCTTGCTGTTTACCTTTAAACCAGCGGCAATCCTTATTGATAACAGAGGTGCTGTGGGTGGTTTTTGTTACTTATAATGTACCGTTACGCATGCAAGGACCGTGTGGCCTAATGGATAAGGCGTCGGACTTCGAATCCGAAGATTGCAGGTTCGAGTCCTGTCACGGTCGCAGAACGCTGAATGCATTCTTTTATTTTTTCTAACAATAAGTAATGCTTCAAACACCTAAGAGTATGCTTTCATTTTCTTCCTTTCAATTTAGCTTCTTGCGGTATATTTCCACTTTAATGGGGTGGCATTTGTCATCGGGCACCTCCTGGCCGACTGGTATGCTGACATCCCCTTGAGGACACGCGCTAAGCGCCACTAATAGATTCATTTCGGCTATGAACTCAATATAATCGCCTTTTTGAGCCGGAGTGGGTTTGCAGAAATATTGTTGAGTGTCCTGCGGAAAAAAAGGATTGGATTGTGGATGAAATTCTGCCAGTTAGCATTTTTCAAAGATGTTTACTGTCACGTACTCTCGTAAAACCAGTGCACATGAAAATGTTCCACACATCGTGCACATCCGCCTCCGTCATGCCGCGCTCCTCAACAACAGCCTTCGTCAGGTAGCTGTGACAACTGCCGAAGCGTTCCTGACCCGTAATCAGTTTGTACGTGTAGTCGTCGCAGCGCGTGCCCACGACATCGTGCAATGAGCCGCCATCTTCGTCGATGCCATATTTTGCCAGCGAGTCAAACACGAACGTGGCCATCGGCCGCAGGTACGGCAGACAGGACCACAGACGATCGTACACTTTCAGATGGGTGCTGTGCAGTTGGCGTGTTTTTCCTGAGTAGAAATGCTCCTGCTTGTTGTCCAAGTTCCAGAAATTCAAGTCGCCCACCTGCGGTCCCTCAACGGTGATGCGACACAGGTCCCCGGTCTGCATCGTCCAAGTGCGGGCCGTACGCTTCGGCACGATCAGTGTTTCAACCAGTTCCCCATCCATGATAGCCGCGTAGCGTTTGTTGTCATACTCGGCGTGAGACACTTGGGCCGCCTCCGGCTTTGCGTAACAAATAACAGGCGTATGTTTGGCAAAAACGTGCGGCTTGAAGTTCCGTCCACACCAGGAGGTGGCCATTGTAGATCTATGGAAATATTGATTTGTTCCTAATCTTATAAAGCCGCAAATGTCGATGGCAACAGTGACGTCGCTCCCGTGATCGCTAGTAACAACTAAAAGTCAGCTGAAGTTTAGATTAATATTCTAAACGGTCTGCGTTCACATATGACGATTGTGAAATAATAATGAACGCTGCTCTCTCTGCCAATGGAAAACAAAAACAACAAACATCATTCGATAGCTAGTAAGAAGGTGACTGGAAAGCTAAGCTATTATCAGAAAGCTTGTAACCGCAAACAGCTTTTACAGAGTATAGCAGAGTACGAAGATGGAATTCGGGCTTGTGATAGAGGGCAAACTACTTACAAAAAGCTAATACATATTAACAAAAAGCTCGCGTAATAGTTGGCGCTGCACTAGCTTACGGGATTTGTGTGAGGTCCTACGTTAAATTCCTGGCGGACACATACAATTACATTCTTTCTTTTGTTTTTTGTGCAGCGTAATATAATAATAATTAATTAATAATATTTGATTGGCACAACAGCCCGTGCTTGTCATATTTTTCACAAATTAACGGGACCTACATTAACCGAATCCGAACGGGTTGAGTTGAGAAGCTTTTCAGCGTCATATGTCGTGAGCAATTGGTAACCTCTTTAGGGGCAACTTTTAAGTGTGACGCTGCGAAAGTGGCACCGTATAAAATGATACGCATTAAAGATAAGGGTAAGACAGGTTAAATCCCTTCAATACCGAAATGTTTCCTTTTGATCGAAAGATCCTTTTTTAATTGCATAATGAAAATAAATTTGTAAATATGTATAGAGTTTTGTACTCTTCAACGAAATAACATAATTTCCATATACAAAACAAACGCGAATTTGGCATACACATTTCTACAGTTTTGAATTGTTTACCGCAGATAACAAAAGAACCAAAGAACTCTAGCGAAATATAACCATATGCTTGTATAATATAATATTGGTTGTCAGTTCGTCATTCTGAATATAGATCTTTTGATGTTGGCTACATTCGCTTGTGTTAAGTTTTCGCACTCATAAGATGTAAAGCAAATCAGACGTGCGCAAAGAAACACATTATCGATATGATTATTACAATTTCTCGACTGTTGATTTGGGGAGTCATGCTGATCACGTTGGAGTCTATAGATTTGTATTAGTTTGCCAGTATGTATTTATGATGCATGTAAATTTAACCATACAATTTCGCAAAAATTCGCATGTGTTAATCGATCACTCTCTACTTTATAAATTAGCGTATGGATCGTGACTTTTCGCCGAATTAAATACATATGTATGTATTTATCGATGATTACATCGCTTTTGAAGCTGTATATTAGCGGATTAAGATGAATCAAGTGGTAAAGTCAAATAATGCACTAAAAGATTGTCAGAGATTGGTACAGTTTTTTTTGGTTATTTTCATTTTCTTTTGTTTTTCGAAAATGTTTTGTTTTTCCTCTGTTATGGTTGCTCAAAGTCTCGTGTTTTATTATTGAATATTTACGGCAGGGAGAATCGGAAGGAAAATAGCCAAAGCGAAACAACTGTTCGACGAAAGATTGAATGCTACAGAGATGAACTATCTGTTTAAATATACACAATCTGTATTAAAAGAGATATATAAATTAAGCTAAGAATTTTAGAGCAACAATACAAGCTGTTTCGTTTCTTTCGTTTGGTACTAATACGCGTACTAAATTTAAATTAATTACATACATAACATGACTGTCCAACATATAGGCACACTGCCAGAGAGCCAGAGAAGAGCATCATTGGAAATATGTGTCTGGATATAGCGTTCATACGCTGCTTATGTGTTAAGCACCGAGCAACCGAAAGCTCGAAATACTACAAAAGATAAAAAAACATATAAATAGCACACACACTTCAAGGAAAATGTTGGTACTTACATTTACAATACACTGGCACAATTAGCTTAGCAGCAAAAAAGATTTGGATATAAACACTATCGATATTCTTTTCATATCGATATATTGATACATCTATAATTTCCGATTTATTGTTTTACTGAAATGTTCATCACATTCGCATCTTAAGACTATATACTACAGTGCAACTCCAACCCAAATTAAATATATGTAATATAAGAATACTTATTAGTAGTTTCAAAACTAAACAAAATTTACCCTTTCAATTAAGTTAGCTTCAAAAACCAAACAAAATCACAACTGATAAAAAATTCAACGGAAATTTTTTGCTTGGTCACTTTTGTACAAAAATAAGCATTTTATTTAATACTCAATATTCGTTAATTAAATATTTGCACTCTTTCTTCGAGAAGGAGTTTAGTTAGTCATCAAATTATTGACGAAAATTTTTCCTAGACCTAGGCCACGGTCGAAAGTCCGCTATAATTTGCGATTAAGTGACATTTGCAGCGCAATTAATTAAACGAAAGTATAATTGATTTTATCACATAAAATTTGCTTTTAAATATTGTTTAGATGACTTGCTGCTCTGTTTCGGCTTTCTCGAAAGTAATTTACTGATTATTCTCGTAATTAAATATTCATGATTAACTACTGCGCTGGCTATGAAACAGACGGACGTTATCTCTGATTAACAATTATTTTTGAGTGTACGTAGCTGAGTGCGTGTGTGACGTTTTATGTGTGTATTTGAGCGACGCACAGTGCGATAATTCGTCAATCTAGCTGCACAAAATTATTTCTCTTTAGTTTTGGTTCGCAATATGAATGAATTATAAATATGTAAATGATATAAATTATGTTTTATATTTGAGAGAAGAAGGCCATACTTTTAAGCTTTTCAATTCACTTTATGAGGTATTCGTTGATGGTTTCTCAAACATTCCAAATACCATGTGAAATATTTGAACCTTGCACAATCGTTTTTTGTGGATTTGTTCAGTATATAGTAATTCACCTTTAAAATGGATGCAGCCTGAAATCGTGAAAATGCCGGAATTTATAATTCACATTGTTATTTGGTAAATCTCTATAAAAATAATTGGTATACACTAAATTTTAAGAAACCCTATTGAGTTTGAGTTTCTGCCTTGATTTCCGGTTGTCCGTCTGTCTGTCTGTCTGTCCGTCTGTCCGTGAACGCAGGAGAGAAAGAAGAATTACTGGATGTAGGGTACTATTCTGTCGGGCTAGTCCTACTGATGCTTTCTTACTTGCTTCTTTCTGCCTTTCTTTTGTTCAGTTTTGTAACAGTGGAACAAATTTTTTTTGAAATTTTAGTTAGTTGAAATATACCACTGTGCAACGACGAAGTATATGCCTCAGATTATTAGTTTTATGAAATTGTTATAATTATAAGATGAGGCTTTTTTGTGTTACGTTGGCGCGTTTTCTTGTTGTTTATTATGCCACCTTCCATACACATTTCTCGCATTCAATCTTTTTTACGAGTATGCTTTTCTTCTATGATTTTCAATTATATTTCTTTGCTGTTGGCAACTATTTGTTGTTGTTTTTTTGTGTGTCGATACATTTGTTGTTGCAGCTAAAGATTAAAAAACGAAGAACTGCTAACGACAAGTCAGCTGAACAGCACAAGAAGCGTCACTCGTCAAGCGCAAAAATTTGAGACATAAAAGAAATAATTTGAAAAAATAAAAGTAAAATACTCAGCGCGCAATTTTAGTATGTCTCTTTTTGCGGAACGCACGCACACACACACGCTATGCTCCGCCAGCACCGCAACCAACAACAGCACTACCAGCGCCACCGCTGACATCGACAACGTCATCAACAACATCGAGCAACAGCTCGAGCAGCCCAGCTCCTCCGCTCATACTACAAAAACACAGACGCGGCCCGCTAAGGCATTCAGTGCGGTTGAATTCTTTGTCGGTGTCGTATGGTGTTTTCGATTGATCGATCGTGTGAAATTTTAGAAACGTTTACCTATACATGCACCTATAGTAAAAATAATTTGAGAAACAAATACATATATTTACTTGCTGGCAGGAAAGCGAAATATTTTGTTGGCAAACGAAAACGCAGAAACGACTTTCAAGCAATCGTAAAAAATTCGTTAACTGGCAAAGTGTAAAAGTTTGAAGAGTTAACGGTACATTTCACCGGAAATACATATTCATAGAACGAGTGCGCGTTATATATCACATTATACGCCCTTAGAAGCACGTTGAAAAAGTGAACAACCGAGTTTTTTGCAGTTGTAATAAACGCCAGAAATAATAAAATTTGGTGTTATAATTTGAAAATTTGGTAAAAAAAAAGCATTTTAAGGTAATTTAGCTTTTTTATCGTTATTATTTTAGGCCGTCCGTCTTGCGTCGGTCTTGCGTCGTTATTGATTTGAACTTTTCTTTAGTTAACATTTCATTTCACTTTATATTTTTGAATTGCATTGCATTTCTTTGACCAACACTTCGTCACGTTCTTTTTCGCCATACTTCGGATTAACCAATTTTGTTCGGATGGAAATAAAATAACTCAGTTAATTTCACTTCTCTTTGCTTAGAACACTTCACATCGGTTCTTCAATTTCACTTCAGTTGAATGGAAATTGTTTTAGAACGTTTTTCAATAGAAAAACTTCGAATCACTTCACTTTGTTGGAAAAACATTTAACGGTTTCAAAATTGCATTCGTTTAACTTTTTAATGGCGGTCAGCTTCTTTAGACTGGCGTAACATTATTATCGACTTTCAAGAGCTTACTTTTATTTGGTCTTTTAATTTACAACCATTTTTACCACAAATAATTTTGCACAAAGAACTTGCTCAACAGTTGTTTAATAAATTTATATGTAGCTGATATATACATACATATATGTATGTAGAAGTTTCAAATGAAAAATGCCATTGCCGGTGGCAAGAGTAAATTCACTTAAAATTCTTTTCTAGCTTTTATTCAGTTTAACATTCTTTTAAAAGTGTATTTATTTAAGTTTATTTTTCATTGTCGCTTCAGGGATTTGGCGTTAAATTTAAAGCCAAAAATAAACGCATTTCACAAACAATTTAATCGTATATTATCTTTTACTACGGCAGGCGAGTGTCACAACAACAATAAAAAAATTATAAGCTCAAAATACGACTTGTATATACGAGATTTCTCGTATATATGTACATATGTACATAGCAAAAAACCATAACAAACAAACATCGCCAGTGTTGCGTATCTTTTTTGGGTGAATCGCTTGCGCTTGCTTGCCAGTAAAATGCGAATTAATCAAATTTCTTGACATTTTGTTGACACAAAAATAAATGTAATAAAAAGCAAAATAATTAATAAAAGGAAGAGACACTAATCGCACTATTCCTTCCTTTTCGTCTTCAACGACCTCCCCCAATTCTCGCCAGTCGGCGAACATAAAAATAATGCCATGCCTTTCTCCACCGGCTCCAGCTGGCCACCCTATCAATAGCAACCATAATTGGCCGCCACCTCGCCACCTGCCCCCAACTGTTGTTGTTTTACCTCTATTTGGAAAACATTTTCAATTTGAGCACAATTTTTTAACACAACACACAATACTTTTCCAATGCTGAGTGACTGCGTAGTTTTCATAATGCTTTCCTATATAATATTATAATAGTATCATCAAAAGCACATTTATAAAAGCATTTAAATTTCGAATTTATTTTCGTTCATGATTTTGGAGGCTTCACCTTGTAATACTTCTGGTCAGTTCAAGTGCGTGGGGAGAAATGTTGTTGAAAGCTTGTTGCATATAAAAAATTTCGAAAAATTTTGTGGAAGCACACAAAATTTAAATGATGACGAATTTTAGCATCGAATATTTAATATTTCAGAACAAAAAAAAATGCAAAAGTAGCAGTTGAAACAAATTTAATTATAATAATAACACAGTGCTACAGAATTACGTTATTTGGTTTCGTACCAATTATATTAGACTGTCTTAAAGTTTAGTTTACGCTACAGCCCGTGTAACCGAGTCTTAGGACTAGCTTTATTGCATTAGCTTGTGTGTGCTCGTGCTATTTTAGCACAAGTCAACGGGACCTACAACAAGTTTATCACTTAGCTTATATCCTGCATTCGGCAAAGATGGCATTCGTCTGCGAACCAGCGACCTTTCGCAACAGAGACCGAGCAGTTATCCACTGAGCCTTTCCCTTCTCTACGTCTGCCAAAAGCTTAGGTACATACATGAAGCGGCATTAATTGATGGGCTCGTCTGCTTGTTCATCGGCGTCCATGCCTGGCTCTGTTTGCTAATAAGCATCGGCTTGCTATAAACAACAAATAATGAATAGTAAATAAAAAGCAGATATAATAAAAATGAAAATAAAAGTGTTGTATATAACAAAGCGTCTGTTATGTCTGCTGCTCTAACTCACACACACACACACACACACGCATGCCTGAAATATATTTTTTGTGTGCCAATAAAACAAGACAACAAACGAAATAGCAAATATGAAAACATTCAAAAAAACGTACAATCTATAAATAACTTTGCTAAAGTAAAAGAGTGTCAGAAAAGCAAACACAAAAATTTGCGCTTCAACAAAATACAGCAGCATTTGACGCTTGCTGATTGTACCCGACCGAAATGAAGTAATCTCTCTCGACGCGCTCGAGATCGCTGCGTCTGGCGCGGGCAGTGCCAGCGGCATCGCGTGCATGTGCCAACTGTTTGCTTTTAGAGCGCTTGTTGTATCATTTTCGTCTTGCACAAAAACTCAAGTCGAGCATTTTTTTGGGTAGCTGAATGAAAGTAAACTTTGGCAAAGCAAATAAACAGAATTACACTATAAAATAAAGACACTGTAAAGCGCCAACAAAAATTCTTATGAATAATTTGATTGCCAAAGAAATAAAAACCGAATAGACAAAATTTTTACGAAAACCATTTAATTTCTTGATAACAAGTTTATGAAAAATCATTAAAAGCAAGAGAAATTATAAGAGAAGTATTTAAGGTAGATTTAAAAAATGCTCGCCAACTATTTATTTGTCTCTTTATTGATATACATATGCAGATATATGATATGGGAAAAAAATTTGGACAAGTTGCATTGAACACTAAAAGTTTGGTTCGGACCAACAACAAAATTTCATAACATTTTATGTAATTTTCACGCAAATAATATTGCGTAGGAGCTTTTAAAAAGAACCATTCAATTATATATTAGCCCTATTCACAATCTTGTGCAAATGGTCTGAAATTTTTGAAATTGGCAGTTTTGTAGCAAAACTACAGTAGTTTTGACAGTAGTTTGCTACAAAACTGTCAATTGCAAAAATCCCAGACCATTTGCACAAGATTGTGAATTGGGCTATTGTAACATTTTGAAGAATCCTATGCTTTTACACTAGTATACTTCTAGAAAATGAATAGGTCTATAGTAAAATATTAGCAAAACACGTTAAATAACATTTTATTTTACTTTTTTTTATTGATAACCCAGAACTTCAATTGTTTGAAAGACATAATCGAACTGAACAAGCAGAATCATTTCCTATCTATGTAGAAATATTTGGCTTAAAGTGACTTTTTCGAAAGAAGTTGATGCCGACCATTCTTGAAATTTATTTTCAAAACTTTCTTTGAGCGCACAAAAGTTGCTCACATTAATATTACATGCATTTCTCAAAACTACCATTTCTTATTCTTTTATCATAAACTGTTTTTTCTCTCTTAATTTTACAGGATTTTCCAACATGACTACGCCAGCTCAGGGAAGACGTGAGTCATTCGCGCGACGTGCCGAGAGTCTTGTGGAGAGGGTGAGAACATTAAATACGATCTACGAGGTATCAAGTGACCAAGCGTGAGATAATTTATTTCCTTCAATTGCAAATATCAAATACGCTGAAATCCGCAAGCTCGCTGCATGGAGTACTCTTGCTAGCATCCTTCTATTAGTCAACTTCGCGAACCGCCACACACGCATTTTTTGAACTTCCGCCGACTCTTACACTTACACTATCAATATCAATATGTATATGTGCAGTTGCAATTTACTCAACTTACACGCTAATACACTTTCGTACAGTAGCTGCCAGAAATATTGGTACATAAGTAGAGATACTGATGCGCTTTATGTTTACGTCCAGTTCACGCTTTCCAGCCAGAATTTCAAGCATTAATTTGAACTTTTGTTGAATACTGCGAATGAGTAGGAATTATTAAGTTTTGCAATTCTTTTTATTGCAAACGAATTTTTAAAACTTGTTAGTTAGTAATTGAAAATGTAAACTTTAATAGTTATTTTTAGTTAGGTAATTTTTTTTCAGGAAATCAATTTTTTGGAGTTGGAATAGAGTTGGTATACCACTCTGTTGCGAACATACTAACTAAGTTCTCTCAGTCTGCTCTTTGTATAAATTCAGCACGTTACAGTAATATTGTACTCTACTTGACTAAAGCCTCTCCAAGATCTGTTAACTTTACTTATTCCACCATTTAACCCCAAACAAAAATATAAATTTTCAATTATATGTAAACTGGGCCATTGTTCGTAAATCGGTTGGAAACAACAATTCCGTATTTGAGCATAGCTACGCTTGTATACGCTGCTTCTACGATTCACACTGCACTGAACTTTATCCATATTTAAATTTTTTAATATCTTTTTAATTAAACAATAAAAGCGAAAACCCGTTCCAAATAATACAAATAAAATTGTTGAAGACGTACACATTTAAGCAAAATTAAATCTCACATTCTGTTTCTACGGCACCACAAATTATATATTTTTTATTTATAGCAGTCTGTTGCATATTCCTAGATTAGATATGAATTTCATGCGCACGTTTGAGCCTTCCCTTATTGAGCCGCATCTTTATTTTCTAATTATTTCGATTGTAAAGCGCAAGGAAGTCTGCTGCCACTATCTCCGACGTCATTCCAGCATATCGGAGGCACAATTTTAAATAATGAAAATAAATCATGAAGGTGGAGATACTTTATCTTATCAAATATGCTTTGTTTATGAGACGTTCCTATGCTATAACGAAATGCTTTTAATTAATCGAAATTGAACGTAGATATGTATGTATGTATGTATGCTTGTATGTACCCACTGTATGCATTGGCAATTTACGAGGCAGGCAGGCGTAGCCGAAGAAAAGAGCGGAACAAGAAGAGCACAAATTCTTTATACGAGTAGCGGGTGAAGGTTGAGGTCACGGTCAGTGACGTTAAGCAATCCAACGAATGGCCATTACTTTACAATTGCCAGTGGCTGTCGTTGAGAGAGGCAATGATCGCAGTGGGTGTGGTGCGGATATTGCAGCGGACCCAGTTACTTAAGTGCTCTGCTGGTTCTTTGTGGCGTATGCGTTATTTTTAATTGCATTTCATTCAATTGAACATTTATCTGCTCTAACTATGCACTGAACTGCTGAAGCAGGAAACGCCGCCAGGGTTTTGAAAGAAAAATACCTCAGTGTAGAATTCATTTCCACAACTTACTTTAAACCGGAATATGGAGTTCCTATGAAGACCTGCATCCAGCTCTTAAGAAAAGCGAAAACTGCTATAAAAATGCCAATGTAATGCTTAAGAAATTTTCATCTGCCAAGTTTAATTGAGCCTATATCCAATTAAAATATGCCTTGGCAAGAATATTTTCAGCATCGATACTTTTATGCGACAATGCAGTCGATACCTTTTTAATCGATATCATGCTACTAGATAGGTCTCAGGAAGCAGAACATAAACAACGAAATTGAGCAGCAATTATAGTTTTATAAAAATATCTATAACTTAAGCCTCTTTCGATTTATTAGCGGTCGTTCATTTATTTCCACAGTTTCCAAGAGATCTTTCTTAAAATATTGCCCTTGTAGAAATATTCCATCATACTAACACATATATTTATAGCGCGCCAATTCTCACATTCGTAATTTTGCTACAGCTTTTAATTCATAATTTCTTATTTAGCTCTTATCATCAGCAAAAAAAAGTGACACGTTTTTGGGCTAATCAAATAAACACATCCCAAAAATAGCCGCTATTTTAATTAAGCTGCTTTAATTACTTGGTGATTATTATTGAATTTTGTGCCAATTGCCAAAAATCAACTTATCAATCTTGAAAAGCAACAACAATAATATTTCGCTTTTACGTCGCAATCTTGTGATGAAATCATACAAAATGAGTTTATAAGGCAAATATCATGAAATTAAATAAACCAGTCACGTTTTCGCACATTTCAAAAGTAGATTAATGTATTTGTTGCCCCAAGTCAAATTACTTATTCTTTTTCGAAAATTTCTCAATTTTGTTGGCAAAAAAACTGTGCGTTTCGTTTCGTTTCCATTTCTTTTCTTTTCTTTTGGGTTTTTGAAATTTTAGAGCAAATTTGTCTATGTGATTTTGTTCATTTTCAATACTATGTACATATGTATATTTATGCGTATATATGTATACGGTATGTACATATAATTGTCTTAATATGTGAGACGGGAACGCTATAGATTTTAAGGGAAGCATTGAAAAACTGTTGCATAGTTTCGGGCTTATATTTAAACTCAGACCGCGTTTTTGCAGATGTATAGTCTTTAATAAAGACTCTTTATGTTGTTTTTAAGGCTTATGCATTTCTCGTATGCTATGATCGTACGTACAATATATATTTTTGATAAAGATATATATGCTGAGGCGAGTGACTTTTAATAGATTATAGCTAGTATATATGTACATATTATTTAATTAATTAATTGACTGGCACAAAAGCCCATGTGGGCTTAGGCCTAGCTTTCTCGCATTAACTGGTGTGTGCTTGTTATATTTTTGCACAAGTTAACGGGACCTACTTTACCGAATCCGAACGGGTTTGAGAAGCTTTTCATGGCAAAGATTATTCTCGGAGAATTGCCAATTCACCGCGAGAAGTGGCGCCGCGCAAAGAAACAATTTGAAAACAAATTTTCTTTTTATTAGATGTTACCGGACCGGGAGTTGAACCCAGGTCCTCCGCGTTAGCGTCCAAGCACTTAGACCACTGAGCCACCGCGGCGCATATGCATATACAAAAACACGCTCTTATCGTTCCTTTAGCCTTGATCGAATTTGTTGCATAAGCTTCCTTTCCACTCTGGAAGTTTTTCACACTTCAAAAGATTACTAACCTAATTTGTTTATAGCAAAAAATTAAATTAAAAACAAATTTCGTTAATTTATTGCGCTTTAAAGGGGACGGACACCTAGTCGCGAACTATAAATATCTTCATCGATAAATCAGCTCAAATTCTTGAAGTAGTTCCATATACGTAAACGTGCCTTATACATTATTGATTGATAAGAAGTCATAAGCAAACAACTTTCAGTTTTCATAAACAAATCCAGTCGTATCTGTAAAAAAAAGTTTTATTTCGATATCAATGTTATTATTATCGCAGTTAAGGTGGAAAGTGTCCAACATTTTGAAAATCTTAAGCTGCCGCGTTATCATTTGACGCGTATCACTTGACGCGTTATCAACGCAAATAACCGTCCGCAAACAGTTCGTTGGTCATAAATTATGATGATTCTTAACTAACGTCAACAACTATTTCGGAACGAAAAGAAGCACACAAAATCCAGCTGTTTCAAAATGAACATAAAATCTCTCTGTCTTGTTCAATTGCAATAAGCTGAACTGAACTTGAATGAACTTCATACAATAAATAATTTACAAGAAGACGTGGGATAATGTTCCATATTTCGTCTCATTACGAAATTAAAATTTATAAGAAATTTTGTTACCAATTATTGATCAAATGTTCACAATCACTCACATTCTACATAGGTCAGGTATTTCACAGTATTTAACGATATTACCAGTTATTGCTAAAGAAATAGTTGACTCACGTTTCTGTTTTTATTGCCGTGGTTAGTCAAGAATTTTGAATCACGACTTCGATCTCGTCTGCTCAATACGTTGCTAACTAAAAGTTACTGATTGTTGGCAATTGGCACGTATTAACCAAAACGCACCTAAGCACGAGTATATTTCACTTGTCATGTGGCTCGGTTTTTACTCATTTTAAACAAGAAACAATGACGTCTTATTTAAGGAAAATTTTGGGTAGCCCACTTATTTTTGAAGTTGAGAGATACCTGTATTTCGTCAAAGATTTGAAATATTGCAGCAACAACTTTATATCGCTTCAAACTTTGCACCGCAAATCACTTTCTTATTGGGATTTTAGTCGTTATCAAATAATTTATTGAAAAAACTTTCATGCTTAGGTGAATCGATTCGGCATGAGTGATTGATTTGTAGAAGCTAGTTTCATAATTGCAGAAATTTTGTAGCTTTCTAAAAAGATATTGCCTTTAATTAAGATTTAGAGCAGAGAGTATCTTAAGTGTTTTAAGGGAACTTTGGGTAAGGAATATCATTTAATAAAGAATTTAAAGAAGAATCATTAAATCTATAAAATATTTCTGCTCCATACAATGGTTTCATGGGGGAACAAACGTTCATCTTTCTGCCACTTAAAAAAATTTTAAGTGTAGCTTAAAATAATGACTGCCATAATTTAAGCAGTTTTGTTGCCACTTTCGATTTCTTGATAAGAATGCCCCAAATCAGCTCGCACACAAATGCATTCCCACTGTGAAACTTGTGAATTGAAGAAGGCACAATAAAAGTCTTTCTTTACGCAATTGTCTGTACGTTCATTTGCCTGTCGTACGGTCTGTTTGTTTGCACTGCTGTTGTGCGTTGAACACTTGTCTGAGACACTCCCACCGTGGTGCAATGCACCATGTCTCCATACATGCCTCCTCCTATCCATCCATCCATCCGACGTCTATATTCATGTTTATGCTCTCATTCAAAAATACCGAGCCTGCGAATTCTCAGCGTTCCTAATTAATATCGTTTATTTTTGTATGCATTTGGCTTGAGATTCTTGAAATTGTCGACTTCTCTACCTACTTGTAGAGCATGTACATACATACATATGTATGTATGTCAGTTGTGCGTGTGTGTGCCTACGTGCATTACTTCAAGTCTGCGCAGTTTAAATTTTAATTTCAATTTGACAATGTAGACGGGCGAAGTCTATTTTTAGCTCACTCGCATTTATATTTACCATGCATGATTGCCGTAGTTTTGACTCAGTGGGCGACTGTTACTCGTATCTGTAATTTGATTTCAAAAAGTTGTTGTTGCTCTTTCACATGTATGACATAATTTGACTTTTTCAAGTGGCACAAACAAATTTATTTGTTGTTGCTTTTCTACCTTTTTCTTTTGCCGAAAATCGTTTTAATTAGCTTAAATGCAGATAACAAAGATTTTAGGCTTCAGTAATAAACAACTGCGAAAACAACAACATATATCTTAAGTGCTTTTCATCTGGCATGAAGATCAAGATAAATGCTAAAACGCATTTAGGCATCGGAGATTGCGTCATGGAAGTTTCCGCATGTGAACTGAAAGTCCCGAGAGTGAAAAGTGACAATTTTAGATTAGATTTTGTGAAAGTGTGCGAAAATAATTCGAAATAATAATTTGGTTCAAAGCAAATTTCGCATATTTTTGGTAGAACAAATAAAATACGTTAGCAGATGTTTGTAGGGGGAATCCCCACAGTTTTGAGTTTTGTAAAATATCTTTAAATCTTGCACACTCCTAATACCCACTGACAACACTTCCAAATTCCCAACGCACATCATTTCAGCGCCACATTTGTACAAAATTTCTTTCCTTTTTGATGTAATTTTTTCAAGCGGAAATTTCCACTCAGAAAACAACCAAACTCTCTCGCGTTATTTTAACCTGCGAAAATGCTCAATCAAATGTCAATAGACAGTTAAGTATACACAGTAGGTTGCTTTGAAACGCACTGAGAGGAGTGTCGATTTCCACCTTGCCCTAAAAACAAAAATGAGCAATAAAGAAAAAGAAAGAGAACCAACATTAAAAAGGCCAAGTACTCTACCACCAAAAATAACAACAGCAAACGAACGAGTACAAACAATTGGAAAATCTTCACAGCATAAATCCACACATACACAACACACACATACACTAACGTAAATACAAGTACACAGCGCAAGTAAGCGAACTGATGATATATGCGAAAGACGCGAATATTAGAAGCAAAATAAATGAACGATAAAAGTTGTTATCAAGACTAAACCGGGCAACCAACGTCACCAGGTTCTCTGATGAGGACGCATGGGAGAGAGAGCCGGTAAAACCATCCAACACCAGAGGGCGTAGCTTGGGTAGAGAATGAAAGTAAACGCGAGTGTGTGTGTGGTTATGTGTGCGCGTGGCGCCAATACACAGGGTTGCTTTTATGCGGTAGGAGATGGTGGCGGCACAGTGGCTACAACAAAAATCAGAACAACAACAAATATTGCGCATTTCACCGCCGAGCGTAATTTATTTGAATTTGAAAGCATTTGTAAGCGTTTGCCCCCAACACAAATGCGCATACAATCACAAGCAATACAAAAATATACAGTGTGGTGCAAAAGTTAACAGATGAATTCCTGTTGCCTAATCAGTAATTGAAATAATTTTAAATAAATTATGTTTTGAGTTATAAAAGTTCAGTTTTATCGAGTAAGTTCAAGCACTCACATGGACACGCGAGCTGGAACTGTTTATAGTAAAGTATCACTTAAACGTAGTTCATTCGCATAAGCTTTAATTGTCTCTTAGCTAGCGTTTTAGAATATAAAGTGCATTTCATAATTCATTTAAAATTTGCCCATATTGACAACTGGTCAAAATTCTTATAAAATATAAAGAAATATATTTCCATTTAAGAGGAACTTCTTTATTAAAATAACAGTAAAGTACATACATATGTATGTTAGTTTTGAACATTTTTCCTTAAGTTTCTTTATAAAATTTTTTAAATGCCGTTCCTGGAGGACAACTTTCTACAGGTCTTTTTTCTTTTCACTGTGCCTGCTTTGTATTGTGTATGTATGCATTTGGATGTGTGCCTCTGCGCAAGCAATTGCGCATTTTCAACACATTCCTCAATTTCTGATACTAGTACTTTTGTGTTTCATATTTTATATTATATATTTCTTTTTTCCCAGACGCTCTTTTCCCTTTATTTTATATCTCAATTTTAAAATTTTAATCTTTCAGATGCCTGCTTTCTATTTCTTACACATGTTTGTTTTGGTTTGATTGCGATGTGCATGTGTGTGCATTTTATAGCATTATTATGACCTGCTTTGATGTTACACAATTTGATCAAATATATTCCCGACCGGCTTTAATAATCCTGTTAGCTGTTCATATTCTTTGGCAGGTTTCTATGGCTGTGTGTGTTTACTTATGGTGCCGCTGAATGGAACGACCTTCAATTTTTCACATACCCACTCACTTGTGACATTTGCGATTTCAGTCTGCCTTTGCATTCCACGGGAATTGCGTGATAAATGAAGTCACTGGCAGATTTTAAGTTTCTCTTCTTGGAATAATTGAAAAGAAGTTAATGCCTTCTCTTGAGTATGTATTTTCTACTAAGTGGTTTATGTTCAAAGGGCCTCCAATTCATCTGAAAGCAACTGTGCTAAACAAAATATAAACAGCATTCTAGAGAAATATATTATATCTAAAATATCTATATATAGGAAACTCAGTTCGAATGTATTAAAGGCATATCAATCCTGTTCCAGCATCTTTTCGAAGATTGGTATCTTTTATTTCAAAACCTTTCGTAGTACTTTCAAATTCTTAGGAGATTAATGTTGCGCATACGCCGCGATTAACCAAGCAATGAACTTGGCATTTCCCTTCGAAGAACTCAATGCACTTTTAATGAGCGACGAATTGTGTGCCTTTGTGTTGTAAAAGCATTAAAAAAAACAATCAAATAATTGCTTGTCAGCAACGCAAGCGCATATTAATTTTCGAAAGCAGAATTCTATAAATATATGAGAACAGCTGTAGCAAAAATACTTATGTATGTACATATGTGAGAACAGTGAAAGCGGAAAGCGAAACCCGCTAACAAGGGGAAATCATATATGTCAGGTGTAATAAACGACTTACGCTACGTTCACAGGCGCACAAACAACAAGTGGCAGGAGGTGTAGATATAAAGGGAATGGGAAGCGGAAGGCACAGAGTGCATTATGGGAAAACAAAGGAACAAAACAGCAGGTGAATAATAAGCACATACAAGACTGTATTCCATTTTACTTGGCACAAAAATATCGTAAATTTAACAGGGTACCATGGAATTTTTGTGTGTGTGTTAGTGCAGCACAATTTAAATTTCAAAACACATACAGCCATGAGCTAACGCACAGGTCTATACGTCACTGACACTTTGCAACTGGCCAAGTGCTCTACTGCGCTCGGGTTGCGCTACAAACGGTGCTAAGCAGGCATTTCCTGGCTTTTTTGAGTGCACATAATTATTTACATATGTGTTGGTGGAAGAATGCAAAAAAAATCGTCTCTACTTCAGCACATTTTGTGCACACATCCCAACCCCGCCGGCGACTACGTATGTATGTATGTACCATGTGTCATGCCTCCTTCCATCGTCTTCTACACTCGTTAACACTTCCCCCTGCCACTTCTACTTTGACTGAATTTAACGCCTTGTCAATTGTTTCAGTCTGTGCCGCTTTCTTCAGCTTCAGATTGCTACAGGCAATGTGACCTGCGTCGTATATAAAATACGCTCTCCGGCCAAGATTTTTAACCATTTTTAGAGCAGGAGTAAAAAGCTAAATAGAAAGTGCGAAAATAGAAAATGTTGGGGAAAATGCCAGAAAGCACAAAAGCTTTTCACCATAAGCACTCGAGCTTTCCTTGCTCTTCTCTTCACAAAATGTGTAGTGGGGTGGAAAATAAGGTTAGAGAAAATGTTGCCTACTTACAATATTTGCATATAGAACGATCATGATCAAAGTAAGTTAAGCCTTTAGGGGAAGGGAACTCTAAAAATGTTTCCAATCAAAAATAATCTTTCAAGATTGCTGAATATAGTTCAGATTTTTGTTCACGATTCGTTCGCTAAACAAACAAAGTTTTGAAAATGTGTGCGCTCTAATTTGAAATAGAGAAATTTAACTTGCGTTGGCAACACTTTTCGGGGCATACGAACTGGTGAGCGCGCGAAATGCACTGTCTCCTAACTTCGGCATCCCGGAATTTAACGGTGTAAAACGAAGAAGAAGAGAAGAGGAGAACACATAACGGCGAGCGGGAGCTTATGTTTTCATTTCGAAATTCGTTGCGTAGGTTTTGTGTTTTGTGTATATGTCAGCGCCGAACCGTTGGGGAGTGAGAGCGGCGAGAGTGGCTGGCGCACGACGTTCTGACACCCCAACGTCTAACGGTAATTGCGGGCTTGTGCCAGTCGTAAACGAGATACTGATACGATTGGAGGCGCGAAAGAAGCTAACGTCAAAACAACGACCGCCCAAAACCGCATTCATTTGTGATAAGAATTGGGAGTGTATCCTGGCACCGAGCAGCATCAGCACAAACGCACAGCGAACGCTTCTCAGACGGAACCAGGCGAGCAAGTGAAGTAGCACGGCATCACATCCAGCAAGGCGTAGATGCCTGTCGAGCAATTTTCATTGAAACGCAATAACATTTGCCTGCGCGCCACTTAGGGAGGGGCCGTCCAATATCCATCCCCGAGCATATTTTACAGGCGTCTGCTTCTGGAAATTGAATTAAAAGTGAATTACTTGACGTATTTAGGCGCGTGATTGAAAATCGTGTAAACATTTTAAAATTTACCAAACTGAATCATCAACGAAGGGATTTCAAAATGGAAAAGTCCGCCACACCGCTGCACAACTCAGCCGCACACACCGACAAGATAAGCGTAAGTTAAGGCGTAATTTTTTGATGGCTTAAAAGTGTGGATTTTTTTATTTTAATTCACTGCTTTCGGAAGTTTGGCAGTTGCCGCAAATTCCTTCTATTCCATGGGGGATGAATAGAGCTTATGCCAGTGGCAGAGTATTATAATGCGCAGCATAATTTACATTTTTAACAGCGTAAGCCGCACGTTAATCTTTTTTAAAGAAATCTACATGGACGAGAGCAATGGTGTAAGGATAATGAGACTGGAAAAAAATAAGAAAATTGTTGTGAGACTAGTAATAAATTTTAGAAGGTTTCTAATGCTCAGTACCATTCCGTATAACACATACTGACATTTGCGAAATTGATTGGATTAAGTATGATATAGTATATCATAATTTTGTTGTTAAAACCATTTCTATAACATTTTTTACATCATATTTTGATTCACCAAGCAATTTGAAATGCGGATATATAAATTCCTTACTCAAAATAAAACTTTTGTGGATTTAGTAAAAGAGGTTGTATTAGTAATATTAAGAAAAAATTACTTGCCAAACTTTGGGATTCGATGTTAAATGTGCACTTATCCTGGGGCTGTTATCTGCTGATTTTATACTCCAATCGTTTGCATAGGCTGATTAAAATTAATCTGAATTATTTAGCCTCGATACTCGAGTAAGCATTCTAATTTATTTACATAGCAAAAATTATTTCCAAAACAAACTTACACAGTCTCTCATATCGTCATATGTCGTATTCCTCAATTTCTAAACTTTCTAAAGAAAACACATAAGCTGCTCACATCCTCCTTCGAAATTCACTAGACCTTTTTGCCGAGCCACAAATTTTTATTGTCTGCTTTTCGTCTTTCGTGTAATTTAGAAATGTTCCTTAATGGTTGCTACAACTTTGATAACGTCACTGTTACAGCTTTAAAGTGAAAAAACCGAAAGTAAAAGTTTTATTTGCTACCCCATCTTGGTTTGTTTACTTTAGGTAGGGAATAATGTTGTTAGACGCATCCTTGAAACATATTTTGTGGCTGTGACTGTAAACTTTTCTTAAAGGTTCTTTTGACATTTCACAGAAAGTTATAAAGTTGGAAACTTTCCTGAAGTTTGTAAGTGCGTAAATATTTGAGCTGAGCTTGTAAACTTCTTATAAAAATTAAATTAAATTAAAAAAAATAAATAAATAAATAACTGGCACAACCGCCCGCGAACGAGGCTTAGGCCTAGCTTTCTCGCATTATATTGTGTGTGCTTGTTATATTTTTGCACAAGTTAACGGGACCTACTTTACCGAATTCGAACGGGTTTGAGAAGCTTTTCATGGCAATTGTGATTTAAGCTCTTGTTAAATTCAGCCAGAAGCAAATTGGTAAATACAATTTTATGTATTTCATATTGATTGGATTGCTAGGAATAATAAAATGGATTCTAACAGGGCACTGCAAACCGAGAAAACACCAGACGAAAAGCCGCTTATTCTCGGACGACACATGCAGATTCTGCATGGAGTGCAAAGAAACACCAGTACTTGTTCTAATACAAGGTCCTGAAACTAAGAAATTTGCACCTAGGTTCCCACCTAATTCCTGAGACTGAACTGCAATCTCTGGAAATTACAGTATTCTCTGTTTAGATAGGAGTAAGTTGTGAGTTGTAGAACCTTGAACTGGGAACAATGGATCTATAGACCGCAATGCGCGATACTCCCTCAATAAGTTAAAATTATAACTAAGCAAATGATGAAACACTCAAATGATTTGAAAGTGAATTTGCTAAGCTGAGAGGAATCTGACCCCCCTTCCTCCCCTCCCTTCTTCATACACAGTGAAATTTAATATCTTCAAGATGGCAGTAGTCGTATTTTTTACGCATTTGCTGTATCTTAAGCTAAGACATTTTCTTCTTCACAAAAAAAAAGACATTTAATGGAATCCTTTTATTATCTCAAGCAACTATTAATCATGAGCCTTCAACAAATGCATGCCTCTACATCTGCTGTAATAATACGCCAACAAAACAAAACAAAAAGAAATGGAAAATTACTGAGCAAAAGCAGCAACAACAACAGAGAAAAAAAAAGAAGACGAAATCATTTGCATATAACAACAACTACTAACAAAAGAATAGAATAGAATTGGGAGAAGAAATTATTTGCATGTATTTTTTGATATCCTTCGAGAGGAATCTAATCGAATTTAATGTGGTTCGTTATTTGACACTGTTTTGTATTGCATGCACATGCACACGGAGGCGCGCACACACACACAGACACACGTACATACATGCATATATGGAAACTCTGATTTGCACACAAGCACGCATACATACAGACCGACTTTAATAAGCTCACAGTGTGCGGTCTCTACGTGATTCGAATGTTTAATCTTCTGAAAGCGCTATGAAAAGAATGCATAGAAAAAGGCGCAAAAACTGTTTCACACATGAAGTTTATGAGTAGCAGCAAAACAACAGCAACAACATAAATTTATGTAAGGGCAAAACAAGCAAAACGCCATAGAATGAAAAACAGCAGCAGCAAAAACGATAAAAACATAGCGAGAGAAAATCCCCAATTGAGGTCAATGAGGTAACATCCTCTCGATCTCGCACTCTCGCCCGAGTGACCCACTACCACTACTCATGCTCTCACTCCGCCGCACAGCAGCCCTTCTTTTTCTTCTTCTTCTTCTTCAGCTCATTTTACATTGCAATAAAGTTCAAACGGAGGACATTATCCCACATAGCTGCTCGGCTGAGCGGTTGGCAGGATATACACACATTCAAGCGTATGCATACACTAATACGCACAAAAACAAATGTGGCACTCTATTGTTCACACACTCACACTCTCACTCAAGCTTACACTAACGTTTACACTTACAGTTACATTAACAGAGAAATGCAATTCGTGTGTATTTGTCGGTGTGGGCGTTAATGCTTTTGTGTCTGTGTTTTGTTGTGTGTTTTTATGTGTATGTATTTGAATTAGTGTGTATGTCAAACACATACAAACACATGTACATAAATATGAACAACAATTTTTACTAATGCGGCATTAATAAAATTCCAAAATGGCGTCGAAAAATCAAATATTTTCTCACAATTTGCTTGCTTCGCAGGGCTGCAAAACCATTTTTCAGCCGCAGCACTTTTGAACCGAATCATTCACAATTTTACCAGTCGAAACGGATTAAACAGATGAATCGGTATACGAACCGAACTAGCAAATCGGTTTGTGTTCGGTTCAATGGCTTAGAGCACACGTGCACCACTGAACCGAACTGAGTGCCACTTTTTCGATTGGTTTGCAGCGCTCAAGTATACATCTGCTGGCTGTACTTGACGCTTGTGTCTGTGTGTGCACATAAGACGTGCCTGGCTATTTCTTTTCGTTCCAGCTTCAGGACTACACGCACGAACATTAACTCAATCCACCAAAAATCCTTTGAGTGCACTCATGTGCGTCTCTCTTGCACAGTGAGACACTTTGGAATTTTATTGCTACCAACATGAACAAAATGTATTCTATCAGAAACTGCAGGACATGTCAAATACATACACATAAGTTGAAGTTTCCTTTCTACAGACGTGCACAGCTTGTGCGTGCGACATATGTTTCATTATTTATCCTGTACGTGACTGCGCAAATGATGTGCAATGGACATCTGAAAAACAATTGAGCATTATTTTATTTAGTTAGGCGTAGATAATATGGGATTCTGATTCTCTCTGAAATTTAAGTTGATTCGATAAGTTGATGGTACAAACCAAACCGTTCGCCTTTCGCTTAAAACGATTAATTTTCATTTAGTTTTCGGTTAGAAATAACCATTAGATAGCATAAGCAAACTTATGTTCATCATGCAGATTAGTTTTTATGTTAAAGCTCAAAATTTTTTTTTCCACCCTCGTAAGGATAAAAATCATCTATCATACTAGTAGCATTAATTGTACTTCCACCTACGTGCTGAATTTACTACAGCAACTATTGCAGCCCTTGTACTGAGTTTTTATAAACAGTTACAAATGCAAACCGCCAGTCAAAGTTCATACACATGTACATACATACACGTATTTGTAATAAATATAAATGTACATATATCGTTAACTTGGCAATTTAGCCAATTCCAGCAAGTGAGCAAGTGGCAAGGAGCACGGCAAGGAAATTAACAGGGGTATTTAATTTTATGAGGATTTTGACGAAATGAGAAACAGCTACATATGTATATGGGATGTGAATTGAAAGGTAGAAGCTGAACGCACACTGTATGTAGATATGAAAAAAGGATAATAGTAATAGATTATACAAAATTCGTTATAGATATAGCAGAAACCTTCGGTATAGCTGCCAGTTCAATGAGCAATCATTTACGATTAGTGTCCGGCTGGGTAAGTTTCCATAAGGCTTTCTCCATTCAATACTTCCGCAGAGAATGGTAAGAAAAACGAATTATTCAAGCACAAGTTCAATATCGATCAGCTTTCAAGGGCCAATAAAGTGCAAAACTTATTTTTCTTGTCACTTCAAAAGGATGAGTTCCTGCTCCGACTTCCATGCATATTCCATTTAATTCGATTAAATTCGAAGTGTGCACGTGCACTCGTCTGAATTGCGAATGACAACTTATCCAACCAATATGACAGCGGTAATTTTACATGTGTGCACGCACACACACAGAGTAATTCATTATGCATACGTACAAACATATGTATATATGTATGTTTTCATGTATCATGTTTTTCTAATCTAATAACAATATTTTTATTAATGTTTCTCTTTATATTGCTTCTCTATCTGGTTGTAATCACATATTCCAGCCCACGTTGCACAATTGTGGCTTAATTAAATGTCTACGCATACCTACACAATCTAAAACGTTAATGTGTTTCATGTGTCTGTGTGTGTTAAGCTTCCGTTCATATCCAGCGCAATCCGTCAACATGAAATTGTATACAAGTGCCGTCATCATAAACAACAACAACAACAAATACAATAATGCAAATAATAAACGGAAAAATGAAATACTCATACATACATACATACATACATAAATAGAAGGCACCAATGCGTATATGCGGCATTAATTTACTTTTCTTGTTGTACTTACTATAAACAATAACAACAACAACATACCAAAACAAATACAATTTCCATTCGTAATCTTTCGCTTAATTTCTGCTGCTTTATTTTTGCTTTTTTTCAAATGCCTGCGATTCATTTTGGCAAGCGTCTTATTGCAAAAGTTGCTCCAGCGCACGCACACACTCACACTCTGGCACTGCTCACTTAGGCTACGCGCGTGTGTGTGCTTTGTTTTGCGTTTTGCACTCAATTGAACGCAATTGATTTGTTTCACGTTTGATTTGGGCGACGCCGTGTATTGTAGCTGACGTTAACTGCACTCGTACGTAACAACTAACTTGAGCACTTCATAGCTGCTCTGCACGCCAGCCCGGCGGCTGATCGTCAGCACGTACTACAAATAACGGCAGCTAATATGGCGCGACTGCTGTGGCTGACGTTCCATGTTCCCCCAAGTATGTCTGTAATTGTTGCTGTTGGCTATACATACATACCTTACTATGTGTGTGTGCGTGTGTAGACCTTCCTTCAATAATAAATTAATTGAAAAGTCAATATCGAGTACCGGAGTGCTGCGCATCGCGTCTGCCTCAAATGTACTGTGAGAAAAAAATATTTCGGTTGTATTGATGCTGCAGAGATGTAATGATGTTGTTGTTTTAGCTTTTGTTGTTCCTATTTCTATTTTTAATATTTTACTGTTGCATTTTAATTGGAAAGTCGTTATTTTCAATTAAATTCGCATTACAACGTTAAAAATGGAAATGTTTATGAATGGAAATTGTTTACGTGTTTGTTTCGCTCTGCCGCTGTAAAGCTCAAAGCTATTCACGCTCGTGTAATATTTACGCGCCTGCTTCTCAGCATTGTATACATTTTCAGTTTTCAAAAAGGCACTTGAAACCCACATGTATGAACTAATATATTATTGAAAATAATATAATATAAGCTAGATTTTTTTAAAATAGCGAGAAATTTGTCACTGTACATTTTCAGACAATCGTGTTTTACAAATTTGTTACAGGCATGATTATTTTGAATTCAAGCACAAAAATCACTTCGATTGAAGTAGCTAGTAGTAATAACTTGCTGATGCTAGTTTATTGACCGATATGTGTTCGTCCGAAAATTATAACATTTCTTCGTAGAAAAATCGTCAAAATGTCACGATTGTCACTGCTAAAAGCACTGACATAGGCAAGATTTAATATCTAATTTAGATTAAACTGGTAGAAGAATAGACAACGCATTCACCCTATTTTGTCTAGAGATCCGGAATGGTGATCCATTTATAAGTGCGTAAAGAAGTGAACCTCCTAACGTTTTGAGTTCTTCTGCAGTCCATAAAGCCATATAGCATAATAATGATTATTTGTTTCTGAGTGTTTTGTTTCGGTTCATATAAAACGATTCCTTAATTCTTCATAATTCAAATTGCAGTACCTCGTTTATGATTTCTGTCACCACACTTAAGTGCTTCATTATCTATCAATCGAAAAATTTAAGATCTATCTTATATTTTTTGTATAAACCGGAACAGGGATATTTAAAAAAAAATTTGCTGGTATGATATCAAAAGTTAGAATTTAATCCGCGACTTCTGACTTTGTAATTGTAAAACCGCGGCTGTTTTTTGTTAAGAAGTGATTTTACAATAAATGATTGCTGATGGATCAATCAATTTCTGCCAATTAAGCAACGAAACCAGTTGATCTCAATTAAGCTGAAAGGAAGCGGCTTTTTCAAAAAAACCTAAATTTTGTGGACTGAGGTTGGTTGAATCAACTAATTTATGGGAATGCGCAAATTCAATAACCTGGCCACTCCTCATAGATGCCGCGGTAACAAAGTAAATAGTATAAAGGCGTAGTAGCTATCTTTTATTTTCATTTCTTACTTATTTACTTAGGTTCGCCGCAATAAAAAGGGATTAGGCTTGAGTTAGGCGAAAAACGGAAAATAAATTCAATATTAATTGTTGACATCACAAGTCAATGGGAAACGCGGCGGCGTCGTGTGTCAAGCGAAAGAAGGTCACTGAAATAGAGAAGACAAAATTAAAGCACCGCGACGTCAGAACCAAACTGTTGAATTTTACGTGACGAAAGTTCAAATAGCACCCAAGACAAGTTGGAGGCTATTGCCACCTTCAATAACTGTTGGCACGAGTATTGTTAGCCCAGCCCAACTCATTGGGCTTAAATAAAGTATTTATGTAGTATGTATGTAGTAAGTGCTGCACTTGTATTACCCACTACAGTAACGAGAAGGGTACAAGAAATATATGAGGGAAGGGAAAGTATGAATGAATGAATGGATGGATGGGTGTTTACTTTTCAGTTAGACTAAATAAATGCTGATTAAAAATGAAACGCTGGCCTAATTCAAGTTGAACTATTGAAGATTGTATGTTTGTACAAGCACGAATTTGTGCATGCGTGCGTGTGCGTATATTGATTTCTATTAAATTATGTGAATTTAAATTTTTACAATTCACAAAAGCATTTATAAAATTGCTGGATTGGAAGTAAGTACTATTATCTCTTTAGTTTACATACAAGTATCACCAGCCTATGAATTAATTCGCAATCTGTTAAATTGAAAAGTGTGTGTGTGTGTGTGTTCATATAAAATGCTATAGAAAAATGTTATCAATCATGCGTGCTTGCTAAACAGAGAATTAATCAAATAAGGAGACGCAAATTTACCATAATGTAATTTACAAAGTCTGCTCGATTGGTTTCACACCCTCTTTTCGTTTTTTCAAAAACGTCAAATTTTCGGAGAAGCCTCTACTTTTGTTCCCTTGTTTCAAAAATAATTCACTTTTATATGTAAGTAAGTAAATAATTGGAAATTCTTGCAATCGTGCCACCATTTTAAATTGAGAGATAATTCTCTGAAAATTAGGACAATATAAATTAAATGCTCCCCCTATCGATTACACTTTGTTTAATTCTACTATGTCTTAAGTGAAGAAAATGGAAAGTGGCAGGAAATTGCAAAAATTAATAACAAAAGTGTCAGAATGTTATTGGCCAATACAAAATGACGACGATACTTTAATAATAAGCAAATGAAGTAAGGAGCAAAGTTACGCAAATTAGATATAAGAGTCAAAGTTCAAACTGAAATGCTATGGCGCTTCAGACATAGCAGAATCTAATGTAATTATGAAGCAATTTAGCTCCAAAACGGTTTCATTCTAAAGTGCAATTGTACAAAATTCGAAATTTTAACGCTAAAAGTATACCACATTTGGTCATTTCATGCCATTGTCTGCTTTAAAAATCCTTTACAATTTTGATTTATAATTGCCAATTAAGCTTTTGAATAGTTTTAAAATGCGATTTTTATATTTACAGAAATATATTATCAATACGGACAAGAGCGGCGAGTTGACCGTTACAGTGCAGGTATGTACCTAAATAATTACGCAAATGACATTGGAAACTAATCATTAAGTACTCGAAACAGTTTTTACATTAATATTACTGCTTGTTATAAGGCAGCAAGCATTTTTAAAGGCTTTCGTGGAGTACTTAATTTAAATTATATCTTAATTTTCGACGGCATTTAACAATAACTTATTTATTTCTACATTTAGGGTGATTTAGCACAACAAGAGAAACGTGCCGTTTTCATCACCGTACATGATCTGGGATGCAATCGTAAGTTTATGTCTTCCTGTCTTGATGTGGGGAGGCTTATTACTCCATTTTCACTGTCACGAAATCTGACATTCCAAACAATCTTGAAAATTTGCTCAAGTGTTTGCACTGCACTTTAACGAGATTCCGTTTACGGCTGCTTCCGAAAATTCAAAAATATGATATAAATGATTTTGGCCTTAAATACGCAATTAATACGAATTTTAAAGGATAAGCATGAGTTTGAAACAGTGTGATTGGTTGGTAATAAACGAAATTTAACTGTCAAAAGTTGTAAACATTCGGCGGTTTTTGGTGTAGCCAGATTGTAAAATATACGATTAGCTTAGTCAGATTGTAAATATTTGCACAATAGATTAGCCCAATTCACAATCTTGTGCAAATGGTCTGGGATTTTTGCAATTGACAGTTTTGTAGCAAACTACTGTCAAAACTCCTGTAGTTTTGCTACAAAACTGTCAGTTTCAAAAATACCAGACCATTTGCACAAGATTGTGAATTGAGCTAATGTATTTTGATCACATATCAATATGATTTCTAAATCTTGAATATTTTATGGCGAAATCGTAAAATTTATAAGATTTGGATGGATTGCGTGAAATCCCTTATTCAGTGCCTGTGGATTTGATGTCTAAAAACTAAAGAATTGCTTTTATTTCCCTAGACTCGGCTTTTCGGGAGTTCGTCAATAGTCTATGCATGAGTGAAATCAAGGAACGCTCATGCTTTATACACATCGATGTGCCCGGTCATGCTGATAACGCTGACCCGCTTCCAGATAGGTACTTTGCATAATTCGTGTAAAAGTGCAAGTGCATTTAAATATTATGAATATTTTGCCCTTTTAATAGCTTCCAGTTTCCATCGCTGCAAACGCTCGGCGAGGATCTTGTCACAGTTTTGGACTTCTTGCATGTGAAATATGTGATTGGGCTGGGTGAAGGTGCTGGCGCCAATGTGCTGGCGCGCTTTGGCATCGCTCATCCGACGCGTGTGCTGGGTTTAGTGCTGATCAATGCTACCGGCAGTGCTGCTACAGTCTTGGAATCATTCAGAAGCAAGGTAGGGCCAAAAACATAAAATGTTATGTTTTTGGTAGGGCTACTGCAAATATTAAACTCGTATGCACATAATTATATACATATATAATCGTTTAATAATTTTTCTTTTCAAATTTAAAATTCAGTTCATTCAATGGAAAGAGGATGAAGTGGCACAATCAGCTGAAAGTTTCCTACTTTATCATAAATTTGGACATGTAAGTGATAGTTCAGTTATATTGTATTGCAATTTTCTATGTATGTATTACGGAAATGATATGTTTAAATGTGTAAAAGTGTGTCTCAGTGTAATTTAATAATTGATTGAATTTTTTATAATTATTAATTATAATCTTTTGTGTGATATTCTTTTCCTTTGGTTTTCTTTCTTTTCAAACAAACGAAAACTATTACAAATACATATGGAATAATACTTTGCGAAAAAATTTCACAATAAAAAACACACACAATGAACATTTTAAAATAAACAACAAAACTTAAAAACTTGAAAGGTTCTTGAGGTACGATATACATAAATTTATCCTCGGCAGTGCCTTTCCTCTTTTCCACTCATTCCGTTTAGAAAATACATTTGTGATAAAAAAAACATTATAGTGCTTTGTCAATACTTTTCGAAACATTTGCTTTAGTGCCTCATTTATGTATTTCGAAATAGTATACATATATGCTACATAAACTTTTAGTGCCTTTTAGTGCAGCTTTTAGTAGAATGCCATGTTCACACTGCACGAATATTCCGACACTCAGATAAGCCTAATTCCAAATAATCGTACAGTGTGAATAAGTGAACATCAGCAAACTTTTGTAACTACATTTTTCATAAAAAAATTTTTGTCGTTTCTTTTATGCTCATAAACAAAGCGAACACATATAAATAAATTACTTTAACAAAATTGTCGAGTCAAAAAGTTACAAAATTCGGCAGAATTTAACATTGATGTAGGTTCCATGATCTAAGATTCTTTTTTTTAATTTTCTGAAATTATTAATTGCACACATTTTTAGCGCCTATCGATTTATTCAGTTTTCCTTTCAAATTTAATAAAATTTCGTCGAAATTTATTCGGAAGTATGTATCTTCAAATAAATTTTTTTAGTTTCAACATATATTATTTTAATCAACATATGATATTTGCACACTGTGCTATAATTTTGCACCCTAATTCACAATGTATGTATTTACAAAGCAGACATTTGAAAATTCGATAGCCCTAAATCCAATCATAGACACTCAGTGCTGCACTTCATAGTTTGGTAGAAAACTTTTCTATGTTTTTAAAGTAATTTACAGTTGTTGAAATTTGCATGCAAAGTATAACTTTCTTAAAATGGAAATAATGATATTTTTAACTAATTGTAGCATTTCCCACTAATTGCACCATTTGTACATAATTTACATATGGCAAATACATAGGATATAAATATAACCTCAAATCCAACTAGTATTTAAAGAAAACAACAATTTTTTACACCGTTACTTCTATAGCTGCACGGCTTAATTTCCAATTTGCACGCCATTGGAGTCGAAATTATTTTTTCTCCTGTTCAGAACTTGATTTTCTATAGAATTAGGCTCTTGCCAGACTAGTTTTGGGTATAAAAGTACATAATAACACAGAATTCCAATAAAAGTACAAGAATTATAGCCTAACTGCATTGCCAGCAGTTCAACAGCTGAGGATTGTATACAATAATATTCGTAGTAACATTCCACATTCTTTCAAGTAATTCCACACCACCGTATTAGTTTTTGTTGTGAGTTTCAGCCCCACCGTAAGCATGTTTTATTCAATGTCCAATTAAATGTCTATACGCTTCTAGTCCTTAAAATTATAATATGAATACCATATCCTCATATATGTATATTTTTCTTGCTTTCAATCATTTACATTAATCGCTACTCCTATCGAATCCAATCACACACACACACAATATATACACACACACAAATGTATGGCTGCCACCGACATACTCCAACAACGCTGCCAAACATGAACTACAATAAATACAAACAGCAATTGGTGGGTGAAAATCCGGACAAGGAGAAAATCGTCAGCGAATATCAGAACCGTTTGCGTGGATCGCTGAACAGCAAAAATGTGGGACTTTATGTAAAGGCATTTATGAAGTAAGTACACTGAAGTGAGGCTGCAGTCAGCTTAGGACGCGTTCATACCACAGATCAAATGGTTAATGTTGAGAGAGCGTATATCCCTCTCAATCATATTCATTTTACAATCGGAAACAAAAACAACAATCATCATTTAATTCGTAGTGTGAACGCGCCTTAACAGCAGACAACTTATGAAATAATACATAAAACTTATACAAAGGCTTAAAAATTTAATGTAGCAATATTTCAAGTTTCTACTAAATCTCGTATAAATTCTTATAGATTTTACCTTTTCAAAGTTAATTGCATTTTTTGTAATGTTTGTATTTCTTTTGAACTTTAGTCGCAAGGATTTGACGTTGAAGGGCTGCAAAGTAGACATCATCTTGATAACGGGCATGCTTAGCCCGTATGCAACAATGGTGGAGAAGCTGCATCGGGACGGTGAGAAGGAGCGGGTAACCATTTTGAAGATTGAGCGAGCTGGCGATGTCTTAGCGGATGCGGTAAGTTTGCCGCTATTTTGAAAGTTTGATAACGGTGAAATGTGAATGTTACTTCTTCTGTGTCTTTTCGGGTGACAGCCGAACAAGGTGGCCCAATCGATATTGCTGTTCTGCAAGGGCCAGGGCCTATTGACTTCGGTGGTTATGCCTGGCGTGGATCGTGGGCGAGCTTTTTCGAGCAGCTCCGGCGGTTCTGCGGATGGCTCGAATGGCACACGCAAATTATCGAAAGGCGTTTCCATGGAGGATTACGACAAGCCCAACATTCGTCGCTTGAGTATTATAAACAACGATTCACCAACTAACCAGAAAAAGTAAATTTATTTCCAAAGTCACAAAAATGTGTTGAGGTTATGTATAACATAGCAACTAAAAATCGCTTTAAAATGTAGTGAAAGTGATTACAAAAATACTGTAAGCATAAAATTTATTGCAAAATATTTAATTATACACATTCATATTTAAATTATTTCTACATAACAAACAAATAAGAAAACAAAAAATAAACAAAATTTAAAAATTCATATTTAAGTTATTTAATTTGAAGCTAAGCGTTTAAGGCTAACAATAAGTCAAATGCAGCTATACAAATTTGTTGCCAACTTTTCAAAATTTTTATAGTTTCTTTCAGCTAATATAAAAATATATAATTATTTAATGCCAAACATGGAAAAAAAATTGGAAATGTATACTGAGCAGCGAAATGAAAAATTGCCGCACAACATAAAAATGTTAATGAACAAGAAATGGCAAAGGTGCAATATTTCTCTAAAAAGTGAGAAACCAAAGTAATATTGCTTTAAATCTTAACGTAGTAGAATTAATTGTATATGCGAAGACATGAACTGGTACACATAATCAGTTTCTTTTTGCTTGCTAGTAAGACGCACCATATTAAAGGGCGTAAATTGAAACGAAGTAGAAATTAAAGTATTTATCTCACCCGCTGAGTAATTTAAATCATGAAATTCTATCACTAGTCAACCTACAATCCCACTGAAAATATAAAACAATTCGAAAAGAAACATACAAATCTTCCATTCGAGCATTTAAAAAGATTATATAACGACTTTACAACAACAACGCGCCAAATGGCAAAAGAGAAGCAATCGATATTTCCAACTATACCTCCGATTAGTAAAAAGTACCTTTCATCAGAAATCAATGAGAACAACTACCAACACTACCCAAAACTCAGTAAAAGAACGAAGACACTTTTACATATTTACAAAACGACGAAAACGTAAAAGATATAGATATTATGTTTTCTTTTTGAAACTGTTTAGAAAGCGGTTACCAACACGTTTTCCTGTTGAAAAAATTAAAACAATACATTTTTTTTATAATTTTATATAGATTAAAATTAGCATACCTCTTTAAAGTTACGTAATTTAAACAATAACAAAGAATCGCAAAATGCACTGCTTTTACGAAAATAATGTAATGACTTTGCCAAAGAAGCGAAGCGGCAAATGCTCGATATAACACATTAAACTTTTTGAAAAACCAAAACAACGTAACAATTTTGAAAACATTAGAAAAGAAAGCAAAATTCAACACTATTAAAAGCAATTGCATAAATCGTTATAATGTTAATTTGAAAATGCATATTAATATGGGCAATGCAAATATGCAAATGGAGCAGCTAAATGTTAACATTTGAAATTTAGCCCAAGCACAAAAAATGTTTGGCTTTTTGTCTACTAACAAACGAGTGCGTTAAAATACATACTAATATGAATTAAAACTGTTCAACGTAAAATGCATGTTCGCACCTACAAAACACACAGAAGCCTCTATTTACATACAAGCTTATATGCACATACTAAAAGCCGCAACCAAAATGTGAAAATATGGATACAAAACACAAATTAGTATTTTTATTTGCAAAATTAGCAGCAATTGCTCTCAAAAAATTATGCAACACACAAACTCTAGCAAAACAAATTCCTACATAAAGATGATGGAGCTGCAAGAATTACAGCATGTAAACTTTAATTTATAACACAATTTATTCTATAATGAACAAAATATTCAAATAAAAGCATTAGATGAAGTTTACAACCAAAGTCGAGAACTTGTTTTATTACACTTAACCGATGAAATGAATTATTCGTTCTTCAGCGTGTAGTAAGCTTAACCTTTAACAAAGAAGAGAAAAACAACAATTACAGGTTAAGGAGACAGAACATATTTTTAACGAATTACATACTTAATCAATCATTGGGGTAAATAATTGGCAAACAAGAATTTATGCTGAATTATTTTATAATGGAAGAAGCGTTCACACCATCGAATAGTGTACGTCTCTTTTATTTTCTCAAGCCTTTCAAAATTATTGGTTTTGATCTTCTCTATAGAAATTCATAAGAACATAAGAACGGAGCAAAACTATTGTTGAATTTTTGAATACCAAATTATAATGCATTAATTCCAATTTATGGTGAGCTATGCTATTTTACTAGCCTGTATATATCTGTGGTCATATGCAATAACGACTTAAGTCGAAAACAACTGTTTCGAGAAAATGCAATTCGAAATTTGAAATGCACATAAGTGCAAGTACATAAGTGCATGTGTTTTTTTTAAATAACTTTTTTTCTGAGATGGGTACAGATACCGGGGTTTGAACAAAATATGCGCATCAACGTCAGGAATACAGTGGTAACGTCAACTCAATTTCGTCTTAAGTCGACTTAAGTCGTTATTGCTTTTGACCACAGATATATATATTCATATTTTTACCTACCAAATTTTGCATTGATGTAAGAACATCCTCAATTTGAGCCAGCACTTGCAAATTACTCATCCCTATGTGAGATTTTATCGAAGTATTTGTCATCACTGTCGTACTGTCATGTCTGCTGCAACGCCACCTCCACCAACGAAACCACCTCGCGGTTTAAAATACGGAAAAGATGAGGTAATTCACAAGCAAAATTCACAATTTTTATCTACAAATGTGCACCAAAGTGTCGACCATCAAAACAATATGAAGTGAAGAAAATCATATCCGCTTAAACGGTTGCAAAGTAGTTTTTCTCAGCGACTGCTCATGAAATGTTGTCATTGCGCTTATCTGATGCTGCGCAAGCATAGCAGTGAAATTTTTTGCTAAATTCGCTAACACTGACTCGTAAATTTTAAGGCGTTTTTTCAAGATAAAAGTCTATATAATCTACATTTTGCCCGTTTTCAGCCTGGCTGCGGCTTCCTGGTCAATGTCATCAAATCGCTGGGCTTCAGCGAGACTACCGAAGAGCGTCAAAAAGAGAAGTTGAAGATCGAGAAGGAGTTCAAACGCTCCGATCAGCGCTTGAATGAGTTGGTCTCACGACACGACCAGCAATTGACGCAGGTGCTTCCGCTCTTCAGTCAAGTATCCACTGAGATAACGGCCAGTCGGGAACGCATACATGCGGTAAAAGAGAACCTGGGCGCTTGCAAACGCTTGCTGCAGTGTCGTCGCGATGAGCTGAAGAAAATGTGGACGGATGCAGTGCAGCACAAGTACGTGCTGGAGATGCTCGAACAAATGTGAGTATGGTTTGTGAGTACCGTTCTAGCTTCCTAATTGCTCCCCTACTCTTACTCCGCAGCAACGAGTTACGCAAAGTGCCTCAAAAAGTCGTGAGCTACACGGCGAAACGTCAGTATTTGCACGCCAGCAAATGTCTCACAGACGCCCTCGCCATCATACACGGTCCTTTGCAGGGCGTGGAGGGTTTAGCCGACTTGCGCAGTGACTTGCAAACACGTCGTCAGCATCTCTACCAAAGGCTGCACGAGGAGCTCGTCACACAATTGTACAAGAATTCCGCAGCGGAAACGTTAAGCGCCTTTCAACGAAGCAACTCGAATCGGTTGCAGTCGAGCTTCACTCGTGGCATTGGGACGCGTCGTTCCACGGATCGCATTGAGGCAAATGCGCGCGTACGCAAGGCTTTGGTAGAGATGGCACAAGGCTTTGACTTGGAAAAGTCCGAAGTTATAGAGGATACGGATCTGATCGATCCAGAGCTGAGCATGACCTACTTTATTTCCATAATTGTGGAGTGCTTCGGTATGTTGGGCAAAGTGCCCGATTCTTTGGAGACGCTGCGAGTGCAAATTCAACCGGAGCTACTGCATGTGGTGCAGCACAGCACTCGCGACCTAGTTGCTCTTAATCTAATACCAAATGATCGATATCCCTTGCTCTCACTTCTGGAAGTTATTTTTAAGCAATTCAAGGCCATCGCCAAAACGCACGCACTGCTGCTTAAGAATTTCCTGGCCGTGGGGCAAAAGTATGCCGTGGTCGGACCGCAGCCATACGATTTGACGGATTTCTGGGCACAAGCACAGTCAGTGGTAAATATTAGCCTTACCTTTGACTGATTCTCTTTGATTTTTATTAAACTATTTGAAATTAATTTTAGTTACAATTGCTGCTAACCGACTATTTAGTCATGCAAAACTCTTCCGCTGACGAAGCCACACAGTCCTACGCAGAGCCCACTAACAACATAAACAGCTTCTTCTTGAGACGCAAAGTACCAAGGTAGGAAAGCCTACATTATAAAATTATTAACTTGGAATGTTATTATATTTTAACATTTCGTTAATTTATTAATATTGTGAATACTTTTCTAAAAGGTCATACACATATTTTTCGATTCGTTGGTTAGTATTTTTTTTAAATATTTATAACCAAAAGCCTTTAGTGCTAATTTCGCCTTATAGTATCACAGCATTCCCTTCTCAAACTTATTTTAAGAATATGATAAAACTCTTCTGAGTTGGCAACTATGTATAGTTCTAATTTATTTCATCTCTCGCTATTGCAGCACAAAAAAATCGCTTTTTAAATTCGATAAATCATCGGACATAGCACAGCAACAGCATCAACAACAACAGCCACAGGCGGCAGGTAGTTCCTTCAAGGAGCATAGACGTAACGCCTCTGATGTCTCCAACGATGGCAATTTAATTGGTGTCCCATTGGGTGGCGGTGGCAGTGGCAAAGGTTCGAGCATTGGCCACGATCGACCACTGGAAAAAGTACTTATCTGCACGCCAGATCAGAATGTTATAACCAAAGTATATCTGCCACTCATGGGCTACATGCAGGAAATCGAGAGTGTCATGAAGTGCAAACCAGGGTGTGTTGCTCACGCTATTCTGGCTTTATATTACTCATTTCAATGACTGTTTCTGATTTACTTTGCAGGGAGCCTTGCAGCCTGCACGACTTTATTGACAACTACATCAAGGACACTTTCTTGTCGAAGGGTCACAATCGTAACTTACAGCTCACCATTGAATCACTGTCGAAAAATCAAGAAGCCTGGCGCGCAATCATTACGCCGGAAGAGATGAAGACCATGAATCTATCGCGTCCATTGCTGCAATCTACTGTGATGGTTGAGCGTCGTTTGTCCGAGACGAAGACGTTAATACAGGATTTGCCTTCCTATTCTGAGGAGTTGCTGAAGATGGTGTGTGCGCTGCTGAAAACGTACCGGGAAATTTGCCAAGCTGCTTACAGAGGCATAGTACAACCCGACTCGGAGGATAAACGCATCTACAGTGTGGCTTGGCTAAAGGACGAGGATATTAGTAGATTCTTAAAGTAAACCAAATGTGCATTATTTATTCATGACCTACCCTACTATTGTCGACATTGTCTGTTTGCAGAACCCTACCCAATTGGACTGATTTGAAGAGTTCCAGTCAACGTGCCGCAAAGCATGGCAAAAAGCTGCATCGCAGCCATTTCGAACCCTCCGAGGAGGAGAGCCCCTTGCAAGTGCAGCAGCGCAACATACGCGAGGCGGAAATGCTGACGAGCAATTTGGGAGAGGGCGGGATCAGCCAGCAGGAAATACTCTCCGATATAAGTGTGCTGAAAGAGTTGGCCATACTGCAGGAGAGCATGGAATGGTTTTCAGTACGTGTGTCCGAATTCGCCAATGAATTGCGCAAGCCACTTGTCAACGGCTTGAATGCTCTGACACCTGACTGCACTGCGTACGTGGCTATTAAAGATGGTACCATTAAGGTGCTCACCAATTTGGCACTGGAGTTCGATGAGCTGGCGAACACAAACCTGCTAGTGCTGCATTTGGAGGTGGGATGTGAAGACAAAAAAAATTGGCATTGAATTCTAATAACTTTAATTGATTAGGTACGCGTACAATGCTTCCACTACTTGCGTACAAAGCACACAAAGTCCAATAGTTTTATGGGTTCTAAAGATGATATACTCGAACCGGACCGGCAAGTGCAGTTACTAACGAAACGTCTATCGGAAATGGATGAGGCTTTTAATGCAACGCTGCATCCACGCAAGACGAGGGTAAGTTTGGCTGTGTTGGCAGCAGCATACCTCACTATAGACTTCACGTTTTTCCTCCTCTCTTGCTTTGCCACGTCCATAGTACATTTTCGAGGGTCTGGCGCATTTGGCGGCACGCATACTCATACAAGCCTCCAACTACTTGGAGCACATCGATCATATTACAGTGCAGCGCATGTGTCGCAATGCCCTAGCCCTGCAGCAGACGCTAAGCAACATCACGGCCTCACGTGAAGTAGCCTTGGATCAGGCTAAGAATTTCTATGAGTTGCTCTGCATGGAACCAGATGTAAATTTGCCAAATGATATACATAGATAAATGGTCATTCAAATACTTCTTCCCTTCTACTTGCAGGACATTCTCACCAACCTGGTTGAGAGGGGCACACAATTCACGGAAATGCAATATTTGAATGCATTGAATTTATCGTGTAAGGCCCGCGGTGTAACCGATTCCAACACTTTAGCCACTTATCAGCAAAAGCTTTCGGATATACTGGGCACAAAACCCTCCGCTGGCATTGTTGTATAATGAAATCTGGCGTTTGTTTTTCCTTTTCTGTTCTCTTTTGTTTTCTCTCGCTTAACGAAATGTAAAGTGTAATAAAATGGTAATTATTATTGATTTTTGTTAATGGCAAAAAAATCAATGCAAAGCTAAATGTAGGAAAAGAAATTATTTAGCAATAAGCATTAGTATACACACACGCACGCAAGGAACACATTCAATTCACATGGTGAAGCTATAACTAAACTGGAATTTATAAAAAATGTCATATTATCATATATATATAAAAAATACATAGATAAAATAAGGTAAAAGTATACAAAATTGTCTTTACTTTTGCGCCTATCAAAAAGTGGGGAAGGGGTCGAATGCAAATTTGAAATCCTACGAGCTACACTGTTGTTTGATGCATTTGATATATTAATGTCATCATGCTAGATTAACTAATCGGCGGCTGATGTAGCAACAAAATTGTTAATAACTACTTAGTTATTAGACCAGCGTTTCCATCGATAAGAACTTTATATTTTGAATTAGTGTTTGTTGGAAAAATGTAAATTGATGGTAACCCTGCGCCTCCACCTATATTTAGGGAAAGCTATAATATCGCATCTCATGAAATCAATGCCGCGAGCTTTCCCATGATTTAAATAAACTTTTCCGCCTGCATTAAAATTCTTTCATTAAATGATAAGCTCCTGTAGAAACTAAGGGCCAGGTGCTGACCTTACAAAATCTTCTGCGGCCATCCGTTTCTCAGCAAAGATAAAAGAAGCCATATGCGAGTTTTATTTCTCTTTGTGAATTCTGTTTTTGTATTTGTTGTATGCTGCTGTTGTTATACTATTTTGCATTGGATGAAATTGTATTTTTTAAGTTTAATTTATTTATTTGCAATTCGTTTGCTGCTGTTTAGGTTTCATGCTTGCGCATGAGCCGGTACAATTAAACAATAGTGGCGTGTAATATGTTTGTGTATGTGTGTTTGTGTATTTTATATTTGAAATACAATAAATACATTTAATAAGCTATCAATATATCAATCAATAATAATCATCATAAGTTGCGCCTAAACGCTACATCCTTGTTATAAATATAGAGCACAGGAGCGCGCAGCATAGCGTATGTAGATGTGTATGCTTTTTATTTCTTTGTGTTTGCTTATATCGCATGCTCAATTTATTATTTCTCTAGTTTATATTAGCATTTAGTTTTCTGTATTATTGCTGCTCACTTTAAATTGAGTGCTATGTTGGCGTTCGCGCATAGTACGCGAAAAATACATATGTATAACAAAAATAGCAATTAAAATTTGTCTTATTTAAAATATTTTTGTTTCTCTGCTTTTGCATTTTGATATTTTTTAATCAGTTGCTGTTTTTTAGTTCTAGAAAATTTAAATGTTTAATTTTTTTGAGAATTTTTATGCTTTTAGTTGGTTTGTTTGGTTGGTTTGTTCGAGATAATACGCATGCGCAGCTTTGCTGGAAGCCTTTTTCGTGTTCTTTTTGTTTCGTTTCGTTTAGCAAAATACAATTAAAAACTTTATTCCTTCTTTTTTAGTATGTAGACTATATAAAAAAAATAATAATAATAATTATCATTATCATCATAATCAATCATTATAATCGTAATCAATAACCAATCAATTGTCGCGCTGACTACTTGACTTACTACTCAGCGGCGCTGCTCTGGCGTCTATGCAGTTGTAGCAAAATTTTAAAAAATAATAAAATTGTTTTAAAAATATTATAAGCATGTTTTGCATAATATAATAAGAATTTTCTTTTGCAACACTATTAATTGATAGTTGCTGAGGCGGAGGCAGAGGAGGAGGCTGGTGAATTGACAGCAGAGGCTATGGTTATGTCAGTTACTTCCGCTGCTGGGTCTGTGTGTAACGGAGACTGTGCTTGTTGCTGCTGCTGTTGTTGTTGATTAGGATGAACACTCATGGTAGCAGTAGCAGCTAGCGGTGTATGCACTTGCTGCTGCTGCTCCGACCGTTGTGGCACATACAACGCTGCCGTCCCACGGGCAGCAACGGCGCTCGGGTCTACAGACGATGGCGAGACAACCACGGCTGCCGCTGATGGCTGCTTTGACTGCTGCTGCAACGCTGTATTGGGGTCTGTGTCGGCCACGGACCAATTGCGTTCGAGCTGATTGTAGGCGGCCAGTGTGGCCGTCGCTGCTGTCTTTATGGCATGCGAATTGTCTGCGGACGCACTGGGGTGCTCGTTAATCGTAGCACTGAATGTGAGTGGCTGCGCGCCCTGCTCGAAGGCGGCACTGCCCGCGGCAAAACTGCCGCGCAGCGTCTCCTCCAGTAGTGCTTGTATTTTATCCTGGTCGTCGACGTGCACGAAGCCTAGGCGCACCAGCTCGCTGGTCAGATCGCTAGCGGAGTCATCTACCGTCACCTGGCACGTCAGCTGCCGATTCATCTTGTCGTCCATCCGCAACAGTATCGTCATCGATATATCCTTGCTGCCCTCTTTTAGCTGCTTCACGCTGCACATCATATTAACGATACGCCGCGACTCTATGTCCACTGGCTCGGGCGTGGCCGACTTTACCGAGTCCGCGCGCTCTGGTGAAGCGGCACGCGAACGAAAGTGCGGCGGCTTCTTGCCATGAAACGCAGTCAACGGATAAACTCCGAACTTAACATCCTCTACAAACTTCTCCAGCTTATCCGCCGAAGGCACATCCGCCAGCCGGTACTCCTGCTCTTCGCTGGCGCACGTCATCTTCGCCATTATCACCTCGGGCCGGTTGTAGCGCTGCATCATGCCGTCAATTACTGTTTCAGAGAACATGGTGCGATTCTTTGGCGAAAATACAAGACAGTGTGCGGCGAGCAGTTTCAATGAATGCACCTGCAAGTGGAATTTTTAATAACGGACAACGTAAACGAAAGCGACGGGTGGTTTAAGCTAATTCCTGATTTTAAAATTTCATTACGTGATTTTGAGTGACGGCTGAATGAAAATGAAAAAAAGCTTATAATAAATTTAATTGAAAACTAAAATAACGAGGGGCAGTAGATGATGCAGTGGTGGGCAAGTAGGCGTCACGCAGATAATCCTGCTGCCATACTTTCCAAAACACTTGTAATTTTCTGTATACGCTCCGAGTATTTCAGCCAATAACATCCGCTCAAAACGGTTGCAGGTTTGGACCACCAATCAAAAAGTGCGCCGAGTTTAAAAACGCAAACCATCCGAGTCATTTGAAAATGCCGACATGAGATGAAAATTCATCACCGCGCTTGTTCGCTTGTTTGCCATAAGACCAAGCCGCCTCAACATTTTTCGGGATTCAACATTCTTCACAACTCAAAATAATTCGCGATCAACATTTCTGCCAAGTGGTTCCAATTATTCTGCGCGGGTTATACAAACAAAGCAAACAAAAAAACCACAGCAAGCACAATAAACCAGGTGAATAGAGCACGGTGGGCCAAAGTTATTATGCTCGAATCATTTTATTCAAAACTATCAAACAAAAATAACCAAAAATCTTATTTTTGCAAGCCAAATAAAATATAACCATAGCACATGTATCAACCTAAATGTAAAAATTCGTACTAATAATGCAAATTTTACAAGTACTAATATGGGGAACAGTATGTACTAATATCGGGAACAGTAGTTTTTTTAGTGCGAAAAACTGCAACCGTTCACCGCCGATTTTGACATAGCGGGTTTTCAGCGGTTTTCGTTAAAACTTGACTAACGCACCTACTGTCTCTCTCTCTCGTATACGTTTTTTTACTAACCCACTCACACTTTTCAACCTGAAAGCAACAAAATCGGCATGTCGCCTTGTAAAAGTGTTCATGTGACTTGGGCAAGTGAACCTTTTTTTGTGGATTGTATTATTACACTGCATTGCCAACATTAAAATGTTAGCAATGCCATAAACCATTGTGGGTGTCTGGGGTTATATTTGACTGTAGTATTGTAGTACTATTAGGCAAAACAGCATAAATCGATTACTCAAGCGAAACCATGCAGTCCGGAATGCAGGCCATTGAGTCACCAAAAGAGAAATTAAATATTTATGCGCATATGACAAAACGATCTTTACTTATCTTTGGTTTCCTCCAAAAGCAAGATTCATAGACATTACTCACCTCAAATAGCAGTGGATGGAAAAGTAGATCGCTCGCACTTGGTCGCTCCGCTGGATTCCGGCGTAAGCACTTGAATATCAAGTCCCGTTGCAAGTCCACTTCCAGACTGTTGATCGTACGCAGGATGCTTTCCTCGCTGATGACGCCGCCAGTTTCACCAGCACTAACATTGGACTGTATTTCCAGTGCGGCCATTTCCAGCGCGCATACCCCGAATGCATAAATATCGACAGCCGCGTTTAATTGCTCACTGATGCCATACTCGGGTGCCATAAAGTGCAATGTCTTATGCTCCATGGAGTCGGCCTTGTGTTGGCGCAGGTTATAGTGCACCGCATCGGGCACCACGGAACCGATCTTGACCAGACCGTTGTGCTGAATGAAGATGCTATCACAGGTGAGGTTGCCGTGGATGACGGGTGGTGTGCAGGAATGCAAGTAGCTTAGCGCGGACAGTATCTGCGTACACCAACGACGCCACGCTTCCAGTGGCAGTCGCTTAGCATTGCGCTTCGTGCGCTTGAGGAACTGTTTTAGTGACCCGGACGACATGTATTCCGTAATGAAGATAACACGCGGTCGCTCAGCGTTCTGCGTGTCTGTCCAGTATCGATGGAACTTTACGATGTTCTGGTGATCCAGCTGCAGCAAATTGTCGAAAACTTGCCGCATCTTCTCCTCCTGTGATCCCAGCTCTTGCAGACTGCCATATTGCACCTCATTCCAGACAACCTCAACACCCTCCTCCGTGTCCATGGCCAGATGTACGCAATCAATGCCTGGCACATCTCGCTGGTCGACCTCTTCGCGTCGTTTCAGCCATCTCCCACATGGCGATTCTTCTAAAATTTCACTCTCGTCCTCAGAATCATCCCCGGACTCCCGCGGCGACGAATCTGCTGCCATGTTCGCAGTCTCCGCGGTAGATGCAGCCACAGCTATTGTGGACGTCGTGGTGGTGTTAGTCGTAGTGGAAGCGCCGCCACCAATATGCGGCGGAGACTGTTTCACACTGCCTCCACTGCCACTGCTACCACCACCACTGCCGCCGACACCGCCAGCTGTCACTTGACTGTTTGACATTGGGGGGCGCGATGTGACGATGCGATGCTATCTGCCTGCTTGATTGACTGCCTGCGTCTGAAAAGCCGATCTGTGTGGCTGGCCTTGGATCTGTGCTGCTGCAGCCTCCACCTATTTGCCAACCAAGTTCGTTTCTATTTGCTTTTGTTGTTCTTGTTTGCGCTCGTTTATTTGATGTCGTTCGTTTCCTTATTATTTTAAGGCGTTTATTTTATGTTACTCCCGTTCGCTTTTACTTCTTTTTCCTCGTTGTCTTTTTCTTCGATTTGGAATTCGGCTTTCTCTCTGCTTGATATTTCCACCCAGTTGTTTTACTCTTTACGAAAATTCCTATTGTTTTCGTATATAATTTACAACCGGCTGGTTGCAGATTTATCTTTCATGCAAATTCGTCTGCAGAAAATTTATTTAAATATTCTTCGCACTCCGTATTTTTCTACAATTTTGCCCATAAAACGATTTTTTTCTATAGTACCTGACAGCAGGCAATCGATGGTTGTCTTCTTCTTACTTCCACAGGGCTGCAGTGTTACTCTTCAGTTAACTTATTTATGTATGGTTAGTAGCTGGGCTTACATGGTACAAATTGTGTGACAACATGTTGGACCAGCGGCAATGTATGATCGTGTTCCCGCAAGAAAGACACACATGTGGTATGGTTTTCAATTTTCCATTAGATATATTTCAAGAGATTGATCAATATTGGATTCCACGTCCAATAAACTGCATTGCAATGAAAAATTTCTCGCTGAAATGCCAAGTAACATGTTTCCGCAACTCACAAAAGAACCCGCGAGAATGTAACCCTGTGTTTTGAGCAAATGTCAGATTATCAAAGTCTACCGGGTCGAAATTTTAAGAAAGTTTACTGCAAAATTATTATCTACAAGAAAAACTAAGATCAAATATTTTCATAATGGAGAGCATTTTAGGAAGAAGTCAATTTCTCAGCGAAACTGCAAATTTATTTACGGACGAAAAAACTGCAAATGCACGCGCCAGGGTAAGTGATTTTGAGGAGTCTTCAATGCCAAGTGAACAAAACTTTATGCAAACTTGTAGGTCGTAGAGTGGCTGAATGAATTGGTGACAGCGGAAGCGCCTGTGAAATGTGAGCTCTTGGTCAAAATTCAGGAAACTATACTAGGTTCCTGCGTTGAGTTGCTGGATGAGTTCTTGGAGAACATACTCTCGCTGGGACACGACACGAATATGGAAGTGCGCAAACAAGTAGTCGCGTTCATGGAGCAGACATGGTGAGTCGGTGCAGCTATGTATTGGATATAAATCTTAGCCTATTGTCTTATGTCTGTAGCAAAGTAAAGGTTGACGTAATACCGCAAATCATAAATGTGATATCTATGTTGCTGCGCGACCGTTCGCCGCAGGTCATTAAGCGTGTGATACAAGCGTGCGGCAGCATCTATAAGAACGGCCTGCAATGGATATGCAGTCACTCCGAAGTCACCGACAGCGTAGAGCAGGCTTGGAACGTGCTCAGTCTGGTGAAGGCGCAAATATTGGATTTGATCGATAATGACAATGATGGCATACGCACAAATGCCATTAAATTTTTGGAGGGTGCAGTGGTGCTGCAGAGCTTTCCCGATGAGGATAGTCAAAAGAAAGAGAATGACTTTTCGCTGCAAGATGTTCCGGAAAATTTTAGAATAATCAAACGTCAAAAGCTAGAGGAAGAGGCGCTGAATATATTCGATATACTCCTGAAGTTTCATGCAGCCACACACATATCGTCAGTGAATTTGATCGCTTGCACAGGCAGTCTATGCACCATAGGCAAATTGCGTCCAAGTCTCATGGGACCAGTGATAGATGCATTTAGACAACTGAACGCCAATTTACCACCCACATTGACGGACTCACAAGTAAGTTCGGTGCGTAAAAGTCTCAAAATGCAGCTGATTACCTTGCTGAAAAATCGCGGCTCTTACGAGTATCAGTCCACCATGCGTCATTTGTTGGTAGATTTGGGCGCTTCACAGGGGGAAATACAGCGCGCTATACCAAAAATGGATAAGGTGGAACAAATGCGTCGCCAAAAGCGCATTCTAGAGAACGCGGCGAATAGCTTAAGCAAGCGCATGCGTCTAGGCGAAATTCAGGAGAGTAGTTCGCGCAGAGCCGGCCCCAGCGAACAGGAAATGGAGATCGACGAAGATGAGCTGGAGAAGCAGCGTCAAAAGTCGATGCGCGTAAACAAGAAATTTTTAGCAGAACATTTGCGTTCGACGGACGCGACTGTGAATTTAGTGGTGGAGTTTCTGCCTAAACTACCAGCTGAAGCGCCGGCCAGTTTCCTCAGTGAATACACGCCCATACGCGATATGTCTATACAACAACAAGTCGCCAAAATCTCCAAAGTTTTGGGGGAGCAAATGACTGCCCAAAAAATTGGCCCTGGTGCAGCGGCTTTTACTAAGGAACCACCAATGCGCCCAGTAAAGAAGCGAGTCGAAGCTGTGCAGGAACCAATGGAAGTGGAACAGAGCGTTGAAGCAACGTAAGTGCATGGCTTTTAAATTTGCATTACTTAAACTATTCAATTTGCAAATGTTCCCAGAGACCAGCCCCTGCCAGCCATGGACGAGGAGCAACAGCGCAAAGAAGAGGCCACCAAGAAGTTGCGCGACAATATGGAGCGCCTCAAGGGTGAACAAGAACTCATTGAACGCATGAAAATGCGCGCGAAGGCGCTCAAACTGCAAGAGATTACAAAGCCCTTTGCACGTCCTGCCAAGGAAAAATTTTTGCTCGACGCTGTGAAGCGCATACTCTATGCCGAGCGGCAGTGCATAGTGGGGGGCGTGTCTGCGAAGCGGCGTAAAATACTCACCGTCATGGCGGCGACCTTCCCGGATAACGTTCGCTACTTCATATTCGATTTTCTCATGCAGGACATAAAACAGCGTATCGATTTGGCCTTCTCATGGCTGTATGAAGAGTACTGTCTGCTACAGGGCTTCACACGCCACTCCTACGTGAAGTCCGAGAATCGTCCAGACTACGCCTACAATGAGTTGATAGGTCAACTAGTGAGCGGCATTTCTAAAAACTGCGAGTTCAAGGATAAAATTGTGCTGTTACGGCGCATTTTCCTAGAGGCCCCCCTGCTACCCGACGATGCAGTGAACCAATTGGTGCAAATGTGCCTCGCAGAAGACTACTCCAATTACTGCTTGGAGTTGTTTAAGGATTTGATAATTTTGCGTCCACCGCGTAAAAATAAGTTTTTGCGTATTTTGCTTACATTTTGCGTGCACGAGCGCGCCGACATACGTGAGCACGCATTGGAACACATCGTCACGCTGTACCGTGAGCAGCAGATAGTAAAAAATCGAATAGATATATTCGCTTTGGAATGGGTGAGCTACCTGGAAAAGGAAATACCGCCGGCCAACATTTTTTTGAGCGACTATGGACGGCCAGAAGTGGAATTGGCTTGGAAAGAAGAAACGACAAAGATCTGTTTGGGGCTGCTTCTGGCATTGTTGCCCTACAATGCGGAAAGTTCGTATCTTGTTCACATATTCAAAATAATATAATTTGTTATAATTTATTTATTGCAGTTTACTTGAACAAACTTTGTCAAGTGTATACAAACACTTCGCCTGATCTGAAGCGTACTATATTACGTTCGATCGACGCAGCTATCAAGAAACTGGGTGCAGATCATCCGCTGCTGCTCGAGCTAATCGAAGACTGTCCCAAAGGCACTGAAACGCTCATCATACGCTTAATCTACATACTAACAGAGCGTGTAGCTACGCCCAATTTGGAGCTGGTGCACCGCGTGCGTGAACTTTATACACATAAGGTGAAGGATGTGCGTGTGCTTATACCCATACTCAGCGGACTGACACGCCAGGAGATATTAAACGCGCTGCCCAAGCTGTTGAAACTGAATCACATTGTCGTGAAGGAAGTATTCAACCGTCTGCTTGGCATAGGCGCCGAGTTTGCCAATCAGTCAATGGCTACCACACCCACAGATATTCTGTGTGCTTTACACACAATCGATTTGAGCGACTGCGATTTGAAATCAATTTTGAAGGCCACATCCGTTTGTTTAGCAGAAAAGGAAGTGTACACGCAGGATGTGCTCATTGGCGTGCTACAACAGCTGGTGGAGGTGGTGCCTATTCCCACATTGCTCATGCGCACAATCATACAAAGTTTGACGCTATATCCACGGCTTGCGAATTTCGTCTTGAACTTGCTGCAACGTTTGATACTGAAGCAGGTCTGGCGTCAGAAAGTTATTTGGGAGGGCTTCATAAAGTGCGTGCAACGCTTGAAGCCACAATCGCTACCCGTGCTGCTGCATTTGCCCGGACAGCAGCTCACAAATGCGCTTCAACAATGTCCGGATCTACGGGAGCCGCTGTTTGAGTACGCCGAGAGCATACGTGAAGAGCCCATGAGCGGCATCACGCCTCAAATAATGGACATACTTTCGGGAAAAACACTGCCTGATGTGTTCGTCACGGTGAGGTCATGTTTTTCACATATGATGTTGTGCTTATATGAACTTTTCGTTTGCAGGATGATTCTGGTGGCTATATAACGCTGGAAAATATCAAGAAGGAAGTGGAAGATCCACAAGACAACGTAATTGTTACTGTGCCAGTTTTGGTGTCAGTTCCAGCACCATTGTTGCCACTTCCTGTATGTGTAAAGTCAGAGTCAGGCCAGCCATTGCCTCCAGGGGAGGATTAATACATTAAGTCTTCATGTTACAACGAAAATTGGTGAAGCACTCAACTGTAGATTATAGCGTTTTTTTAAATGTAAAGTACAAGCACTATTTAAAAAAAAATACAATTAGCGAGTTGCCATATATTGCTAGCTCACTTGCTGTTACGTATAACAATACATATTACCAAAAAGCAGTCAAGTGCGAGTCGGGCTCGCTCACTGAGGGTTCCGTCCGGCCATACAATTTTCGACATTTTGACCTACATCTTCGAAACCAATTCACCTAAAGTAAAAAAAAAACATTTTTGGAATCCGCGGACGTAGCCCTTTTTAACGATACGATTTAAAAATAATTTTTATTGTTTTTGTCCGACCATATTTTTTAACTTTTTACAGTGATTATTAAGACCTAACATCGTGCCAAATTTCAGGTTTCTACAATGAAAAAAAGGTTTTATATACACACTCGGACAACAAAAGTGACCTTATAAGTGTTCCCGTTTTTTCCCTTTTGAGGGAACGGAACCCTAAAAAATCAATGCTTGAGTTTGAAGTAAAGTGGATCCCATTTAAAATTGCAAATATTTATACGCATATAATTCATACAAAATCACTGTAAGCTGTAGATTAATTATCATTTCTAACAGACCAAAAAGGTTTAGAGTTCCACCTCAGCAATCATTTTGCGACCACTTAGTCCAGCCAAAATATTGAAGGCTGTAATGCGAGACATCGCAACACGCGTGTTTATATCAGCACTGCCAATGTGTGGCAAAATAACAATATTATCCAAAGTGAGCAATGGATCATCCAGTGGTAAGGGCTCTGGCGTGGTCACGTCTAAGCCGGCGCACAGTATTTTACGATCCTTCAAAGCCTCATAAAGCGCCGGCTGATCCACAACCCCGCCACGCGCTGTATTTATAAAAATTGCATTCTTCTTCATTTTTGCAAATGCTTCGGCATTGAAGATTTTCATGGTGGCCGGTGTCAGGGCACAGCATGCAATAATGAAATCGGATTCTCGCAGCATCTCGTCGAAGCTGACGTAAATTGCATGCACTGCTGCAGCCTCAGTGGGCCGCTCGGTACGCGTAGTGTATGTCAGCATTTGGGGTTTGAAGGGTACAATACGTGCTGCAATTTCCTGTCCAATACGCCCGAAGCCGAAGAGACCCACACGCGCACCCATTAATCCTTGGCCACACATCCAGCTGGGCGCCCAAGCTTTCCAGCCACCATTATAGACCTCTTTGTTGGCTTCAAAGAGTCGCCGATTAGTGGCCAGCAGCAATGCTAGTGTCAATTCGGCTGTAGCATCGGTTAGCACATCAGGCGTATAACCCACACGTATGCCACGCCGCTTGCACTCGGCTAGATCGATGTGCTCGTAACCCACCGAGATTGTGCCAATGCATTTCAGTTGTGGCCCTGCATATTCAAGCACCTCAGCGTCGATTTTGTCCGTGAGTGCACAGAAGAGCGCGTCTTTCCCTACAATTTGCCGCAACAATTCATGACGTGGCACCGGCAGCGGTTCTGTCCAAGTGGTAACATTGCAGCTAATCAATAAACAAAGGAATTACCATTGCGTATTTAGGATAAATGTCATACTTACTCTGCTTTCAACAGATCCAAACCAATAGGCGCAACATCTGGACGTGTGACATAGACATTCTTTCGTTCGCTTGCCATTTTAGAGTAGTTACTAGAAGTAGGAATGCGGGAATGTGCAGTCAGCGACGTACGCAATAGCCGCCATGAGAAACGCGAGTGAAGCATTCTGGGCGCAGTTAACCGGTTTTATCAGAAACCGGCGCGGCACGTAAACATTGAAATCAGCTGATGCGATATAGCGTTCGGCCTTTTTTTAATGTTCGGCCGAGACCGAGACCGAACCTTTCGAATACATATGCAAAAAAAAGAAGAAGAATTTTAATGAAAAAAAATTTATACATTTTTAGGAAAAAATACATTTTATTATAAAAAACAATTCTTTTGAGGTATAAATACCTACATTAAGCATCTGATGTATGAAAAATCAATAAAAAGTATTATTAAAAAATTTAAATTTTGTTTAAAACTATACAATTTTTTCCTCAACTGTTCGGCTAAATACTCGGCCTTTTGTAGCCGAGACCAAACCGAGACCGAACCTTTTGGCCGAACTGTTCGGTAACCGAGACCGAGCGTTCGGTCGGGCTCCAATTGTAATATTTGATTAAAAAAGTTACATAAAACAATTACAAGCCATTTATAACTGGAAAGTAATGCAGAAAAGTCTACTACTGATACTTAATCATGTCTAAAACGCCCGTTTTCGTTGAGCAGAGTGCCAATATCAAGTATCGGGATAACAGCGAGCGGAATCAGAACCAAGTCCCAGCGTACAATGGTAATGGCGCTGTTACGTAGGCGGTCTGGTCACGGTCACGCGTTGTTGTTTCCCATGTAAAATGGAAAAATCAGAGCGAAATCGAAAGAGCGTACTTTGACCATTTGGGATCATGAGAGACTCGGCTGTCGATGCCAAATCACCAAATCAAAGAATATTATATAGTATAATTTAATGTACTAAAAAGTAGAAAATAAATTGTTTCGAAGTCACCTGTATCTTATTATGCATAAAAGCTTGGGGCGCTCATGTATTCAAAATTTGTCAACCAATTGATACAATATTTTATTTAATTAGATTCTAGTAATGAAAGATAAGTGTGAATATAGATTTTGAGCGCACAAGCTTTTATTGATAGTAAGATATGTATAAGATGACAAGATACAGGTGACTTGGAAACAATTTATTTTCTACTTTTTAATACATTAAATGAATTAAAGCTTATTTAAAAATTGGTGCACCCACACCCTTGTAAAGAATAACGGCACATTAGAAGACATATCAGAAGTCTTCATTACGAAGAAAATTGCACGCAGTCGAGCTGCTGCGAATAAGCCAGCAGCAAGAAATGTAGCAAAGGGAGGCCCTGGCGCAGGCGGCAACACCGGGCCCAACGGCAACAGCCGCGAGAGCAACAAAGAGATTTGTCATCAGCACCAGCATTGTTATTAACATATTAAAAGGTAATCGCTTAACTCCCGAACAACGAGAAATATTTAGAACTTATGCCGACACTTTAATGTCCATAAAGCACCCAAAAACTCCCTTTGCCATTGGGGTATATGCCAAAACTTAAGATGTCTGGTGCAGTTAAGCTCAGAGATATCTGAGGCAGAGTAAATTCATCTAAACCGCCTGAATCAGGATAGATTGGAGAATTTGTTTATTAAGATAAAAAATACAAATTCGACACTAAAAGATTTCGAGAGAAGCATTTCGCATCATATTGAAAGTATGATGCCCGGTTTTTTTCTTTGACCACGTGCTTCCAGATTTAACCGCTGTGGTAAACAGCGGTATGTTGACATACGCTCGCGCACTGGCAGAAGCTCGCTGTTTCAGTGAAGACTCAGGGCCGAATGCTTTAGATAGACATTGTGTTGGGCGAGCAATTTTCATAAGCCAAAATGTAGTCAGGAGTTGTGGTAGGTGCAGCGAGTTTATTTTAAACAGTGACCAAAGTTTGAGTAAGAGCTCGGAAAGCAAAATTAAACATTAAATAATACATAAAAAAAAACTTTTTAAAAATAAGCTTTAATTCATTTAATGTACTAAAAAGTAGAAAATAAATTGTTCGAAGTCACCTGTATCTTACTATCAATAAAAGCTCATGTGTTCAATATTTGTCAACCAGTTACCCCAATATTTCATTTAAATTATTTTTATAAGCTAATTTCCCCATATCATAATACTTTAGAAGTAAGGTTATTTAAGTAACTAAGTCTCTGTAAATTGTGCGATAGCTATAAGTTTTTATAACGTTTTCACTATAAATAAAATTATTCTATAAGCTTTATATTAGATTCACTTTGCGCGGTATGTCAGTAAGTCGTCAATCTAGTAATAAATTTTTCACCCACTTCCTGACTACTTAGAGATCTGAAACTTTGCATACATGCCTAAACACGAGCCCAATACATGAATCAATCAATTTTATGGGCGTAGGATAAGGGGCATGGCACTTTTTTATTAACTCCAGATTTGTGTATAACTTTAGAACTACACATCACACATCAATGAAACTCGGTAGAAACTTACTACATATCCATATCCTTCTACTGAGAAAATAAGGTGGGCACTGGATAAGGGGGCGTGGCACCCCCATACAAACAAAATTTTTGATCTCGATTTGCTTTGGAACTAAAGGTCGTGCAGCATTGAAATTTCGTATGCAGTCGCCTCTTGGATGTGTCGTCCCACTGTTAAAATTGTATGGGCGTAGGATAAGGGGCGTGGCACTTTTTTTTATCAACTCCAGATTTGTGTATAACTTTAGAACTACAAATCACACATCAATTAAATTTGTTAGGAACTTACTACATATCCATTTCCTTCTACTGGGAAAATAAGACGGGCGGTGGACAAGTGGGCGTGGCACCGCCCATACAAAGAAAATCGTTTATATAGAATAGCTTTGGAACTGAAGGTAGGGGCCTAATTTAGGCATAAATCTAGGTCCTTATATATTTTGTATTCCATAAATACAGCAAAAAAATATATAGCGATTAGCGGTTTGGCATGAATTTTAATTTCTGTACAGTGTCGTCAAAGAACGTGAAAAACTTTAATATTTTTATGATTGATTCATGTCAGATTAACACGAACAAATAGCTCCACGCGAAATTAATATTCCTTTAGCGGCCCGGATCCGATTTAAAGTGAAACGAATACTTATCTCACAAACCACTTTGCAAAAACAGCGAGAACAGCAGCGATATAAACAGCTGATATAAATTCGGCAAATGTAAACATTACTCCTCTTCTTCTAAATTGAATTTCGGAGGCGCAGAGCCAGGACAGCTGTTTACTTCTTTGTTGTCATTTATCAGCAAATAGTTTATAACGTTTTAAAACGTTGTGTTTTTTATTCGCTTGAATATATCACTTTGTGATATACGACATTTTTCATTTTGATTCGAGAAGGAACAAATCGAATGGTTTGGCGACACGTGAGCATGCTACGTACAATGTTCAAACAAATGGGAGTACCAGCAAAAGTGCGTGCCGATCCGGCTTTTAAAAAAATCGATACGCCCGAATTCCGTAGCATTTTCACGGAGGAACTGCAGGCTTTAATTGATATTTTCAAGAAGTACAATTATGAATTGCGCATAGCAGGTGGCGCGGTGCGGGATATTGTGATGGAAATGCAACCAAAGGATGTGGATTTGGCTACGACGGCAACGCCAGATCAAATGAAGGAGATGTTCACAAGCGAGCAGGTGCGCATGATCAATTCCAAGGGTGAGCGGCATGGCACTATCACGCCGCGCATACACAACAAGGAGAACTTCGAGGTGACCACGCTTCGAATTGACGTGCGCACCGATGGCCGACATGCGGAGGTGCAGTTCACAACGGATTGGCAGCTGGATGCGAATCGGCGCGATCTGACTATAAACTCTATGTTTCTCGGCTTCGATGGCACGCTCTACGATTACTTTTATGGCTACGAAGACTTGCAGCAGCGACGTGTTGTATTCGTCGGCGACGCTGCGGTGCGCATATGTGAGGACTATTTGCGTATTTTACGCTATTTCCGCTTTTACGGGCGTATTGCTGCAGAAGCCAACAAGCACGACGAGGCAACGCTACAGGCCATACGCGAGCATGTGGAGGGGTTGGCGCGCATAAGTGGCGAGCGTATTTGGGCGGAGCTACAAAAAATTGTCGTGGGTAATTTTGCGGAGGAATTGGTATTAGAAATGTTACGCTGCGGTTTTGCTCCCTACTGTGGTCTACCGATCGCACCAAATGTGGCGGAGTTCCAGCGAGTTTGCGGAGATTTAAAGCAGTTTGTTGAACCACACCATCCCATTTTGTACTTAATCGCGCTATTGCCCACGCATGCAGACGCAATACCGCTGCATGAGCGACTGAAGTTGTCCGCTTTCGAACGTGATTTAGCGTTTTTTATCACACAGCAAAGGCAAAAGGTATTTGGCATATTATTTTTGCTAAGCTGTCTGCGTATTAATATCTAATTTTCACTTCTCTAGGTTGACATCGATTTTAGTACATTGCGTGATTATCAAAAACTCTGCCTGCAGCCGTACGCCAGACGTGACTTCGTTGAGGAGCTGCTAAAATACAGCAACAAGCAGCAGTTGTACAAAGAGCTAAAAGCGTGGCGCACACCAGCCTTTCCAATCAATGGAAACATGCTGAAGGACCGTGGCTGTCCGACGAACAAGAAAATGGGCCCTATTATGTGTGAGCTAAAACGTATCTGGTGCGACAGTGATTTCTCACTTTCTGCAGACGAACTGCTAGATAAACATTTGCCTGAAGTTATGGATAAGCACAGTTCGCCCCCTACGTCGCCCAAAAAAAAGGCGCGTAAATCTGAATAGTTGGATAAATAGCAAACCTTGCAAAAACTCCTTAACTTGGAAGAGCACTCTCCCATTTTATATTTAAAAAATATATGCCTTGAATATTGAAATAATAATAAATTTACTCTTTGCAAAATATTTGTATTGGTCGCTTAAAGCCAGCAGCACAATGCTCAGGTACTGCGATCAGCTCTGCGCTCTTAAAGCCCACTTCTGCACTGAGCAAATAATCCGCGAAGTCTTTGGGAAAAAACTGCATAGCTTGATAATTAGCAAATATGGTTTCCTGTAAGCATATACATGAACTTCCTGCATGAATTAACGCAATCGAAATGTACTCACTGTCATCTTTTTTCGTCTGCCATAGTTATCGAAGGACTGTGCTTCTAGTATAAGCTTTCCACCGCTACGCAGCTGTAGGAACATGCGCCGGAATGCTTGCTTCAAGCCCGCATCTCCAAAATTTAGGTGTATCCACTTTGTTATGGACAGACAAAGTATCACATCGAATTGTGCGCATTCAATTTCCAGCAGCACATCGTCTCTCAGCACATAATTGCCGTGCACGAAACTCACATTAAAGGGAAACGTCTGATTGCGCCGTGCTTCATTATCATTATCCAAAGGTAGTACCTTTTTATGGCGCACAAGGTGTTTCTGTGCTTGGTTTATGAGACTGCGATCTATATCTATCCCTACTATATTTTTAATAGGTAGCTTCTTAGCCACTTCCATTGTGATGTAGCCATTGTTGCAGCCAATGTCCAGCAGTTGCTTATCGCGGAAGAGTTCTTGCTGCGCTTCAAAAACACCCAGCCGGCTGTCGTGACAGTCTTTGCCCTTGTTGCGATAGCCGTAGTACTGACTGTAGTTACCGTAAATGAAAATGTATTTCCCTTTCGCTTGTGGTGCCGCAACTTCCAAACGCTTTTTTGGACTCTTATGCACATGTGCAGGTGCTTGCTTCGACTCTTTACTTGTCTCTGCCGGCTTCTCTACTTCAGGTTTTGCTATGTATTTCCTCTTCTTACGCACATGTGCAGGAGGTGCTTGTTTCGACTCCTTACTTGCCATACGAGATTTGCACAGTTTAATGTGCTGCCTCCGAATTCCTTAAATCGTCTGATGAAATTACCCACTCCAATTTTATCTATCAAAAAGCAGCTGATATCAGCTGATATAAATGTCAATTCAGCAAATGCAAACATTAATGCTAGCGCTTCTTCTTCTAAATTGCATCTCACAATCAAATGTAAACATTAATCCTAGCGCTTTTTCTTCTAGATTGTCTGAATGATAATTTCATGTGCCGCCATTTGTTTATACTATTCGTAATAAAAAGCATTTCAACTGCGAAAAATGCTTTCAAACGTTTTAAAATGGAATTCACCACAAATTTTCTCTAAGATTTAGAAGAAGAAGCGCTAGGTAAAATATTTACATTTGCCGAGCCAGCTGTTTCCATACACACCACTCAGGGTTGGGTAGGGAAAAAATAAAAACGTACCCCGACTTTTGAAAAAACGTACCTTCCGCGTATATAGGTACGATACCTCTTTCGCTTTGTCAAATATATAAATGGCTACCATGTTCACGTGAGAGAAAAAGAGATAAGATATTTGGAACCATGACTATTCTTATGCTAAAGAGGAACAACTAGTGTTTCTTCAGAATCTTGTATTCGAAGAACCAAATCTCGTGCCTTTTATTTTACGTGAAAATTCTGCAATATGCAGTAAATAATTTTTCATTTATCAGCAGCGTATTTTCAGTACTCTTCTTCTTTCAACAGTGACGCCTTTCGAAGCTGACAAAGTGGATAAGTTGTTGGTTCGAAACCCAGCAGACTCATGCCATTTTAAAAAATAATTTACTTGCGAATTGCTACTTTGTGCGGTGCATTCTCCCGCGAAGAATTGACCACTCTCCGAGAGTATTCTTTGTTGTATGTATTCAATATCTTATATATAAAACGCAGACTGACTAAAAAGCCTGCTGCAGCCTGTCCACTTTCTGTCTTCTACGACTTTAGGTGAATGAAATTAGTTCGTTGTGTAGCCCAGTGGGTAGAACCGCGCGCTTGCATACAGTAATTCGGTAGGTCACGGGTTCGAATCCCAGGTTTGAAAATTTTTCTTTTTTAACTTTTTTTATAAGCTTTTTTATTTTTTACTTTGCTTTGCCTTTAATTGTTGCTAATTGTTTTACTAGCTGTCGTGTATACAGGCACACACGACAGGTGGCCCCACTTGTATGTATATAGTTTAACTGCGTATAGCATGTGAATCAATGCTTCGCATTCGAAAATATTTTAATAAAATTTGGGATACGAAAATGAGTTGCATCGACATCGACTTAAATTCTATTACTTTAACAGAACATTTCTATTGATTTTATACGACCTCTACTTTTAAAGAAATAAATGCAATAGCCTCGTATTCTTAAGAACATAAAAATAAATCAAAATAGCTTATCCACTACAAATCCTCCGCCATTTCGGTGCATTCTACATTTAAAAATGTAACGCGCTTTCGCAAACCGATTGATATGCATAAATATTTGCATATTTTTGGCACATTTACGCCAACGGCCGTATGCAAATTACTTGCACAATGCGTATTTTTCCCCTTGGAACACGAGAAAGCCCCGATTGAATTGCACATTGCATGCTGCTCACGACCCATGTCAAAATATGCAAATTAATATTGGATTTCGAACCTTTCAAACCAGTCGAATCGAACCCTTCAATCGATCGATCGTGATTTTAATGTGTTTCTGCCATTTGACTGAAACGATGGAACCGCGTTTTCAATTTTCGTTGGTTTTGCACGGTCTCGTAAATTTTGTGTAACGACATTTGCAGGGGAGAGGAAAAGGTGGAATGTAGCATTGCGCCGGAAGGTAGTGCGCATGTTTCTCTTTGACAATCCCAAATTTGCATAACAAATGGCATTAATGGATTTGTCAGTTAAAAATTTAGCGATTGCTTAAAATATTGCATGCGCATGCGCCTGCGGCAGCGTCTGCGTCTGCGCGCAAACACAAACTTCGAATTGTAAATTTCCTATTTTTAACTGCGTGTGCGTTGTCCACGCGCCATACATGGAAAGGATGCAACGTCGAGCTGTCGAGCTGATCTGCGCGGCATGCTCTGAACTGACCCTTTCACCTTCATGGGCTGGGCAATAACAGTTGGTCTGGCGACTTGGTCAGCGGTCAGCTTACGTTGCTTGTGGTTGATTGCGTGAAGGGTTGATTACCGGCGCGTGGCGGCATTTACCTTTCGTGACTAGTATTATTTAAATATTCTTTTTGATTAATTGATATAAATTTTCAAGAGTTTTAATCCAAGCAATACTAATTAATTGAAAGTTATTTTTTTCTACGGAATTGAATGTTGGTTGTTCTTTTCATTTTATGTGTTCTTGTATTATATGGAAAGGAATTTTATGAGCTACCATATTTCTACAATGCGCTACAATTATTTCTTATAAATACTATAAAATAATTTTAGTAACTTCTGTTAAATATTTGTTTAAAACTTGGTTTTCCATTCGTTGAATATATGTATATTATATATATATTCAACTACATTCGGAAAGGCATCATATGATTTTTTTGTAATAGCATTAAGCCGCGTCTTAACAATGAGTTGGCATTACTGCTTGTAATAACTTCATTTATAGATACTTTCAGCTGATAAAATTAACTAATATGCACGTTTGTATATATTCTTGAGCGAATGTTGCTCTTTAACTTCCTTCCTGAAGAGTGCATCACACGACAATATTACAATTTCAACGAAAGGTACTATCAACCCTGCTTATTTTATTTTATTAACCAACTTAATTATAAAATGCAAAGCGTTGGTCCTTGCTCGAATGACCGTTGATGTGCCAACAACAACAACAACTACAGCAACAAAGAGTTCAAAATAATTTTAAGCTACATTAGAAGAACACAGCGCTGACCCTAAATAATAACAACAACACGCAACGAGCACAGCTATTTCGAAAACTATGAACTTCAACCCTTCCACGCCACGCTGAGATCAGGTTTCGAGCATCACGTCCCTTGGTCCAAGCCACGCTACGCCAAGTCCCACCCAACGGCAAGCTGTTTCGACATTTTCACGCATCGCTCAAATTGTAGCCGCGTCCATTGTTTGCGCCGGCGCTTTGGGCTGCTGCCACTAGGATTCACGCGCATGCAGTGACCAGGACCAGCCAAGGCGAGGAGGCGCACAAAAAAGGATTTAATCTGGACCACGGTAGGCACAATACTACACACACACACGCACATTTTCCCGTGCGTTGCGTGCATCCCAAAAGGACCAAAACTGGTTTTGAATTTCAGCATTTTCCTGCGCTCTCCATATGCATTCGTCAATGTGTGCAGAAGCTGACGGCATAGAAAAAAAGCTACAAGTCATTTAAATTTTATATGTAAACTTAACAATTATAATGAATGTCTGCCTGTCGAGCGGGGAAGCGGCTAAAGGGTTTCGGTCAAACTGGTTTTTGCTGCCAGCATTCAACGGCTTTCATATTTCGTGTCTCATGCGGCTGTAGGTCCTCTCGGTCGCCATCTCTGCCCGTGGTCCATTCGTGCCGAGGAAGCGGTAATCGACAACCCTTTTCTTACAGCGCATCTAACATTTTGCTGTAGGCTGTTTTCGGTGTCTTCGGCGGCGTTTGCTGCATACGAATTTGGGATTAAATGTCACGGAATGACTTGAAACTACTTTTTCCCAAGAAACGACGGCAAATTCAAGAGAATATAATTTAGATAAAAATTGTTCTATGAAAAAGTCATGCATTCTGCAGAAATCCTTTGTATCAAAATATGTGTACTTATTTTCATAAATTCACACAAGAAATTCGAGTTCATTGAGGAGGTTCTTTTCAATATTTACAGCTCCAAACAATTTCGGGATTTTTAAACTTCATTCGATTTATGAAAACGATAAAAAAAATACTTTAAGGAACTAGCTGTATAAGAAAAATATGAAAATTTTATAAAAAGCCATAATACCAGCTGAAAAGTTTTCCTTTCAGTTTTTCTTTTTAAAATTTCTTCATCTGTTTATCAAAATATATTGCGGAATTTCAATAATAAAAATACTAATTGCAGAAATACTACGTTCCGATTTCAACTCGCTTTAAGAGAATTTTAAAATGATTTGACAATTTACTGAGTTTGCTTGCTGATCGAATCGACATGATCACTGAACCTCGGGACCAGAAGGCATGACTCCTGCGACTGCTGGGTCTCCTCGCTTTTTAAGCTGTGGCAAAAATTGCTTCACGGGTGAATTCACTAAAATCAGAGCAAATACCAAAAGAGTGCCTACTTTCGCTGTGTGCTTCCCCCCTCTCTCTCTTTGGCTGTCATCATTTAGCTGTAGGCCGATGTGAGAAACTGGTGATCCTGTATCTGTCTTTTATGCTTGGCATTTATTTTCCCCCTGCGCAGAGCCAGCAAAAAGTGCTTCATTTTTCAAATATTTTAAGGAAAAAATTGCCGAATTTTAAATGAAAAAGCAAGGAGTAAAAAAGGAAGAAAATCGATTCGTTGCAAAGATCGCAAGGGTTGTGATCCTGTCTGATGCTCCGTCTCAGCACATGCGCTTTGTTTGCGTTTCACCTTTGGACGTAATTTACTGTGAACCCGATGACTATCTTTCGATATGGATTTGTGCTGCTGGCGTCTGCCTGCGCGTCTGCCTTGAGACATTTCGGGGGTTGCAGCATTCGCACATTTCCACCAGGTTTCCACCAGGTTTCCACGTTTTGTTGATTTTACAAAATAATTCCCTCAAAAAAATGACATCATAAGACGTGACATATTGAACTGAACTCCAAGCCGATGCTTTGCGAGCAGCTCAGCCTTTTCACGAAATTCGCTGCTGCAGCATTGTCTGACGATTTCTGCACCCTTTGATACCTGCATTCGATATTTGATCGCTCGTAAATTTAGCGAAATCCTTCTGCAAGGAATCTGCCGCACTGCCTCTCTTTCACTCTTACTCTCTGCCGAGGTAGCAGTTGAAATCACAAAATTTTGCGATAAATATCGTCATTAGTGAGAAGCTGTGGGAATTTTTCTGCCGACTTTTGCGTCAAGGTGCGCAGCGGCAAAGGAAACTGCCAAGGATGTTGCGCGTATGTCATTTGCCATGTTTGCGGAAGCAGTCCGAGTGATCGATGGAAGGATTGAATTTCGCACACACATGCACTCACACACGCGCCTTTGTGTGAAAGGGTTTCGCTATAGTGATTGTGATTTCGTGTATTGATCGATTGGAACTTTGTAAATTTATATATTTTTTGTATTTTACGCACCGGAGCAGCTTCAATAGCAAACTAGTTTTTCGCTACCTTGGCTAGAAATTTGATATTTCGCAAAGTAGGCAATTTTGATTCATTGAATTTATCGAAGACATGTGCATATACTATGTATAAAGAAAATGTACGCGAATTTCTTGCATAATAATTGATCATATGTAAAAAATGCATCTACATATAAAAAAAGTCTTCTATAATACAATTAACCTATGAAATTTTCACTGTTTTAAGGCATGTTATGCTAGTTTAAGATTTAAAGCTAATTTTTAAATACATAGTAAAAAAAAATTCAGAATCATCTGAATTTGGTATAAGAATTGACAACAAAGTTCTCGCTTTCGCTCCAGTTACTTCACTGACAACTGCGCTTTCCCATAATTTGCATAATTACCTATGACCACGTAATTATAAAATTTTGGTCAAGTTTCACCCAGAAAAGTAACGCAACATTTGAAAACAAACATTTTCAAATTTTTCGGTTTAAATTATAGCGACTTTTTATGCTTTTTCGACGCGTGCCAAATTATCCCTTTTACTTTTGCATGCTACGAAACTGACCGAGCAGAGTAAATGCATGTGTTGTTGTTGGTCCGTTTGTTGTGTGACCAGTTTGTCCCGTCCGTCTAGTTCGCACGTCCGTCTGAACATCCTTTTGTGCTTTTGTGTGAGCTGCTTGTGTTTCGGACAATAATGAATGAACGGCCGACATGGAACGTGCCACGTCGAAGCAGACACTCGTGGTCAGTTTGGTTTCATTTGCGGAAGGGGGTGATTTATGAGCGATGTGTTTGCAGTTCGAATAATCTATTTAGAGTGTGAACTTTTCGGGATGTTTTAATGAAATAGTCGTTACAGATTTTATGCCTGAAATTATGAGGAAGTTTGTAGATATTGCAAGGTGCGAGAGTACTTGCTTTCAATAAAACAGTAAATATCTCCTATAAGAAAAGCGCTTACGAAACAATCTTTCTAAAGTACAGCAAAAAAATTTAGTTAAAAAATGCATACTGAACAAGGTTCTTATATATACGCCACTGTTCTGTATTATACAGATCGGATAGTCACCGTACTACCCGACTGATCACATGCAGGCATAAAATGATCTTTCAATTATTTCCAAATATCGTTTATTATTACATAGCTATATGAGAAAAATCTTTTAATCTTATAGAATTTATTCTTGAAGTATTTCAAGCGATGCCTGAAATTTGCAATGAAAAATAATTATCTAGCCCTGAAGAGTTAAGAGTTTTGGTAGAGAAATGGTCTGGTTAGTCGGTTAGTCATTACATACTTAACTTACTTTCCTTACAACCGCAATTTAGAAACCTGAATCAAGTAGCTCTCTGCGTTTTCTAACTTAAGTTACGCTTTAAGTAATCGCATATAAGGAGTTTCCAAATGACAGGTCGGCCCAAGTTAAGTTAATCCAAGTTATCTTATTTTATGTTTATGTATGTAAGTTATGAATATCCAGATCATCAGTTTAATGTGCGAATTGCTAAAAAATCGGTGGAAGTACCTCCAACTGGAATGAAATGAAATACATTATTTAACGGAAATAATTTTCCAAACAAAATATGTAATATCATACCATCATAATGAAAATTAAATTAGTTTGAACAACAAAAATTTCTAAATGTTACCCCAAACAATTTTCCGTCGCATATGCCGAATATTTTTAATCCTTTCTTGAGCGCTTCCCAAATATAATCTCAAGAAAACGCCAGGTGTGGCGCCTCTGCACGATGAATCGGCAAAATCGCTGTGCTCTTCGATACACAAACTCTCTGCGATCGTAGAAAGCAGCAAATACGCAACACAATAATCCAACTCATTGCTCAGTTCCAATGAAGCGAGCGATCATAAACGGCATTGTTGCCAGGAGTCTGCTGTGCGTTGCGTGGTAGCATCCAGCATAGTCCTAGGTCACTAACGCGCACAAATACTCGTAGCAAAAACAACATGCGTGCCTTTTGTGCGGTTCAGCAGCATCCCCTCCGCTATTGCAAAGAGTTTCAAGCCGCTTTGCCAAAAAATAAAATATTTGAAAATTTTAACAAAAACAAGTATTTTTATTGAGAGCGAATTGTAGAAAAAGGGTTGAGGGTAAAGTTGGTGGTGTCCACATATAGTAGTATGTATGTACTGTCAGCACGCTGTAGTAGAAGAGAGAGAGAGGAAGTTTACAATATTAGAGCGCGTCCATCGATGGTCCTTCGCGACCTTCGCGCCCTTTTTTGCTGATCATTGACACGATTTATAAATGGCCCATCACGATATCACGATTAATTCACATTGACACGTAAGAGAAATCTTGCGGCGGCATCTTTCTGCAAATCAAACATTTTTAACACATCTTGCTTTTAAAACTAATTTTTATTTGATAGTAGTAGTTTTAAAGTATTTTTAACGCCGAACCAATAAAGTGAGGGTATTAAATCATAAGCGTATGTTGCTACCTACCGTCGCACTTCATATTACTACTGCAAAATGCTTAAGAATATTCAAGGATCAAAAGTTTTAATTGCATTTTTAATGCACTTTTTTTCAAGCTAACTTCGTACCTCTGAAAGGTTCAAAAAGTGTTCAAATCACCACGAAAAACCAACTTTCAGAAGCTTTACAACCGATTTTTCCATGTGTTTAACACAAAAAAGTGAAATCAAAAAAAGCTAAGCAATGAAAAGACGTTCTCGCAATTATTCAGTTGCTAAATATTTGAGTCGATTATGGTCATTCAGAAGGTATCTGTTCTTCTCTATCGATGAAATTATTATTTTTTGATACTATTTTTGCTTTGATGAAATTTTTGAAACTCTTTCGGATTTAACTATGGAAAATGTTGTAGGTATGGAGCACATCATCGCTCAATAGTCATGACCCAATTTGTTGTGATACATTTTTTCAAATTTAAAAAAAAATCTCCACTAACTCCACTAACTCCACTAAAACACTAAACTATCAGAAGAAGAATGTATGGTGGTCTAAGTTGGTGCTGGTACTAGTAAGAAAAAATCGCAACTTCTGCCAGCGATGGCATATGAAGATATCTCGAGAAAGCTTGAAATGAGCCCTTCAGAGCCTTCTTCTCGAATTCACAAAAACACAAAACCTTCTCTTATCAATTATGCTCCAACTCTTAATCTTAAACTTCTTAAAACTATAAAAAAAATGTGTTCATTTATATAAGAAAAGTTTTGACAAAGGTTTAATCAGGCTGAAAATTAAAGCGGCATACGAATTACACCGCTGACGGTGATACGTATCGTGATCGTGTTGGCGTTCCACGCATGATTTGTCAGAAATGAAAATAGCACAGGCGATCTGCAGCAGCAACAGCAGACTATTGCATTTACAATGTAGGAAAGAAGTATAAAACGTAGGAATGGCAAAGAAAAAAAATGGAAAATCCAAAAGAAATCCACCCTCAATTTATTGAAAAAAAGTAAAGTAGTGCTGCGTATTGCGTTGTTCCTTTGTCGCCTAGTAAAAATAACAAGATCCTTTTGTGACCTTTTCGTGTGTCTGGTAGGAACTGCGACGTAATCCTTTTTGTGCGCGCACGTTGCATGCTCAAAGGATTGTCGAAAATCCAGGGCAAATGTCGGCATTGGCTGCTTGTTTGTACCGGTGCGCATCTCCACAGCAGCTGGAATTAAAAGGCGCAAAAGAAAGCAAAGTTAGAATTGCTTTTATTTCGAGGAAAGAAGGGATTTTTGCGCTTGAAAAATATTTTATTTTAATTTACTAAATTAAATATTTGCAGATTTCTTCTAGATGCTAGAAATTATTTGCAAATATATTTTCCACTTAACTGTCTTTGATTTTAAAATTTTTGCACGTTTCATGCACATTGAGCTCACCACGATCACTGATCACTAAACTATTCTATGCACTTATTTTCCCAAGCTTTCGCTGCAATGCTTCGAAAAGCAAAATCGATGCCAACCTTTGATGGATATTTGTTTGGACACCTTTGGTAAAGATTGCCCAACTGCCACCCTTATTTGACACGTCTTGCAGCCGACATAGAGAGCACTGAAGTTGTTCTGCTGCCTGAGAAAAAGAAATCAGTCGATCGCATTGTTTTCTTTGAAAAATTTTCACAATTTTCGCAAACTGCACGAATTCACCCGTGAAGACATTTTCGCCACAGCTTATTGCTGCTATCTTGTGCCGGCAAAGGTCAGAGTCTATTAGGTTAAATGGCATTGCGAAATGATCAGATGCTCAGATGTGATCCTCAGCTTGAATGCAATTTATTTCGGCTTACCTGAGAGGTTAATGTAAGGGTATATGTATATTTTCCTCAATTTTTCTGCTAAAATGCTGAGCGCAATCTTTGAGATATTCCGTTTTTGCTCAGAGCCACGCAGGCCAATGTCCAACTTCAAATGAAGATCATTGATCATGCCTTAGGAGAAACTCTCTTTGTGCAATGTGTTCACACATTTGAATTTTTCCTTTGTTATTTGGCACTTTATTTCGCAGTTTTTTTTTAACTTTTTCTCAGATTTTGTAATCTAATTTTCACTCTAGCATATTGTGGCACTTCATTACATTTTTTTGGCCTATGCCTTTGTTATAAGCGCAATTAATAGGATTACTTATGCAGTAAGGAAACTGAAAAAGGAAGCGGAAGTATAAACTACGATTGTGTTGACAGTTTTGGGCAGGAGGGGTCAAATTGTCTACTTTATGCGTTTCCATATATGCAGAAATTTTTGAATGACAAAAATATGCCTAATTTTTTGCGAACTTGTGAAACTTGGCACAAAAGGCACAATGAATAAAGAAGTAATTTTTACTTTTAAAAAGTGGAAATATTTTATGTGCATAGAAAATTTTCTAAAATCGTGCTTTTTTGCCTTACAATTGTATCGCCCTTCTTAAAGAAGTAGCATTTAAAAAATTGTCTAATGGTTTTTTAGGTAATGAATTCTTGAGCGTTTTTTTGTAACTTGATCGCACACATAAATTCTTAGCAATGCTTGTGAAAGTGATTGATGATATTTCTTTCGCACAAAACTGATGATATTTGGCAAATCAATAAAAGAATTGTTGAAAAAATCGCTATAAAAGGTTGGCAATAGAAATTGTTGTTGCACATAACAAGTTTCAAATTTCAGCCAAATTCAATTGGGTTTTTTGTGGAAAAAAAAGGGAAAATTTTATAAGAAATGGAAAGAAATGTGAAATCAAATGACAACACATGAACACAATCCTTTTTGGCAAGAGCAAACAGGAAATAAATGACAATCTATCAAGAGGAACAGCGTTCGAAAGCATGCCAACTGCCGTAATTTGGGAAGTTCAATTTTCATGTACATAGAAAAAATTTTGCGAAAATTCCCATACCGGAAATTCGATACAATACTGCATTTGTTGCGTCAGTTGCACATGCTGCCCATAATCCTTTCTTTTTCACGCAAAAAAACTTCTCGATGCGAACGAGCTGATGTGAAGCAGAGCGCGATCACCCTCAAAAGATCGCTGAACCTTGGCGAAAAGGATACTTGTTCATTGTAGTCATAGCACCGGAGAAAAGGGTTACGACTTTCTTGCCTGCTTTCACTGCAAAGAAAGAGCCTTTCTTTTGGGCAGACTCTGCACTTTCGAAGGACGAAATTGCATGCTCTGTAATTTTTTGCAAGCCGTTGCAGCAAAATAAATCTTAATTGAAATTCATAGATGCAAAAATTTTAATTGTGGGAATTTGGCACGGCAAGAAACGTTTGAGAGTGAGAAGGGGTAAGCGCAATATGTTAAATATGAAAATGGAAAAAAATGCTCAATGACCCAGATTCAAAGTGATCCCTTTTCTTGACAGTTATTTGCAATTTTTGATATTCGATGCTGCAAATTTAGCGAACAAGCCTGGGAAAATGCACATTCGCATTCTGAACGGAAGTGGAAGTACCAGAAGTAGCGTTAGAAGGGATAAAGATCTATTGGAAAACCTCTAATTAAATTTCATGGGTGTTGAAAGTGGGTTAACGGCTTAAGTGTATGCATAAGTATCTACAGCGAAGCATATGTATTATGCAATCAGGCAGTTTGCATTCATCTAAAATTTTGCAAATTAAAAAGTTGATTAAATGTTATGTTTTTGTTTAAGTAAAGATGTAGAATTAAATTAAAGTATGTTTTCGAAAGGCACCGCAAAAGGCACAAACATTTTAAGTGCTTTCCGCTTACCGCCTTTCAAACTGGTGGGAACTCTTATTGAAAAATTTGTCTAACCGTTCTTATAAATAATTGGCGCAGCAACCCGTTTGGAATTAGGTATAACTTTCTGGCCTTAACTTGTTATATTTTTGTACAAATTAACGGGACCTACAAATAGCCATGTTCGAATAGATTGAGATGCTTTTCATGGCAAAGAATACTTTCGGAGAATTGCCAATTCAACGCGAGAAGAGGTGCCGCGGCAAGAAACTATTTGAAAAACAAATTTTCTTTTTTATAAGCTTTATATTTATTAGCTGGTATGAGACAGGTATTGAACCCTGAAAAAACCCACCAAGCACTTGTCCACTAAGCCACCGGCGTCTTTGAAAAATTCGAGATAAATCGATTTTTTGAGTTAGAGGCGGATTTAGGTTTCATTTAATTGCATTCCACTTTGCAAACAGTTTTTCCGATAAGGATATTTATTAAGGAAGTTACATTGCCCCTAGTGTCTTACACCCTATAAGAAAGGCTTATGCAAATTTTTTCTAAAATCAAAAACAACATAATTGAATCAATTAAATGGAACCCTTCTCCCTACTTGAAAGGTATTTACATTTTTGCATTTAACATGGTTTGGTCGCAAGTAAATGCAAATTAAGATCAGTAAACGGAAAAGGAGCCGGAAAATTTGCATAACATTGGCACAAGTCAGAAATGCGCCAACTATAAAAATGAAAAAAAATGCGAATGTGAATTCGATTTGGAAATATGTAGTCAAGTATTTGAAAATATGTGACGATAACGAAAATATTTATCGATATCAATTTCAGTTTCCTTGGAGAATTCTTTTCCGTATTTTTGACAAATGCTAAGATTTTTTAATGACTTTTTATATTTACAGTTTTTTACGCTCGATTGAAAAAGTTGGGGGGAGATCGCAAAGTTCAACTTTATTAGCGCAAATATCATTAATTTAATTACGAATTTTTGAGAAAATCGCTGCTCTCTAGCTGTAGGGATTCTTGATGATCGTGTTGACAGCAGTCGAAAATGATTAATCGTTTGCTAGGCATGACGTTTGCCTGAGAATTTTCCGTTCCAATTTAGTTATATAATTTGTTTCCTTATAGCCGTGTAGGGTAACTTGGGAATCTCTACAAGCAGTGTTTTAGGAACTCAAATTTTGTTAAAGATTTCTTGCACATAATTTGCGAAATTGTGATGAACGACAAACGAAAATCCGCGCTTGTTTTACGAGGGTATTCAAGATGATTTTATCATAATAAAGTTTTTTTTACAATCTATTTCTACAATGTTTCTGCATAGAATTAAAACGTAAATAGAACTATTTCAAAACTGTTAAGTTAGAGATTTAATTGTTCTTTCATTTAGAGAATGACTTCTTTGAAGACTGGAAACGAATGCGATTCGTGACATGAGTCAAGTTTTCTAGCAAGTCAACTCCTAGTCATGAATAATTACTACCGGGCTCTGGTCTGCACTCCACACTTCCAACTCCAGCAGCTGTAATCATGATCCAGAAAAGGCGTAAGACCCGGAAATAACTAAAACGTAACTTTTAAAAGTAATTTTTCTTTCAGTGTAATATTTGCAATAGTTTTGTAAAAGCAAAGTCTACAACTGAATGAATAAAACCCTCTCTGGCATGTTTAAAATAAATCGAGACAATAGTAAAATTTATGATCTTTAAAAAACATCGAACTTTAAAACAGTAGGAAAGGAAGTTTATTACCTGTGTTGGCAAACAACGAAAGGATTATGAAGCCAAGCAGGCATGAAGAAGTCCCTGTGCCAAGTTAATGCCGAAAACTCAGCAATGAAGCGAGAATTCAAGTAGAGATTTGCCTAAAAGAAACACAACTATGGCAAAGAAGAAGGGTGAAAGGATGTTTATGACGTCACAGCAACGCAGGGTAACACTCAAGTGCTGCGAGCAGTGAAATAAAGTATCCTATATCAGGCGCGAGATCATTAATTTTAATATTGTCATTAGGATATTCCGAAAAATTTTTATCAGAAAAAGGATTGATTTTACTCAAAAAAAGCGTGAGAAAATTGTACAGTTTCCTTGAAAATGTCTTGAAATTTGAGAATTCACTAATGATTGCGTCGGGTTGCATTACACATTTTTGCACAAGCGCGCAAGGACCTCCTCAAGAAATTTGAAAATCAATCGATCATTTCGGGCTGCATTGCTTGATTCGTATAGCGCCTGAGAAATTGTGCTTGCATGGAAGCGTCTAAAAATTAATGTATTTAAAAAAAATATGATAAATTACTCGTAGAGTGAAAGGAAGAGCGTGAAAATCTTGAATTAATGAAATTGCCAATCCAGCAGTGCAGAAAGTTAAAGTTCTTTGAGTTTGATTTCAGCGAAACTTTATTTTACTCATTAATCAAAAAATACCACAAAAAAAACGTTTTTCGAATGTATTTCATGCAACATTGATAGAAAAGTGATAGTGTAAAACAACCCTAGAAACATTTCTAAACTTGGTGCACTTTCCGTTGAGTAAAATGGTTTGGTAAAATATTGGCAAGCACATTTTGACAATCGGATTTTTACGCCATGCAGGTCGAGGCGTTGCGTCTGCACAAGGGACGACGCACGCAGTCAGTGTTATGCAAATGACCTGTGCCAGCGACGGAGGGAAGGGAGGTGTACTCAGTGCGCAGGCGCAGCTCGTGTAAATTTATGCAAATTACAGGCGCACACGAAATCCGCCTCGGCGCTTCGATTCAGTTCGATCTGCCTTTCTCCCTTTCCCGGCAGCCAGCCAGCGATCGATTTGATATGATTCCACATTGGTGGCTGGTTTGTCGCTTGGTTGGGTTGTTCCAGTAGTCTGTTCTCGAAAGGAGCGAATTGGATTTTGCAATTGTGCTCGTAATTGAGTGACGAGCCAAGGACAAGCCGATGTCTCTCTATGGAAATGCATACAACTTTGTGTCACTGTATTCTAGTGGCACATGGAAAATATTGATTTCAAAAAAGGTGCCTCCGCGCTCTGCTGTCACATATGAAAAGGCAATAATAGCCAAAATCTGCATTAAAATGCCAACAAAAGTCGCCTTTGATCAGCCATTGTGGAGATCCTGCCCGAAAAACGTTACTTTACAGACATGCACTACATACACTCCTCACTCCTCGCTTCACTCGCTTTTGCGCACTTTTGTTTGCCATTCCCGAAATTTGCATATTACGAGTCGAGTATAACAAATTAAACGCACCCGGCGCAGAGAGTATTTCGTAAACTCTTTCGCTTTTGTTAGATTTTGATGAATTTTTGATTTGAATTGATTCTTCTGATTGAAAGTCAATGGCAAGGACATGTTATCCCGTATTACTCGTACTTGCACGCGGAGCCCAAATGAAGCGACAATTATTATTTCGTATTGGGAATTGTTCAGCGCATTTGAAAAGTTATGAGTCTCCGGTTTGCAACCATTTGTTTTCATTTGATTTTCATGCAAATCGAGTTTCGAAGTTTGTTCGAGCGAGATGCAAAATACTGAAATCTTGCTCTTGTTACTTTGGTTTTATGTGATTTTAATGAGCAACAAACATGATAATTATTGCTGCATATAAGGAAATCAATTATTTAATCTCTTCTTTGGCTATGTTCATGAAATTTGTGAACTAACCCCCGGTTCCAAGCACGCCTTCTTTCTGAGAGAAATTCATTTCGTAAAATAAGTGTCATGTAAACTTTTATGTGAATTGATCCAATGAGAGGGAGGAAAAGCGGTCTCCACCTTCTCAATCAAAAACTGAACGTGAAGACCGGGGGGCATATAAATGTAAGTAGGTGCATATTTTATTATGTATTTACTCTTATACTTTTCTATCTCAGTTTTTGAATACTCAGTATCAATTGAAAATGGCTGCTATTTAACTAAGAAATGTGAGAAAATTCAAAGAAAAACTCAATTGCCTATCTTAATTGGACAATTGCCCTTGGCAGTTTCTATCTTCGTTTTAAATTTATGCCGAAATTATCCCAAATAGCTCCCTTTTTATAAACACAAAAATATTCACAAGACTAAAAAATAAACATGCGCAGCTATTCATCTTTTTAAGGGATCTTCGCGTCACTCCCAGCACATGCATCCCTCTGCTATCTCTCACAAATGCAGTCAGTTTTGATACCTTACTTAGCATTGTATTTTCAAACAATTTACTGAGAAATTACCTTTTCTGCTATTTGCGTGTCTGGCCACAAGTTTATCCTCTGTTTTCCCTCATTCTCCGTGCAGTCATTTTCATATTTATTGGCATTATTGGTGCCCTTCGAAGTTCGAACTGACTGACTTCGGCGACTCGGCTTTGCAACTGCATTCATTGATCCTTAACGAATAATCTGGCCACTTGGAATGCACACTGAAGGCATTCAAAACATTTTGACCGCAGGCGCACTAAAAGAAGTGCTAATGGGATCTGCCAGATCTATGCATTGGCACCCTCAGTGCGCGAGTTCGTTTTGTCCATTCATTATCGATGCTAATGATGACCGCTTTCATCACCATTCGAACGTCCTATTTGAGTATGCATGGAAATAATCTTGAAGTGGCGGGACGAGGGTTTCTTCTCTGATGCGAAGTAGAGTGAAAGGCAGACTGGCCACTACGGGTTTCCTTCCTAGCGAATCACAGCAAGAAAAGGATTATACGTGCGAGGTGTGATGGTCAAGCAGAATAAGCAGTTCTAGTGGTCACTTATAAAGAGGGAATCAAGAATTAAAAAAAAAGGTTTTTGTGACTTGGACAGAGGTCAATTTGTTCGCGTGCCAATGTTGTAATGTGCCAATGCTGTAATGTCCAGCATGGAACTAATTGTTAATTATTAGTAATCACAACACATGCATTCCTGCTCACACATATAAAACCTAATTAAAAGTATTACATAGAAAATATAAAAAATTGCGTGTCAACTCTTCAAGATGAAAGCCTTCTAATTTTTGGCGGTCTTTTAGCATTTAGGATATTTATAACGGTTATTTAGATGATATCTCACAAAAGGAAGTTTCGTACAAAGGCTTTGGATAGTGTTCCCATAGAACACCACTTCTTTTTGTAGAAAATTAAAAACTGCTTAAAATTTTTCAAAGGAAAATCAGATTCCTAAAAAAACCTGACAAAGGGATGAAACTTCTTAAACCGGACCCTAGCCCGAACGAGCGAATGAAACTCATGCGAAGTGCCATCTGACAAAATAACCGGTTTGGACATCACCATTATTTTTGGAAGCTCGCATAAAAAAAGTTGGGAAAACAAGAACCCCTTGCATGGATGAAGGATGCGTTGCGGTCCATTGCAATCTGGTCAGCATAGGAACAAAGCGGGATAACCTTTTCTGTATTAAAGGATTGCGCAAAGGATCCACGCGAACGCGCGCAAACAGGACATGAAGCAGCACAGCCTGCGAGCTGCATAGACATTTTGGGATAACTGACACTAGTCTAGTACGACGATCTGCTTCTGTCCTGCCTGCTGTTGTTGTTGTTGTTGCTGTTACCAAATTGTGCTCTGCAGGCAGAAAAGGGGTTTGCGGTCATGCATTTTTTGCGCCATCGAGAATTTGATATGGACATATGTAGTCGTTGCCTCCATGCTAATAGGTAAGTAAGGTCAGCCATTTTGTTTTTGAATCTATGCAAATTATGGTAGCATTTGAACTCTGGCATGTCCTCGAATTAACGGACATTTCTCAGTTTTGGTTTTGGAAGAAGCAGCAAGGCTAAGCTTTAAGAATAACTTACATTTACTATGAATTTTGTTTTAATTGTTCAATTGAAGGAGGGAGTATTAAATCGCTTTCTCATGAGTCAGCCCCTTTTAGGTTATACCAACAGTGACATTGGTAACCTCTTTAAGTGAAACAAGCTTCACTTTCTTCTATGCACAGTGTTAGTTAGTAATATCGTTTCTAAGAACAAGTTTTCTTTTAATAAAAATACCAAATTTTTTACGTCTTACTGCTATTTTGGTTTATTCTTTTAAAGGTCATGCACTTCAACCCTATACGCGTGCCACAGATGAACCCTTTCAATAACAAACTGACCATAACAAATAAAAGTTGTCACTCTCAAAAACCTGTTTTCCCAGCTGACCAACAGCACTTGACGCGTGCCAATGCTTTAGCTACTCCTGAAGAAAAGCCGTAGTGGCCAGTCTGCCTTTCACTCTACTTCGCATCAGAGAAGAAACCCTCGTCCCGCCACTTCAAGATTATTTCCATGCATACTCAAATAGGACGTTCGAATGGTGATGAAAGCGGTCATCATTAGCATCGATAATGAATGGACAAAACGAACTCGCGCACTGAGGGTGCCAATGCATAGATCTGGCAGATCCCATTAGCACTTCTTTTAGTGCGCCTGCGGTCAAAATGTTTTGAATGCCTTCAGTGTGCATTCCAAGTGGCCAGATTATTCGTTAAGGATCAATGAATGCAGTTGCAAAGCAGAGTCGCCGAAGTCAGTCAGTTCGAACTTCGAAGGGCACCAATAATGCCAATAAATATGAAAATGACTGCACGGAGAATGAGGGAAAACAGAGGATAAACTTGTGGCCAGACACGCAAATAGCAGAAAAGGTAATTTCTCAGTAAATTGTTTGAAAATACAATGCTAAGTAAGGTATCAAAACTGACTGCATTTGTGAGAGATAGCAGAGGGATGCATGTGCTGGGAGTGACGCGAAGATCCCTTAAAAAGATGAATAGCTGCGCATGTTTATTTTTTAGTCTTGTGAATATTTTTGTGTTTATAAAAAGGGAGCTATTTGGGATGATTTCGGCATAAATTTAAAACGAAGATAGAAACTGCCAAGGGCAATTGTCCAATTAAGATAGACAATTGAGTTTTTTTTTGAATTTTCTCACATTTCTTAGTTAAATAGCAGCCATTTTCAATTGATACTGAGTATACTGAGATAGAAAAGTATAAGAGTTAATACATAATAAAATATGCACCTATATACATTTATATGCCCCCCGATCTCCACGTTCAGTTTTTGATTGAGAAGGTGGAGACCGCTTTTCCTCCCTCTCATTGGATCAATTCACATAAAAGTTTACATGACACTTATTTTTCGAAATGAATTTCTCCCAGAAAGAAGGCGTTCTTGGAACCGGGGGTTAGATCACAAATTTCATGAACATCGCCAAAGAAGAGATTAGATAATTGATTTCCTTATATGCAGCAATAATTATCATGTTTGTTGCTCATTAAAATCACATAAAACCAAAGTAACAAGAGCAAGATTTCAGTATTTTGCATCTCGCTCGAACAAACTTCGAAACTCGATTTGCATGAAAATCAAATGAAAACAAATGGTTGCAAACCGGAGACTCATAACTTTTCAAATGCGCTGAACAATTCCCAATACGAAATAATAATTGTCGCTTCATTTGGGCTCCGCGTGCAAGTACGAGTAATCCGGGATAACATGTCCTTGCCACTGACTTTCAATCAGAAGAATCAATTCAAATCAAAAATTCATCAAAATCTAACAAAAGCGAAAGAGTTTACGAAATACTCTCTGCGCCGGGTACGTTTAATTTGTTATACTCGACTCGTAATATGCAAATTTCGGGAATGGCAAACCAAAGTGCGCAAAAGCGAGTGAAGCGAGGAGTGAGGAGTGTATGTAGTGCATGTCTGTAAAGTAACGTTTTTCGGGCAGGATCTCCACAATGGCTGATCAAAGGTGACTTTTGTTGGCATTTTCATGCAGATTTTGGCTATTATTGCCATTTCATATGTGACAGCAGAGCGCGGAGGCACCTTTTTTGAAATCAATATTTTCCATGTGCCACTAGAATACAGTGACATAAAGTTGTATGCATTTCCATAGAGAGACATCGGCTTGTCCTTGGCTCGTCACTCAATTACGAGCACAATTGCAAAATCCAATTCGCTCCTTTCGAGAACAGACTACTGCAACACCCAACCAAGCGACAAACCAGCCACCAATGTGGAATCATATCAAATCGATCGCTGGCTGCCGGGAAAGGGAGAAAGGCAGATCGAACTGAATCGAAGCGCCGAGGCGGATTTCGTGTGCATAATTTGCATAAATTTACACGAGCTGCGCCTGCGCACTGAGTACACCTCCCTTCCCTCCGTCGCTGGCACAGGTCATTTGCATAACACTGACTGCGTGCGTCGTCCCTTGTGCAGACGCAACGCCTCGACCTGCATGCCGTGAAAAGTCGATTGTGCCAAAATTATGCTAATGCAGCAGCGTGGATGCGAGTACCTCGATCAGGTCCTTCGCAGAAATGCACAAATTTACATTTACATCAGCGATGGCGGCGGTTACATGTTGTTCGCCACAACTGCGCAAAGCTGGGCCTACAATTTGCGCACCCGAACCCTTTCGCGTTACACCGCGCCTGCACGGGCTGCTTTTCAGATCGGCATTTTAAATATGCAAATTTTCCTTGGCTTCCCCTAATGTTGGTTCCGCTTCCGTTCAACATGCTCAGTTCTCTATTCTCGATTTGGCAACGCGCAAATTTTGTACTTCATTTACATTTTCGCAAAATTCAACGTGTTGGTTTTATTGTAATGCAGATTTTTTTCCTACCTCAATGTATGTAATTTGGTAAAATTTTTCGTTTTATGCAAAATCTTTTCATTCGTTTTTTCTGCAGCTGTTGGCATTTCTGGATGTGTATATAAATTTAATGAAGTTTGTATTCTTAGTGCAGACTTTTGGCAAAAGTTTGAGTTGGTTGGGTTTTGAAGAAAGCCGAGTTGCTCGTTGAAATTAATTCGTTAGGCTATTCAAATCATGAGACAAACATATCAGCATATTTCTCAGGAAACTTTTTACATATACAAAACTATCTTTGTGAGTTTATTTTCTGTGTGTAATCATTTTCTCAAGAGCTCGTACATAAGCTATATTTTCATATCTATGTTACTAAAAAATTCTATTTATAATAGTTTATCCAATATATGTACATAAGTCATCCTTAAGTTGAAAAAATAAAATTATATAAAAAAAAACTTTTTAAAAATAAGCTTTAATTTAATGAATGTACTAAAAAGTAGAAAATAAATTGTTCCCAAGTCACCTGTATCTTACTATTAATAAAAGCTTGGGGCGCTCATGTGTTCAATATTTGTCAACCAGTTACCACAATATTTTATTTAAATAATTTTTTGCAAATAGATTCTAGTAATGAAAGATATTTTGAATATGGATATTGAGCGCACAAGCTTTTATTAATAGTAAGATACAGGTGACTTGGAAACAATTTATTTTCTACTTTTTAGTACATTAATTAAATTAAAGCTTATTTTTAAAAAGTTTTTTTTTATATAATTTTATTTTCTACTTTTTAGTCTTCCATAAATTCAATTTTAGAGCTCTGAAATTTTTCACAAAAAGAATTTTAAACTTGCAGAGCAGTACACAATATTTAGGGTATTCATAGTGTCTCCTATCGTCATATCCTCAATTTAACAAATAATACGGCTGTGATCGACCCTAATATTCGTGGCATATTTGTGGCGCGATGAGTTGTTCTTGTTTTGCCTGCAAGGCGCGGCGAGTAAGTTCCTATCGTTTTTCATTGATGTGTGGTGTACCTATAATTATAAACTGAAGCCCAAGTGTGTAGTTGCCTGAAAAGTGCCACGCCCCCTGTCCTACGCCCATAAAATTTTACCAGTGGGACGAAGCATCCAAGAGGGACCTGTATACGGAATTTCAATGCTGCACGACCTTTAGTTCCAAAGCTATTCTATATAAACGATTTTGTTTGTATGGGTGGTGCCACGCCCCCTTATCCAGTGTCCGCCTTATTTTCTCAGTAGATGGATATGGATATGTAGTAAGTTCCTACCGAGTTTCATTGATGTGTGATGTGTAGTTCTAAAGATATACACAAATCTGGAGTTGATAAAAAAGTGCCACGCCCCTTATCCTACGCCCATAAAATTTATTGATTCATGTATTGGGCTCGTGTTTAGGCATGTATGCAAAGTTTCAGATCTCTAAGTAGTCGGGAAGTGGGTGAAAAATACATACATGGACATACATACATACATACATACATACATACATACATACATACAAACATACCGGATGTGAACCTAATATAAAGCTTATAAAATACCCAATATTATGGGCATTCCCGAAGCAAATTGACGATTAGTTGCACTGCGCTTTGATTCTACAAATCGACGGCATAAAAAGAAGAGTGGACCCATTCAATATGCTAGCAAATTCTGGGTCGTTGAATACAAATCTGAAGGTTTTAATTAGCCCTATTTGTTTCGCCACAAACTAGGCTTTAGCTTTAAATGTTCATCATATTCTGCAAGCTATAGCCTGAAAAATGAGCGCTTTGAATTTTGTAGAAATTTTACTTTTCCTTAGTCATGTTGATATTTAAAGTTTCATTCAGTTTGTTGGATGGACGTTGGAGTTTGGCCATTGAAAATTAATTTGAACCCCTTTTTTATGTGCCAAATAGTGAGTCCTTATTACGACCTTTCCAAATATATTATCGAAATATAAGATTTAAACTAAGTTTCCGCAAGGTTTAGACCTCAACTGAGCATGTTGCATGGTTGTTGTCCTATTACCATTACCGATGGGCATCGAGCAATTATTTTTAAACAAAATTTCAACATGAAAAAGATCGTTGCTGTTGTTGTTGGAATTTAAAATTCTTGTCTTTTGAATGACAAAGCAAGACCAAACAAATTCTTATAAGAATTAAAGTTATAATACCCATAAAATGTATGTTGATAAAGATGTCTGTAGTTTCCATATAAAGTCTATAAAAGCCAGAATTAACTTTGAAAATTTAAAAAAAAATCTAAAAACTGTATGCCAAGTAAAAATACACGATAGAGCTCATCCTACTGCGAGAAATTCCTACACTCACACTTCTGCTAAAGAAAGAGAAAATTCAGGGGAAATTCCTGCACTGCCGTTGGCTTAGACTTAACCACGTTTTTTAGCTAAAAATGCGAATTTCAACACAATATTAGCATTTTCATGCAGTTTTATTGGTGGAAATGAAGCCGAGCGACCAGCAGTTTTTCACATTTTCTCAACAAACCAACAAACAACACACAAGGCAAGCAGAGAGAGACTCACTTTCAAAGAGATTATTGCTAAAAAAAAGCCAGGACAAGCAGGGATGATTTGCTAAAAAATACGAAAATTCTATGAAAAATTGTGCAAAAGTAAAACAACCCCTTTTTTGGCAAGGCGGACAAACGAGCAAAATAAAAGAAAAGCAGGTATAAAAAATGGTTTTAAATTAAAGTAAGAGAGTGGCGAGATCCTTCATGAGCTGTTATGAGCTGCTTAAGAGCACCGAAAGTGGCACTGGATCCGCTTGAAGAGCACGCAAACGCATCAAAGAGCAGTCAAATTGAAGCTTGTGCATTTTTTAGAGAGAGAGAGGGTTGAGCATGCGTTTTTTAAAGGACTATGGCAGGATGCTAGAATGATGATAATGTCAACTTTTAGCTGCTTGGTATTTTAGCAGCGTGCAGCGGAAGAGTTGAATCAGTTTGAGCGTTGCAGCCAAGCTTGGAAGATAATTTCGCGCTGCTCGTGGATTTTCAAAAAAACCTTAGCAAATTTCTTTTAGAGAAATAACATAAATAATTAAGGAAACGAAACGAGCATTTTGTGAAGATTTGATTGAAGATTGTTCTTTGTGTATTCTGCATGAGTCGAGAAAGATTTAAATGCATGACATAGAAGCGCTTCTGTATTTTCTTTAAAACCAAAAAAAAAGAAACCAAAACTTGCAAAAAAGATAATTCAAAGTAGTGTGTTGGTGCTTTGTGCTTTTAAAGGAAACAGCAACAGTAACAAGAACAAGAGCTGTTTATAAATCAAAATTCGCTGTGATATTTTGCGGTTAATTGAAAAAAAAGTTTTGATAGTATTAATAAACGCCAAAATGTCGACACAATTGGAATTCATAATGCAGCTCTACATGATGAATTTGTTGCAACAGCAGCAGCAACAACAACAGCAACAACAACAGCAACAACAACAGCAACAACCACAGCCGCAGCAATTGTTCTATCCACCTTCGCCTACCAAACCAAAGCATATCATCAGCAGCACAGCAACAGCAGCAACTGGCAACTTAGCCGCCGCAGCAACAACAACAGCCACCTTTCAGCAACGCCAGCAGCACACACACGCCCAACAACAAAGAATGCAAAAGCGCAAAAACTCGCAAAACACCAACTGTAGTAGTAGCAGTAGTTGTAGTCCCAATAGTAATTCCATTAGTCCCACCAGCACTTTTCTGCTGCCGCCCGTGCAGCAAATGCTGCTCAACAATCTGTCGCCGCTGACGCAAATGCTGCTGCAACAGCAACAACAGCAACAGCAAATGCAATTGTGTCAGCCGTCGAATTTGTTGTTGACTCCGACAACACCGAATTCGACGTTGACAGCGAAAATGGCGTCCGCGTCAGCGCTGACGGATAGTGTGGGCGGCAGCAGCTGCTACCCCTTTCAAGCAACCACCCTTTGCAATAGTCAATTCACAGCTAGCAATTTTCTTCAATCATCCACAGTGACATCGACACCCACGGAGAAAAGTCACCGCCTCTCGCAGGACGACATTTCGATGGTTAGTGGTGGCGTTTGTGACGCGGACGATCTTAATCGCAATGTTGCTGGCCCAGCCGCTGAAGTTGTGCAGCTCGCTGAAAAAGCCTACACGCACGGGCTGGCTGATGAGGCTGGGCAAGACGACGTCGACGAAGAAGATGCAAATGATGTTGAAGGGGAGTTAGATTTAGAGCGTGAAGGGGCTGAAGAGCTTGAAGACGAAGATGATAAGCCCTTGTCCAGTCTGCACAGTTCGTCGGGTGTGGCCAGCACGAGTGCGTGTAGTGGTGAGAGTTCAGCCAAATTCTTGATGTGTTCGGGTGTACAGCCATTGGAGAGTACCGACTCGCTAGACTCCTCACATGTGGTAAGTGTATGGGAAACAGAGTGGGACATTACACTGCTCGACAAATTTTTTCTTTATAGCTTCGTTCATGCGTACTTATTCATTTCATTCTTATAAGTTCTTTCATTCGAACAAGCCTACCTTCCTTCTTTACCTCCTTCCTTTCTTATATGGCAACTGCGGCCCTTTGCCAGTTTCAGACTCCAAAGTTTCCAGTTATGACTGTATAAAAAAATCAACGTGGTTTATACAGATGAAAGCAATCATTCTTTATATAAAACGATTTAGTTAAATTAGTTGTGTTTTATATATAAATACTAGAACTCTTTCAACTCTTTCTGAAATGTCTGACATAAAATTAAAAAGTATGAATCGCGCATTTGAAATTGTATAAGGGCAAATTGAATTCAAATTGATTGCAACATCTCAAACTGTATAAGAAAAGAATAGCAAAAAGATTTCTCTGAATTCAACTGTGAGCTACACAAAGAGCTTAGATACATGGGCCAACATTGTATGAGTGCTTATGGTCACTTAAGGCAAAGTCACATTAACGCTTCGATTTTATTTATTTATTGTTGTTTTCGAGGCGTTTTCGCGAAAGATGGACGCATTTTCAACATTGTCGTCCTCTCGGCATAAACAAATGCTTATGCTTCCAAGTAAAATAAACAGCAGCGGAATTGCGTGGGCTGAGCGGCTGAGCGATGCTCGAACACTTGGTCCAGCTGAATCAAGCGGCCGAACATGTTCGAGGCATCAACGAAATATGAGACTGCTAAAGCGCAGATGCGCTGAAGTTAAGCTCGAACGAATGTATTTAGAAGTAGGATTTCTTAAAATTGTGAAACATCATTATTTCGGCACAGTTGGCAGTTGTGTTTAGGCAGCAGAGCAGCTTGGTGCTCACGTCGTGGTAAAGTGCTAGAAATTGATCATGGAAAAACTCTTGCTCATGGAGTTGGTAAGTCGTCTGATCGGAGAAACAGCGGCACACAGAGGAAAGAAATGTTTTAAGGAAGTCAATATGATTTGGAACAGTTTGGAACACTAACAGCTTAAGGGAAAGTGGAAAAAAGTTATTTTATTTCTTCAGAGGCGGATAAAATTTTTATTCGCAGTGAATTTTGTTGCAGTCAATTCGGAAGGAAAAAAGTCATGTTTAATATTTAAGTACTATTGAATTTTTGTTAAAGAATATTTTAGTTAAAGAATTTGCAGAAAGAACAAAGCATATTACAAAACCGCGAAATGCTGGAAAACCTCGAAAGTTTTCAAGGCATTAATTTCAGATAGGTAAAGGGACTTAGGATAGGCTTGATTTGATTTCAGAACTGAACAAACATTTTTTTGAGAAATGGCAAAATTCATTTTCGATTTTTGTTGTTCCAATTTTTAACCAATGTTCAGAGGATGTCCCGTATACATGCAAAGCACTTGTTAGTTCGAAAAGGATTTCTCAAATCATTCTAAGAAATTGTCAAATGAAGTTCAAGTTACACTAAATCATTTCAGAAAGGGTAAATGGTTACCTAAGTTGATTTTTAGATATTATCAAACAGATTTCATATAACTTAAATTGATTTTTGAAATGGTCAAGCTACGACATTCTCCAATTGCCGCCTTCAGATTGCAAAATTTGATTTCGAAAGTATTAATGTAATTTAGTATTATCCAAATTTATTGCAAAAAATTAAGATTATCTTTCACTTTACTCTAATTGATATCAGACACTGAATTTAAAAAATTATGTTCCATATTACAGAAAATATTTTTGCAAATTTTGCATCTCTCAGATTTACGATAATTTTCTTTCTCTCACAGCCGTACACACCCATAAAACAAGCGGCAGATTCCTCCTACTCCACGCAACTCCCGCTGGCGCTTTGCAAAGACCCCAACAGCACCAGCATAAGCAGCTCTAGCAACGCAAATGCTCTAGCCGACACGGCGGAGGATTCGAATGTCACGCCTTTAGCGCTCGCTAATGCGATACTCACACCGCCAGCTAGCGAACAGCTCATGACGTGCAAATTTGAATCCACCAATGGCGGCGGCAGTGCCACGCAAACTGGTGGCACAACGGCCTCAGCAGCAACCACACTGTCCACCGCTTCCAGCTTGGACGCCTTCCTGCAGAACGAGGAGAATCTGAAGAATCTGAAGAAGTTCTCCTCGTATCTGGAGTGCGAAAATACGTTGTGTCGGCAGGAGAATTTGCGCGAGCACTTTCACTGCTTCGACGAGCCGTGCCAGGGCAAGATACTCAGCAAGAAGGACGACATCATACGCCATCTGAAGTGGCACAAGAAGCGCAAGGAGAGCCTGCTGTTGGGCTTCGCGCGCTTTTCCTCCTCGGATGACTGCGCGCCCGCCTACGGCGAGGGCTGCGCCTACAACTGGAAGCAGACGCACTACCACTGCGTGTACGAAGAATGCCCCAAGGTCTACGTGAGCACGAGCGACGTGCAAATGCACGCCAACTTCCATCGCAAGAACTCGGAGATCGTGCAGGAGGGCTTCCGCCGATTTCGTGCGCACGAAAATTGCAAGATCGAAGAGTGCCCGTTCTACGGCAAGAAGACGTCGCATTATCACTGTTGCCGCGAGGGCTGCAATCACACGTTCAAGAACAAGGCCGACATGGGTAAGGGATTTTTGCAAGTGAACATTGCCGTATAACGGTTTATGGTAAAGAATAATTTCCGTTGTTATAAACACTCAGTTCAAGGAATTTATAAACATAAAGTTAAAGCGGTACAAAGTTTCAGTGAAATGTGTAAAAAACTGAAAAAGAATTTAAACTTCATCAATTTAACCAAATCTTTGCATGACTCAAGGTGGATGTAAAGCTTCCGGCTGAATCGATATATCCAAAAAGAGGGTGGACTTTAGTTGGTGAAAGCCCGGCATGCTCTAGAATCTGGGCTACAGTATCTTTTCCCGCTATACAAAAAAATTCTCCCGGCTCCCCAGGGTGTTGAAAGCATGACCTGACGTTCTTCATTGTTCACTGGGTACTAGTCCAACGATATGTTACACTTTGAAATCGGACATCATTATCGAGTGCCCAGAAATATTTGTTTATCCATGTAACTTTCTTGAAATGAGTGTTTGAAAACCATTGGCACACGATTAACTTTTCTTTTTGATACGGCTTAGTGGAGATATTTCTATTTTGGTATACCTAACCACACTTTTTGGCGTTTTTATTTTTTTGTTCGCTGCCACAACAGACAAGCACAAGTCGTACCACCTTAAAGACTATCAACTGACGCAGGATGGCTTCAAGAAGATACTTAAAACGGAGGTGTGCCCTTTCGAGGGCTGCAAGTTCTCCGGCGTCAGCAATCATATACACTGCGTGCGCGGCAGCTGCAACTACATTCTGCACTCCAGCAGCCAGATGATCAGCCACAAGCGCAAGCACGACCGCCAGGACGGCGAGCAGGCATATCAGCAGTTCAAACAGCAGAAGGACTCCAGTGAGGAGGAGTCGCCCACGTCAACGCAGCAGAGCAGCATGGCCTCCACGCCGCTGTCATCGCTCTCCGCCGATCATTTTCTGTCGCGCAAACGTGGACGGCCGCCGAAAAAGATCGTAAGTGTGCGACAGTTCCGTTTATGAAAATTTCCTCTCACTCGCTGCTTTCTTTTCCAAATGTAGCAACTGCCCGCGGAGTCGCATGACACCAAACGCATTAAATTGGAGTCGCAAAACGAACAACAGCAACTACCACAACCACAACAACTCAGCGTGCCCGCATTAGGCCTTTTCCCACCATTCCTGCCCAACTTCAATCCGATGGCTGCTGTACAGAGCCTGCAAGCGCAAGATGCCAATGCACCCAATTTCCAGCTAACGCATCTGATGGCTTTGTTCCAGCTGCAGAATCCGCTCTTCTACCAGAATCTCTACCCCGGCGGCATGGCTGCCAACATGGCGAATATGTTGGGCGCGGCAGCGGCGGCTTCGGCGGCGGGTACACTGCCGCAAAGTGCGGCCATGTTTGGCAATTTGGCGGCTTTTGGTGCGGCAGCTTCTGTGTCGACTGCGGCCTCCAGCACTAGCGCCATCAAAACGGAGTTCAACGAGAAGTCAGAGCTCAAGGAATGAGCAACGCCGATGCACATTTAACTTTGGAGAGATCTGAGAAGAATCTCTGTTATTGTTAACGGTATAAATAGGGCGGGAAACCGCTTCGGAGACTGCTTAAAGTCATTGCGGACTTAGCGAATTGCATGTTGTCATCCTAAAGCGATGAAATTTATGAGAAAGGCTATTAGCAGATGATAAATAGCGTAGAGCAAATGTCCAGCAGGAATATGACCGTTAGTTCAGTGCGGGAAAATGTTCAAGTGTCTCTGTAGAAGAAAACAGATAGGAAGCCTCATAAGGGAGAATGAGTCTCAAGAGCACAGGTTCCCATTGAAGGTGGTTATTCAATGAGGGGTCTCTTCAGAAGGTTTTCGACTGTGGCAGGGTCTGTTGAGGAAGTAATGGTTCACTCAAAAGAGGTGTTTTGACAAGAAAAAGGTGTTAGTAGAAGAGTTTAATTTCGAAGGTGAAACACCAAGACGGATTTAATTTTAAAGGTGACGAACCAAGAAGGGTCGCTTAAGATGGTGGTCCACAAAGCAGAGTCTCTTGAGGAGGTGGTCCACTAAGCGCGTAGGAGCATAAGTCCAAAGAGAAGAAATTCATACCGAAGTTAATCCACGAAGAAGGGGTCTCTTGAGAAGTTGGTGCACTTAGAAAAGGTTACTACCAAGAAAGGGTCTAAAAAGAAGAGGGATTATTTCGAAGATATTCTAACCAGATGGGGTTCATTCTGAAGTTGGTATATTGAGAATGTTATCTTCGAGGATACGTTCTATATGATCTTTCAAAGTAGGGAGCTCCAATAATTCATTTGAGATGGGTTCCGTAGTTTCCTTAGCTGGTGTTTCTAAACTTTTTAGATCAGCACCAGTAAGCCGAAATTCCAAATAGGCAAGCCAGCAAGCACCAAATGCTGATTTATAATTGATGAATTATGGAAAAAAGTTTCTTTCGCAGAAATTTCATACTTTTTCGTTATTTTGAAAATTCTGCCAGAAAAACTTTTGAGCTTAATATATAAAAATAACTTTATGTTATTTTATTTTTTTTTTAAATAGTTATAAAAATATTTTTTGCGCGAATGCAAATTGCAATGTAAAGAAAAGTAAAAAATATTTTTATGGTACTAAGTCAATAAAGAAAAGTAAAACTAAAAACTAGAAATAATTTTATGCATATTCATACACTGTGATTATTATTGTTTTGTTATAATCTGCGAAATGTCTAAAATACTTTTCAATAATCTTTAGTAAATAATCACTTAAAAGTTTTTAACTGTTGTAATGCAAAAATAAATTGTGATAAATTTAATGAAAATTTCTGTATTTTATAAATACTTATCTCCTTACTTCTATGGCCAATAGAATCCGTTGCAGGTCTTGCCCCTTAGGTGCCAGCTTTTAGAGTTCCATAAGATAGTTGCTGCTTGCTGCTATCAACCACCCACCATTCGAGCACACACATTTTAGTTTATTTTTAAATTGATTTTGCTTTTATTAACACAATACATTTTATACTTTCAAGCAAGCGATTTGAGAAATAAGCATCATGAGTATATACTGTTTTGTTTCTCGTCTCTGTTCTAATTCATTTCATTTGTGTATGATAATTTGATTTTTATAATTTAGGCGTAATTTGAATAAATGAAATTAAATTGTTGCTTTCTTGATTTACTTACCAGTAGATTTTACACATTTCGCCTAAGAATACGTTGCTTACATTTTGAGTTGACTACACACTTTACACATTTACTAATACATGCGCTTTCCATTTAGACTATGCTCAAGAAATTATCGATATAAATTATGAATGATTTATACATAGCATTCAAGTTGTAAAGCCAAGCATAACTAATTGAAATAATAAACAACACTAATTGAACAAAAATAAGTACACTCTTATAACTTAGAGAACTTAAATATTATATTAAATATAGGCGCGTTAAATATAAAATAGTACAATAGATTATCGTATCAGCTAATAAACTAATTACGGCTTGAAATAATAGCGTTATTAATATATAAAATATTTTAACTTGTCCCCTGCAGTAGTTGAAAGTAAATTCTTAGCATCTTTAAAGAGCTCGTCATGCAATCGAAGTTGCATATAAACTTTTGTCTCCATAAAGCTATAAAAATCAAAAGTTATGAAAAATACTATTAACTATAATTAAGCTTATGTGACTACAATAATTAAGCTGTAGTTAACTAGGCTTATTGGAAATTTACACTATGTATTTAACTTTGTCTTAAGCATTTTTGACCGTTTTTTCAGAAACAGCCGGCAAAATGGCAGGCTAATAAACCAGCCAGCGGATATCGAACTTGGAAAACTGCACACAGATTTTGCGGAAGTTTAAAAGGTATTAAACTAGCAAAAGCGACAAAAAATTTTCTTTTAGTCAAATTTGAATTTGACATTCAATTATTCTGCTAATTCAATTCCAAAAATATTATGCTTTTCAAAAAATGTTAATTTCCTATGACTTCCATAAATTAGTTTTTTCTATAGTCAGTGAATATGTAAAATATGTAAACTGCAACTCTTGACAAAATAGTAGTTGCTGAAACAACGCTTTTTGGCGCGCGCTTAAATTTGTCCTGCCGCATTTTCGCTGTTGACTAGTGTTCCTGTTCTGCCATTTCGGCCGGCTGTTTTAAAGTGTTTCTCAGCAAGTAGCTTTAATATCCAAAAGCATTTTTATGGCAACATTTTGTGCGCGGGCATTTTGTTTGCTGCGTAAATTTCATTTTCAAATGTTTTTCCTTTTTCAATTATCTTCTGTGCATTTGATTTACTAATAAATGAGCGAGCGCGAAAATGTCAAATTTAAGCGAGCTTATTTTTTTGGTTATCTGTATGTGTTATTTTTCTCTGATAGAATACTTCTTTCTAATTTCCATATATGCGCTTTGATTTAGTAGAAACTGCGCAGAAATTTAGTTATAAATCAAAACCGTTAGCTTCGACCATTCGCTGCAGTACCGGCGCCTCTAGGCTCACTCTCCGTGCTGGAGCAGGTGGTCAGCGACGCGGCGGAAGCCAGGCTGCGTATGTGATGCACTGGTCGTATCGACTTGAGCTGTGTGGTGCCATTGAAGTGCACATTAACCTCACCGACCATGCTCAAAGGATGCATCTCCTCGCACTTCTCCGGCATACACTGCGCTGCGTGTGCTGTTGCCACTGCTGTCGGTGCCTCTTGACTGCTAGCTGACGTGTGATAAGAATAGCGATTGGAGAGTGGCGACAGCACGGCCGGTGTGTTTTTGTAGCCTATGCGACTGAAGAGACTGCTGCCGGCGCTGCCGGCAGTGCCACTGCTGCTGTTGCTGCTCGTGCTGGGCGGACTCAACGGCGTGCCCACACCGCTATCCACCTCAATCGGACTTTTGATATTCGAAATGAATTTGTCCACATGCTCGGGTAACTTCAGTTCGTCCAATTTGCTTTGCACTTCCGCCACGGCTACGGCCGAGTCCAGCAAGCGATTCGGTCGCTGCGATTGCTGTTGCTGCTGGTGCAGTGCAGACGGTATTCCCATTGCAAGTTGCTGTTGTGTTGCTGAAGTGCTTTCTATGCCATTAGCCACCGAATTTACCATTTGCGGCTTGCCATTTGAACGATGTTGCCTCAGCTGCTCGTAGGTGTGCTCAAAAAAAGGTGTCTTCTCCTTCTTCTTTTGTGGCGAACCATGTTCGTCTTTTTCGTTCAACTCTTCTAGCACCTTTAATGGAAACCCCAAGTGACTGTTCACGGAAATGGATTTGCCAATCTTGCGCTCGGTGAACAGTGGCTTGCGCCGTTGTCGCTCCAGATCGTCCAGTTGCTGTAGTATGCGTCGCACATCGCCCGGCAGTTCCAGCTCCACATTACGCTCCGCCAAATGACCCACGAAGCGGCCGAGAGTTTGTATAGTAATTTCCAGCGATTGAATATGCGACTGGAAGGTGCTGATCTGTGCCTGTTGTGAGGAGCGTGTCTTCTCCAGCTGCGCTATGGAGGACTGGGCAAACTAGAGAAAAGAGTTAAGAAAAGTATACAAATTAGCATTCATGGTTTAATGACATTATATATAATATGTAATTGGAGCTACAGTCCGAATAGCCAAAGCTAAAGCCTAGCTTTTTCGTATTGACTCGTGAGTGCCCTTTCGTTTTTACCACAAGTTAAGGGGCCTACAAATTTATTTTTTATCCCTATGCGAACGGAATCAAGAAGCTTTATTTTCATGGAAAAGAATACGCAGAGTAGCCAATTCTTCACGAGAGATGGCGCCGAGCAAAGAAACGATTTGAAGATAAATTCCCTTTCTTTTTAAATGGAAGTGTTATAAAGCACTCACTTGTAGTTGCTGTTCTAAATGTTGATTCTGTGCTTTCTCGCGATTAAGCATTTCCAAATGTTGATTGGTGATTGAGATCTCCTCTTGCAGCACATTGTACTCCACATTGTATTCGTTCAATTGCTTGGCAACGTCCATATTAAAGACCTGGCAAAAAGAAAATTGGAAGTTAGAACTGTAAAAATTTCGATAGTATTTTAAGCTTACCAGCTTCATAACTTTCTGCATAGTGTTGCTCTCCATTTTGGGCACCACTGTCTTTAGGTAATCCATAACTTCCTCAAAATTATCACGCTTCAACAATTCATCCTGGTGCACATTGAGCAAAGCAACGGCGAACTTGAAAATAACTTCCGATGATTCCAGAAAGAGTAAGTCAAAAACGCGCGCTACAAAACCCAACGGAAACTGTGAGCTAAATACGGTGAGTATCCAGGGAGCGGCATAAAGGGTCGGCGACACATCATTCTGGTCCAACCAATCATAGAGCTTAGGTAAATGATCCTTTACCAGTCGCGAGAGTTGATACAATTGCAATTGGAATTTCTTCATGTCGGGCAAGTACTTGGTGCGCATTTGGCGGCGGAACATAAGATGTTTGAGCAGCTCGAAGGCATCGGCTTCATCGCACTGCATGAAATAGAGAAACATTTTTAGATTAATATGTTTTACTACTCCTATGTATTTAGAATTTATTAACTTACATGTAGCAGAAGGATGCCGCATATAAAGCCCAATCCCTGGCAGTAGCCCAACTGTGGGTCGAGGATGGAGTACGCTTTCAATAGATTGAACAGCGACAACTGTCCCACACCCAACGGATCCTTGTAGAACTGATGATTCGGGAATGTGCGTCCCAAGTCAATAAAGATGGCATGTTGATGCTCGGTCAAGTTTTTCAACAACGTATAGTAGGGTGTATTGAAGTTGGGGAACTTTTTGATGTCTACCGGCGCCGTATTTATGGAATGCTGCTCCGCTAGGAAGCTCCAAACATCGCCGCGCTTTGAACGTGGCACACCGAACTTAATGGCCTGCGCCAGCACCTTAGGATCTTTCTTATTGACTATCTTCATGGAGTCGCGTTCGATAATCAACTCCCAACGATCTATGAGCTGCTTATCACAGGGCAATATCTCTTCGTAGTCCAGTTTAATGCGCTTCAATTCGTTCTCGTTTTGACACGCTTGTAACATGGCATTCTCAGTTTCCATGCGATGCAAGAGTATGGTTTGACGTATGGCTGTTTTCCAAAGCTCACGCAAATCCTCGCGTGTGCGTTTGCCGCGTTTGTGTTCTAAAAAGAAGATTGTATAGTAAGTAGCGAATAGGAACACGAAAAAGTAGGAGTAAGATTATTGTTGTCAAAAAGCTCAAAATAATCGATATAAATACTTTAAACTCATTGTGGAACAAAAGACTCACGTGTTATGCGCATGGGCGACATGAATTCGGCTTGAGGATCGTTGCCCATACCCTTCGAAGGAGTGACAACACTATTCAAAATTGCCTGACGCCAAGAACCCTGTTGAGCCTCTGCTTCCTTAGGACTGTTACCCACTTTCATGAAACTGTAAATTGGAGAAAACATTTTATTATTTTCCTATTATTAAAAAAAACCGATGCTTGGCAACTCACATGTCCATCATGGGGCTCTTAAGCTGCTCAGCTGTTGGCTTACTCGGACTAGCGCCGAGGGTATTCGACCGCGAGCGATGTCCCTCCGGCGGCGTATCATTGCCACTCTTGCTACCACTCGCTGCCGGCTCCGCTGAGCTCTCCCTGATCTGCTGATCTCGCAGGCTGTGCGGCACTATTATTTCATTCGACGACGCCTTGCGCTTCAGCAAGTGATCGAAAGAGCTGGTGAGTGAGCGTTTGGCCTTCATGAAAATAGTGCTGCCACCCAAATACTGATTCAAAAACTCGGAGCGATTTTCGGCGGTGTCGTGCACGTGGCGCTGCTGTCGCGATTCGCAGTGAGCCCGCAGCAACATCATTAGGAATTGATTTTGCTCGGACAGCGCCGAATTCGTCTTCTCCGAGCCATAAAACTTGGCCCATATAGTATCCTGCTCGTCGTCGCAGAGCGTCTCGATGCGCCTGAAAATCATAGCCTGTGTCTTCTTCTCGCTCAGACCCTCAACATCAGTGCAAAGCTTGTGATACCACAGCATGGGACAATGATCGCAGGAGAAAATCTGTGTTGCCTCCTTTTTCTTTTGCTCGGCACAGGTGATGAAGGCCTGTGAAATCGCCGAGACGATGTCATCACAAACGTGATCCGACTGACACTTGAAAACGTAGCCAATGTAACCGTCGTTCTGTGGCTCCCGGCATATGATGCCAAAGTGGTCTGCGTTCTTCTGGCCCTGCGCACAGCTGGCCACATCCTTGAAGTCCTTGTAGAGCAGCACCTGCTTGCGATCGGGTGAGATCAAGCGCAGATCGGAGCGCCCCACCAGGAATACCATGGTGCGATTCTGCTCCACTTGGGGGTAGGGCGGTATGCAACCGTATGAGGCCGAACGGTCTCTTTGTTTCGGTATGCTGTGGACAAGAGAGGGAAGTTTGTATTAATAAACAACAAAAACTATAATGCTGGAACCGAAATTAATATCGAAGTAAAAAAAACGTTTTAAAATAAGAATTATCAATAAATTAAACTAAAAGTCAGGGTTTGGAAAAGCACAGTGCTGTGCTTTGATCTTGGCACTTCACGCAACGCAAAAGACGTTATAAGCATGCAGGGTATGTAAAGGTTGTGTGGGGTTTACAAGGCAACTAATACTATTGTAGAGGTCGTGTTACAAACTGAAATTAGTGCTGGGACTAAATTAATAAAGATTTGAAAAAAGTACATGTTTCAAAAATTTAAACTATGTATAACGGTACGGATTGAAAACTTAAAATAAAATAATCATTCCAATTGTAGGATTGAGTTAAAGCAGACAGAGAGGCAGGCAGGCAACAACTTAGTTCGGAACATTCCACGTCTAGCTAGTTACTCACTTATCCAAAGCATGATAGGGATGCAATTGTTGCTGTGGTTGCTGCTGTTGATCGACAGAAGCCTGCTGTTCCTGCTCTTGCCTGGGCGGCGATGGATGCTTATTTATTATAACACTCGGAATGAGCGTGGCTTCGTTAGCCGCGTTCTGCTCAACTTCTTGGGCATGATTGGTCTCGATTTGACCAGATGCTCTTCATTTGTTAAGCAATTTAAGGCATACGTTTTAAGGTATAAATGTTAAAAATTTGAATAAGGCTTATAAGAGATTTCGGAGAACTCCCCCGTTACACTAGTCAACAAAATTAAATTTCTTCCCCTATCCGTTTTATTTTCGTTATAATTCAAAAGCTTTTATTCAAAGTTATATTAATGTAGAAAGGTACACAGTGAATTTTGTTTTGCAAAATCTAGCTTTTGCGTGATTCCGATAGATCACTCAAATGCGCTCATAAAAATATGAAATATGCCATGCTTCAAAGTAGCACATTTACATTAATTAATTTTGACAAAAATGGAGTTGAATTTGTATGCATTTCCACTGACATTTTATTTTATGAAATAATTTTTAATTGATAGATACCAATAATAACAGCAATTTTGTTGACTAGTGTTTTTAGCACACGATTTCTGTGAATATAATTTAAACAAACTGATACTCACTCTCTCTTTATGGTAATCTCCATTTGGCTCATGCCACGCAACAAACGCCGCGGTGACTTATTCTCCTTGTTCTCTTCAGTGGGCAAACTGACTTGAATAGGCTTCTTAGGCTCTGCGGCTTCATCATTACTGCTAGCATCTGTCTTGGGCTTCGTTTCGCCGTCACTGATTTCTGGTTCGATCTTGCCATTAGGTTTAACGTCTGCCACAGCTGCAGCATCGTCGTGCTGCTTTTCTTCCTGCTCCTCTTGCTCCGCCTCTTTCTCCTCCTCCTCGCCTTCCTCATCTTCTTCGACATGTTTCTCCTTGAATGAAGTGCCCTTTATGCCAACGCCACTGTCGCTGCTCAAGGACAATTTACGCGCCGAAGACATTTGCAGCAGGCGTGACCGCTGCGCATCGTAGGCTTTGAATTTCGGCAATGCATCGTCGATGAAGGAGAACGGCACGCGTTTATTGGACACGCGTATCTTACCCACATACATAACCTCGAAAAAGTGCGTGTGATTGGGCGAAATATCTGCCAGCAGCGACAGATTGCCCTGCGCTGAGGTAGAAGTTGGAATGTTGACCTGCATTTAAAGGACAGCAAATTATTTTCGGACACAATCCCACAACTGGGCAAGCAAGAAAAGCAAGGGACTATGTTAGGCAGTGTATTACCGTGCCCGCAGAATTGCTCAAGCCATGAGTATATGATTTGGATGATTTCATTTTGGATGAGACCAAATTGGGACTAGCGTCATGTTGAGCAGTACGTACGGCTTCGGTGAGTTTGAGGTTGGTGGCCGGCGTGGCGTGTATTCCATTGCCGCTGAGCACCTTCTGCATCGAGAGCTCGCCACCCGAGCCGCTGTTAGCTACCAGCGTCTGCGGTATGCTGCCCACCGAACCGCCGAGCGTATGCGCGGGATCACGCATTTGATGCATCAACTCCGCCATCTGTAAGTGCAGAAATCAAAATTAGCGCAAAATTTAAGTAAAAAATGGGCAGAACGATTAAATCTTGAAAAAGCGTTCATTAGTTCAAGCTTGTATGCAAGAAGTTATACATATTTATACAAAGGAAGAAAAATATAACGAAAAATAAGGTATAGTAAAATCGTAGGGAATATATTAGCCCGGCCCCCTCCAATTTGACGCAATTTTTCAGTACAAAAAGTTCATTCAAACACTTTTGAAAATGAAATGGCATTTTAATGCTATGCCTGTCGATAGATACACCCAACTACTATATACACTGACTAACCATGTACACTAGCTAGCTAAATGGAAGAGAATTAATTACGTGAAAATGACTAGAAGGCTTTTATGAGCACATACACTTTATTGTGATACGAAACAGTTCGCCCTATCATTGATATGAGCTTCCATGATGATGTAGCATAAAATCCAATTTATGAACTCCCACTCTTTATGAATGGCTGCGCACTAAGCATCGACTGAGATGGGAAAGAGCAGCTTCCAACTGGCAACTCGAGCACTCACACTCCAGCACTGGTAGCTTCAGCTGACAGTGTCACTTTGTGCTTCTGGCAGGCTCCCAGCTGAACAATTATGTCTTTCGTGCGGTGCGGGGGATCGGGGCGGTGCTACAAAGTGTTTACGACACGCGTCGGTGTTTTTATGCCTAATTTATGCGTGCTCTTGAATGGTCCTTTGGGAACATTTTGTCCAAATTATGCAGCAATTTGTGTGTGTCACTTTTTTTTTGCTTTAGTTGAGTACCAATTTTCCATTCAACAAGCTTAGTCTTCCTACCATTTTATTTTAAGTTAGGAGAGTAGATTAGACAAAAGACAATTGGAACTAAGGAGTAAAGTAAACAAGTTTCCTATTATTTCCTTATTTTATATATTGAATAGGAAGAGATTTTATTAAGAAAAGTTGAATAAAACAAAAAATAGTATATTCGTGCAAAGAAGTCGAATTTCTACTCTGTTCTATGACTTTACGTTTTCAACTGCTTCGAATATTAATAGAGATGGTATAGAAACCGTTTAGGAAAAAATAATAGGTTTTAGCTATCACACCAGAACGAGAAACCTTTTCTCATTACTTATAACATGCAAATCTATCTGCCAATTGCAAATTTATTAACATAATAAAATTTTACTGCTTAATCTTTGAGTCCGTCAAAATAAATGACTTTCGAATTACGAATAGATAATTTTCGTGTGTATATTTAAAATAAAAAAAAATCAATTGATTTTCAAAGACTTGGCGTAATAAAAGACTACGCAAGTTAAATTACCCGATGCAGGCGACTTCTTTAGCCTTTGAACTTTCCACATTTATTTTTAACTTAAAGTACGTATTAAAAATAAACATATCTATAATATATGTATATATACTTATATGCTCAAAACTTCGCTGGTGAACCAACTGCAATCTATTTCAAATTGTGCGGAAAACAATCAACCAACTAAACCAGAAAAATCTGCTTTTTCAGCTCACTAACTTGTGATGATATCCATAAAATTACAATTAATTCTTTGCTGGCTTCATCCGAAAAATGCAAATAAACGAATATAAAAAAATTTAAATTTCTTAACAACTGCTAACGACAGTTCAGTGAATAAATAAGTTAAGTGAATATTTCAAGTTGTGCAAAAAAGCACACGAAAATTGCAAGCGTCATCATTATGAAACAAAATTTCATAGAGACGTGCAAACAATGTATGAGAGTATATAAATGGATATGCTGTGTACTGGCGGAGGAGCAGCAGTAGATTGTACTTTGCACTGATGCGGTGAAGTGGGGATGCGCGGAAGCGGATATAAGTTGGCGCAACAATTAAGAGCCTAGGCAATTGGAAGGAATTGGTATATTTCGCTCAACTTTTACATACTTTTATAGAAGACTGCTTCACAGCTTTGCACTTCAAGTTGAATTTTGGCAAAAAAAAATGTATGAAAACTCATGTCCAAAACTGAAATTTGTAATTTTTTCTTAGATAAAAAATCACACAATGAATAAAATTATTTTGTGGGTTTATTAAAAATGTACAGCAGCTTTAAGAAGATCGGAATTTTTGTAAGAACATTTGCGGTTCCTCTGATTTTGCCGATACGTTGAGATTCGTTGGAACGAAAACTAATGCATTGTTTTATCGAAATATTCAGTTGCAGTTCGTTTTGGAAGATAACATCATAGTCATGAAAACTTATTTTCACTATTAAGTGTACATATTTGCTAATGGAGTTTAATCCTATTTAGTTATATCATTTTGTCATGGGTGCATAGAGCATGTCATCTATGCCGTATGCAACTATCAGCAGCTCCAAACGTGATAGCAGAACTGCGCGTGGCACATTCATTACATTCAATTACAGAAGTATATAAATATAAACTTTTGCAAACATTTCGTAATTGCATTAAATAGAATCTTCTGATGCTTCCTCTGATCCTTCTTGCTATCTATTTTCGCGAGATCATTGCATGTAGCATTGAAATGCTGCCAATGAGTAAAAGAAACTGAACAAAATTGCATTTTTCGTTATATAGTACCAACAAGTCTAACTCGTCGTCACAATGTCAGAATTTGCCAATGTACATACTTAACCCAACTGTGCCCGACGTCTTATTTCTCAGGCGATAAAATATCGCTTGAAAAAATAACTTAGAACTCAAATTACAAAAGTACTCGCATATAATTTTTGTGTAAAGATTGAGTATCTATTTAAAAAAAATTACGAAATCTGAGGTTTCACGAAATCTCTTCAAATCTCATATATTTTGCCATACTATTTACAGGAGTTATTAACCAATGCCACAGTTACTCGTATCAGTGGAAATGAGGCATTACTATCAATTTTATCTGCTGCTATACACGTACAAATATGGTTAACTTAAATGGTTTGATTAAAAGAAAACGATCAATATTTAATGCGCCAAAAGCAATCAACTCAAGTCTAAAAAGTTCATTGGGTGAAACAATTATATCGAGATCTCTGCATAGTGCACAACAGTGCTAATGATCAATTTAATAGCCGGCAGCACCGGCTCAATTAATGGCCATTCATCAAAATGTTTGCCTTGGAAAATGCATTAAAAATTTCGTAACAAAAAAGTACAACTTTTCTTAATTTTGCATTAAATGTGTCAAGCTGTGCCCAAAATAAAATCGCATTAAAAAGACATCAGCCATGCACCTGAGGATCATCCTCTGGTCGAGTGCACAGTGTGGCAGTGAAGACGTCACGAAATGTTGGTATTTTTAGAAATATTAAATCGTCGACACATGCACTTAGAAGAAAATAGCAAGAAACACACTAAACACCAATAGTAATATAAATGGCTGAGTGTGGCAATTGGTGGCAACGATGTGATCGCCACCAAGTTCGAATGATGCAGAATTGCAGAGCAGGGGCATGTGCCAATTTGGCACTCGTCCGGCTTCCAAGTGTCAGGGAAGTGCAAGTTCAAAATTCAGATTTGCCGCATGCAAGCCTTAAATATTTTCGAAGTCGAAACTGACGCAGCAAACCCCCTTGGGAAAGTTCAAGGTTAATCATGATGTCCAAAATCGAATAAAACTATTCACACAAAACTACATACTCGCACTTTGCACTGGAGTTGCGAACTGTCAATTTGCACAAGGCACATAAATTTGAAGAAAATGCTTGTTATTGTGGTAGTTGCCATAAATTATCGTAACAAGTCAATGCCGCACAACAACAAAGCACAGGGTGTGCGTGTGTTTGTGGGATATTAAAATGAGCGCGGGAGTTTCTCATATAGAACAAAAGTAATGGTCTAATTAGTCCAGCGGTGTCGGATTCAATCGTGCCGGATAGCAATTTGCCCAGTTACTCTAACAGCTAACCGGATTGCAGCTGTCAGTCTATTCTTTTTGCTAGTGCTGCCGTATAGTTTTGTGCACAAAAGAAGAACGCTGTTTATTTTCTTCTGAGATGAAATTTTACATTCTTTATTGAATTTATGGCACATAATTATCATAATTGTTACTTCTTTATATTGTGTACTACTTTTTTTAACTAATTTCGGCAAAAACAATCACTTCTTTTGTTGAACTAAAATCGAAGGTCACTGGCCACACTTTTCTGCAACAAAGTTCACAAGCAAAATATATCGTGAAATATTAATTCAAACGACGAAATAATTGACTCAATGCGTTGAGTGTTGTGTAAAATGTACGATGTGTACAAATTAAAAGCAAACGAAAGCGCAGGTGGATTGTATTTCCAATAAATATTCCCTCGTTTTAATCAGTGTTGCCATATTACCTCTTGCATAGGAAAAGCATTAATTCTATTTCAATTTTCAACGAATTTTTTGGGTGGCAACATTCTTTTCACAGCTGACACGACTTTTGCGGTAGTTTTCTAATCGACACAGAAATTTCTACTACTCAATCCGGTCAGAGTAATAGCGAACATTGTGTTCGGGTAAGATAGATTTTGTCAGCTGACACGATTTCTAACCTTACCGCTAGAGTAATTCTACCATTAGTTGAGAAAATCAAAATAATTTAGTTACACGTGCTTCTAATTGCACAATAAACAGTTTTATAGCAGCTCAACAAAATACAATACAAAGAATGGGGAAAAAACGGAATTCAAAGTAAAGTCACGTTTCAAGACAATTGTTTTGTTTTTTCTCAATTCTAAAGTCGCACTTTATTGCAGGTATTTGGGAAAATGTGCTTGCGATTTTAAGTCAAACATTTGTAGATATTTAGTAGTGAACTTGTTTAAAAAAATAGTTTAATTTAATAAACACATAGGTATATCTGTTTTTGGTAATTTATGCAAATTGCTTTCAATTAATTAGAATTATGCAATATGAAGACTGACAAAAGACATTATAGCTCCGAACATTCTTAAAGATTCTCACATTGTTTCTAAAATTTTGATACTGCATAGCGTTCACGTATACAATCAAAGTGGAAAGCAGTGAGAAAAACTCAGATGGCTCTTCAAATCAATTCAATTTTTGGTGGATAAATCGTCACACGGTTATCAAATAATAAGTTTGTTTGCTGGTGGAAAAAACCAAAAAATTTGCGAAGTCTATAAAATTTGCATGGATTTCGTGCTAGTGGATATGAGTTATAAAAACGCGCATAGCTTTAAGGCACACGCTGAAGGCGGTAAAGAATACCATTCAACTTGTTCAATCTTCTAACAATTAAATTAGAAATTTAATAAAACAGAGTATCCACAGTTTAAAAAACGATGTGAATGTATTGTTAATAATAGTTCAAAAATCTGTGAAAAATTAATGAATATAAAGGCAGAAATGAGGTAAACAAGCTGTGACCAAAGTTGCTCGAATTCAATTGAAAAAAATTTAAAAAACAATGTTTTCACAAAAACAGATAAACAGCACATATGTATAAAAGAATGTAGTAAGTGAAAATCGCCAATATCCGTTATATGGCTATTTATTTTTAGTTCAACTGACAAGCGCAGCCAGAGCATGAAATTCGCAAGTAGGTATGTGTCATAACGGCCAGAGACGTCGGCACGTCTGCAGCATGTCCTTGTCATGCGTTTGCGTTTAAATTGGACATTAAACATTAGCAGTCTCTTGTTTTGTCAAAAAATAAAAAATTTGGTACCAAAAAATATTTTATATTAAAACAAATAAGATACGCACTAAAATTCACAAAGAGCTATTACATTTCTTTGAAGTAAGTAAATGGAAATTTTTCGAGCAATTAATTCTAAACACGATAGCATCATAAATTACAAATGACCTGCTCAACTTTTCAGCAGACTTGGTATTGCCAGACACAAAAAAATGCATTATAGCCAGCTACGTTTGTGTTTGCTATTAAAAAAACATTCAATTGCCAAGTCTGTCTGTCTCTAGCGCTGGAAAAACTGAAATCCCTGACCATAAACTAGCGAGCGTTTCACACTTGCCAAGTTCGTTATATTTATTCAACTTTTACTTTGTTGCTTCGGTTTGCTTTTGCAACAATTCTGTTTACACTTGTTCGCTGAATGTACACAAAATTGCGCGTGAGTCAAGATTTCGGCAATGTGCATAAATAGTCTTTGATTAATGCATTTAGCAAAAATTTGAAATTACACTTAACAATGCGAAAAATCTTGCACTTATTGAATCTTAAAATGTGTCTTAAAATAACAGTGGTGGAAAAAATAATAGGCACAAATTTCCAAAAAAATGTTAGGTTAAAGGTTAGGTGTCGTTAGCACTTTTAGTTAACCTCACTTCTCAAAAAGGTTTAACATTTTTTCCTTCTTCTTCTTCATATTTCTGGTGTTTTTCTTTTGTTTCTACATATGAATCTCTTCTGAACGTTCGCATATTTTCTATGAAATCCAAGCTTATGAAACTTTGTTTAATGTACAGCTCCCTATATCAATTGAGATTTTTGTGACTCTCGCCAGAATAAGAACATTTATGATTATTTTTTCCACCACTTTAATTTACATGACTTGTATTATTTTAAGCGTTTGTTGGACGCAAATTCTCTAGATTTTAGATGGATAAGCAGTCATTATTTCGTCTTTTAATTTCGGCTTTTATTTGCATCACTTTCAAGTTTAAATTAGGCACTTTGAATGAGAAAGTGTGAAAATCTGGTTTGGAGTATATGGGGAAACCCGTTTATATCGTAATTGCGTTTAATGTTTTTAAGTTGCTTAACTTATTCAGTAATTTAACTTTTGTTTTTGAAACGCATAAAAAAGATAACTTATATGTAGGTTGGCGTACTCGTTTGGCTTGTAAAGGTAGACGTGATCAATATCATACCCCGAGTGCCATCAGAACGCTTATTCGATTGTGTACTTTAGCTCTGTGCTGACAGTCGGGTTTATTAGCTTTTTATCTGGCACTTTTATGTAACGCCGTTTTTTTTTACTAAACAATGAAGAATAATTACTTTTATTTCAAATCGATTCTAAATGACAAATTTAATATTTAAATTCTCTTTACGCTGAATTTATTTCAAAAAACCCAAAGATTTTAACAAGGCTGAAAGCTCATTACGCTGCTATTTCAGCACATAAAATGCAATCTAAAACGTCTGCGTCTGTGGGTTAAAGATGAGTTAAGATTTATTATGATAGACAAGCACGGATAATAAACAATTCAAGTCTTGCTAAAGTCTGAAACATTTCTCATTTTATCTAAAGTTGGAAGTCGGTTTAAAAGTCGTTAAGCTAATGTTAGTAGTACTTGCATAATCTACAATTTTGTTGTTTCACAACTGTTTTCCCAACAAGTAATGCAGTATTTACCTTTAAAGGCATTCAATTACTCTGGTATACAATTTTCAAAGGTTTTGAAATTGTTGTGAAAGAAAAATAAAAAATAAATCGCTTTCATACCCGCACATTAAAGCAAAAGTGCTCGTTAATAATTTGAACTTTGCGAAAGTATATTATTATTAGATAGTTCTCATGAGCACCTTATAATAGATACTATATGTATGTATGTATATGCACGACTGAGTGTACAAAGGCACAAACGTTAAAAATTTTTAAACTGTTTTCAATTTAAAAGTAGCTGATGTGAGAGTATAACTTTCAACTTCCTAGTCACGTAGTTTTTCTATTAAATTAATAAGAACAATATGTCGAAGCAAGTAGTCTAAAGGGAAGCATAGTTGAGCCGAACCCCTCCCTTTTAATATCAAGAATTATAAATACTAGCACTTGTAAATAGAAATATGTTTTAAAATTATAAAGCTGTTAAAATTGCTGCCTCTCCCATTGCAATTCCTGTTATTGTCGCTGTGCTTGCTGTCATAAAACTCGAAGTCAGCCTCGAACAGCTTTAGTTATTATGTTATTTCGAAAAGTAGTTCCAAAGAGCCAACAATACTCTGTGCCAACGGCTAAGTGATTTTCACGAAAGCGAACTAATATTACCTATTTATTTTGCATATTCAGCAGTTGAGCAGTTTGTTTTTATAAACACAACTCAGCGCAACTAATCTTTTCTTGATTTTGCGATCGTTGCACTTCCTTATTTACCGCGTTATCATTCCGGACGCATTGTCCGGTTTCGAGCGTGCTTATTAGCGAATGAAGGAAGCATGCTCTGAACTATTGCTACATATCTTACTCACAAGTTTTCCTTAAGCGTACACTTGTAAGTGACTCTTGCCAATTAATTTGAGGAGGTTCATACATAGATCCGGTATAGTTTACAACGCACCTTAAGTGCCAATTAAATGGGCAAATCTCGTGTGCGTTTGCTCAGTCGGGGAATGACTTGCACCTGTTGGCGATTAAAACCACAAAATGGAAATGCATTCAGAAGTGTGTATAAACATTTCAAGCGCAAAATATTTGCATAAATAATAACACTCAAGCGAAATGACTATTTGTTTGCTAATTGAAAATTCAATATTTGCAGACGATACACATAAGTGTATGTATGTACATGTATGTATGTATATATACATGTGTATATGCGTGAGCACACCAATACATTAGTATATTTCCAAGAAGTGCCGTAGGCGTTATAAAGTCCAAAGATAAAAGCATTTCTTGTGCCTTCTCCAAAAAGTTTTGGTTTATTTACCCAAGTTTTTTTTGAAAAGAATTACGAAGATGAATCTTAGATTTTTAGTTGAGTCAGACGGTTAGGTCAATGCGTTCAGGATACGTTTTAGATGAGGGCATAGTCATTAAATGTAGGCTGTCATATATAGGTATGTATGTATATTTAGTTCTATGGTAAAAGTGCTAACCTTCACAGGTAAACAAAAAAATAGCACAAAAAGTCGCTAAAACTTAATTGACCAAAAAACGCACATAAGTGGAAACACACTTTTAAATGATGTGATAATGTGCACTCATTTTAATATTTTTGGAAAAACCAAAAGAAACGGAAGACTATATATCCTCACTGAACCTACTTGATTAAAACCTCCTCTGAACAAATGTCGCAAGGTACGCCTGGCAGACTACCTTTCAAACTTCGCCATACTTAGCTGATTTAGTTTCATTAATAGCTCCAGCGGGTTCAAGTAGTAGGTTGGTAAACCTATGCCCAAACAGAAAGGGTTTCATTGACCTAAAATCTGACGTAGACACTTCAACTTAACCTAGGTTATCTCTAAATTGTTTCAAGATAGTACGATATGTCTAAAGACTTTAACAAATTTTATACGTAACATTTACGGCCTGTTAGGAGATATTAACTTAGCTTAAATTTATTTATATTCATTTTGTGCGACATTAACATTTCAATCACATAATTTATGATTGGCAAATGAAATATATTCCATTCCATATTCCATCAGATAGACATATACGATTTACGATATCGTGCGAAAAAACGCACGCAGAAACCTCAACAAATCGACTTGATGGCAAACGAAAAGAAATTGAACAGGCAGAGGAAAAGGCGAAAACAGCATGCTAAAATAATAATAATAATCAAAATTTTATGGCATTTTTACAGAATGTCGTTTGCACACAAAGAATAAATAAACATTTTCATATTCTCAGTCAGCATATACGCCCATTGACACTCCCCGTGCTAAATTTAAATCCGTACGGCAGTCGTGGCGGTCCCTCATATACACTCGCCTCGGTGCTCCCCTCTTGCCGGTTTGCTCCTTCAATATAATATACTTATTATATAGAAAGTTCTTCTTCTTTTTGTGCGTTGCGTTAATTTGTCCAACGTCCACTGTCAGCGGCATTGACGTGCTGCGGCACATAATAAAAACAGACGCAGATACGTACGCTTTCCCACTCCACCACTCCACCACGTATCTAACCTCACCCACATGTGCGTTTTTCGTGCACGTTTTTACACAAAGCATGAAGAACATTTTCAACAACGAACTAGCAAATAAATATCATGTGTATATTTATAAACTCTTTGCACAGTGCACGAATTTTGTGTTTCTATGTGGGCCAACAACCAACAAGAACGATCTACAGAGGCTTCATGAAATTTTTGTACATATTTCAATTAATTTGGTTAAACAAAATACACTAGTCAACAGCGAAAAGGCGACTAAAATAATTTATATTATATGAGGAAATAAGTCAAGCTCTGATTTAACTTCCATCATAATTTGGCAAAGTGGTTCATTCAAACTAGAGCAATTTCTGATTAATGCTGAATATGAAATGCAAAGCGAAACTAGACAAAAATTGAAACTTTCAAATGGAGAATATTAAGATTTGAAATGCAAAACTTTTAATGCAAGTAAACGGGAAACATCACAAAGCAAGGCGCATTTATCAGATAAATTCGGTCTGTATTATGCAAGTAATATGTATGTAAATAAAGTGCACATTTGTTGCATAGTGTTACTACTTATTGACGCCATTGATTGTCTAATTTTCGAGTCTTGTTTACAAATAATTTCTTCATATAGTACAGTCGAAAGTTTAAGAAGTCTGATTTTATATAATATGTAATATGTTACTGTAAAATTAAAAATAAAACTGTTATTTGTTGTCTTGAAAATTTTATAAAAGGATTGTATATTTTCTATTTGTGAGAAGAAATGCAATGGTAAATTTTTTGTGTTTTCCAAAACAGTTCAAAAGAAACAAGTCTGCCTGTGTGTATGTTTGCTGCACACATACAAATGTATTGAAGATATGCAAATGCTTAGTATTTGCCCTAACTGTCAACTTTCAATCCCTACAAACAGTTATTAAATTGCGGCAACTTGTTCTCTAAAATGCGGAAATTTGTTTTGTAATTTATTGAACGTTTTCGTTCAAGGCAAAACTTTATTGAATACTCGTCGATTGTCAATGTGTTTTGTTGTAGTTTTTATATAAACGAACTTTGGCTGTCAATTCGTAAATATTTATTTTCTAGTTAAAGAGCTGAATCTTGTTTTTGTTGCAATGGGGTATCGATTCGTTTTCCGTTGGAAAATGGTAAATATTTACGTTTCATCGAATGCATGTTTGTATGAAATTAAATGAGCTTAAATTAAAATGTGCTTTCAGTAATGAAATATTTTGAAGGGAAAGGTTTTTCAAGTCAGCTAAGCTATCGATGGTTAAGAAGAAATGTTTATAAGTGATAATTTTAGTAAAGTGTGAGTCGGGAATGCTGAAGCTCTTCAGTAAGAAGCATTTAAAGCGCAGTTGCTGTTAGATTCTGGCTTATTACTTTACTCAAAACATATGCAAACAGACTTAATACAGTTTAATACTTTTGAGTTTGCTACAAATAGAAATGAATTTAACCAAAGGAGAACATATTGCTGTTTCCTGGGTTTTAACACATGATACCCCAAAGGATGTAATAATAATCCTTTTGTAGGCTTTAAATACAGCCATGTTGTACATTTCAGTTTCGATCGGAATGGAATTTAAAATTAATTCAGTTTTGATTGCAATCGATTTCGATATTGCTGAAAATAGTGTACTTTTCTGTCGGGATCTGGGCTAAAAACATGCACGTGCAAACTGAACGGCAAAACTCAACGAAAATTTTAACTTTTTAAGATCTCTCTTTGAAGGCAGTACATACGGTTTTACTTTTATTTAAAGTTGAGGCATCGCTAAACGATGTGGTGAGTATGGTTTCGCGATGGAAAGGTATCGTAAACATTTTGATTTTGCAATTTGTCAGCGTTTATATAAAATCCTAAACAAGTTTTATAAATTTAAATAATTTGTTGGTAGTTTAATTATTTCTTAATAAATTGACATTTGTTGAAAAAACTCACTTTATGCAAATCCTATTCGATTTCGCGTGACACAAATTTCTCTTCGATCACATATAAAATGGCACACTCGTAGTTCCACAAAACTGTAGAAAGTTATTTAAATGTTTACGTTAATATCACAATCGGACATCACAATTTTAATTTTCATCAGAATTTCAGTTTTTTTTCCCAATAAAGTTTCTTTATATAAGATTAAATTGCCTTGCCATTAAATACATATACTTTAATATCACTTGAACTTCTTTAATATCACTTAAAGACTTTTTTTGGAGAACTTTTTCTTTATTGCTTGATTGAGCAAAATATTTATTTCCATATAAACTTCACAAAGCGCTGATAACTGCCTCTTATTTGAATAACTGCTTATCACTTTTCGATATGCTGCTGTTTTGACGAAGATTATATATCTATCACTTAATGCTGAAGGCGTTTTTTTAAATATTAATTTTTGCTTTATCACTTGCGAGGCGAATTTTAATTAAGTTAACAGCTTTTTAGCAACCTTAGAGTCGCATTCAAAATTTGTAAAAAAATACGCAGTAATTTCCTTGCATATATTTATAAAGCGTTTTTTATGTACTCGCACTTGCTGTTATTTGTATACGAAAATATGTGTATTTTTTCAATTTAAGCGCGACCGGCACAGGAGCCAACAAATTAGAACGTTCGCAGCTGAATGATTTCTGGCTTGTGTGAATTTCGCGATCTTGCCAAACGAATTGCTGCCGAGTGAATGTGCTTTCTCAAATGCTTTCAGCCGATCCTCGACAACGACCCGCGCTCCCACAAGCAAATCAATGCGGTAGTACAAATTACTATTGAATTGCGTTATGTAAATAGCGAAAAAGCAACAACAACGGAATATTGCTGGCACAAAACCCCAACAAAACCGTTGACTACTTCAAAAGAAAATATATTTAGTTTTGGTAACATTAACATATCGCGTACTTTGGCCATTAAATCTCTTTGGCACGGCGAGATTCTCTTATGCATTATGTGCCTGTGCTCTTAAAGTGACGCGGTCAGCAGCAACATCTTGACAAACATCGTATAACAACAACGTTATAAGCGAAAAGTATTGCATATTGGAATAATCCATGAAATGTAACAGTAAATAAATCAACTATCTATAAACTTTGAGGTCAAACTTATAAGAGTGGTATTATGAAAGAATGTGAGCTAAAAAAGTCTAATAAAATTAAGCCTATACAATTTTAGTTGCTGTCATAAGAACCAACAATAAACAACCAATTTCACACAACAATTTACATTGATTGTTACTTTTATTAGCATATTGTATGATCGGCTTGTAACATGGCACTACCTTCTCGTGACCATGAAGATGTCACTTGTATTTACAGCAACAATTTGTGACAACAACAAATCGAAATCATTCAGTTATGAAGTTTCTCATAAAGTCGACCCCAGCAAAACGTCAATTAAAAGCGAAAAATTGACGCAGCAAAATGATTTTAATTGATTTGTTATATCTTTTCGTTTAAGCTTGTTGATTCGCCAAAGCAATTGTAGCTGTATTTAGTCTTAAATAAATTGACAAAATATGAAAGTATGTAATTTGAAAAAAAGACGCAAGATTTTCGAGTTTTTTATTTGATGGCTGAGTTCGTGTGCACTTAAAGCTGCTCTTGTTATCATTTCATTATGCAAATATGTATATTTTGGTTATTACCAATTATGAATTTTAAAAAATGCAATATCTTTTTTGCTACTGCAGTTCGCTTATTTTCTCTTTCTTGCTCTTTGTATTTATTTAAACAGATCAATTTTTTTTACGAAATTCCGTTCGCACTAGCCGAAAGCCTCGAGACAACTGCCGCGCATTTGAACGCTCGAAGACAGCGACGCTTTCGCCGACACGGTCACCTCTCACTCAGCTGCGGCGGCGTCTCTGGCCAATTTATTTGCTTTGGCATGTTTGTAAGCGGCCGGCGACAGCGGCAGGCACAACAATCGCCTCAACAGTGTGTGATTTTTACAGAAATTCACCTGTTCGCCACTAAAAACAACAACAAAACATGATGCCAAACAAATAAACAAAGCAACGCGTCGCGTCACAACGAGAATGCCGCTAGCGATCGTGACAGCTGAGAGCGCCAATTGAGTTGTGCTGCGAACGTGGTGAGTTTCTGACACAGCGTGTATGTATGTATGTATATACTATATGCTGATTTAGAAGGGGCGGAAATTAAAGTTGATCATACGCAGACGTTAGAATTACATAGCGGATTTAAAGTTTGCACAAAACTATTAGACTTTTTTTTAAAAATATTTCAAGTGATAACTTATATATTAGGCGTGAATCTATGATTAAGTAACTTAAATGTAAAAATAAGCAATCAGATCTCCAATCTTCTAGGCACTGCGGCCGATAGTATAATTATGAGCCTAAAACTATGCAACATTATTTTAGGTTTATGCTTTTGCGTTGTACTTTGAGTAAAAGTAAGAGCATAAGCCTGAAACTAGGCAAGGTTTCTTCAAGTTTATACTTTTGAGTAGTAGGTACGTCGTTTTTGACAGACTTTAACTAGCATAAAATGGAATTATTTATAATTCTTCAAATCATCACAATAAATAGTATTATCGCAGTACCTTGACCACTATTGCTTGACCAAAACAAGATTTCCCAGAAAATATATTAACCGCTAATGCACAAAATTGCATGGAATGCAAGCAGAAAAGAGCATTCCGAGTTCATTTCGCATTTACGATTGCCAGTGCTGGTTGTTGTTCGTCATAGTTGTTGCTGTTGTCCTTGTCGTCCTCTTAGGTCCATCATGTGAAAAGTTGTTCTATACGCTCACATAGAAACCAACACACATACAAGCGTAATGTTGCTGACAACTGCAACGAAACTAATCGAGTGTCAAAGGATATTTCAAAATGTGGACATTTGCTTTGTTCGTTGAATGCTGTTACAGCAATTGTATGTAGTTGTCCGAGTTGTTGTTATATAACATGTATCGTATCTGTTAGATTCTGAAATGCAGACGAGCATCACAGTGAATACTTGTCAACAATTTTTACAAAAAAAAACTTTATATGTTCATTCCATAGAATGTGTAGCAGTAGTTGTAATGGAACTTGCTGCCCCCATGTGATGCTCATTATGCTCTGCACAATTTCATTAGCATTTAATTTAAACGAACCTTGGCAAGCAAGCGATTTAATTATCTGCCCATATAAAAAGCATCATTGCCGTGCTCTATTGATGTCACCAACGTTGATATCTGTTAACTAAATAAAGTCGACATTTCTTTAGAATGGCAATGCAATGCAAGAACTTGTATTGCTTTGCAAATGTCAAAATGTCAGAACGTTGTTCTTTGCCCTTTTTATGCATAGCAACTGCAGATTACAAAAAATGTTGTAATTGCAATCAACAATATACATGTGGTTTTTCGGTTTATAAATCAATCGCTAAAATCTAGAATTCTTTCAATTCATTTCGGCCTGATAAGAAATTTTGTAGATTTAAATTTGTCTTGTGTCTTTTAAGCTAGATAGTTAAGGCTGTTCTTTTTTCGACTTATGTATATGTACATATGTATAAATTGAAAATGGGCTGTGGTGGATTTATTCTACGTTTTGAAGAAAACCAGACTTTTTCTATTCACTGAAAAATTTGTAAATGTAAATGGAATGTAGGTAAATCCGCTTCGAAATTTCAGGGTGGATTCCAACCACAATATGTATAGGGTAGTCCTCTGTTCTTATTCTAAAACATTGAAAAATGTATGCGTTAATCAAAAAGCACCCTACCGGCAACTCAACTAACTTTTAGTGCACTATAAGCTAACTACTTCGCAACCATAGTTGACTATTCGTCGACTACTTTCAATGGAAATGACTGATTTTTTTAACATTGCGATGTCCTAGGCAGTAGTCAGTCCCGATTACCCCTGGATGACTTTTCAACTAACTTAAAGTCGGTTACTTTGAAGTTAGCTAAAAGTTAGTTGTTTAGAAGTTAGCTAAAATTTAGCTAATTTTTTAGCTATAGCTAACTAATTTCATATGAAGCTATTCAACTAAACTATTAGTTGATAAGCCAATAATACGCTTTATTACAATATGGTGTAAAATCGTTGCCTGTTTAACATAATATATCATCATATTTCCATACATATTTCACAATAAATCTTTTCATTTCTTTCTGAGCAGATTTTTGACAATTATATAAAACAAAAATGAAAGAAAACAAACAGCTTGCTTTGATTTTTCAATTTCAATTTCACAATGCACATAAATAAATGAAAAATATTCAAAAAAACAAATGGCAAAAAAGAAGAAAGCAAACAGCTCGCTTTGATTTTGGGGCAGTTCTGCACTACATTGTAGTAAGCTTATAGTTAGGTCATAAAAGTTAGCTATAAGTGTGTTATTTTTGTAGTCGACTACTGAAAAGTCAACTATAAGTGCGTTATTTTCGTAGTCGACTACTGAATTGCTAATAGGGCATTTTGTGATTCAAATTGAAAGTGTATGCATAAAACGTATATGTACATATTTGCTTACAAAATAAATTACCCATGACCTACTTTGGCTAAAATAAATCTGATAATAAAATCAATTTAGACACTTGCTCTAAAAACCGAGCACTCGCACAAATCGAACGAAATGCAAGAAAGTTTTTAACACGCGAAATTTGCAAACGTCAAACAGAAAAAGTGGCACAATTTCCCAATCTACATACGTACACTCACACTTAACTAGGGAATTGGGGTTTGTATGTGTGTGTGTGTGTACACGCTCGTATTGCATAAACCAATAATAAAATGCAATTTCGATTCAAACGAAAAACATAAACTGCAACAATAATTGCTTCAATGGAGAAAGCAAGTTGAGAATGGAGAAAAACAAAAGCAAAATTGTTAAAAATGCATAAACTTGAAAAGCTTTAATGCAGACTACCAAAAACTACAATTAAATGGTGAAAAGCCAACAAAAGCCATTAGAGTTGCTGGTCGTGCGGTCTTACAGAAGCGAGCCGCACTACAAAAAACCGCCAAAAGCAATCAACTCATTTAACAGCCACAAACAATGGCGTCAATGACTACGCCGCAATAGCCAGAGCACCCACCTCTCCCCTACACACACTCACACACACACACATATGCATGCATGCATGCATGTAATTGCAGTGTATGTCATTCCGGCCAAAATGGCTGCAAACAAATGAACTACACTGGCAAGTCACAAAAACGAAGTAGCGCAAATTGCTGCCAGAGCAGTGGACACGCGAGCAACCGGCGGAGGCATGCGAAGCAGCCTAAGTAAATGCATATGCAAATGCTGGAATTAGTTGGGAAGGTTACACACGCAGAATCCAGGGGCACTTGTTTTACACTTAGGTCAGTCAGTAATTGTGCGAGTAGGTTGGGCAGCAGGAGGGAATTTATTGAAGGCACTGCATTTTGTAACAAATTAAGCAACAATTGCTTTAAACTTACCTCCTCCACAGCATCGCATTCAAAGAGATAAATATGCAAGAGCGGATCCCGCGGATCCTTCATCAGATAAACCACGCCCGTGAGGGGGCCAGTGAACTCCATGAAATTGTTGCCATTCGTCGCCTCATTTGCTGCTGCGGCTGCTGCTTCAGCACTCTGATATGCTGCAGCAGCGCTGGCCGACAGCGATCCGTACGACGTAGATGTGGTCAAAGTGTGCTTTAGCCCATTGGTAGTGGTAGTGCTGCTACCGTTGTAGCTGCTGCCGCTTTTCAATTGCAGAAAGCCATTGCCGGCGCTCTTGCCGCTCTGCTTGTGTACGATGCGGCACATGCCGACAATGTGTCGCAGTGGGTGACTGAACTGCAGCTCAAAGTCGGAATTATACGATTCCAATATGCCATTTTCAATGCCCACCGAAAGCTGTAAATACGAAAAACTGCATTAGTAAATTTTTAAAATATTAAAAGTATATGTACTTTTTATTTAATAATGGTAATTAACAGGTACATGATTTCCAGTTGAAAATGATAAAAAGTAAAATTAAAATCAGAAAATATAAACTGGAAATGAGAAAATGTTAACTCGAAACTAAAAAGCATTTTCTGGGATGATAATGAGATTGAAAATCGGAAATTTCAAAAAACACCTTTCGAACGACATTTGCAATTTGAATGTGTTAATCGACCAATCAAAACCGGGGCTAAATGTAGCTTTTTCACATGCAGGGCACATACCTATATACAATAGAGTAGTATGTATAAACTGTAGCAGAAATGTTTGCATAACATGCAACGTCCTTGTAACGACCCTCGTATACGGTCTCAACGGCAAACATTCATTTTCCGTTTCCGCTAAGCTCTTGTCGCTCTGTTTTTATATACTCGCGTGTGCGTGTGTGTGTGAAAGCCCCCTTTTTATAGTTTCAGCCGCCATTTTATGTTTACTTAAGGATGCAACAAAAAGGGGGTGCATTGGCTCGAGAAACTACAGACTACACTGCAATAGCCATTGCCACTATGCCTCGGCGGTTGAGTAGGCAAAGCACCTTCGCTCTGAAAGCCGTAGCAAAAAAATATGCTTGTAGCTGGCAACACTGAAATAAGCTGAAGTGCCACATAATTTTCCGCCATGCTTCGGCATAAGCAAGTTTTCCTTTTCTGCTAAACGAAGCGCATTAACAATGTTAAATGTCATGGCGGAAAAAACAAAAACAAATTGTACCAACTAGAGCAGGAAATATTAGTTCGCTACTTGAAGGATAGCAGGGGTAAGGACTCCTGTTATTTTCACTTCTCAACAGTGCGACAAGTTGTCAACACTTTGCCGAAGTGCTGGCGCAAGTTGAAACGTTCAAGTGGCAAGTGACTGGGAAATGGCAGAGGATAGGGGCACTAACTTCATTATCTGCCATAGAAATAAATTGTTTACGCTTAGAGCAGAAATATTATAATAAAGCCATAAAGAAAACGGCAAATTTATTATCATATTATAGAAGGATGTGGCTTTGAATAAAGCAAACAGGAAATCTTGTGGATACAGCTTTGCGTGTCATCTGAAAATATTAAGTTCGACAGATTTAGGATACAGAAAAAGTAATTTGCCGTAAGAATCACACACATTAAATCATATTTGGATGTTGTTAATATTGCAGATAATGACTAGTATGTGGTGAAGTTGAGACGATTTGCTATTCTGATATGACTTTGCAGTCTCTAAGGACAGATCTCTTTTTTGTCAGCCGGGTTCAATCTGGTGAATTTTCGCAGGATTTCGACTCAATTAAGTGGGAAACGAAAATAACAAAAAATCAATTCAGCGACCATTGCTGTATTCAATACCTTAATTTTTAATTTGTGAATTTGAAATCATAGTATATAACCCACAACTTTAAACGAGCTTTTTTCCTATGATGCTAGCTATATATCCCCATGGTCACAACTTTGATCAGCTACAATTTCCATTAAAATCCAATTCAGCAAATTGATTTTCCAACTTTAAAAGCTTCAAAGAAACTTTCAAGAAAGCGCGCATAGCGGAAAGTGTTTAAGTTTTCAACTAATTACAACAAGAAAAACTTAATTAGAAAATTAAGACAGCGCCAAGCTGTCAGCAAAGCATTAATTACACATTGTAGAGGCAGTGGCGCGGCGAGAACAACAGCAGCAGCTGCTGCAAAAAAAAACTACAAAACTTGCAAAATTGTTGCCAACATTTCTTTTCCAGTTCGCGCCTGGCGGCTCGCATTTCGTACACGAGTGACTGAGTAGACGCCATGTTGGAAATGGTGTAGCCCTACGGCAAACTAGAGCCGTGCTCTAAATTATAAACAGCGCTCTACACAATCACACTCGAGCTTTTGCCGCCATATTGATTTTTGCCCCCCGCTGGTAAATAATTTACATAGTTCGCTGGCGCATTATGCAAATCAAATGGAGCGATGAGAAAAGCAAAAGGAACAGCGAAAAATATTCCATTAAAATTCCACACAGCCTTGAATTTGCCATAATGAGATGATGGCGTTTCCGTTTCCACTGACTGAAGTTTAACACGTTCTTCTCAACGTCTTTTCGAAAAATTAAAACACATTAGGCAAATGACTTTTGAGTTGTTCGCAAGTTGGGTTTAGTGAAGTGCTTCGATTAATGTCATAAAACTATGTGGAGTAAATTCCTTGATTTGTCATTATTTTTCCACAGATGATTAGCGTTAAAAATGTTCTTTTTGTCACTATTTGAATTACGAAACTTTTTTGGACGTTTGCGACTTAAATAGAAATGCTCACTCCACATCACTTTATTGGCTAATGACGAATCGATCTAGTTCTACTGATGGACACCATTGTCCATGGCAGTATGTGACAGCAATTAAATTGGTGCACAGTCAACAGCGGAACACAGGATGACGTCCGCTGCATACTCGTACAAATGAAATTTCAAATGTTCGCTTTTAATGGCGAAATTCTTGCAAATTTGCTGTCATTGCATTTGTGAACTGCTGGAGCACTAAAACTGTCAATTCAGGTTATTTACGATAGCTTATTAAGGTAATGACAGCTTACACGCTGCACTGTCAGCGACATTCAATTAATATGGGTATTCTGTCAATAGTTTCTAGTGGCAATTAGTGACTAGTTTGTGGTAAGCTCAAATTTGAGATGATTTGGAATTCCGATTGTTTTAAGTTTCTAATGACAGTTTTCTATTTTGTCAGCAATTTATTGAAAAAGCTTACTATGAAGTTAAAGATATTATACAATAAAGCTTATAATTTACTGTGCAAACAATTGCTATGTTTATTCCAACAAATTACAATGGCAAATAAATATAAACGCTACAAGTGCCTATGACGGTGGCAGTAATTATAGCCCCGTACAAACATTATAGGGTCAAATGTGAAATGCCCAAGAGAGTAATTAAGACAACAACAAATCGTGCCAAATTGCATAACTTTTGTTGGACAATTGTGTACGAGTGTAAACAGTGATAGAAAAATACACTTATTTCAGTAGGGGGAAATAATAGTATTTTTCACACACAAAATTAACCACAATTTAATACCATACAATCACAATACGATGGATTACCTAAGTCAAAATTTAGGGATTTTTTTAGTTTGGTGTTTCCAGCTCTATTCCGAATTGTAGACTTCAAAGTGAAATAAAACGTGAACGGTTGCAGCGATTGAAAACGACGAGCCGTGGCCACATGATAACGCCCATAAAGAATGAAAATGTAAATTGAAAACTTTACCAAAGCACACATCAAAGGAAAATCGCTTTCAAATGTAAAGAAAAGCCAAGCAAACAGAAGGCAATTAAATTCTATACACTGAATGGAGAAGGATATTTACTAGTCAATTTCAAGCAGCAATAGTTTCGCTCAAACAATCAACTCAAACAAATTTTGAAAATCAATTAAAGAACAGTGGTCCAAATCGATGAACCAGCATCCTTCAAAGCGAAAAGTTGCCATACATTTGCTAAGCTTGCACTGTACATGAGATTGAGTGGGGTGGGATGGTATGCGGATATGCCATATTATTCTATATAATGTGTAGAATGAAGCATTACGCCAGAGGCCTTTGTCTTCGCCTGTCATGACTAAAATCTTTAAATATTTTCAAGGTTGCTGATGCAAAGGGCACTGAGCCGACATAAGCTCCCAAGGCTTAAGTTTGTGGCAAAACAAAGCTCAATTAAAGTGCTTAATCAAACTGTGAACATCATATTCATGCGCAATATGCCTTCAAGTGGAAATGACAATGGCTGTACTCGTACAGTATGCTAATAAAGGATGGTGCATACGGCAGCTCGTTAGACGGGTGAGTATTGCTTTCAGTGGAACTGAATGTTATTTAAGCTCCACATCACTGCGGAAGAAATGGCAAATTCTAAGGAATTGATGCAAATACATACATTATTTTCGTCGAAAAATATTTGGTATTAATTACAACTTTGTGTTCCCGCCACATTTACACATCAATTAAAAAGCGATGGTTTTTAATTGCCACCCTTCTGCTGCATGCTTCGACACCACTCTTCAGCTTTACACGCAGTGGCGCATTCAGAAAATTCTTTGGAATGGTAAAAACACAACTAGATCGGACTATGTTATTCTAATTTAAGTCCTTCTTTTATGTTTTCTTCTTTCCGTATACACATATCTATTTTGTTAAAGCCCATCTCGTGAGATGGACTCTTCAAGCTTATATGAAATTCTTTCTAGTAGTAGTACATGAAGACTTTGGAGTTCCTGACGTGACAATTTTGTTTTCATACATGGAAATTTGTAAGAACTCTTCGCCAACATTGAGATTGTCAGGCACATCACCATTCAGGGGATTCGCTGGATAGGACATGTCGTGCCTAGAGACGAAGAAACTCTAACGAAAAAAATTTAGGTATTTAAGTCGGCAGTTGGAGAACGAAGCCAGTGTGGAATGGCGTGTTTCCAATGGAACGACCAAGTTGAGGATTAACTGGCAATGTTTGGAGAAGGCGCGCGCGTAACAGATGCGCTTGGAGAGCATCAACTTTTGGCATAAATAGTCCTATTAGGGATATATTGTAGTCTGCTAAAAATAGGCGTGGTCCGCCCAATATGTAGGCGGTAAGCTAAAAATCCTCATAACCAGTAAGATATACACCAGAGCGTCCATATTTGGTCACTTCATTACTGGTAAGAATACCTTTTAATTCTCCTAAATAAATATATCGATCATTTCGATTGTACACCTTCCAGAGACATTAGGCTGTAACCCGGCAACTGCTTGTTATTAGCCAATTAAGCAAGTACTTTTAAAAAAATTTGCGAAGGGATATAAATCCCTCAAACATCTCCTACTGGATGCGCCACATGTTAGCACACATCAAGTCATTTAAATTCTGCCAGCAAAATTTCGAATGCATGAAATGTTGCTGAAAATATGCTACAATAATCAAATGAAGGCGACAACTTCTCTCTTCCTGTAGCTCAATTTAAATTAAATGTTGCTGACTTAAAAGTGAAAAGCCCCATAACATTTCTGCAAGAGGTTATCAAAACATTTTCATTAAAAGCAAGTTGCTACTAACTCTCCCACGGCTTTATGGCATTTTCTTCTAAATTTTATCGCACATTTAAGCAAACCTCGTTTTTGTTTTGCGTTTTTTGAGATTTACCAAAATATTCTAAGGTATGTACATACAATATTTGGTAGCACATTTTCAAGTACAGTCTGTTACTCCCAAAAGGGTCGACAGTTAGAAAGTGCACACATTTCAACGCCATAAATGCAAAAGGAGCGTTGAAAAAGCAAAGTGTAGAAACCGGTGCCAAATTACATCGGCTTACAAATAATTCAGCTTCACACCAGGCACACATAAAATATTCACTTCAATGCCTTTGGATTACACGTTCTATATGCAAACTGCAAGCGGCAGAAAAAGGATCAAAACTCAAATATAGATTTTCGTTATGACGTCAATGGCCGTTCCACTGTATGTGTGTGCGTGTCTTTGTGGAGTACACAGTCAAGAGAACGTTTATGGGTTGAGTTTGATTGTTAGCTTGTGTTCGGCGCATGGACAGTTAGTGGGCAGTGCTGAACTTTGATGAACTTCAATCATTGCTATCTGCAATTACTTTGGTGCTACTGTATTATTTTTACATGCATACATAATGCAAGTAGTAATATAGTTACGTTTGATTGGGTTACACAAATATATATGTTTATACTTAGTATGATGTTAAAGTTTTCTTATGGTGGAATATGCTGCGATATAATTCATCAGATATATGTATCTCCCACGTGTCTGTTGTATATACATAATTCCATATGTTTGGTGGTACTATCGAAGGCTTCCATTTTCTAGCACAAGTACTTAGATTGTTTATGTTAACTAAACCGAAAAATGGTGCACGAAGAATTTGTATCCCAATTACAATAAAAATACCACAAACAATACAGCGCATACTTATGTAATTATTTGTACTTTATTTGCCAACCAGTAAAAAAAAGTACATTCATACATTTCAATGATATTTATCCGAAGAAATGACGGCAAACAAATCTAGTATCTAGAACGTGCCTAGCAACTACCTACACAATTTTAATGAAAGTAAATGCTCGTAATTAAATCGCGCAAGAACAACAGAACTACCATAAAATACTGTGAAACATGACCAAACAAAAGCCAGTAGACAAGCTATTTTACTTTCGCTTGCCTCCTCCATCAGAGCTGCATTCTAGCTCATTTTTATGGTAGTTTGGTGAAATACCTTTGCTTTTTCCATGGCTCACTTAAGCGTGTCCTTTATTCGCATGCATACATACATTCACATGAAATGGACTCCGACACCTACATGCTAGTCAACAACCTGCCCAAGCCCCTTCGTCATTTATTGTTTGCTTTTTTAATTAGGGGGCTTAGAATTAGAGCACACCAAATGAAGCTCCCATCGCCACACCAGCACCGCCTCCTGGCAGCCCGTGACAGGGCAACAACTTGTTTAACTTGTACGGCTTCTGTCTGCGTCTGCTCCAAGTGGGATTATTGTTGTGGCGTCGCTGTGTGAATCTAATGTTAAGTAAATCTGTTTTTCCTCATTTACTAAGCTTTCAGTTATTTTGCTTATTTGAATTGAATGCCGGATTGAATGTCCCGTGGCGCGTGTTTATTCACTCTTGTTTAACTTCGCTGGTGTAGCGCGCCATGACACAAAGTAAACAATGGACACACACAAAGTAATACATACAGGATATAACATTTTGTGACAGATTGCGACTTGCACGTGCATGCGCCAGCAGCGTGGGTGCGTGTTGATGACGTCAAGCAAAAATTAATGTTGCGAAATATTGCATTAATTAACAGCAATTTGCTAAGTAGCGCATATAAACACACCATTTAAAGTGAGATACTCTAGGAAAAATATCTACAAATCAAATACATATTTGAAATATTACCAAAAGCTAAAAAAATGATTGATGATTATGATGAGTTTTGAATGATATGATAAAATGTTCGACATTTTGAAGTTTTAATTGCGCTTATCGGCAAGCTCAACTGCAATTTGAAACATTAACGCTGAGCGTTTTCTAAATTCGGTTAAGGGTGGTATTTGTTTGATTAATACATATTGACCTCTCGAACTATAACATTGATGTACAATAGTAAGTAGCAATAGAACCAGCACAAAAGGCTAGTGAAATGTAAAATTACAATACAGACCAATTTAAATTAGCAATGATTAATAAAAAAAAGCTGCTTAAAGATAACTGACAAAAATTTTATGTTAACAATAATTTTAAGAACATTGAATTTATAAAAGGTTAAAAATAGTTGTAAAAGTCCTCACAAGCAGACCCGTTATTATTGAAAAACTGTTATGCTTCAACTTTGCGAAGTCTTTAAAAATCTTTCTAAATTATTGATAAGTATACCTTCGTATAGCTCTCCGTTGATCTGATGTCATTGATAGTCCATGGCAGCATAGCGGCGGAATAGCGCGGATCCACGGAGGCGCTGCCGCGATATGTCAACGAAACGAGACGCGTTTTCATTTTTACAATGGAATGTAAATGAATTCCAATGAAACGTTTATACTATTAATCAGATTGGTAAATAAATTTTAATTTGTATCTTCACGCGAACATGGCAGTTGGTGTGAACCTGGCACCGCGACGATATACAAACATAACAACTTGAAGCTGCTGATAACTTTAAATGAATGTAAATCGATATTGTTTAGCGTCCTAGAGGCGCTCCAAAATTCAATTGGCAATTTCCGCGAAGGAGGAAATGTAGAGCAGCAGTGGCAACTATGGCGCGTTGAGGGAATGTATGAGTCATACGGGGCAGTGAATAGCGTACGTTCCTTTCGATGATATTTATAAATTTGCCCAAAAGTGTCGGGACCAATGACCGCGTTTTCGCTTGCTGCCGTGCTACGAGTGGAAGTTCTGCAAAGCTACTTTCTATTGTTTTTGCTCGCTGTGTGAATTATCGATTTTTCGCAAAATTTTTTGTTTCTTCGTCGCTTTCACTTAAATTTAGATTTCCTGGCTTATTGCTGTTCCTGCTTGGCATAAGGATAATACTGAAAGAGAGCACACGATAATTGCACAATATAAATCCACCTTTGTATTATTTTTCCTGTATTTTTCACTCGAGCATTTCTGAGGATGCTTATAAATTTGTAATCCTTTGCCAACTTCACTTGTTTAACTTCTTTTGGCAAAACAACATTCACTTTATGTACTCTCTTCTTCACACAAAATATTGTCCTTTCGGCAACAGCGGAACAGCTACCAGCAGAAGGAACCAAAGTCTACTGGCCCACCAACACAAACAGAACAGGCACTAGGATTCGCGCATTCCAATTTTCGAAGTTTTCCTTTCTCTATCCACATATTGCAGGAACTGGTGTCCTTTGCGTTTTCTGTTAAATTGCACTCTTCTTACACACAAGACAATTTGAAATTTAAGCGAACGCGGCGCAGAATCAGCTCTGCTGTCAAAGATAATTGTCAGAAATTCTGTGCACGGCGGCTGTCTAATTTTCTAATTGACAGTTCAGTGTTCAGTAACGACGGTTGTTGTCTTTGATAAGTGTGACTAGCGCCCTCTCTTATAACATTTTGGAAAATTAAAATTAATTCAATGTAAAATTCATAATTAACAATTATGCTAATAAGTAGTGTATTTAACATTGAAATTTGTTCATACAATAATGTAAGCATTTTAGGGCTATCACAACAGAGACAGTACGAGCTCTTCTAGTTCGCAGCTACTGTTTCTAGACTAATCTCTAATTATTTTTACAATTCGTTTATCATCTAATTCTACAAGAAATTAATCACCACTCTTATTACTCTTATTGGACGCAAACAAGAAAGTGCAGGCTCAGAATGTTACTGGCATATTTAATTTGTTTACTTATGGACATAACCTCAATAATAAAATAACAGTCTACGGAAATAAAATTAAATTACTTCGGCGGGTACGGCAGCATTGCTTGAACAATGTCACTTGCCACAGGCAATGCCTAATAAGCACGAGACATAGCCGGCGCGAGCTCCACAGACGTTGTTACTCTTTATGGGATGACCAGACATTACTGCTGTAGTTGTTGTTGTTTATGAGTTTGCTGTTGCCGTAGTGCTTTGCAAATGATGCCGCTTCCATGTATGTATGTACATATGCTTGAAATCTTCCTGCTGCGGTGTCAGTTGTTGCCTTTGCTGCCCACACAACCGAGCATTGCAGACAAAAGTCGCGACATTTCCAGCTGTTTCCAGTTTTTAGCAGGTTCCTTTTTATTTCGCTCATATTTTTCAAATTTCTTGCTGCAATCTTTTTGCCGGCGTGACAAAAATAGTTCTCACTTTCATTGCTTTTGCCGTCGGGGTGCAGAATGAATACGTCTTCAATTCGAAGTTGAAATTGCTTGCATTTGTTGCGGCGTTGGCAATGGAAAATATGAGTGGCGGCTTGTAGAACTGGATTTATTACACTTGTTTTTCCATATCCTGCTTCCAAGTAAACATTACTAAATTTCACTACTTTTATTTGTGTAACTTCATTAACAATTTCTTCTAAAATTTAACTATTTTATCTAGAAAATTTAAAAATCTTCAGAAATATTACATACATATGTATATCGAAATGTAGACTTCAAATATGTACAATTTTTTGCAAACACACTTACTTGAAATCGAGAGTCTGCTGGCACTTCCATTAAATTCCATGCGTATAAAATTCTGTAAATAGCCAAATGAGTTGCGAGTGAAATTGTGAAATTGTGTTTGCTCATATTTCGCTGATAAGATAAATTCTGTAGTAATGCCAAAACGGAAACGGTAATGCAGAATGTAAACAGCACAGCAGCGGCGACACCAGGCCAGCAACCACACTGAAGAGTGTACGAAGTAATTTTAGAAATGCATGTAAGAGGAAGCACGCGCAATAAGAAGAACGGAATTGAGATGAAAATGAAGTCGTGCCAAACCAAAAGTGGAAGTAAATTTACTAATTTCTGTGATATTTCAATTGCAATGCATGGAAAGTTCGTGTTGCGACCTTGACAATAATAAAGTGTTCCACACGTTCAGTAGTAAAACTGGCGTCGGATAGAGCATCTTTATTTATGACGTCATTTATTACCTGTCACTCGAGCCTTTTCTTGAATCCAGCATAGGCAACATACCATCAAAGGGGCTACTATTTATTGTTGTTGTTGTTGCACTACCCCAGCCACCCCAGCTGCAGCAAACGCACTTCCATCATCACTTCGTTGCTACCCGATGGGGTGACGGGACTTCCACTGCTGCCGGCCGGTTCCGTGCTGGAAATCATTTCCACATGTTTGTTTTGCATTTTTAAACATTTTCGCATGACTTCCGTAGCTGAACAGCAGCAGATACGTAAACGTAGCCGTATTTATAGATACTTGACGATTTTTTATTTTTTGGTGTTGCTGCAGCAAAATAAGGAAAGTCGAGTTCTTTTGCCTTTATTCGAGCTGTAGGCATGCCAAGTGAATTTGAATTTTTATTCAACAGCACCAAAAGCGATAACAATTAATGACGTTATTGCGAGACGAGAAATTATGGAAATGATTAAAGAAGTGCGTAATTGTGCACATCACATGCAAATGCTTATCGAAATTCAGCTTAATAATTCTTTGCGATATTTGCATAAGAATTCTGTTCAAACAAAGTGTGCTCATATTCGTATTTTAATATTTCTTAAGATACCTTAATGTTAAAAGATGTTTACTAGAACTTTTTCGAATTTAGTTTTTTTCTGATTCTGATAGATGACCCTAAAATGCATGCGCTATGATTTATAAGAAATTAAATTTTAATTTCATATGCATTGTTGATTCGTTTACATTACGATTTCTAGTTCTCCTTAATTCTTTTTAGTTAGGATTGTTTACACTAAAGAAACGATCGCATATTTACATATGTAAACATACACTCATAGCTTACTTTGAAACTAAAAGATGTGAGAACTGAAGAAGAACCCATTCGACTTAACGAATCGAAAATCTAAGTATGGTTTTAGAAAGTAAAAAATACAAGATCCGGCATGGAAACCGGAACCAGAACATAAACTAAAGCAGGTATATAAACGATAAAGCGTTATTAGAATTGGAATCGTTATGAAGTTTATTTTGACTAAAAGATAGAATCGGGCATATTTCGAAGTTCCAGCTCTTCTTCATTTTCAAATTTTTAGAATACGAGTGTCTTTCTTGCAGCATTAGGATGCCTAGCAAATATATTTAATTGTAGGTATGTTGGAATTAGAATCAGAAGCGGAAATACTTGAGAAATTTTAACAATCGGAATTATTGAAAAAACCGCTAAATAAGCTACGAGTTTTATGGAATCGAAGTCGTAACCATATGCAAGATTATTTTGATGGAGTCATTATAGAGGCTTATCCTTCAGTACACAAAAACTTGCAGTCCTTCAAAAAGTCAATGAAAAGATGGCTGTGGTCTTTAATGGGAGTATAAATCTACTTTATAATATATACTTTTTGTGGCACTATACGACAGTGATCACGATGCCTTTGCACCTGTGCTTCGATTGCATTTAAAAAATAACCTAATTTTTATGAAGACCTCTAGACTTATAGATTTGATAAGATCACATATCGCATGTTACGCAGACATATAATTCATTCTCTCATTTCCCGAAACGCTTTCATGAAAGGCTCCTTCTTATTTGTGTGCTTATTAAATTACAACTGAATTGAAGCTTTTGTAATTGAGTTATGCAAAGTATGTGTGTCAAATGCGCTCCAACGGATTCTGTTAATTGATGGAACGAAAAAAGAGCATTGCTCTTTTATGCGTATACTCGCTTAATTATTGCGGGTAATGCATTTGAACTCTGACGCAAATTATCAATTACATTTAATGAAAAGTAAAGAATTAAAAGTGGGTATGCTCATGTTCTTGTGTAAGAAATGTTTCAATTTTTTAATTTGTTTAAATAAAAGTTCAGCATAAATCTTTGGCCAAAGAAAAATTTTTGGAATATATGGCCGCAAGAATATTTTTCCGGCCATAGCAAAATTTTTGGAATATATAGCCGCAAAAACATTTTTCCGGCCATAGCAAAATTTTTTGAATATATAGTCGCAAGAACATTTTTCCGGCCATAGCAAACTTTTTAAATATAATTCACCAAGACACTCATGGGTGCCATGCCCTTCTGGCAATTACTCAAACCATATTGATATCTTGTTTGAAAAGCTGTTTGCTATAAGCATAAAATATATTTCTGGGTTCCGCTAACGAGCACACACAAGACAATGCGAAAAGCTAGGCATATGCCTCGGTCATACGGTATTTTCCCCGCTCACTTGACACTTTGAGAAGGAGTTTCCTTGAGAGAAAGGAGCAGCGTACTAACTCTAGGGCTGCTCAAATTGAGATATGGTTACCAATATGGATATATGGTTACTCTAAAGTTAATGACTAAGTAAGAAGATAACACTAGCTCTAAGAATGTATAAAAAACAGGGTTTCGGCCGAGATCGAACCACTGGTGGCAAAACTATAAAAAGCATATCTTTTTATTTTTATCAAAGATTGATAACAAAAAATTTTGTAAAGCTTGATAGCTCAAATTGCTTTGGAAAACTTAAGCAGATGTTTTTTTTACATAAATATATACTCCAATATAGTAAAAATACATTTTAGCTAAAGTTCGGATCGGCATTGCAGAAGTTCTTGAAAGCCGTTAAGAGAAGAAGCAGCTACCCGCTTTCCTGGCACTGGTCGACCAACATGGGGTTATATCACAACGCAACTTACTATCTGCAACAACGCGCTGGGCGGGCTAACAAGAGAAGGGTGTAAGAAAATACAGCGCTGAGCTAAAGAAATAAAAAACACTCGCTTATCAAAACAGAAATTCCAGTGATAAAGATACCCGTACACCCGTACATATGATTGAAGAAAACAGCAAAGCAAAAACAACAACAACAACAATGGACTGAGCAAACTAAGTGCATCATGGAAAGAGCGGCAGTTCACTCAAAGCTGGCATGGAGCGTGTTCGTACTGCCTGGAGCCCGATACTGTTGGAGATACTGAGATACGGCTGCCATAAAAACATACCGCCAGATGCTCGTTCGAGTACGGCGCACTTACGTGAGCTCGCATGCGACTTGGCACTTGGCGGCATGTGAGCGCGCCAGTATCTTGGTGACTGTGTTTGCGATCGGTTGAATCATACAGCGTACGGGCAAGAGCGCGTTTGGGGCTGGTACAAGAGGTACGAGCGCAATATACGGACGTGACCGAAATTCATATTGTTGTTTCATATATACATATGTATATATGACAACCAGTTAGTCGGTCGGTTGTGTTTTCACTTTTGGTAGTTCACCTGTAGCCTGTTGTTGTTTTCGCTATTTAGTGTCTAATTCGTGCGACGGAGTATAAACAAGTATTTTTGAGAGTTTTGTGTGTTGTTGTTATTGACCGATCGACGACGTCATACACGGTATCTCAGACAACATTGCACACATACCAATAAACGAGCTGAGTACGTGTGATGTTTGAATATTACAAACTAATCGAAAAAAACAATCGATTTGCAATTTTGCAGAAAAAATGGCGAAATGAGCGCATTTTTGTAAAAAGCTAATTATTACAAAAAGTCATTCTTGATAAATAATATGTACATATTTATGTAGTTTTTTTTTCATAACGCAGTGATGACCTTGCGTGAGTGTATGTGATTTTGAAATTTTGTCTGTTTATTTACGTCACACATACACACAACCATACACATATTCACACACCTGTTGAGTGAGTAGTACTTATCTAGGAGAACGTGTTAAAAAAATTTATTCAATTTTACAAAAAAAATTCTAACATTGAACCGCTGCTATCTACAAAAATCTGGTTCTAAATAGTTACATGCAATTCACGCGCGTTCACTTCAAAGTACAAAGTGACAATTTCACATTAGAAAAATTATTATTTTCTTTATCTTACTTGAAGAAATAATAAATTTCAAAGTTAATACTTATAAACTAAGTGCTAAGGTTTTTGGTCTGATTAAAATTAGAATTTGGCAAAAGCCTTTGATATTCTGCATCATAAAATTTTTTTTTTATTTTTTGCGCCTACTTCCCAATAGTTATATAAGACTACAGACAGGCCAGGCCGCATTCACACTGGAGATCAAATGATTATTTTTGTTTTTGTTTCGCATTCTGAGATCGAGCGTTCATTTTTGCGCTATACTGACAAACAAAAACAACAGTCAAGCCTTTGGTAGCTAGTATGAACTAAGACCTGGCTGTCAACCGCATACATTTCTCTCGCTGATTGACATGTGTACATTTATTTGGCGAACAGCTAGCTGAAGTTTAGCTGATTATTGCAAAATCGCTCGCTCGAGTTCATGCCTTCAGCTTGAGCTTCCAAAGCCACTTTAATTTTTATAAATTTGTTTATAATTTTATTACTACAGTAAGCTAACTGTTAGCTATACTGTTAACTATATAAAATCGTATGTAAAATTAAGGAAAATAACTTCTCACTGCTTAGCCTATAGAGTCTTAAGTATATAGGTAGACTATTATAGAATCGTAACTAATTACTTTGATTAGTAACAAATTGTGAGAAAAATTTTATAACTACTATGAAATTTCTATACTATACTGCCTGCATTCGCCTTCATCTCACGATATTCCTCCCCTTAGCAAAACAAGTGTACTTCGTTTTGTGTTCTGCTTAGGCTAATGGGCTATTGTAAGCAAATCATTTGATGAAAATCTGCGCGCCGCAGCTACAATTCACAGCTCTCTCGGCTTATTTAGTATCGAACTCACGTCATCGCCAACTGGAATCGCACGTCTGGAATTTCAAAGTTTGCTATTTGCGGCATTTGCACCTCTCACTCGTTTTTCAGTGGTTTTTGTTTTGCAACTTTTTGCACCCCCGCCCTATTTTGCATTAAATTTTAGTGTGTCTCGACGCATTCGAGCGAACTGTGCGTAACCATAAAATTTTTAAAACCACTTCGCCTCTAGAATATAACAGTCTTTTACTCTCTCTCCTTCTCTTTCTCTCTTTTTATCACACATCGCACTTCATAGTAAACATTTTTCGAAACCAATAAGCATACTTCCAAAGGTTACGGCTACCGGTTTGGTTGACCATTTTTGTGTCGGTCAAGCGCGCCGGTGTCGGTGCCGGTTAAGCCTTTCACATACGGCTTTTTGAATTGTGTCACTTTAGTTAAAAACGGCTTATAAAATATGCGACGTGGCACAAACGAGTGTCACGAGTATTTGGAGCGGTTTTAGAGAGTTCGAAGAATGTTGTTGTAACTTCAAGTTGATAGACTTAAGAACCTGCACCATTTTATATGATCTGTGAATTATTCAAATGAGAATGAAATTTTGAAACTATAAACAGAATATGTAGTCAGATGAACAGCAGATAAGCTAGCGGCAAATCGGCAGAAGAGGCAAGGCTTAAGAAAAAATTACTAGAGCACGCCAGCTACACCAGCTGCTCTGAACTTTTAAACAACAATGTAAGAGGCAAAGAAAAATGTCAAAACTTTGTTTAGAAAAAAGTTTGTAAATTGTTAGCAAATGCAAATTTTACTTTAAAACCAATTTTGTGTTGCACTTTAAACTTTTTTGTTGCTCTACTTAATTAATGCTGGCAATTTCTCAACTTTTCTTATTAAAATTATCACAAGCATACATATATGAGCCTATATACAAATGTATATATACATATGTATGTAATACATATGTATATCTTTGAACATACATTTGTATTACATACATATGTATATCTTAACTCTTCCACTCGTTTAGAACTGCGATAAACTGTTGCAGCATATATGTATTCAGAAAAGTTTCCACAGAATTACTCATTGCAGTTGTTTGTTTATAAGTATTCTTATCGCTGATAACGTCATGAATTTTATCATTATTCTTTTTTAAATATAAAAGCTTTACTTCTGAGTTCTGTGTCGTGTTATGCAATTTAATATAAATTTGATTAGCAACAAACCGGCATCGTATTTCGTTGGAAATACTCTAAAATAAAGTAATAAAAATAATATTGTTCAAAAGAAATAAAACTTGATTTTCGGCGGAGCTGTGAAAGAGGAATTATGAGAGTGTTCGGAGTGTGCTTTTGCTAGTCAGTATTTTTTAAAAATGTTTCATATTCAATCGTTTCAATCGAAACTCAAGATTACCGATGTTGGCTACTTTTAAAGGTCTCGAACGATTCTTAAGAGCGATGAAGGGGCTAACTCAACTAACTAGCCTCATGTCGACGAATATTCCTTCTAGTCAGAGAACGAACACACTTACACAATTGAAAGCACTTGAGCCGTTGCTGTGGCAACTGTTTATAAAGTTCAAATTAATTTATTGCCAAATTTCCCACAATTGCGCTATTTTTATATACCGCCAGTGAACGAGTAGCAAGCAAGCTGAGAATTGCTGGAAATTACTTGCAAACGTTGCCAGCACATATGTTTTTCAATTAGAGATGTTGTTACACAGCTTTTATAAACAGTCTAAAGAACGCAGCTTCAACATTCATTCATGAAATAGCAGTGTTTTTTCTTTTTACTTTTTTTCGTCTTTTTCCTTATATGTAAATAAAAACTTCTAACCGCATATCCTCTCTGTTCCTTTCCTTTTCCGCAGTAGCGGAAGTACTTTATCATTTTACCATGATTTCTTTCAATTTTTATCGCTGGTGCACGCTTGTCTTGCTATCTCGCTCTCTAGCGCGCATTCTCCCTCTCACCCCGCATTCTCTTTTGTGCCGCCTTACTCCGCATTTTGTAATTAATACTGCAGCCTTAAATGCAATAAATATTTGATATAATTACTTACGCTATTCCACGCTTTTGTTTATATGCTCTCTCCTACTTATCTTTACAACGTCGGCCGCGCCTTAGTATGCCGCAATACCCTGCCATGCTGCCATACGTCCATACGGCCGTTGCATGTGTCAGTGAGTGCAGCCTGTCCTTTTCTGCACCCGTACGAGTGATATCGCATTACAGCAGCGGCGGCTGTGACACTTGCCTTGCCACTGGCCGAAAAGTGCAATAAACTCTTTGTCAATCTCTGTCCGTTCGGTACGGTTCGAGCCGATCTGAAGTTCGTCTGTCGTGCGGTTTGCGTCAATATATTGATAGTGTAGCAATTTTTTTACTATCAGTTTATTTCTGTTTATTTACTAATTACCATACTTAACGCATTTTCATTGTTTATTTGAATTTTCATTAAATATCACTAATAAAAAAACGCAATTGTTGCCACTAGGGTACTAGGGTTGTCAATCTCGGAGGGGTTTTGTCAATCTAAAGATTTTGGGAATGATTACTTGAATAAGTTTAATTAATTCATACGTTTTTTTAAAGAATTGCCCTTCCGAATGAATCTTCAACATACAACTTTTAATTGATAAAACTATTTAGAAGAAAATAATTTTTTAAAATATGAGATATTTTGGCAGGAAGAGACTTGAACTAGAACTTGCAAGGCATTTTAAATATCTTTGACAATTTTTTTGATGGTGACTTCAAATATGCTGAAATTTATTTTCAAAATATGCCTACAAAGTCTGTATATAAATTTTGGGAAATCTCCGAATTTTGGAATGAAATTTCTCCCTAGGCGCCACACTCACAGCAATGTTCCCACCAGCAATATAATTTCTTTTTAATATTCGCTCATTAAAAGTGGTCACTTGTGCCGTACATCAGCGGAACTGTTTGACGATGCGCTTTTGCCGGCATCATAAATTAGGCGCGCTCTTGAAACGTCTCGTCTCGCTTATCAATCTCAAGTTTGTTCCCGCCATTCGTTGGCGCTCTTTCGACACTTTTTCTTGTATCACAGATGGTTTTTTTTGTTGTTATTAACATTTCCATTCAAATGGAAAAAATATAAATAAATAAAAGTGCAATTTCACTTTTTTTTAGTTGATTTATTTTGCTTCGCTTTTATACATGAAGAATTTCTCTTTTTGCGTCCATCGCAACAATGACTTGGACCCGGACTGCATTGTGGCGAAAAGTGCGGCGTATGTAAATTACTGTGAGATAAGAAGAATCGCCCACAGTCGTTGGTGATAATTGAAACTGAATGCGTTTCATGTGAAAAGATTTCGTAAACTGCATAGACTTTATATGAAGTTTAAAGAGGCTTCTTAAAGCTGGTTGCTCTTATTTATAAACAACTTTTAAACTCGCTTCTTTCACGATTGTTGACATTTGTAGGCCCGCCCATTTGGAAATACTCGTATTCTGTTTGTTGTGTGACTAAAAAGCGGGTATAGCGGGTACGTTGCAGCGGAATTTCCGGAGGTCTGGACTCTGAACTTATATTCAATGTTTCAAACTGTTAAAATGTCGAATTTGCTGATTCTTTATTTGTGCACTGTTTTCATAAAAATCTAAATTCTTTATTAAGATACCACACAATTGAAACTGTTACGACACCCAAAAATTACGTTTCTGTAGAGTATCTTTATTTACCAACGACCCTCGTAAATTCTTTTCCAACATAGCATCAAAATTATTATGAAAACGAGAGCAAGTACGATAAGATTGTGAATACTTTTATGCTAAATATATTCAAAAAGATATTGCATAGTTTCAGGCTTATGTTGTGCTTTGAGTATAAGTGCATAAGCGCCTGAAACTATGCAACAGATTTTCCGGTTTATCTCTTGAGTTGTACTACATTTTTGACAGCCTATAGCTAGTATCACATTGCATGTACATATTCATAAATTATTTACATTTGAAGCTTAAATCAAACGATATCTTTTTTAAATTTTTTATTCAATTTTATCACGATCAACAAAAGATATGTCATTTATATTGCAACATTCTGAGAATGTAAGTTAATAATATTATTAGTCAACACTTGAGTTCAATGATCTACGACATTTTCACATTCCCCTTCATTCGTAATATCTTATTTATTTTATTTGTCTTTTTTTGCAATTGTTAGTTTAAATGACGAAATTCTTGAGTAGCTTTTGTCGCAGAATATTCCGAACATTCTTCAACGATATACAATTATTTTATTGCAGTCGTACTTTTCCAACACTGCAAAATATGACAAAAAATATAAAATAACAAAGAACTAAAAACCCACAAAAAAAAGCAGTGTGAGTAAAGTAAAAAAGAGCTCTATGGTGAATCATTTAAAAAATGTTTTATTTTAATGCGACAACATCGCTGCACAGAGCACACATCGATTGATAAATTATTGAAAGTCTGCGTTTTTTCATTAATGCAATGTAATATTTTTAAAATGACAAACTTGACAAAGTATTTAGCTTTCTTGTCAGACAAACTTTTTTAGTTAATAGTTTCTACAATTTCTTTAACTTTATGTTAGGCAAAATTTCTCAGTCAGAACTTTACAGAAATATCTATTAAAGTGATATTTTCAAACATGAAGGTATACTTCTAATGCCAAAAGTCAACAGCTGAGCCATCAGCACTTTCAACATTTCATCACATGCGCTGGCAGCTCTTATCAGCGCCAAAATGATCTCTTGAATGATGCTCCAAAAATTCGTATACAAATTCTCGGAAATTCGTTGTAAATTTCATCTTAACTGCATTTTTCGCATTCAACGTTAAGCAGATGACTCATGAGTCACACGCAGGCAGCACACTGACAATTGAGCTGTCTCTGCCATAAAGAAACCGGCCTTGCCGTCTAAGTATCTCTCTGCACTTACTCACTACAAAAGATTTGCCTTTTAAAATAAAATAATAATAAAAAAATCTGTGTGCATAATTAGAGAGACAATTGCCGAATTCCACACAGCGCAAAATTATTAATTTGTACACATAAATTTATGACACATATTTTTTATATACATACATATATGAACATATATGCACATGGACTATCAATTATACATACATATATCATATGCAATTGAAGAACTTAGCATTCTCGAGCTACAAGTGTTTTGCCCGCCTGTCATCTTCAACGCATGACTCACTCACTCCCGATTTCCTCACGTGGTATTCTTAGCAACGGAACCGCTGTGATTTATATTAAAACTACCTGCACGCATTCCTCGTTGTTCGAGTTGGAACGGATTGGAACTGGTTCTGTGAAAGCGTCAGTCTGTAGCTTGACACTTCACGGAAAGAAAGTGCGCCGATCTTCAAATCAAATTTTAATATACATACTTTAATTTTTAGTCAACACCTTAAGCCGCGTTAACACTTGATACAAAAAAAATGCATATTAGACTCTGTGGCAGAAAAAAATGACAAAAAAAGTTTTCTTAATACATACGAAAAGAATTATTTGTTATGTTGAATATAAAGAAGGAACAAACAACCAGAAAGTTTAAGTGGAAGTATCCACTTTGGTCTGAACTACTACTATCTATCTTACGACATCTGCCCTCAAGCAATATCCAACTGCACTTCTGCTGCCTTTTCAAATTCAATACAGACTTCTTTTCTAAAATAATTTTTTCAAGAGACTTGTAGCAAAATCATCGAATGTAGAAACTCTAATTTTTCCCTATACAAATATTTCTATTTTAATTATTCGATATCGTTTTTCAACGATAAATGCATAAATTTATTCAAAAAGTGCTCACAACTTCGTTTCAAGTGCTTAATAATAGTTTTACATGTGGCTACCAAAGATTATAAAATCCATCTGTTGGACTCTCACTCTCGCTCTTTCTCTTTTCTCTGCCATTGCGCCTAATTACAAATTCAAGAACATGTTGCTGCTACTTTTGAAAAACGACAGTTTTATCGAAGTTTTACCGCAGCAGAATCTCTTCAAGCAAGAACACATTCAATTAACCCTAATTGATGAGGGTGTTCTGGGTTAAGTGCACGCACACTATGCAGCCAACAAATTGCTCCCTTGAACTCGCTCTCAATTACAACAACTGAGCAACTAAGGAGAGGCGGCATATTGAGTAAAGGGCATTTTCTTTTATTAAAATTGTTGTAACCAGTGTTGCCAGAGACCTAGCTCGAAAAATCCCATTCACTTATGCAAAACGCTCTCTTTATCCCATTTAAAAAATCAAAAATCCAGGAAAAAATCCCATTCACAAATATTAATTAAAAAACGTGTTTTTCAATAACAATTCATATATACATATACATATATTTTTTTTAAACAAATATAAAGAACAAAAAAATTGTTGCTTAAAGCACAACGCTGAAGATTACACTTGAATTCGGTGCTAATAATAAAATATTTAGTTACAGTAGTAACTCGATTTTTGCAGATACTCGGTACTTCCCCACCTCGATACTTGTGGTACAAAATTTTTTTTTCATTACGTACTCAGTACTTGCGAAGTTAAAAAATTTTGACCTCAATACATTGCAACATTTTTTGTTTTGTCTTTGAATAAAATTCGGGGAACTACCGCAAATGTATCAGTTTCGAGCTCAAAATATTTGGAGAAGTACCCAAACCGTCATATGCTGACGAAATCTCTGTTCTTATTTAACTTTTGCATGGAAGCAGTGCAGTACTGAACAAGCAAGTGTGCACAAAATAAACCAAAATCCTAAATTTCTTTAGTGTCACTTAAAATTTATCATTATACAAGTGTATTGAATTAAAATATAAAATGTAACAAACTTAGATTCTTTACAGTGAAAGTAACCCCTTTTAATTTACAAATATGGGACAAAAATGACTTGGTACTTGCGACAATCTCGAAACTTGCACCGAGCCTGGTTTTCATTACGTGCAAGAATCGAGTTCCTACTGTATAAATAAATAAACAAAAGAAGTATAAAAGATAGGTATCGGCTCAAAAATCCCATTTTTAGACTCAAAATCCCGCGCGCCCTTTAAAGGTACAAAAATCCCGAAATATGGGCGAAATCCCTGGTTCTGGCAACACTGGTTGTAACAGCAATTGTGAAAGGTTCTTGCATAACGTGCACAGTGGGTCAATTGCATAATTGACGCAAATAATTAGTAATCGTATTTTTATGCTGCCATAATAATTGCATATCAAAATGAAATTCGTCAAATTACTTGAAGTGGCACAAACATTTTCTGCTAATAGTAACAAATAACGTTCTTTGTCGCTTTGCCTAGTTTCTCGCTCTTCTTTTTATGAATCTATGCACGATTTTATTAGCAGATTAGATAAGCGCAATAAGTACCTTTGCCCGGTTTTCTTTTTCGCTATAAAAGTGTGCTTCAGTTTAAGTTCGTTTGCGCGGGTTATTCGAAACATTTAGCAAAATTTTTTATAGATAAATGCAAGATAATGTATTTTCGTAGATTCTATTTATCGAAGCGTGTGCAGACAAACAGACAAATCGCATTAGGGCTTGCTGAATTTTTGCTATAATTACAAAAACAAGCAGCACATTTCCATACATTTTGATATTGCTATTAATAAGGAAGCTAATGAAAATGTTCCAAAACAGCCTGGCGATAACACGCACATGGCTTATCCAATGTCTATAATTGGAACTATGTTTCATAAGCATAATAGTCACATTTATTTTGCAATGATAAGAATTACATATGTATGTATGTATATGCCTATATACGAGTATTTCAAGGCCATTATCGTTCTCGAAAAGTATTCACTCGTCTATGGGCATCAAATTTATTTAGACCAAAAACCAGCTTTAAAAAAGAGCGGAATTCAAAAAGCCCGCTGTAAAGGTGCAAACAAATAAAACAAGAAAAAGTGATAGCATGCGAAATAATCTCTGAATCAATGTTGCCGAATTCGAGGTTCCATCAATGCAAACTTTTAAATCAATTTCCATATGCGGCGACAACTTCAACTTGCATTTATCGGATAGCACTCTTTAATATGTCGCAGATTTTTTATTACCATTTGTATTTTAAAGATAGAAAAACGCACTTAGTATTAAAACCAGAAATTATAACCTAATATTGAACCTAACTTATCGCTTACCAATTTTGGTTTTAAAAATTTTAGCTAAACTAGTTTCTCAAAATGCGGACACGATCGAAAAAGAGAAAGATTTAAATTTAAAGAAAATAATTATTATAGCCGACATACTTATGTGTTCTAAAAACTTAACAAGACGATCGGCTGACTGCTTCAAATTGTAACATCCCAGATACACGCGCAATTTTTCTTCTAGAGAAATGCACTTCATAAAATAAGTGCATTCCATTATATTGCACTGAACAACAATTCCAATCGGCGAAATGCATTTTTCATAGATTTCTATTTTTTATGTTAGCAAGCTACAAAAACAATATCAATGTTGTAATTAGCAACTAGCCCGACCACTTACCACAACTTAACTCAAAAGGTGTGCACATTTTTTGTTATACATATGTAAATTTCGCTAATAACTCGCGAGGACTGGTGAGCACCCTGGCTTCTGTCTGATGGCGGAAATTGAGGTCAATACACCAGTGGCCTATGCAAAGAATTGATATAGCAAGACAAGCCGCAAAGAATTTGGTACTTGACACCAGCTGAAAGTGATTAATCTGTTTACACTGCGAGGCAACATTTCCGGTGTGTGTGCACCGCACATGAAATTGTGGCAAGGCAAGGGAAAGCATGCCGTAATATGTACATATGTATGTATGTAGTACTTATATGAAATTTGTATGGCACACATTTGCGCATGCGTGCAATGCGATTGTGCGGAAGGGAAATGAAAAGGCAATAAATGTGGCACCATATGTGGCAATAACAACAACAAATACAACAAAAAGAAGGACCCGTGTTAAGCGATCAATAGTCTGATTAGTTTTTGAATGCAACTGAAATATTTTGTATAGCTTAAATAATATTTGCTTTTCTTTCTACTTGCAGTTGAAAACAGAGTAACAAAATAATAACTGACCATCATATCATGGCGCACACAGGCAACATGCCACAAAGTCTGCGACCGCTCAAAATCACCATAGTCGGCGATGGCATGGTGGGCAAGACCTGCCTGCTCATCACCTACACACAAAATCAATTCCCTGAAGAGTACATTCCAACGGTGTTCGACAATCATGCCTGCATCATCAACGTGGACGATAAGGAATACAATCTGACGCTGTGGGACACCGCCGGACAGGAGGACTACGAAAGACTGAGACCGCTGAGTTATCCAAATGTAAGTGCACTCTTATATGGTCGCCATTTTGGCGCAAAAATAAGTACATGGTCTAGTTTTTGCTCCATACTTATGCACACTATGCATAGTGTAGATTTCCGGTGGAATTTTCTTACATTTGTTTTAAATATTATTCCTTTTGACATTGCAGACGAATTGCTTCCTACTCTGTTATTCCATCAGCAGTCGCACCTCCTTCGAGAACATTAAAAGCAAATGGTGGCCCGAAATACGTCACTTCTCCAACTCCACGCCTATTGTGCTGGTGGGCACAAAACTCGATCTGAGAATACCGAATTCCGAGAAATTCGTCACAACCGCCGAGGGTCGTCGACTGCGCAAGGATATACACGCCTACGCTTTGGTGGAATGCTCGGCAAAGAAGCAAATCAACCTGGAGGATGTGTTCAAGGAGGCGGTGCGCGCCGTCGAGAAGAAGCCAAAGAGCAAACCACGCCAGTGCACGCTACTGTAGTCACATGCATCGACTGCCTCTACTTCTTTCTCTAAAGTGTATTTATTAAAAGTTATTGCTAATTTAGTAATTTTTCTCTTGTGTGGAACTTTGAGTTCTTAAATTGTTTTTTTTCTCTTTCTCTCATTTCTTAAATTAATTTCTGTATTATTTTATAATGTTTTTAATTGTATTGTTAGTTGATTAAGGCGAAGGAATCGTGTTGAGATTTGTATTTAAAAATTTAAATTGATCAAACCTGACATTGAAATTTAGTTTCTATAGTAATTCCACCTAGATCTTGTCCACATAAAGTGCTCTTTTGACAATCATAATTTGTGTATAATAATAATTATAAATTATACGTAATTTTGACTTTTTGTAATTCAGCAATTTCAAATGACCAAAGTTGTATATTAAAACCTATGCATTAAAAATAAGAGCATATTTATATCGCATCTTAGCAACCAATGAAGTGCAGTAATAAATTTATAAATATTAAAAATCACAAACAGAATTTTTTAATACCATGCAATCTTCTCAACTAAAATGCTTCGACTACTACCAAAATATACATACCTACTTGTGACAATTACGACAATGCATCTGGCATAGAAGGCAAGAGTAACCATTCCCAAAAGTAAAGTATGAATTCAAGAAATTATAACAAAAATAAAGAAGATTTTTATCATGTTAAAAATGTATAAAAGGATTTCATTTTCTTTTTAGCAGTAGCCAAATATTGTGTTTCAAATAATTTAACAAGAGCTCCAAAACAAGTAAATAATAAATTACGAAACAAGATTTTAATGCATGAATTTTTATATAGAAGAAAAATTATTTCTTACCCTCATGTACAAACAAGTATGGAGTTTTTTATACGTTTTAGCCCCCGCATCCGTGTTTGATTTACCATTGCATAAAATATGTTTATTGCAGTTGCAAGCAATTTTATTCTTCTTGATGAAAAATTAAACAATACACGATAAGCCTGTACACTGCAACCCTGGCAGCATTGACATTTTGCTTAAGTTACGCAGAAGAAGATAACTTCAAAGTTTTTGTGATTTTTGGTTTCTCTCTGTTTTGTGGCGAAAATTAACTTTACTTAAAAATAACATGGCTACTGAAAAGGATAAAACGGAGAAAAAAGTAAACTCACAAGTGAAGCATGTGCCCAAGGACGCGCAAGTGGTTATGTCCATACTGAAGGAACTGAATGTGCAGGAATACGAGCCGCGCGTAATAAATCAACTGTTGGAGTTCACATATCGTAAGGGCTAATTTAGATTTTTGAGCTATCGGTTTCATTTTATTTACTAATATTTCGCTCACCAGGTTATGTTACCTGTATTTTGGATGACGCAAAAGTTTTTGCCAATCATGCACGCAAGAAAACCATCGAACTGGACGATGTGAAGCTAGCGACGGAGGTGGTGCTTGACAAGGCATTCACCTGCCCACCACCCAGACATGTGCGTAGATATTACTCTTACCTTGCTGGCAGTGCCTAATCTTGCATATTTATAGATATTGGCCAAACTGGCAGAGGTGCGCAATGCCATGCCGCTGCCGCCTATCAAGCCGCATTGCGGTCTACGTCTGCCACCGGATCGTTATTGCCTTTCCGCTTGCAATTACAAACTGCGCGCTGCTAATCAGCCCAAGAAAATGATTAAATCCGCTTTAGAAGCGCGCTCTACTATTAAAACACAGATTAAAACTACGAGTGCGACGAGCGGTGGTTTGGCAAAACGGCAGACTGTACTGGCGCCGAAGACACAAGTGGTAACCATACCCAAACCGGTTATCAAGTTCACAACCACGGCAAAAGTAGTAACTGCGGATACCAAAATTGGTTTGTCCAGCAGCGGAGGGGATGGTAGCGATGTTAAAATGGAGGTGGATTTAGATGCGGCCACAAACGCCTCTGCGGTGGGCAGCATTGGAGGTAGCAGTGTCACTGGCGGTGGTGTAAAGCGGGAGCGTGAAGAAGATGAATTCGAGGTAGTGCAGTAGTTTTAAAGTGTAGGTGTTTTATTTCAAATATGGATGCAACAATAGAGATTCGACAAAAAAAATGCAATGTTGTTTCTGTAGATTCTTCTGCTTATTTTAGAGCGAGTATAATGGCGCAACCCAAATCCATGATTTGCAAATACTCCGAACCACCATCCTGCAGACGGAAAGAGCATTCCTGGAAATAGAAAAAAAATTAGGTCCAATCGTCAAAAGTTATTAGCACAACTTACGCCCAACTTCTCGCAGATGAGCGCCTTCTGTTTGCTGGTCAGGCTTGGGCAGCGCAGTACATATTCATTGAACTGTTCCAGCATCTGTCCTATACTGTAGGCTTCGTAGCCAATATTTCGCACAAACTCCTCTAAATTCGAATAATTACCCGAGCGGCACACCTCTAAATAGTCCACCAAATAATGCTCCGGTATGATGCCCGACATTTCCAGCAGATCTGCGGTTGATATGGTGTGTGTTGCGCCCTTCAGCCGATAACATGACTGCAAAGTGGTGATGGCACGACGCATATCGCCGCCGGAAATGTTCACAATCGACTTGTAGGCCGCCTCATCGATTGTCACTCCTTCCTGTGCGCAAATGTAACGCAAACGCTCTATGATCTGCTCTTCTCCCAGCGGCTTGAACCGAAATTTGGTACAACGCGAAGTTATCGGCTCAATTATGCGGGAAACGTAGTTGCACACTAGGCAGAAGCGCGTGCTGCTGCTCTGCTTCTCCATGGTGCGACGCAACGCCGCTTGGGCCGCGTGTGTCATAGAGTCTGCCTCGTCCAGCACAATTATCTTGAACGGTGGACAAGGACGACCGTCGGGCCGCGTGGCGCCGGCTGTCAGCTGGGCGAAATTCTTGATCTTTGTGCGCACCACATTAATGCCACGCTCATCGGACGCGTTCAGCTCGAGTATGCGCTCACGGTACATGTCACCGAAAATTTGACGCGCTGCTGCCAGTATGGTACTTGTCTTACCAGTGCCGGGTGGACCATAGAGTAACATGTTGGGCAAGTTCGCACCCTCAACACATTTTCGCAGCACTGCCACCACCTCCGACTGCTCCACAACGTCTTCAACACTGCGTGGCCGGCTATTGGGTGTGAACGGCAGGCAGTGTTAGGTTTTCATTTGATTAAATAAATTGATTAATTAAATTAATAATCAAATAAATTCATAAATTGTGAATTCTTACTATTTCTCTACCCAAGGTGCCGGCGGTTTGCGACGTTCGCCACTTTGGACGCCAGTGGAGGTGCTGGCCTGAGCTTTGTCGACAGAAGTGGTTTTGCCTGTTTTTAGAAATGCCTGCATTTTGTTGAAATGTGTATTGCAAGTGATATAATTTTTAACGCTTCGGCAAAAAACGCGGAATTATTGACAAATAAACTGTTGTATTTGAAATTGTCATTTGGCAACGCTGACTGGCAGTACACAGTTGAATTTTCTTCCATTCACTACAATTGCAAACAGCTGTGCCGAAATGTCACTTTTGTGCGCTGATGTGTCAACAACCACGAATACTAGAGTCCACATTTTAGACAATTTTTGAAAAACTTTTGTTCCTAATTCCGTACGAGTCCATGACGAGTTTTGTGTAGGTGTCCAAGCGCCGATAAAATGGACATAACGCATCAATTTAAAGCTGGCGTGATGGCAGTGAAACTGCAGCGTAAAAGTGAGCTGGACAAGAATCGTATTTTGCCAGCGAAGAAGAATGTACAGCGCGATGAATTCGCGAAGCAGGCTAAGGAGGTATGCCAGAAGATCACCACACTTCGTAACGTATTGTTGGAGAATCGCGCCGCTTACATGCGCATCGGGCAGCACTTGAAGATCGCTGTACAGATGTCGGACGAACAGCGTGACCTCATCGACCGCGAGTCAGAGAAATTTGTAACCTACTACATGCAGCATCTAGCCCAGATGCGCGGTGACTGGAAACATGTCAAGCGAAAGCCGCAGCAACACCAGCACATGGAGGCGGTGCTGGATCTGTTGGAAACTCACTTGCGCAGCGTGCAGCAAATCTATTTGCAACAGAAAAAATACCGCGTACAGCATGAATTGGAAACGTATCGATTGTTGAAGTTGGTATCGGACAAGAAGAAGATACCTGTGCGTCCGGCGGGCGAGCACAGTAGCATGCGACTTCAGAGAGCTGTATCTGTAGCCTCCAGTGAAGATGAACAAAACGGCTGGAGTGACTTCTCCGACGCGGACCTCAACGACAGTTGGCACGTGAACTCCAAACAATCACCAAGTTTTAAAAAGCGACACGATAGCGGCAATGCAACTGACTTCAATGAGGTACTGAATCTTTCCGGTGTGGGAGCTGCCGCTGCTAGCGATGGAAAATCACACTCGCACTCATCGCAAAAAGTAGCACTCGACGAAGATATACAAAAATCGCAGCAGCTGGACGAGGAGGCTAAAGCGGCACACGCAATAAAGCCGGAGGATGTGCAGATGTTCGAGCAGGAGAACGTGCAGCTCTTCCACGAGCTACAAGGCCTCTCTGAGGAGGTGGAACTCATAGGCAAGAATGTGGTGGATATAGCGCAGTTGCAGGACATATTCACCGAAAAGGTAGACTTATTTTGGCCTTACAGAGATTATGACAATTCTGGTAATTATTATTTGCCCTTATTATTCTGCACAGGTTTCAATGCAGCAACACAACATCGAACGCATAGCGAATGCTGTCGTCGGCGCCACCGAAAACGTTAAGGACGCCAATGAACAAATCAAGCAGGCAATACAACGCAATGCTGGACTGCGTGTATGGTCGCTCTTCTTCTTGCTGGTCATGTCTTTCGTGCTACTCTTTCTCGACTGGTACTACGATTAGTGCTCGCTAGAAATACGCACAATCATAATAGCACGCCTACCCCACCATACTTTTTGTTGTTGTTAAACAAACAATTACATTATCAATTCTAAAAGCAAAATTGTAATTTATGTTGACCCTAAGCTGGCACCAACGGCACCAACAATGGAAATAATGGCACTGTTTTATCTGCTAATGTGTAAACTATTTGTCGAACGTTAAATGTTGCCTAATAAATATTGAACATTTTTATACTATTTATAGCACTAAGAGCTGAAATTTATGCAATAAAATGTATGCAAAGTATTTCAATTCAAAACACAATCGTCTTGTCGCATCAAAAGTAAAGACAAAATGGGGCAATCGTAGAGGAATGGTTTCTAGTTACATATGTATATATATACATATTTTATGCGTTTTTCGTAGCAGTGCGGTAAAAAGTGGAGTATCTGAAAATATATATTCAATTCAATAAAACTGCGAAAATTTAATTTTTAACCAAATATTGCTTCTTATTTATTTTCAAACTAATAATAAACGCATTTTTTCTTTTTAAAATACTATAAATTCTTGGTGTTTTTTGTTGCTGTTTGTAAAGGAAAACATGTAACTTGGCTCTACTAGTCAAATAAGATTAGGATGATGGGAGTCGACGATAAACTGCTAGAATACTCCTACGCGTGAGTAATATCATATATGAATGAATCAAATCTAACATTTCACTGACATCAAATGTGGAATTGCAATTGGATGGAAAGAACATGCAAACAGATGCAATTTTCAATCGTAATAAAAGAACATTAAAAATAAGAGCATAGAGAGAGAGAGAACACAGCAAATATACAGCCACATTCCATATTTCACTTGCGATCGTATTTGAAAATGAAATATGGAACGTGGTAGATAATAAATAGAATTGATAAATAAAATATTTGCATTAGAAATAGCTTACAAATAAACTTTATATAGCAGTGCATGCAAAATAATGCATTAACATTAGTCAACGAAATCGCATATTTTTGCAACAAGCAATTCAAGAGCCGCATAATCAGATTTTCTTCTACATTCGAGAACATGTTCCACATTTGATTTTCGATTAAAATTGAATTTGATTGAAAGTGAAATGTAAAAGAGAACAGTAAATGTGTGCAGAGATTAAAAAAACAAAATGCCACAATTCGCAAAAATATATTGCGCTGAAAAATGTTAGTAAGCGGCGTTATCTATCAAATATTAAATTACATAGAAAGCATATAACTTATGGCTATCGCCTTCAGGCTGTTGCTTAGTATTATTAAACTTGAAATTTTTATAAATCTTAAAGTAGTAATTAGAAAAGCATTCTTAAAATTGTCGCCGTATAATAAAAAACCGAATTGTATTTCAATCAGCTGTCCGAATAAATAACATTTCTTATAGCTGGACAAATCTATGATTTTACAAGCAAACCAAGAGGAATACAGTCTGTGAGCGGCCAAAGCTTCTTGGTGTCTTCTGTGACAATTACAATATAGAAAAAACATTTGTTCAAGTAATACAAGCTAATATTAAAAGCAGTTTGTAAAAACACAGATTGTATAGTTATCATAAAATATAAGATATGCGATACTCGAATAGTGTGTTCGCATGCTTGCATTTGATTTGAGTTGCTTGTACTATACAAAGATAATAAGAATAGAATTGAAATTGTTGCGTTTCATTGTTTAATTTTAAGTACAAACTAAATGTAAATATTCTTATGTCATACAGTGCTTTTGTTGCTTTTGCAAATTACGATTACATAGAACTTAATAGCGCTGAAATTTTGATTAGAATTCCTAATGCTATAAAGACTTATAAACTAAATGTAGAGTTAAGCTATTTAATGGATGTGTATGTTACATTGAATGCAATAACTTATGATTTATAACAAGTTTTGTGTAGAGAGCACGGCGTGCTATATAAATATTTAACAAAAAATAATTAATTTCAAAATGAGTAGTTACGACATATAAGACTTAAAACAGAGATGAGATGATTTAGCTGTAGCGCTTGCACTTAGCATACATAAGTAAAGATGATAACGAAACGCGAGCTTGGTTGGCTTTGCTGGCTTGAGACTGAATAAAAAGAATTTGCATCCAGCTAAGAAGAGGCAGAAAACATTCGCTTGACTTCTTAGCTTTTGGCTTAAAGTTTGATTTTTGGTGCAATTCTTGTAGCATAAAGAAAGCTAACTACGAGTAAACATAAGCGGAATAATGAAAAAGTTGAAAAACTTATTGAATCGCGGAAACAGCTGTTCCGACGACGGGCAAGTCTTTACTGGAAAAACGTTCGTTTACTATTCAATCTTTTGTCTCTGCTAGGCAGAATTTCTCTGAAAACTGACGAACTTCGAAATGGCAAAGCCGATCAAGCTGGCGTTGGTCATCAGCTTTAAAGGTATAAAAACGTAGACAACCTCGTGTAGCCCAGCTCGCCTTTTAAGCATACTTCAAGCATTTCATTGCTGAAGTGCTTTTCCTGCGCTGCTCTGTCTGCAACTATGTTGAATTACCAGCTGCCTGCGCTGCTTGTGCCGAAGTGGTAGCAGCTGGCTCCTTCTGCTCTGCGGTCAGTATGGGCGATGTGTCCTCGATGTACATGCCCAGCGGCAGATGCGTTTTCATGTGAGCTGCGCATGAGGGAATAGAAGAGAGAAATGATTCAAGTTAGTAAAGTTTGAAATGTACGCTAAGAACAATTTAAACTAATTTATATTTTTTATCAAAAGTAGCTACAGCACTCCAAAAGCAAATTGCCTATGAAAAAGTTCTGATAAACTTAAATACCTACAAACTCAAATACAAAAATAATGCATAGCAAATTGCTTTAGCAAAAGTTTAAAACAAAGCTTAACAGCTTAACTACAATACATACTACAAAAACAATAAATTACCACTCAAACGCGTATAGTGCAAAAATGAAGTCGGACATAGATCGCATTTGTAAAATAGTTCGCCGGTGTGAATGCGTCGATGTTTGCGCATGTCTCTCTTTAGGAAAAATTTCCTACCACAAATATCGCATTCAATACCTCTTTCTGCAATTTTAAAAAGTTTTACGCATTTTTCTTTTGTCGGTTCAAATAAAATTATTGTAGTTGAAAATTGTGTGGAAAATTTCAGGGGATGTGGGGAATAGAATTAAGAAGTGAATGCACAATAAAATGATTTTGTGCTTTGGTGTTAGAGGAGAAGATCGAATTCGGACACATAATTGTGCAAAAATCCGCGAGCGAGAGTCAAAAGTGAGAGAAAGAATGAGTTATTAATATGAGAGAGAGAGACACACACGGTAGAGTAGATCCAAACCCCTCAATAAAACATTTAATAACGATAGATAATAAAAGTAACGATAGACATAGCAAAGGCGGAGGGACGAGCGAGAATGTGGATTTATAAATTTTTCAATATGTACTAAAAATTGTAATTTTAGACAAATTATTAAAAACATTTTGCACAGGTCAAAAATGAATAATTGTAACAATTATAAATAGTTGTGCAATTTTGAGGGTTTTGTAAAAATTAAAAGTGTTTTTTATAAGCTCCCATGTAGTAGTAGATTAATATGGATTACAACACAATGCTTTAAGGTGATTAAATTCGCTTTGGTACGTATCTCAAGAGTATTTATAAGAAACTGCTTGCAGATTGAAACAAAATATGAAGCACCATTTGTAGAGATATCTAGAACAGCTAAGAAAAGTTCAATAATAAGTACATAAATAATTCACTTGGAATTTTTAAATAAAATAAATATCTGTCATGCGAAATCACGCTGAATACCCCACAACAATATATTCAACTAAATACATAAAATAAAAGCATATCATCTATTAGCAAACCACTTTCGATATATACAAGATACAGTACTGGGTATTGACCATTTCCGATAAAAAAAAATAGTGACTAAATTTAGAAGACTTAAGAAATGCTAAATACAAATAGACATATAAGTAAAGATCTTTTTGCGCTGCAAATTTAAATAAAAAAGAAACATAATTTACAAAAATAACTGAAAAGCAGCTACAAACTACGCATAAGCTCCCAATCGAATCATCGAATTGATGGGTCACCAACACCAATACAACAGTCTGACATACCTCCATGGAACTTGATGTGTGTTTTGAGAGCGCTCTCGGTGCCAAATTGCTTGCCGCACTGTTGGCAAGTGTGCGGTTTCTTGAGGAAATGCACGCTCAGCTTGTGCAACGTAAGCTGCGACGGCCGTGGAAAGCGCACATGGCAGATTGTGCACTCGTACGGACGGCCCTCGCTGTCGTGCGTCTCCATGTGTCGCTGCAGCGCGGTTCGCATGCGAAAGCCACGCTTGCATATCGAGCAAAGGAATGGCATTGTGGTCTGGTTGCCGTGCGCCATATGATGGTGTTTGCGCAGCGCGATTTCGTTCGTGAACCGCTCGTCACAGAAGAGGCAATTGTGACTGCTGCGCAGCGCACGTTCTGCAAGCAGATGGTCCGCTATGGAAGACGCCAATGGTGAGGCGGAGGGTGATGTGGATGATGACGAGGAAGATGTAGTGGGGGAGGAGTTGGAGCAGGGTGACAACTTAGAATTTGATATGCGGCGCTTACGAAACTGACGCAAGGTTGTCGTGGACGTTGAATCTGGTTCGGCTTGTTCCGGCGACGGCATGGTTACATGCGTTGGCATGGCGCACTGATGTGCCGGCGAGTGTAGGTGCGTGTGAGAATTCTCCGTATTATTATTATTAGATTCGTCGACAGCTGGAACGAAGGTAATTAAATAATTAAACTAAATGAAAATGCAGCGGACAATGCCACTTACCATCATCACAGTCTGGACAGCGCAATATGCGTTGTAGAGTTTGTTGTTGTTGTTGTTGCGGCTGCGACTGTATCTGTGGCTGGCCTGTTGAACTGTTGGCAGCTTCAGTGCATAATTGACTGCTATCCAATTGCAGGTCTATGGCTGCAAAAGAGAGATGAAAAAGCAAAATGCAATTTAATGCATGAGCCCGTCAATTAAGCAATTTTCTACTGTACTACACCCACCACTTCGGTGCATATTGTGTAAGAGTAGTGTAAGAAAAAAAAATTGAAAATTTCAAGCTTTCAGAATACGATTTTCGGCACATAAAGGAGTGTTTTTTTTAGTAGGTGGAAAGCGCTCGAAAACCTCATGTAGTGCAGGGCCCGAACCCGCTAAAACCACCTTATGTAAAGGAGTGTGGTAAAGAAAAATTACAAACATTTTTATAAAAATTGAAGTAAATTGTATTAGGTATAGTAAAAAGAAATCCATAAAATTATCCGATTTAGGTCAAATATGAACCGTATTGCTTCTCTCATAGAAACTCGCATCCTTATTGTCAAAAAACTGGGACAGTCGATTTTCACAAGGTTCCCTTGATGCTAAAATTTCATCAGCAAAATCATTCGCTATAGACAGGAACAGACGCCATCTAGCTAGCGTAGCCCGATCGCACTTATACAACGTTAGATTACTAAAGCCACCTATTGGAAGAATAATGGATTTTCTTTTACTACACCTAATACTAACTAACCTAAATTCTTGGATATTTGGAATAAAAACAGATACAGACTATAGATATATTATTCTAACTAGTAATTTTTTGTGGATCGGTAAAAAAATTGCCACTTAGATACTGCAACAACAGGAGAGGTTGATTTCTCCAAAATAGAATAATGGGTGTAGGGCATTGCGAATAGTCGGCAACCTAGATATAACTTACATTTCCGGTCCTTGCTCTCCTCGCTCACGTGCAGATGCACATCCTCGACGTGCACTAGCCCCGTGCGACTCGAACTTTCCATATGACTGCTATGCTGCTGCCGTATGTAGCGTTGTGTGTGCTGCGGCGACTCCGGCGCATGATGCCGCTGCAGATGCAAGTCTAAATTGCGTTGCGAACTGAAGCCGTCGCCGCATTGGGCACACTGGAAGCGCAGCGAGCTGTGCTGCTCCGCGATATGCTGCTGCTGCTTGAAACGGCGCGTGAAGTGCATGGGGCAGTGCGGACAATTGAAGGGATTCTCCACCGGATGCATGGCGATGATGTGATTGCTGTAGTCGAGATTATTGGTGAATTTCGCACGCTTGTGGCAGAAGCGGCAGGTAAGGTTGACTTCTTGCTTTTGTATTTGCTGCTGTACTTCAAGTGGCTGTTCCTGCTGCTGCTGTTGTTGCTGTTGCAATTGTTGCTGCTGCTGTTCGTGCAACTGTTGCTGCAGTTGCTGCAACTGTTTCTGCTTTTGTTGCAATTGTTGCTGTTGCTGCATCTGCAATTGTTGCTGCTGTTGTCGCTGCAGCTGATGTAGCTGCAATTGTTGCTGCTGCTGCTGTTGGTGTGGCGAACTGACAGTGAGCATGCGCTGCGATTGCTGCTGTTGGCTGGGCGGCGACGATACCGGCGTTATAATCAAGTGCGTGTTATTGCTATTGTTTTGGCCGCCGGCAGCAGCAGTCGGCAGCGGTGTCTGTATTAATACTGTTTGCGGCGTTTGCGTCAAGCCGGTGAGCGCATTCAACTCGCCGCCGCCGGTGGCATAAAGCTTCGTCGGATTGCCAACGACCGTACTCGAGTTTTGATCGCGTATGAACTCGTGTGGTATGACGATCATAATGGGCCCTCCTTGACTCTGCACACCCTCCAGGTAGTTCTCATTGGCGTCTATGGCGCGCTTGTCCAGCTCCAGTTGCGGCTGCGTCGTCAAGGCGGCATTGAAATTGTTACTTGCCACCTTCGCTGTGGTCGTGCTGATGAGATTGGACTGATACAGATCGGAGGCATTGATATAATACGTTGTTGTTGTGGTAGCGGTGCCACTAGCCTGATCTATGGCGCCGACGCCGCCGGTCACTGTGGCAGTGGGCATTGCAGCACAGCTGCTGGTGGTCCACTGCACATCCTGGGGCGCCGTTGCTACATTCGTATACATCAAGCGATTCAAGCCAAGCGACTCCAGTGCAGTAATTTGGGTGTTGTTGTTGCTGCTGCCGCTTGCGGCTGACAGCTGCGCTGCACTGTTCATAATTTCCGTACTATTGACGAGTGTCGTGTATTGCAGCTTCTCGGCAGGAGTAGACAGCTCTGCCGACATCTTCTGAGGCACAACGACCCTGCTCAGGCCAGCAACGCTGCTGAATTTATGAAGCGCGGAATTGCTGCCCGCCATTGTAGTGGCCACCACTTGCTGCTCGGGACACTGGACAGTTTGTTGCTGCACTGCCGCCGGCGCCGGCGGTTGCTGCAGCTCATTAAGCAGCTGCGTCAGCTGCAACGTTGTATATTCCTTTTCGTTCTGCGCCTGCGGGCTGTTGCTCGTGTAGCCAGCGGCATCAACGGATGTCTCAGGTGTACGTGGCAGCGCGCCTTGCAAAGCGCTATTGGACATGGTACGCCTAAGTGGATGCCGCGTGGGTGTGCCCGGCACGGACATACTCGATGCCAGTTCGATATTCTCGAAGCAGGGTATATCATTCTGAAAGCCGATCAGCTCCGATTGTGTGCTGTCCTCGGTGTAGTTTTCGCCGTAAGCCTGATAGTTGTTTGTAAAGACGTCGTCGTGAACATTAGCGGGATCGGAAATGACTTGTTCCAAACACATCTGCGCAGCGTCCACTTGCTGACCGGGCACATACGGACTGGATTCGACAGACATATAACCGCCTGGACTCTCGGCAAACATGCTCTGACTTGGCGTCTCGGGAGGATCCGAGAGTGGCGAGTACACGGACTGACTAAAAAAGTCGTCAGTGTGCGAGGAGACAGGTGTGTAGATGTGCTGATCCTGCATTTCATTCAATATACCGTTGAGTGTGGTCTCCACGTCGTTCATTTCGTTTAGGTGTGTCTCGTCCAGCAACTGCGTACGTTGCGGCAACTGCGCAGTAAGCGGGAATGTTGCAGTGTGCTGCTGCTCATCCAGCTCCATGTCCGAGGCATCGATGCAGTGAGTCTGAAAGTCATTAATGAAGTCGTTGATTTTCGAGGAAGCGGTGAGGTTGGCGCGAGCCAATTCAATAGAATGCTCACTGTCAACGGATGTGATGCTGGCATTCGCCTCACTCTCCGTCCCGAAGCCAAGAAAATCGCTTTGCTGGCTTGAACATATCAAGCTGCGGTTCACAGCAGCATCGCCTTCCGAATCTGATTCCGCTGCAATGGGCTGTTGCACTGTGTGGCGCTGCAAGTTTGCATCCGAACAATCCGCAGCTGCTGTCATGCAAAAATTCTTGTCTAACATTTCCAAAGGCAACGGCGTATCAACCATATTTGTTGTTGCTTTTTCGTTGCAAAGTGCAACATGTTTATTGCTCTGGCAGGCAGCTGGCGCACTTCCATGTGAGAAATGCAACTTTTTAAAGTTCGCTGTTAAGGCTGACAGCGGCACTCTTACCAGCAATTGTCTTTGCGGCAGCTGCTGCTGCGCTGTGTGCATTGGAGCCTGTATCATCGTCGTTTCCAACTGCCTATCAAGCGTCTCTCCGGGAGTTACAGGCGCTGCGAGTGTTGCGGTAGCGTGCGTTGAACCAGCCGTTCTGCTGTCATGACAACGCGACGGGCTCCTCATGCTGCTTATAACATTTAAACTTTCAATTGCGTTATTTATATTAAGTTCTGCAGTTGCTGGCGCGCTTCCAGCCGGGTCTGATGCATTTTTTTGCAGCGTGCTCGTTGCCATTTCGGCTGTTTTCGTTGAAGTTCGTCCTAAAGCTGTTGTCTCGGACTGTTGTTGCTGCAGCGCTGCTGCTATAGCCTTCTGTTCCGTAATCTGCACATTATTGCTTTTAAAGCTGCTCATTTTGCTGGCCGCTGCGCTCTTTATCACATTGGACACAGAAGCAGCGGCCGTTGACAATGTGATAGTATGCTCGTTCCGATCGGCTAAATTTTCCAGCAGCTCCTGTTTTCGTGCTCTTTTAGACGACTTGCGCTGCTTCACCTGAGCCTTTTCTATGTTGTTGGCTTTTCTGGGTCGACCACTGCGACGTAATACCAACGCAGTGCCCTCGGTACGACACTTGTAATTTCTGCCTCGCTTTCGCTCGATTATCAATTTTACATTCTTGGGGATTTCATTGCTTTGCTTCTGCATATCAGCTGCTGTATTATCCTCTCTACAAAGATCCGTTTCCTGGTCGTTATCAGTCGTTTCTGCCGTTGGCAAATAGTCGTCTTCGCTATGCGCCGATTTATCAGCTGTCATTTGGCTGTCTCTGTCAGCAATTGTTGTTCTTGATTTCTGCTTTGCATGCTCCGGATTGTCTTTCATTTCGGCTTTAGTTCTCCAGGTGGTTTTTCGTGACGTCTCATTATTTTCACTTTCTAACACGTGTTCGCATTTTTTCAACAGCTTCGATTTGAGTGCTAAGCTTTCATCTTCCACTTCGCAGCCTGCCATTGGTTGCGCCTTTCCCAACAGTAACACTTCTGCGGTCTGCAGTTTATCATCGTTTGCCTTTCGCTTCAGATCATGCTTGAGTGCTGCTGTTGACTCATTAGCATCAGCAACAGCATCACTTTTATTATTGCCATTGCTGCTGCTGTACTGCTGCTCCACAAGAGCGCTCGCTCTATCCGTTGGCAGTCTTAATAATCTCACATAACATGTCTGCAACTGCGTCTTCATGAGGCGCGCCGCCTCACGTTTCCGTCGATCGGCGTGCAACATTCGTGCGGTCTTCGATTTTAGACGCAACTTTCTGGCACGTTTCGCCACAGCCACATCACCGCTTACTACCGCTTGTGGCTGCATTTCAGCCATTTCAGGAACGGTAGCCGATTTCATTAAAGCGAATTCTTTGTTGTCGTCTGGTTCTAATAATGTGGCAGACCTGTTTGCGCTGGTGTCTACGACCTGAGCAACTACTTCGACGTTCTCTGGTCGTTGCTTATCAGTTGCTGCTGCCGATGATGCGTCGTCGTCGGCAACAGCTGCTGCTGTACTTTTTGCTGTAGATGTGGATGCGTGTTTGTTTGTTGTTTGCTTTTGCGTATTTTGCACATGTTGCTCTTCGGTCAAAGGTGCAGTGGCATATGCCTTGAGCGCTGCCTTAGTTACAAATGTTATTTCAGGCGACACACATTCTACGGTTGATTGTATTTTTGAAATGTTTTTGCTGTCATCTTCAGTTGCAGCAGCAGCTGACACTTGACTTTCTTTATCATTATCAGACTTCTCGTTTATAGCATCATCTTTACATACGCTTGGAGCGGTAATTATCTCTATATGCTCTAAAATATCATTAAACTCGGTTAGCTGGGCTTTTAAGTCTTCCGACGGCAGTGTACTCGAATTCTTAGCCGCGCTGTATTTACTCGAGTGGGGCTGCTCGGAATTCATGCTTTCCAGCAAATGCTCGTTGTTTGTACTGCTTGTCAATTCACCAAGTGTGTTTGGAGTATGTTTAATCTCAATGGTTTTCAATGTCTCAGTTGTGTTGTCAGTGGTTGCTCGTGCTTGTGCATTATTCTCCAAATTATCATCAATATCACAGGCAGTTTCCGCCCGCTCGGCTACTTCTATTGAAGTTATAGAACTTTGCGGCGCTGCAGGCTTTGCTACATTCACATTGTTATTGTTTGCAGCTGCAAATGACTTTACAGTATCTACTTGTTCATATTCCAAGTTAATTGCCAAATCACAATGCTCTGGTGGTCTATCACTGGGCAGCAATGCCTCGCACTTCGCCATAGGTGTATTCGCTTTTTCTAGAAGCGTGTCCAAGGCACAATCCTCGTAGTACTGTTCCGTGTGCATATCAACTCGATCTATGGTTATAGACACTCTTTCCGTGGGTTGGTCCAGCGATGGTTCATCCTCGGATTGCATTATTTTGTCTGGCGCCGCGGACTCAATGTTTTCGGCAATATGCTCAATATCTTTGCTTATTTTGTGTTGGGCAGATTTGAAAACGATGTGTGTATCAAGCAACGACTCCTGATCAATGTTGGCCGTCTGCTGCTCCTTTTCCTCTAGCAGTTCGCAAGCTGAGGCAGTATGCTCACTCAACGTGACTTCCGTTTTCAAGTTATCACCAGCAGCTAGAAGAGACGCATCATCCAGTGTTGCTGTTTCGAAGAGTGCCACCTCGCACAGCGGTTGTCCGTAGTTGTCATTAATCAGATCATTGCCAATGTCAAGCTCCGGCGGCATTTGCAACGCGATTGCTTCCTTTTCGTGCAGCAACTGCTGTTCCACCTCAAGTCGCCGCTCTTCCAGCAGCGCCCGCAAAGCGATTTGTACTTTGAGGCATTTACGTCGAAAGCTGTGTATCATGCTGAATCGAGCGGTGCACTTGGAGCAAATGCGTTGTGGCAGGCTGTCGTTCGGTTTAATCTGTTGAAATGAAATAAAAGAAGACAAAAAAGATGTCAAGATGTGCTAATTGCTGATCAAATGATAACAAGTAAACATGCTAAGTGCAAAAATCTACATACAAATGGGCCTTTGGCGCCGAAACTTTCCATTTGCGTCATTTCGCAATGCGCGCCAAACAACTCCACAGTTCTTGGATTCGTCACGCACTCAATGAGCCAACTGCTTGGCGCAATTGCTTGCTAAATGGCCACCAACTCATTTGAGGTTTCCACATAGAGTCGCCGGCCTGGCGTTGCCACAAGCACGCAAACACACACGCACACTTCAAGTAAACTGAGCACCAATAAACACTCGTCAACAAAATACCTCAATTTCTCAGCAATTGCCATACGCACAGAATTTTCTTACATCCCTAACATTTTAGATTTTGTAAAATGTTTCTCCTTCTCCTGTTTTTCTCAATATTATTGTAAGATATACGCAATACGATTGCGATACTTCTAATTTCTGGAGAGCGCAATAAGCTGACTCTTTAATACACTTCTATTTTCTAGATAGCGTAATAACCTAACTCTAATTTTATTAGATTAGATTTATAGATTGATCCACCCCAAAAATTGTATCAGCATTCACTTTTACCTATGTTAACTTTAATGACTAAATAAAAGTCCACCCCATTTTTCTCGTGGATCTGACCTTGCTGAAGAACGGACACTTCTGCCAAAATAAACATGTAACAGTAAATACATATCTATTTGAAGTGCGTGGTTTAAGACATTGACATGTCACCAGCTGAGCATAGAATTCGTTTCATTATGTAATAGAAGTCCATAACAAATGATGACACAGAAGTATTTTAATGCCAATGCAAATGCCAAATATTTTTTAAGCATTCGAATCAGGCATACAAAATATGCCAGCCGATAAACCTGGATTTCGAAAGGCTGAGATTTTCCAAAAACCACTTCTAACTCTAGAAAAATCACTGACTCGCTATAGTAGTTTTGAACTAGAGTTCTGACGTTTAACATTTTATTTAAGGGTTCAAAAAAGGCAAGAGCAATTTGGATGCAATTCTGTATTACTGTGAACATTTTAATGTTGATGATGAGCACATTAATTTATATAGTAAATGTATACATATTGTAAGTAATATTTTATTTATGAAAAAATTCACAATTGTTCAGTGTGGCTCCGAATGGGAGCATCGAATTTCGCTCTCAACACACAATCTAAAACCTAATCGAAGTCACATTTTTGCTGTTGCACAGTGTAACAATTATAATGAAAACTCTGTATATTAATTTTCATACGAAGTCAGTCGTCTGGAAAGGAAAGTTGGAAAAGCACATGTTTACATACATACTTCTCGATGCGGCACGTTCGTTTTGGGCTCATTGAACGCGCACATTAGTCGCAAAGCCGTCGGCGTATCTTACGAGCAGCTGTCAATTGTGCTCGAATTCGAGAAGAACGTTATTTACGCTTTAATTTGTTTAAAGCCTCAAGTCAAAAGGAACGGAAATGGAATTGGGTGCGTTTTTTATTTGCCTTTTTTAGAAGTTCTGAAGAAGCAGCGGACTGGTTATATTCAAAATCGTTTGAATTATATAACATAAAATAATTAAAAGTTAAATGTTGAAGTGACCTTGACACTTTTAGCCGCCTCACTGCACACAAATCACTCGGATAGCAGAGCGGATTGACTGGTCTTTGGATATTGCCTTCCTATTGCCTACTAGAAAGCAGCACCGCACCTCGGCTTTTGTCCGCTTTCTAGTTCAACAACTTAGCGTAGTGATTTCATTTTTTAAGCAGAAGCATTCAGCATTCAGTTTACGCCAGGCAACACGCGACGTATAATGCCGGCGGCGATAAAGTGTTTCATTGCAATTAAACACGAGTTGCCAGATGTAATATTATTTATAGTTATGATAATAACAAACAAAACGCTTTCAAAACGCAATGGTCATAAAAACCTAATTTTTTTGTGGGTGTTAATAAGATTTATGTGTCAAATTGGAATAGCGTCTAATTTTTGGCTGGAAAAAGTACCGAAATTTATGTCTTAAAATTCATAATTAAGAAATGTATTTTGCCATTATCAGTTGAAAAAGAGTTCTTTTAGAATTCAAAGAAAGAAATTTCCTAGTCACTAAATTCCGTTCAAAATACATAATATAAAAATGCAATTCTTCAATATTCCAGAAATTATTGTATAATTTGCATATTATATTCGGTATAGTTACGGAAGGCATCTACTACAACACATAAGTTTCAAAGCAGGTCGTTGCTGATATAAAATTGTCTAACCTGAAATCAATTTCGTTCCTTTTAAAATCAGTATAAATATTTTTAAAATCAATCTAAGAATAGTGTAGATAATTTATAATTATAATTTTTTCCATGTTTTGAAATAAGGCTAAATTACCGACGGTTATGCTACTCAAGCCTATGTAAAAATAGAATAAATAGATGGTGAGATAATTTGTAGGAAATGACTAAACTGACAAATTTGATGGATCGGCTAACTTCTTGTTGATAAAATTCCTTCGACGTTGCGACATGCGGCGTTTTTTGCTGATTATTATACTTCATGTTGCCTTTTACGGCACAATTTTTTAAAATTCCAATTTGGGGCTTTTTGTGTGGGAAGAACTGGCAACTCTGCTCAGAGTCCATGATTGTTTATGGCAATGAAGCCATATAAGGGCATAATAAAATAAAAACAATTTAATAGCTTGAAAACTACAAAAAAATAAACGCATCATATAAAGGCGAAGATTAATAATTGTTCGCTCAAACGGAAACGTTGCATGGTGGAGTAATAACAACTTCGAAGTGCGTGTCATGGAACTGGTCTAAGTGTGCGCTAAATTTCATTGGTACATAATTTCAATTGAAGAATAATCAATCATTTGATTAAACGGACGATTACACTATACGACTGTAGACAATACATATATAATGTCGGATATAAATTTTAAATGCATTTGTAAATTAAATTATTCGACTGCACTACACAACCAAAATCAACACAGCATGACAATAAATTTTAGTATGCAAATTATTATCGTTAATGTTAATAATCAACTGCGTAATGAGAACGCAAAGAAAATGCCACTGGCAGCAGCCATGAACTATGTACATATGTAAACAAATAACTCAGCTCGGCAGAAAAGAAAAAATATAAAAATAACTTAAATGAATCAGCCAGAGCGCTCCAGCAGGCGAATATAAGGAAAAGTACTTATCAATCGAATAATGATGACATTAAAAGAGTACGAAACGCTACGAAAACAGCAATAAAAACAAGTAGATAATTTCAATTCATATACTCCGCTGGATTCTTATCCTATGGGCGATTATTACAAGCGAAGCCTTCTCGAGGTCGCACAGTGTATTTAAAAAAAAAATATAATTCAAAAGCCGACTATATAATCATGCTATAAATTTATTACACATATTATTTATCGGCACTTGCTTGAATTATATTAAGCTCATTTTAATTCAAGTAACGAAGCATCAGTCAGGTTAGCCCCGGAATAATACCCTACACCAAGTAACCGAGTGGGACGATAAACCACTGAAAAAATTAAATATTGGGTGTATTAAATTTAACGCCTCCGTGATGGGCATATCATACGATATCTAAGGCTGATACCTAAATTTAAGTACCAAATATCATTGTTGTCCTCGAGACGACCACTTAACCTACCTACCTACCTATCATTCGTGTAAAGACATAATTAGTCAGATGAGAGTATTTCAACAAAAAGTTCAGAGGTAAGTGGACGTGTGGGCATGTTTTTCAATCGATTCAGATAATCTCGGAACTTAAACTAGAAGAACGTTCAGAGGCACTGTGTACTAAATTTGCTTCAAATCTAATAACGAGTTCTTTTGCGGCCACGGACAGACAGACGGACAACCGGAAATCAAGACAAAAAGTGGTTCTGATAATTTCTATATACTTATATTCATACCTAGGACGGCTCTTTTAAGATGTTACAATTTTCGCACAAAGTTAATATTCCCTATTGCCATAAGTGTAGGGTATATTTCTTACGTCAAGATCTAAAAACCTGCACTGAATTTGCATACTGTTTGAATATGAACTAGAAATGGAAGCAATTAGTCCGTTTGCTGCGGAAAAATAGTTTATAAGTAGTTTTAAGATGGGACGTTACCTAGCAGGGTTGACTGGTTGTCTCTAAGGGATATTGTTATAACTTACATACATACATATGTGTACCGTGATTTCTGCTTTGATTTTAAATAGCCATTTTTTTCCATATAAAAATATAGTAGGGACTGACGCTTTAAAGTCCTAAATTAAACTTAAATGCATGTAATTAAACTAAATACAATGGTTATTATATGCCTTATTTTATGCGAATTATAAACGGTTACTTACATTTCAAATGAGTACGACAGGGAAATTATTTAAATCAACTCAAAAAGATCATTCTACGAGCTCCATGCATTTTTAACAATAAAGCCATTTTGCAGTGGTAGAAAGCGGGTTAAGCGGTTGTACAGTCCGGATCGACCGGTTCGAACTACGTTCGGCTTAAGGCAATCGGCTGAATACACTCATTTTACTCTACAGTTGAAATTTTCCCTGTTTTGCAAGATTTTATCAAGGTCAATTAACAACTAAACGAAAGCATTAATGACCGTCAAAGTTGCAGCAGGGATTGCCAAGCGGTTAATCTGAAAAGTTGTACGATTTTTCTTGTACGTTGATATGCATTGCAGGATTGTAGGGTACTCTAAACGTGCTTCAGCTACACTGACGACCGGTCGGCCTTTAATCAAACGAGACAAGTGACTGTAATACAAGTTAAGATACGCATCTAAATTTCAGCAATAAAACCAAATGCAAAAAACAACTCAAAATGGCACAATTCAATTAACCGCAAAATTGCCTTTTCGAATACGGGCATGACTTTATGCTAGCCAAGAGATGGAGGGAAAGAAAAATATAATAAGAAAACAAACTAATAAGCAAACCAGTAAATGATAAAGTTTCGCCGCAAATGTGGGTCATAAATTTTAGCAGTAAGTAGGAGCCAAACACTAGCAAAAAAAACCACTGAGCAAGCCAGGCAGCAACAACAAACCAACAACAATTGCCAAAACAGACATTAATTTTAAAATTATGCAATATAAATTTGCATTTTTGATTTTTCCAAATTTTCGAAGATTAAAGGAAAAAAGTGCAAGCTAGGGATGCTGTTTTCGAGGGGTTTTGCTAGCCCGGAATTTCAAATAATAAATTGCAATGTCGGAGTTCATCGTAATATCAGATTATTTGAGACTTATCGTGGCTAAAATATAAATGCGAGAAAGCAAGGCCTCAGCCTTGTTCTACGGGCTATGGTGCCAATTATGCATGAGGCCTAAATCCTAAAGCAAACCACGAAAAGTAATAATCGGAATTTTTCGAAATTTAAGCACCAAATTTAGAAAAAGCCTCTGGAAAAATTAGACATGCTTGTATTTTTAACTTTGCTAAGAAATACCAGTATTTTTACATTTGAAATTAGGGTATAAGCAATTATACTTCGAAGGTCGCGATCCCCAGATTCTACAGCCCTAGCCGCAACAGCCTTGAAGGGATTTGCAGCGCAACAAAATCAACAAGCACGCTGCTTAACTAATTAACACATCTGCAACAATAACGACAACACAAATCCGCATCCGCATCCGTGCAATTGCAGTAAAAAAGGACATTTAAAATCAGCGGGAAACAAGCTGGTAGCCAGCCAGGCAGACAGACAGACCCCCGAACCACTTCCGACTTTAATTTCCCACAACAAAATTGTAATCAAATAACGCAGAAAGCGCCCTTTAATAAATCAAGGATCATACAGCGCCAGCGGGTGGTGGCTGGGTGGGCAAAGTGTTGTTATTATGGCTGTTGTTGTTGTTGTTATTGGCGCGATGAAGTGCTTGAAGCAGTGGGTGGCGGACGTGTGGTGGGATTGTTTCGGTTTAGTTGAGCTTGCGGAAGGTGCGGGCGCGCGCTCGTACAGCACAGACAGACAGACAATCGGAGTAGGGGAGAGTGACAATTCGGCTTAATTGCAGCAGACACAGCTGTAAATAAACAAAACAAACGAGCAAGTGAGCAGTCAAACAAAGAGGGTGGCAGACGCAAGGGTGTTGCCGACATGTCAGCGCAGAAAATGTTTTCACTTAATTCATTTCGCATTCCCGCCGGTCGGTCTTTGGGGAATCGACATGCCAACAAGCCACATGTACGACACGCTTCGGTTTAATGCTGATCCGATCGCAGTGAAAGTGTCAAAAGATGATATAAAATGAAAAATTGAGTACTCAATGCACAGCGTGTTGCAAAAACAATAATATTCTGATATTACGCATCGTCGGGTCATATGCAGCGCGGTCCGACCATTAGCAAATTAATGCATAGAAACATTTTATTTGACAGCGACATTTCTTTAATGGTCTACAAAGTTTGTAAAGTCACTTCGAGTTGGTATAAATCACAACAACAACAAAAGAAACAAAAAACACCATATTTGCACAATTCATTAGGCTACAACCGGAATAAACATGCGAACGTCGAAATTAATACGATGTGGCGCTAATCGCTGCTTAAAGGGAGCAATAAACTATTCTGTAAACAAAAATAGACAACAAAAAAATGGAGGGAAACGCTGAAGTGTCAATTAAGTTCGTAGAAATCCGAATCAATTAATTGCACAACTGTGAAAAAATTGTTTCCTTTTTAGATTTAAAATAATCAGGACCACAATTTCAATGACATGCCATCTTTTCTCTGCTGCTGCGGAGATTCTTTTAAGAAATTTTTCTATTTTAGGGATTTGGACATTTTGTAATTTTACAACATTTTTTTACTCATTTGTTTCTTTAGGCATGTAAATTTTTCTGTTTTTCGGTGATTGTTTTAAATTTTTTTGACAATTTCTTCTTTACTTCGCAACATTACATATTTCATTTTTATATTAAAGGGTATGACATCTCTTCAATATATACATACATACGAATGGGCGCATATTCCAAGCAATCTTAAAATCGTAAAATTTTAAGTGATACACCGTTTGAAAGGTTTCTACGAGAATCTCCGCGCAAAACTTCCTGATTGAACTTTTTTCATTTCATATATTTTGCATTGAGTGCAATAATAAATAACTCCCGTACCTATATTCCGCTTTTCTCTTATCCTATTGACTAATAAACATCAGATAATAAGAGCTAAAATTTTGCCCAAAAAAATACAAAGCACTGCTCGCATGCACGTGCTTTTGTTTTGATCGTGCCTTTCGACGTTGTTTACGTTTGTTGTGATTTCGCTTTTCTTGCTTGCTACATACAATGTATTGAAGATTGTTCAAACAATTGCTAACAAAATTCTAGTTTTATATTCGTAAATTTCTTTTGAGCGCAGTATTGCCACCATAAAATATTACTATGCCAACACTCAAGATAAAAGGATTTCTCAGGAATCAGGAACTGATGAAGGCGTGCGCAAAGCCGAGACCTGCAATAGGCTGCAATGGCCATATAAGTTAGTAAGTAAGTTTCCGCTTGTAGCACTTGTCCAAGAAATTTCTATGTCGTAATATTTTCTTGCCATTGCTGTTGATAACATTGAATCTTACTACATTATTTTCTCGATTTCTTTTGCTATAAACAAAAGCATCTGAACTTACTTTTCGCCCAGACAAATTCTGAGATGGCTGTGCCTGTCTAAAAGCCTAATCTTTATACATACTTTCACACTATCATTGCTTTCTTAAACGATAGCATACTCAATAATATGTCAAGAAATAATGATGCTCGACAAGGACGACGTTGTTTTTAAATTTCACAACTCATAAACTGATAAAATCTGCTGCGAAATTAAATTACCAAAAGACTACTAATTTTTGACAACGTGCTTGAAGCGCATCAGATTCGGGATTACTAGAACGTGATTTGAATTGACAGCGATAAAATGTCGGATGTTTGCATTTAACACTTTAAGCACATGCTGCCTTAATTAACATAATTCAAAAGTGCCAACGAAAAAAAAAGATATCTCTCTTGAGATAAGGAAAAAACAAAATTAATAAACACAAATAAAACAATCAAATATACACAATATTAAAAAAGTTCACGATAAGACAAGAATGTTTATTTTATACGTCACACCAGAGGAAATGATCTAATTTTGGACACTTCAGATTGGTATTTTTGCGGAACATGTGATCTTCGCTGGGCTTGCTTTGAGTATGGCTGAGGTTGCTGCACACACACTTCCAACCGCAGCTAAACACATACATATAAATCTGTCATTCTTCATGACGAAATGGAGACGACAATGCTATACATTTTGGCAAGGTTATTTGCCAATTCAGCCTTGAAGGCAAATTGCTATGGGAAGAAAATCTGCGATTGTAGGCGCAGGCGAGGAATAAGAATGAGACAGTCAATGTTGAATGTATGGACAATTTTTTCAATACATAACTAATTGTCGTGTGAAACTATAAAATGTCAAGAGAAAACAAGCAGACATACATACATAAGTAAGAATTGAGAAAAAATTAATAGCCCCGCATGAAAGCTATAAATAACATAAGAAAATTATAAAATAAAGCCGCTTTCTCTTCGGACAATTTATGAGCGGAAATACAAATTTTAGACTGAGCAAAAAAAGCGCAAATTGAACTTTTGTACTTGTTGAACTTGATCATATAACGTCCGGTTTTTAAATAAAAAACGGCGTCTACAAACACTGTTGTTTGCATTACTATTAAAGAAAGATTAAAGAGCTTCGGTAAAAAGTTTAATATGCGTTTGTAAAATAAAGTATTTTTCTTTGTATACGCCCGACTTTTCAAACTTTTACCCCATTTTCTTTGCCACTTTTTTTTAATGAGATTTCGTAGATTAAAAAAAAATACAAATATGTACAAACAATAAATACGTTTTTATAGGCTTGTAGCATGAATTAAAACTGTGTGATAAAAGCAAACGAAAAATTTTATCAATAAATAATAAGCAAAATTAAAAAACAACAAACAAAACTAACTGTCAAGTTTGCTCATTTCGGTGTAGTTAGATTTGATAATATCTGTTAGCACAGAATATTGATGCTGTAAGTTTGTAAATATTTATACAAAAAGCTTTGCTTAGTTAACGAATAAGAATAAAGTTTCAGCCGGATTTCGAAACCTTTAAAATTGTAAGGCGAAATTTAAGAGATTTTGAGAGATTTCATGCCAATGGAAATTATGTATGCGCCTATTCAACGCATCCGTCGATATGTGATTCTCAAAAAATTCTTCAAATATGAATTTACTGTAATTTTTTACAAGTTGCTGTGCTTGACTGTGAAGAATAAATATTTAACTACTTCTATTTATTTGTGTATTTAACGAGTCAAACTTCATGTCATCATGTATGTATGTATGTACAACAGTATAATGATTTCTTAGAACGTAATAATAGTTTCTATGTCAATTTGTTATTGCTTGAATTTTTTAAATTAATGAAATGAACTGCCCATGTATGAGCGTTTAATAGCATATACATTGTACATATTTAATTGGCGCAACAGCCCGTAGAAAAAGGCTTAGGCCTGGCTTTCTCGCATTAATTTGTGTGTGGATTTTAAGCGCAAGATAATGGAAACTACACATTTAATCCATGGCCATAGCATTTTATCAAGGCAAATTATACTCTCATTTTCTATGGTATGAGTCGGCTGGAATTCGATACTCAGCCATGAGTGGCAGCAACGTTTAGTATAGGCATAATATAAAATTTTAAATATACCAACAGTTGCAATTTTCTTTAAATATGGTAAGAAGTACAACGCCTAATTACAGGCAATTAGCTATTTTACTCTGACTAATTCCCTTCGTAGAATAGACTGGAGCGCAAAGTTATAAGTAAAAACAATAAAAGCAATTCCTAAAAGCTGCCCTCTAAAGTCGTAAAACGTTGTTAAAGGTTGCATACAAATGATGCGAACAGTGCTCAAATATACGAGATAAATTTCAGTTGAACTTCAGCATTCACAAGTAACAAGGCGCGAACCAGCGCCATGGAGTGAATAAGCTTCAAGTTTACTCTACGAGTACGTAATGTAAATAAACAACTTTGATCAGGGGCACACAAATCAAGTACGAAGCAAAATGTAATATGTATTATAAAAATGTTGGCATATGCAATATAATATGTATGTCGCGCCATACAAACAACAGTAACAACAAAGAAATGGCGGGCGGGGGGGAGACTAGCACTTAAGCTGGCCAATGTGGTGCTGGGGCACGGCATACCCACGTTTTATACCCACTACGCGTTATACGTCACTCCACTAGACTTAAAAATGTGCACGAGGGAAAGCGGAAATGACCGGGCACACCAGAAAGAGCGTGCAAAAAGTTGGCAGCAATGAAATGGCCGAAACACGTAATAAAAATCGAAGCAAATGAGCAGCTACAATAAAGCCTTTGCAAATAAACCCTATAGAAATAGAAATTGCATTGGAAATCTGTGTCAACACGCTTGCCGCAAGAAGGCGTGCGAGTAGGTGGTGAGTGCGACTGGTGACTGGTGACAGGCATGTGGTGCCGTCAAATGCACAGCAAACAAGCGCTGCAAGCATTTAAGCTAAGTAGCACTGGCTGATAATAAATGCAAATAATAGCATTTAAAAGTGAAGCACAAAATGCAGAGGGTAACTTTATATAGTGGCAGGTCTTAAGGCTATACAGGATATGCGAAGTAAGTAAGGAATAATAGAGCCAGTGGACAAGTGCATGGCCGCTGATGCGGGAGGGCCTGGCTTCAAGACCGGCCTCAAGACCGGCTTCAAATTATAAGATGTTTATCTTGTTGTACTGGCAAATCTTGAAAATAAATTGAATTGAATTGAAACCATCTAATAAACAGATTAATTTGTTTTTCAAATTGTTTCTTTGCACGGCGCCACTTCTCGTGATGAATTGGCAATTCTGCGAGAATATTCTTTGCCATGAAAAGCTAAACCAAATCATCAGATGACTACATTCTTAGCGGTTTTTAAATGCAACTATACATTTGTATGGTACTTTAAGTGATATCGATGATATGAACAGCAATTTCTTATTACCCGGAAGAAAAATTGCTAAGACTTTTTTCAAGTTTCTCAATATTTATTATTCTAATTGCCATTTTTGTTTTAAAAATTTGGAATATAATGTCCCAGCAGTGCTAATCGATAATACAGTTGCTTTTAATTCACCAATCACAAACAAGTACAGCTGCCAACTGTCAAGCAAATATCGATATTATATCCTAAAGATGAAAAGAAAGCACCTTTTCGTGCATAGTCATCTTTTGAAGAATAGCTATTTAATGATACCATCCACAACCAATCATTCTTGTAGAATTCAGGGGTATTCCCATTGTTGATTTTAATTTAAAAAGCATTCATTACAATAGTCGTGAAAAAAATGTAACTGAAAAAATTTAACTCGTTATAGAAAGAAAGTCAGTTCTCTTCACAATTGAGCTGTTATTTTTGAAAGTGGAATAAGTCCACTTTCTGTTATTGCGAGATATTTCATTGTTTACATTTCATTCTCAGTGTCACTACTATGAAGAGCTAAAACTTCCATCTCCCAAATACAAGAATCTCAATTTTTGTTTACTATAAATTGTTTACCCATAGAAAGATCATAATAAGTTTTATCTAAAAATGCCATTATCTACATTTTTGTAAAAAATGGACTTATTCCACTTTCAAAAATAACAGCTCAATTATACTTTCGACTTTTATCCATGAACGACATTTCCTGATGAAACCGAAAAAACAGGTTTTCCTGCAAATTGCCTACTCACAATATCAAAAGCGGCCAGCGACCTGATAAGCTAATTTTATGTTGTCCACAAACAAGTGAGGCCGTCGTAATGAATGCAAGCCAAAACTCCGTATAAGCATAATGGTGACGGTCTAGAAAGCGAACGAGCTTTACGTGAAAGCCAGCCAGCCAAAGTACAAAAACAACACCGACGAAATTCAATATTAGTATTTGTCATGGTCGTCATCGATTGTGTATTAAGACAATAACAATAAGCCAAGGTGATATCAGAAATGTTCGTTAAACACAACAACAAATAACAACAAACTTGTGACATAAGCCAGCAACTCAAGAACTTAATTGTTCAGTGAGTGGGTGGAAATTAGATAGGGTGTGGAATGGGTGGGCGTCTGGTAGGCCTACGCGCAGATGGATTGTTCCTTACGTACATGTGAGTGGGGGGTTTGCTGGCATGCCTTTGTCGAGTAAAAAGTTAATCGCTTCTAGCACTGCTCTGCGGCACGGCACGGGCGTGTAATCCCTCAAGACAAAGCATACGTCAGTCCGCTCGGTCGCTCACTCGGTCGGTGGGTCGCTTGGTAGCTGGCGAGAGCGTGGCACAAATAATTGCCAAATTGAAAAAGAACGTACTCGGGTGGTGGAGGGGTTAAGACAGCGAGCAAGGGAGCGTGCCGTTAGTGCGTGGAAATGCCACAAAAAAATGTAATTCACTTTATGCGGTAGCCGATGGCAGCACTGGTACTGGTGGCGGTACTTACAACAAAACGCAAAAAAAACATTACACAGCAGCAAGTAGCACCAGCAAAAGTCAACGTGTGAGCCCCAGAGCGAAAGAAGCACGCGCGAAAAAGATAGAGGTAAAACCAACAAAAAAAAAAGGAAAAAACCCAACTGAAAAATTGGCACAATCACGAAATAAATCACTAAGGCTAGCAGAAAAGCAAATCACACTTGTAAATACAGAAACAGTAGCAGAAACCGTCCCAAGCAAGTCAGCATAAATACTAGAACCAACAACAACAGAGAATGCAAAATTGATTTTCCCTCAGGGAAAAACCCCTTCAAAAATTCATTCAATTACGAAATATGTATTCGGCAAAACAATTTGTTTCGGATTTCACCGACAGATTTATATGCTACGTGATTTTTAATGGCCCTCTAAATTAACTGCTGTTAGTTAATAATAATAAAAAAATAATGTTTTCGGCCATGTGGCAGCGCTGTTCTAGAAAGTAGGTGTGAGGTTTTCAGTTACATATTAAGGTGTCATGCAAGGGTAGGTGGTAGCAGTAGCATATTATTACATTTATTTAGACAGGTAAAATCTGGGCGTTACGAAAACTTTCTACAGATCGTATCATCTAATGGTGTAGTTGCTTATTTCCTTTGCTTTCGATGCTATACAGGCACTTGAACCGGCTACAACGTTATAGAAATTTGGTCCGAAAATGGCACTTTAAATTAAATTATGTTTTAGTCACGAACAGCTTGCTATCAATGAATAACAAAATGCGTGCTTCCTTTGGCAAGACAAACTCGCGCTAGTGATGCCAATTTCTTTTATTTTCCATACAGTGGTGTTACAATTATATTTAAATTATCTGGCATTTTTGGCATTGCCTTGCCAGTCACTTGCGTCTGCTGATTCTTGGTCTTCAATCGAGTCCATGATTCTGTCATGCCAGCCTTGTACCAAATCCCAGTGATGATCCATGTATTCTCGTTCTTTATTGTATTTAGCGCCTAAGACTGCGTGAAGATCCTTGATGACGTAGGAATGATCCTGGGTCGCTTTTGGATCCCTTCGAATGATATTGTCCAACCGTTCAAATGTCCGCCACATCTCATCCAGTTCCTTCCCCTTGGTTATAACATACTCAAGGATTTTTCGTTCTTTAGGCGTCTTTTTGTAGTTTTGAATTGGCTTTGACGTTGTCCGTTTGTCCGTGCCTAATTCCGTTGTCATGCTGCTGTGCTGATTCTTATTAGGAGTTGATTGCGAGTTGATGCTGCTTTTTGAAAGTTGCGTGTTGAAAATTCCTTAGAGATTGCGAGTTGATGCTGCCTTTTGAAAGTTGCGAGTTGAAAATTGTTTGGAGGTTGCGAGTTGATGCTCCGTTTTGAAAGTTGCTTGTTGAAACTTCGGGGTCACCAATGTTTATTTTCTTTGCTTGTGATGTTGTGCAGGCACTTGATCTTGGTACGTTTTAGAAATTGGTCCGAAAATGGCACTTTAACCACTCGAACTCATGGGAAAATTAAGTTTTATTCACGAACACCTCATTAAAAACAAAACAAAACGCGGTTTTCCAATTATATTTTGTTTATCTGGCATTTTTGTCACTGCCTTGGCAGTGCACTGTCACCTGCCGTAAGATGCGTCTGCTGCGTGATAATCGTTGCCATTCAATCAGAAATATCGCATTTCTATCTGGATCGCGTCAGCGCATTCCTGCAGTACCAGTGCAATGCCAGTGCAGTGACATCAAACTTCAACAGTAGTAATAGGGTATAAAAGAAGATTGTCAAGCATTTATTGCATAGCATAATAGAATAAATTGTATGCTCTTTGTTTTATTTTTTTAAATTACTTGCACTTTTTTCATGATCAAAAGGAAATGCAACCAAAGAATAAATCAAATATTTATCAAATTGAAAGTTGATGCCTTCTGAAATAAAAATAAAGAAATAGTAAGAGAATATTTAAAATATACTCTGAAGAGAAATTAGGTGTGTTCGATGGTTTTTACCAGTAAAAACTTGTAGAAGAGAAATTTCAGAAAATAAGAAATTCCGCAGAGAAATTTCAACAAGAAGACATAAGAAATGCAAAGAGTCAATGAAGAAATTGCCAGTACATACAAGCTTTCAGAACATACGATCAGCTGTTTTCGTGATTCAATAATTATCATTTCACATCTGTTTCACAATTTTTTCTGCAATTATAACGCAAACTTTTTATAAGCTTTCCCACGTATTACAAGAAATGCACAAAAAAACTAAGCATCCGCAAATGTCAAGAAATAATGTGCTGCGATCACAGTAGAACGAGGGCAAATGTACATAGTATATACATTGGCATTGAATCAGCTACTTAGAGCCCTCTTCTGGCGTTATACACACATATGAGTATTTTCATTTAATTTATGCATAAGAAAAATATCAATTAAGACAAAGTGTTAATTGTGAGCTGTTATAGGCTCTAAATGCTTTTATGAAAACTAAAAAGATTTTAACCAAAATTCTACTAAGGCTTTCCGCTTCAATTCTTGGAATGTATATTTTGCCTGTTACCCCTTTATTTGGACATATAAATATGACCATATGGTCATGTTGGGTGTGGATGCGAGTTAATAAATATTGTCATATGTAGCGTAGCGTAAAGACAACGCAAATGCATACCGATTTCTTACGTACTAGAATCTATTCTAGAAAATTGGAACTTACCCTCAATTGCCAAATTTGCATCTCCTGCAAAACATTCGCCATGTTGTTGGATGTCTGTTGATGCTGTCGATTGGCGGATCTCTTTACACTGTTAATTGCATTAGCGGCGGCAATAAGTGAAGCATAACAGGAAGAGCTATTTACACTGAGATTGGAAGCATTAGAAGCAGCAGCCCCACCATCCGGGGCGCCAAAAGCGTCGTCGTCACCATCATTAACGTCACCATTGTCCGTAAAGAGATCATGCAGTGGCTGTATGGATTTGCCGCAACTGCGACACAATTCCAGCATATTAACATCTCCCCATGCGGCGGCTGTAGCGCCCGATTCCGTGGCCGTAGCGCTAGTTGCTTCGTCATTCAATATTTCAGCCGATGTCATACATTGCCCGGCGGTCGCGGCAGCGTCACCGACGGCGGCGATATCGGTGGCGCAGTCAGTTTCGACATTCATTTTGTTGCTTTACGCTGACTTTACAACAATTTTCTTTTACGCTGCTTTGGTTGCTCGATGGATGACTGGCAAGGCACGATCGCTAGCCACAGCTTGTGTATCGCCTGCCTGGCTTCAATGCGCACCAGCTTAAGATTTTTTGATTTTTCTCGATTTCTTTTTATTTTATGTTATTTTTAAATTGCGTAGTAAAATGTAAATATGTAAATTTTTTATTTTATTTTTAGTTTTCTTTTCAAGTTTTGTTCGTTAATACCACAATGCATGCACTGCTGTTTGACCCCTCTCGGCCGCCTACACCTTCCTTTGCTTATTTCTTTGGTCGATTTGAATGATTTTATAATGCGATGGCCGAGGTTTGTTTATTCCGTTAGTTGTTGTTGTGGATTTCAATATTATTCCTTGCTGATCGTATACAACAATTCTTTATAGTACATGTGATGTGTACCTTTTTGTTGTATTATTGTTTTTGGTAGCAGCAGAGGCGGCACTGTTGGTGGCATACGTTGTGAACGCGCTATCATTGCCATTGTTTATACAAAGTCTTTCTACACAAGTCGGTCGCTGTCGCCGACACAACGATGAGCTAGCAATTACGACAGTAACGCCGTGGTAGACGTAGACGCCGTCTGTATGCAGCAGCCGTAACCTAGAGAGCATGGACGACAACAACATTTAATACGTTTAGTTTGTCAATCATTGCAAAAACAACAACATTTTAAAACGTATACAAATTTGTAACGGAATTTAGAATTAAGTTTAGCTTGGCTCGCCGTAAGTGTGTACATATGTAGATAAGTATGTATGTATGTATGTGTCCTAATCTAAGCGCCTCATTTGTGTTGATATTGAAGAGGTTTTCGAACGTTATTTTACATACATACATATGTATGTACATATGTTAAAGCAAATCTTTATCTCTCCGTTTTTAAGTCTGTTTTCAAAAACGGGTAGAAAAGTAAAATAAAATAAAAAATGTCATGGCAAACCAACTTAATTCGATTTTTTCGATCGGTGCACTCAGAAAAAGATGGCAGTGTTCCACAATTCTTTGGCTTAATAGTTAATAACAACTTACAAAAAAGTACATACATACATACATATATGTAACATTCCAAGCAGTGATAATTCGTCCGTATCAGTATTTTTTCGAAAATTTTCCAAATTAATTTAACCGACAGGGGATTAGTAAATAAATACACACATAAATCACAAATAATTACTACTTCCCTTATATGACAAAGCGAAAAAGCTGGTTTAGTTTTTCAGACAATCAGTTAACTAAATTAAAGTTTGTATTTTTTTATAGTTTTCAGTGAGCTTTCAAATATCTTACGGTACATAAAAGCTTTAACTTCGAGTCATCATTAATGAATTTAACGATTATTTTTTTACATTCCTTGGCAGTACTAAAAAAAGAAAACATGTACGCATGTATTAAAACTTCGAAAACCAATAATTGTGGAGCAATCTTGCCGTACCGATCAAGTGGTAAACATTTTATATGAAATACGCAATGTGCCGAAACGACAAAAACGAAACAACTTGCAACACAAGCACAAAAATTTACTGATAACGTTGTTGTTAATCGATAATAATCGCATAAGGCCAAAACAATTTATTTGCACTGCGGAACGCACGAAAGGAGCGCTATTTGTGGGCTTGAGCCGACAGAGCAACGTGCCGCCGGTGATTCAAAATCAGACCAGGCCAAGAAACAATTTGCCTGGTTTATCACTTTTCTTGGCTAGTAATGCATGAAATTATCAGCGTCAACGTTTCGAACTTTGATTAGCAAACAAAAACTTTAACAATTTCACACTTCTACTAATGCCAATAGCATTTTGCCATTCGATTGCAAGCTTGACAAAAAAATTCGTTTCTTTATATGTATGTACATATGTATGTATGTATGTATGTATTTTTAAATAGCAGCCGCCGACGGGAAATAGATTTGCGAGCCTTTTATTATGTATTTGCTTTCCTTTTGCGACCCACTTTTAGTTGGCTAAAAGGCCAGGCCACATTGCAGCGGCAACGCTCGCTAGAAATTTCGTGATTTTTCGTTTACGTCGTAACGTCGCGTTGCCCCCGTTTACGCCTTATCAAAGTGGTCAGCACTTTCGACGCCTGCACCAACACACCTAAACACAACAAGCACACATATAGCAGCGCTTTGCCCTGCTTGCAATAAAAATACGCGTACTGTCTATTTAGCTGCTTTCATTTTCTTTTAAGACGAAACTATTTCGATAACATTTGGCCTTTTCGTGGCATTTCTACACAGAGCAGATACTTATTGTTATTCGTGTTGTTCACTGTTGCCAAGATATACAAAAATTGTTAATTCTTTCGTCATACTGTAGCGCTGTTGTTGTTTTGTTCTTGTTATAGCATTGATATAACCACTGCGCGTATTCCATTGAAAATGAATATATTTTTTCTTGTTGTTTGCTAGCTTCGTTTTATCTGCGGCACAGCAGCAGCAATATAGTATATGTAAATAAATACATAAATAAATAAATAAATAAATCAATCAGCAGAAATTGTAAAGACCAGTGATTTTCTCGTATTCCTTGCGACTTGGCATATACTACTTTGGCTGTATTGAATTGTTTCGTTTTTCACTTGCTGCTTCAGCCTCTCACACGAGTCGAAATTCGCGGCGCGTATACGCGCCTGTTTTTTTTCAAAGTAATTGATATTATTTTCAAACACAATCGATGTCTCTTCTTTGCGCACAAATGCTTCGCTCCGATTTTACATCCACACGCGTCTCGTTCCGATTTTGTACTAAACTGCGTTCGCAGCCAGTGGGAGCGACGAGGCTGCTCCACTCATCGTCTTGCTAGCTCGTCGGCTAGCTGGCCGCCGGACGGGTGGGCCGCCAGTTTGCCTGCTAGCTGTGGTCTTTTGCCCAGAAACACATGCAACGAATGCAGCTGAGCGAACTCGACCGAGCTGAGCCGAGGTAGCAGGCAAGCCGAAAAAGAGTGCGAGCGATGAGCAGTCGCCACTACTGAAATTTTTGTTATTGTAGCCGCTGCTGTTGGTGCGCCAGTGTAGGAGACCGCCGCATCGTGGCAACACTTTGCACCTTGCCCAATTGGGTATTTCATTGGCGAGTGCGCACGCGAGAAACCCCCTGCCCGCCTTCCACTAGACAAGCAATAGCACGCAAGCGCAAAGCAAGGCAACGTTCCGAGAAAACATATCGCGTGCGCCACCGCAGTGAGAGTGAAGTAGTGGGCAGGCAGGCAATCCTGAAATCGCAATAGAAATGTAAACAACAAGGCACCGTCAGCCCCAGAATGGCAAGTTCATTCGCATTTCAACAACAAAAAATATACATGCATACATACATATAATGTCTACACGGGTTCAATAGTAGCGCACACGTTGATACGAGTATTTACAAGGAGAAACGGGGGGCCAAAGTTGCAAGATAAGTTATGCTTTCTGCCCGCCAGCCTGCCACCCAACGAGACAGTAGACCGTACATTACAAATTACTGCAAATGTTACTTTGACTGCGGTCAATGAAGAGCGGGCAGGAGCAGGCGAAACTTGCGAATCCATTTTATTGGCGTTGTAATTACGTTAATTGAATGGTCACGTCATCAATAGCATCGCTACTCGCAAACAGTGGAGGAGAGCGGGAAATTGCTTCTGCAATGAATTGAGAACGATATAAATAAATAAAAACAAACTTTGGTTCCGCTTAATTCCAATTGAAGTAACCTTCAAAGATGTGGAGCGGGTAAGAGGCATTGACTCTATTAAATTATTATTACTCCTTAAAGACTAACTTGTGCACATTTTTTATAGCAAACGTATCAAAGCTATTACGAAATATGAGCGTTCAACCGAGCGCACCCTCTACTTTTGATAAACATTGTCAAAACTCACAATCAATCACGTACACTAAACGATTGGAAAGAATCGAGGCGGCTGTTTTGTGTGTGCGCAGCTATTTTCAGCAGCTGATAAGTGTCAATTACACGCATTGGAATGTAAGCAATTACATTTCACAAAGCATATGTAAATGAAAAGCGCGTCAAAGGGTGACGACCGCCACGCAAGGTGGCGAGCAAAGATATGCTGCAGGATCCAAGTAGAGGCATCATCAACGCTTAAAGAATAAAATAGAAAAGCGCATAGCGGAGACGCCTGGAGGAAGCTGCTTAGCTGCTTAGGAAGGCCGATACCTGCCATATTGAATCGTTCGTCCGTTTGTGTGCATACTATATGTACATCAAGATAGAACCGGTTTCATTGTGTAGCAGGCGATTTCGGCATACAGCAAGACACAGTAAATAAGTTTGGATAGTTTATAAAATTTCAGGACCATCGAAATGTTTGTTTTTGGCAAAAGCTTGCACAGCTTCTGTCACAAAGAAAATGTTTATGTTTGCTATCTAAAGATACGGCCTTTAACTAGACGTGTTTAGCACTCACTTTTCAGAGCACCATAAAATTTGTAGTATGTACATATGTACATACTTTAAAGTCCGTCAAAATGTGACGTTAAGCAGGTGGCAACCATGTACTGCTCTCACCGCAGTGGGTTCTAATTCTGAAGAGCCTCTGTAGGCATACTCTTTGGGGCTGCTGTGCTATTCAAAGTTGCTGCATAGAGAAGCCTACTCTATGGTTGCTCCCCACTCAGTTGTGAGGCAGTTCAGTGGCTGTCATGCTGTTGTGTTGTTTTCATTTTGCTGATACATATTTTGTACGCGTTGCGCTGTGCGGTCGATGTCTATTTTCTGTTTTGCTCTGCTTGCAGTTTTGTACCTCGTCGTTTACTGGTTTAAGCGCACCTTTAGCTGCTGTTGTGCTGTTGACAAAAAAAATTTTACAATTGCTGAGATTGGAAGATTTCAAAAGAAATTTGAAGGTCACAGACACGTTTTTTATGCTGTTGACGAGGGGGCTGCGCTGACACGGCATTACTTAACGCAATCGGTTCCAGGTATCTCTGTTCAACAACATCAGCCAGCAGCACAACTGAGCAACAAGATGAAGAGGCAGCAGCGACCCTCATCTGCAGTGACGAGGCACTGTCATATGCAGCGGCAGTACTTTAGGCAGAATCCATTTTGTATTTACATACGTTGCCTCTTTTTGTTTGTCCTGGTATAGGCTTCTTTGCTGCTTCATGTAGATGGGATATGCAAATAAGTGCAGGAAGACGAATTTGTTTAAAATCAATTATTTCTGGCGCGAATCGAATTGGAAACCGACTGGTAGCAGCGACGCAGAGTTAACGAAGTCGAAATTCGTACCTGCCTTGCGACGCGCTTGCTGGCTTTTACGTGCACTTTCCTGTTGCTTTTTAGCCGGTTAAATAAAAACTTCCAAGACTTGACAACAAGTAAAGCAGAAAAAAGCAAATATGCATTTAAGTTGTGTGTAAAGCATAAATATTGAAAAAATCGCATAATGATGCGCTGTTGACGATGCCAAGCAGAAAGCTTATTGGGCGCATTCCATTTGCGCCTCCAAATTGCCAACTAATTGGAATGACGCAAAGATTTGCAATCCACTTTTCGCGCTGTCGCGTTCACACCTCTCTCTTTTATGAACGTTTCGCTAGCTGTTTCTACCTTTCTGCTTTCACTGCTGTGCGGCCGCTTCCGCGACGAAATCACCAGCAGATCAAGCTTTCGACTACGTAACAATAAACGCACACGCGGTGGTCGAAAATACAGTCAACAACAAAAATTTAAAGCCCCACAGCATCGTTTTTCAACGCGTTGCACTTGTTTTCCCCCCGTTCAGCACTTTTCAGACAGACGACCGACCGTCACAACCAGATCTGACCCTGTTCAGCTTTTACATATATTTTCCTTACGTTTTGTGTGCATTCTTTCACGCTCTTAATCACTGCATTAATTGCTTGTTTGTATCTACACATGTAATTCACTTTTTAATTTTCACTTAAGCGCATTGGCGTTGGACATGCGCTCCCGTTCACACGCGTTTCTGATTATTTTCCGACTGGCGCAAATTGCAAATTGTGCTACAGTCGCATTTTTGAAAACATCAGGGTTGCTTAAAATCAGATGGTTGACAAACAGCCGAGCCGTGTTTAATGAAATTTGCATGTCGGCAATGTGGTGCGGAAGAAAACTACCAACTGCAACAACCAAATACCAAAAATAAAACAAGGAGCACAATTTTCAATCCTGTTGCGCTTGGCTTGGCGCTTGTTGCTTGGCTAACCGGCTAACCCAATCAAATTTGGAGATTTTGCGCTTGGTTTTTAAGCAAATGTAACAACCTAAATGCAAAAGTTGGTACTAATAAAGCAAATGGTTTTACAACGGGATGAGGAAAATAGTATGTACTAATATGGGGAACAGTATGTACTAATATGGGGAACAGTTTGATGAAAGGAATCGCATCAAATAAAAACGAAAATGTTTTGTGTTTATTTTTTTGTTAAAACTATTTAGCTCCTTTTTTAAATTTTGATCCTATTCTTGTTGCTTGAAATCAAATGAAATTGTCAGCACTACTTGACAGCTGTTCGCAGACAGGGCGATTCGTATGCTCTCAAAAAAATTTGCGTATTAAAGTCAATTGACTGAATCTAAAACTACGCTTTTGAACACTACTCATTTAAATAGTTTTGACAGATGAAAAAGTAGGTGGCTGCAAAAAATGTTTTTTTACAGAAAATTTGTTGCGATAAATAAATGTATTTGGTTTAGAGAGGAGCATAGTCTTTTCGCTTTTTCTGTGGTTTTAAAAAAAGCATTTAATTTTTATCCGAGCGGATACGTTGTATCCAATCCGGATACGTATCGAGGTTGCAATGAGTAGGTAATACCAGAGAAAGAAAGCCGCCAAGATGCGCAAGTTTTGAAAGCTCAGACTACCAGGATGAAGGATGAATGTGTTCGCAAAAATGTCAAGCTATGTGTCCGGTCGCGCCGCGTGGTAACTGTTCGCAGTGCAGGGCGCCGTGTTCAACGGGCACGTGATGCAGTGGCAAAGGATCCGGAGGATCTTCGTCGCAAGGTTGGCGCGTGATTCCAACGATGAAGACCTCGACCGACATGGCGCGAACAAGAACGTCTCGTTGACCCCATGCTCGAGTACATGCGCAAGAAGAAGACGGAACGTGAAAAGGAAGCCAATGTGCGCACAGGGTTCCTTTCCAGAGAATCGTTTCGGCATACGTCCAGGCAGGCTATCGCTGGGATGGTGTCGATCGCTCAAATGGCTACGCAAAGAAATGGTTCGACGTGCAGAATGAGAGATGTGCTGTGCGAGAGGGAGCATTCAAATACAGTGTGGAAGATACGTAAATTAATTGTACATTCTATTTAACTTGAAAAATGTTAGTGCAATGAATTGAGAATACAAAAGATGAATTAAAACCAAATTAAATAAAGGAATACATATTTCAGGAAATATCGTTATGCAGGCGAACATTTGTAATCTGGAGTTGATTCACACGCAGCCAATTCCAGCTTGGCGCATTCGACCGTCGCTTCGGACAGAACGATTTGAATGCGCGCTTTCGTGTGCCTTACTATTTGGTGATCGGCAATGATGTTCAGCATGGCTGCGACGTAGTCTCCGAATTCCTCGTTCGCACTTTTCGCGGTTTCATTTTTGTTGATTTGCTTCTGCGTTCTGGTCAACTCCTCATATAGAGGTGCTAATGCAGTTAGGGAGTCGTGGCGCTTACGCTTTGTATGTTGTTCCTCGTCATCAACAATTTGAAACGGCGATGACTGCTGCGGCTGCTGCTGCAATACAAGCGAGGGACAGGATTCGGAGGAAGCCAACAATGTACGAATCACTTTCGCACGCAATACTTCAGATTCGTGTGGCGGAAGGCTTCGCAATTCTTGCGCAATGAACTCGCCGAATGCAGAGTGTTTGTCCCTTTTGTTCAAAGTGGCTAGCGCGCTGGACAGTAATTCCGTCGCCATTTGTTTCGTGCTCGAGTTGGATGGCGTGGGCGTTGGTAAAGTTCCACGTTTGCGGCGTTGGCCGACGTTGGTGGTCTTGAATGCAGTAGACGATGTCGGGTTCATTGACATAAAAGCAGAGTCATTAAATATCGATGCATCGGTTGAGGCCTCGGCGTCCGGCTGCGAAAACCACAAATCGTCAAAGAAATTCATGAAATGCAACGAAATTTCAAAATAAAATTTAAATAAATTACCAAAGACGGATGGGTGGATTGTTGGATGTCATTGGCCTCTAAAAACTTCATTAGTGGGAAGTACTTCCACGTAATAGGGACGGTTTCGTTTGCTCGTAACTTAGCCATCTTGTTTTTAAACGTAAGGCGAAGATTCATCCACTTCGTCTTGACCTCGTTCACATCAATAGCTTCAACGTCCAAGTCTTTAACAATATCCCGCCAACAATCAAGTCGAGTAATTTTTAATAATTCAGACGAGCTGGTGTCCCACAACCCGCGCTTCTGCTCTACTAGCGTAATTAATTGGACAACCTGGTCGTGTGTCCACTCATGCGCTAATTTTCGTTGGCGTGATTTTTTTGCGCGGTCGGGCTTCGATAATGTGTCGGAAGGCAAAGCAAAATCTGCATCTTTTGGGTCTTCCTCCGGCTCAGTAAAATCATCGAAAATGTAGTCATCTTTCATGATTCTGTACATAAAACCACACAAACACCAGAGAAAAATAAAAAATGTGCGTCCGAAAGCAGCCAACTGTCAACCCAAAATGCTTACATGCAAGAAAACATGTCAGAATTTTATGCCGTTGCATGTATGGGACGGTGTGCATGTACATACGGAATTCAACCGGCATGCAACCGCCCCAAATATATGTATGTGTATACAGCATGCTTTGATTTGGGACCAATTTCGACGTCATTTTGGCGTCACACTGTCATGTGGAAATGTAAATACCAGCAGCATTGCATAATAAAAAATAACTTCGTTCCCGGGCACGCGGCCGCGTCTTTCGGGAGCTAGTTCAAATCTGCCAGAATATTCTATGCAATGAAAATAAAGCTTCTCAATCTCGTTTTGACACGGCTGTGGAATAAATGTGTAGGTCCCGTTATAATGTGCTAAAATATAGCAAGTACACACAAGCTAATGTTAGAAAGCTTAGGTCATAACCTCGTTGGCGAGCTTTTGTGCCAATTATTTATTCTTTTTATTTATTACGCTAAATTAACGGATTGGTTTTTTTAAGCAGAGTTGAAACTCTTAAAAAACTATTTATAATTGATAGATTTGCTTCCATTCTCGTTGCTAGAAATTTAATTAAATTGTCAACACTACTCAGCAGCATAGTGTAATAATATCAAGTGTACCAGATAGCAATGACATTCTATTCTCATACCCTTGATTGTCAGTTGCGTTGTCAAAAATATTAACCCGTTTTCAGTTTGAGTTTGCTTTTGAAGAAAAAAGTAAAAAGAAAAAACATCAATGGCCAACTCTTGTGGTAATAACGAATACCTCCCTAAATTTGCTGTATAAATATCTGCAAGAAAAGTTTGGAATATCCTACCTTTTGACTAGTAGACTAAATCAAGACGTATTACGAAATTTCTTTGAGGCAATGCGAAGTTCAGGAGGTCTTAACGAGATAAAAAAATATTAACAATTGGTTTAAAAACGCTATTTGTTATAAAAAATGTAACACACGTGCTGGCTCATTACTGAAAATAAAAATTGTTTGGTACGTAAAAATGTTGAGTAACTTTTTTGTACTAATGTCTCGGATGGGTTAAGACATATAACGAAGAAGGAGAAAAGAAAAATCAAAATATTTTTTGACAAGCTGGGGTACGTCAAGCTATCTGGTACACTTGATATTATTACACTATGCTCAGCAGCTGTTCGCAGACAGGGTAATTCGTATGCCCACAAAAACAATTATCATGCGACAGCTTGTACCTAGTTACGCTTTCCAGCACTACTCCTTTATATAGATTTGACAGAATTTGACAGTTAAGGAGGCAATAAGCTGCTGGAAAACGTTTCTTTTTTTGGAGAATACTCTCTTCAGTGGTCTTTTTCTTAAATAAAGCTTATAAAGAGCGTTTAGTTTTTAATCCAGCATGTCCACACACGCGTCCACCAAAATAGACCAAAAGGAATATCTGAAGAAATATTTATCTGGCAAAAAAGTGAAAAAGAAAAAGAAGGAAAAGAAACACAAATCAAAGGATTCAGGGTCAGGGGCTAACGTAATTATAATCGACGATGACATTGGCGCGCACGGCAACGGCCCGGAAATCGATGAGGAGCTACTGCTGGCAGGAGACGACGCTCCGCAAATTGTTGGCGAGTATACTGAAGAGGGGCCAAATACGTCGAGTGCAGCCAAATGGCGGAGCATTGCGGTAAAAGAAGAAAAACTGGACGAGGATGAACTCAGGGCAAAAGTGAAGATAGAGCTGGAGGTTGATTTGTGGGGACGCAAAGACGGCAAAATTAAAGAAGAGCCTGACATATCACCACCACGAAGTCGACGGGCGGAAGGAGATTCATCACCACGACGTCGTAATGAGTATAAAAGACATTCCAAAAGCACAGAATTCAAAAGGAGAGATAAAAGTCCGCAACGCCAAAGCAAACACTCTGCAGGCAAGAGCAGAAGTGAAAACGAAGTTGCAGATCAGAGTCCTGTGAGGAATAGGCAAGAATCGCCCGCACGACGGAGGGATAAAAGCAAGAGCCCACCCAGGCGACGCAGAAAGGACTCATCAGATCAGTCTCCGCCACGACATCGTGATTCCGACCAGTCTCCGGCGAGAAAACGGCTTCCAAGTCCTGGCAGGCAGCGACGCCGAAAAGACTCATTAGATCAATCGCCTCCAAGAAATCGTACTTCAGATCGAAACCCTACAAGCAGGCGAGCACAGAGCCCACCAAGACGGCATCGTCGTAGCTCTGATCAATCGCCACCAAGGAAACGTTTTTCCAGCAATTCACCCATCCGTATTAAACGTGAAAAGCTTACTCCAGATCAGTCCCCACCGCGACCACAAAAAATGCGAAGGACACAGGAGTCGCCGCCAAGACACAGTCGCTGGGAAAAACGCATGCCTACGAATAGCCCTTCACCACCGCCTACACACAAACCGAAATCTACGAAAACACTCGACGGTAAGAAAGCTGGCTTGCAAGATGCTCAAGCCATGAAGGCAGAAACCGAAGAGCGCCGACGACAGGAGGATCGTATGTTTGCAAAAATGTCAAGTGATGTGTCCGGCCGCGACGCAGAGGTAGCTGTACGCAGCACAGGGCGTCGCGGTCGACGGGCACGTGATGCAGCGGCAGAGGATCCGGAGCAGCAACGTCGCAAGGAAGCACAGGAAAAAAAGAAACGTGAACTATACGAACGCTGGGGCAAGGGTCTCAAGCAAATCGAAGATCATCGTCTACGACTGGCCGAGCAGGAGCATGAAAGCAGCAAACCGTTGGCGCGTTATTCCAACGATGAAGACCTCGACAGGCATTTGCGCGAACAGGAACGTCTCGATGACCCCATGCTCGAGTACATGCGCAAGAAGAAGACGGAACGTGAAAAGGAAGCCAATGTGCCCACAATGCCCGTCTATCAGGGTTCCTTTCCAGAGAATCGTTTCGGCATACGTCCAGGCTATCGCTGGGATGGTGTCGATCGCTCAAATGGCTACGAAAAGAAATGGTTCGACGTGCAGAATGAGAGATGTGCTGTGCGGGAGGAGGCATACAAATACAGTGTTGAAGATATGTAAATTAATTGACTATAACAACTTAAATTAAACAACATTTTTAATTTTGTTTGCTATTTTTGTAAAGACAAAAAATATACATTACCACAATCGAAAGCTTTTAATATTTATGGATATTTAAACAACGCTATTTAAAATGTTCAAACTCTGTAGTAGAATGAATGAAGCGGAGACAAATTAAGTCAAACAAAATTTTTAGTAGAACTAATTAAATTGTTTTAACGAACTTGTGAAATATTAAAGAACTAGTTACTAGTACTTTTTGGAGTTGCACACGATCGTTACATTTTCTGAAATGCGCTTGTAAGAAAAGTGCGCACGCAAAATTTCATTTGAAAGGATAATAAAAATTTATCGAAAAGCATCTGCTATTTATTTATTATTAATTTGCTTAGGGCTGAGCTGCAACCCTGCACAATTCCAACTCTCGGCAACTCGTCCAAGTTATCGATAACTGCTGACAGTAAAAAACCCTGATAGTGATGCTATTTGTTTTGTTTTTCGCGAGCTTTGTTTTGGAATTCATACATTGAAAAAAGTTTCAAGACGCTTAATAAACTATACTAAAGTGAAATAAATTAAAAAGTTTAGCAATTTTTGGTAAGTGCACATTTTAGTTCGCGTTCTGCTTTCATTTGGGACTTTTAGAATGTGTCAATTTGCTTTATCAGCAATTACAGCGAAAAGGAAACTCGTCGATATTGGAAGAACAAGTCAGTTTTAATCTTGTTTGTGTGTAGCGAGTTCAGAACAAATAAAACAGTACAAATCGGAACTGTGAACGAATCGAACTGAATTTTGATTGCTTGCAAAGCTTTTGTTGAATCAAAGAACTCACTTTGTTCAATGAACGCCGTCAAATGCATGTAACTGACCAACTGCTCCAATTGTTTTTAATGGTCTGATAGCATCATGTCACTGCTATTTTTGATCGCCACTCTGGTTTTCTCACTCAGCCGCAGCAGCAACACCTAATTTTGTCTTGCCTTCATCTAAAATTTAATTTACATAAATTTGCATTAATCTTCAAGAATTCAAGAAAGTCGATCTTCAATGTATGTGCATATAAATTGAAATTGTCTGCTGAAAATTGCATCTTCGAGCATAACAATAGACATGAGAAGTAGCAATGCAAGCGAACAGCGAAAAGGCAAACCAAAACATAAAAGAAACCCAAAAACGTGTTTCAGCGTGTATTGCCTTCGCCTTCACCTTCACACTGGCATGAGAACGAAAAGTGGAAGTGCAGCTTCCGAAACTCGAATTGCAGGCATTGTCAGCTAGATGCAATGGTCAGGAAACCTGTTTATGTCGGCACGCTAGACGGATGCTTTGGCGCGCATTTTTACGCGCGACCAATCCATACGGATTTAGGATTTATGAAATTCAGTGCATGCATTTTTAATGAGTGCGAAATTACTTGTACTCAAAGTCGATCATGGTGTTAGTCTAACATCATATCCTAATCATCGTTGTTAAAGTCGTTTTAATTTCTACGTTTAATTTCTATGTTCATATCATCTCCGATTTCTCTATACAATTGGCTACAAGCATCAAACCACCAAAACAACAACTTGTTTACAAACATCCTCAGGCTTCGTTGACGCAAGCAGTCTATTTTTTCCTTTTTGTTTTTCTGTGGGTGTGTGTACATTTTGTTATCGATATACGTAGTTATCGCGTTTATATTTGAGGTGCCCAAATGATCCATTTTTAATTATTTAAAGAAAAATTGTGGCTGATGCCGTTACTACTCTGCGCCAGCAATGATCGACCCAAAAAATAATCCATATGCATGGAGCCGACCTTCAAGTGTACTTATCGATATTTGTGAAAAGATGAAAGCTGCTAAAAGTTCTTTTAATTTATTTGTTGATGCTAAAAACTGCATTTAACAATGGAGCATCAAACCGGCAAAACAACAACTTTGTGCTTTCCTACGCTGACGCACATGAGCAGCTTTGTATCAGGCAGCAAGAAAGCGATAGTAAATAATACGCTCAAATTAACATTTAAGACTTTGTTTACAAACAATTGTTTTTTCTTTACTTTCAGGTATACAAAAACATTCAAGAGTGATAGAATAGTGTGAGAGACTTTTGTTGTTTGTTACGTCAAACCCTATTGGCGAGGGGTACTGCAGCAGAGAGTAGTAGGAAAAATGAGGCAATCAGCAAAATTGTTTTTTTCAGGTTTCTTGCTTTAATTTGGCAATTTATTTAAAGGTTATTTGGAAGAAATTTTAAAGGTTTTTTCTTTATGACTACTAGTTCTTTGTAGCTACTATTCTTCTGTACTTTTACTCCCCAATTTAAAAGGGTTCCTACACGCAGGTGTCACAATTGAATTCTGGGGCTAAAAGCAGGGCTGGCTGAAAGCTTTTCGACGTTGGCGTTTTGTTTATGGCCACAATTTGTTTTCTTACTTGCTTTCCGTGTTTGTTTTGTAAACAATCCAATATTTGTTTGCAATTCTTCTATTTTGCCAGATAAATTTTACCGTGAACTTGTATGCATTTCACTATTTTTTAACTTGAACATTCTCGCCATTTTCTTTGTTGGGCCAATCGCTCCTTCTCTGCCAGTTTTTTTCCCGACTGTTTATGGTTTTGTTTTTCTTTTTGTTACTGTTATTGTTGTTTTTGTTGTTACTGTTAATTGTCGCTGGCCATGAACAAGTACTTTCAACTTGCATTTCAGCTTGATTTTCTTAATGAACATGCACACAAATGCCTTTATGCAGTTATTTTCAGTATTGTTTATATTTAAGCTGTTTACCATTTTTTGTCTATATTTATTTCATTTAAACAAACCATATTTTTCCCCATTTGGGGTGTTAATGTATTTGACTTTGAAAAGACTGCATTGGAAAAGTAATCCATTAGTACTTTTGTTGTGCAGGATTCTGAAATCAATATATGTACTATATAATATTTTCGCCTGAAAATCCCTTTGATGAGAAGCGAGCCTCCATATGGTTCTCTGGAGCCCTACAACCATATGGTAAGCTAGTTCCTCCAAAACTGATCTCCGAATCAGTAATAATGAACTTCTCCCCAGAAGCTTACCCGCTTTAAATGATTTCCAGCAGGAGCAGGAATGCAATATCTCATATGGTGAAGCACGTGTACAGGAAGTCCACGCCGGGATGGATATAACCACATTTCAGACGCTTAAGGAAAGGGGCAATACAAAGGGGAGCAGTGCAAAGCGGGCATTAAAGAAGTAGCAGCAGCTAAACTTTTCGATGTTGCTTCACTCTCCAGCGCAGCCTCTCCGATGTTCCAGCTTCCACCCTAAGAAAGATATTACTTTTAAAGCGCAGGCACCCAAGTGTAAGCAAGCCGAATAGTCTTTGTTACTCCGCTCAAGGCTTTGGTTTGTAGTTTGTACTTGAAGGACGCTTTCTACCCCGCCGCTCCCTGCATTTCCTTGTATAACTTATGTAGTACTTATATAAAAACCAAGGAGAAGAAGAATAAGCCAGCGCTACGCTGTGGGGGTTAGTTTTGTAGGGTGTGCAAGCACCAAAGGCCAAGTGCATTGTAATGTACAAATTCACCAAAGCGTAGCTGGGGATTCTATCTTCAGGATTTTGAGGGTTGAATTGCTTTACATTGGCGTTGCCGCATGCTGTTGTGAGTGAGTCCTTCTGGCTGGAATAACTTTACAACACAACTTACAAAAAAATTCTTTTGAACTATATGGCAAGCTATTGTGGAAAGGCATTTGCATGCTTTTGGATTGGATCCGCATGTGGCTGTTCGCTTCAATATGTCCGTTTGCCGCTCAATATAAACTGATCGTGTATTCTTTAGAAATTGATAGATCCCCTTTATAATCCTGTACACTGTAAAAATGTGTGTATACTTAAATCCGTGGTTTTTACAAATTATATACATATGTACGTCATTAATAACGCTTCCGATAACACCAAGGCCCATATATTTTTTATATTATGCTCATTTTGGCCGAAGCTAATATTATTGATTTTGACAGAGCGAAACATACGTAAACTTACCTTTCAGCCATTTAAACTACTTCTCTTAGGGAAAAGATATTTTTCTGAAATTTTACCTAATCATGCCTATTATCGGTCAGATCGAGTGTACCAGAAATCATCGTTCTTGCTGTCGCCGTTTATTCGCTATGAATTGATTCCGTGTTTACCCGAATTCTGGCCCACTGTGCGTCGGCCTAATTCAGTCATGTTACTTGGATACTGCCACATAATACCTACTCTGCATTCTATAGTAAATGCATACCAAATCTTCACAGTGCATATCTACAGCATTTATTAAAATTTTTTCATGCCCTCTACTTCAAAACACACCCTTCTTTGAATAAAACCTTGGATTAATATAAAAAAGATTTTCACAATTTTTCCTCATTTCTTGCTTAGGAGAATCAACAATGAAGGCAAAGTCTTATGGAAAACAAGTTTCCTTTAGTTTGGAAAACTTGTTTCGAAACAATGAGACCTTGGTCTCCGCCAATTTCCGCACGTGCAATCCACTGCATTTACAAGGAGGTGACCAACTGCTCAGGCAAAACAATAGAAGCCACCCAAAAACAATGCCGAGCCCAGGGAAACATTGGAAATTCGAACAAAGGAAATTATGCTCACTGCTACTTTACAACTTTCTTTTTTCAAAAGAGCGGAAAGGGGCGAGTTGTATAGCCTGATTTTACTGACTGCCGAACTCTGACGGAGTGACATTGTTAATGAACGCTAATTTATGAACGATTCGTCATTTAAATTGCATATTTCTTCATTTTCTAGTTGTGAAAATGAAAAATGATTTTTGGCATTTCATCATAAAAATGACACCATTAATCTTTAGCAAATTGCAGCCCCTGTCTTTGTTTTGATTTTTGCTCCTCTGGCTGTGTCAAAACGGCACTTCAAGGTTCAAAGTACCAATTGTTTGTGTTTGGCTTCGTCATCGGAGACAAGTAAGAATCTAAGATGGTGTGGTTCCGGTGAAAGTTTAAGTGGCTAATTGGGCAAATTTAAAAACCCGTTCACTTGAGTTCACTGAGTAACGAAAGCTTTCCTTCTTCCCTTTTACACGAATATATTTCTTAGTACAGAAAACTTTCTTTCTTCCCTTTTGCTTTTTATGTGCGCGTTTACCCGTCATCTCAACGTACAATTTCATTTCATTTCATTTAACTCATTTCCACAAGTTTGTTGCAGCTGGAAATCACTATTTTGCATATGAAATTTATCTCATAAAATGTTTCATGGGACTCAATTCTGCGATCTCCTATGAAATTTGGTGTTGAATACAACGAATCATCATCCTGTTTGTTTCCATTTGTCAAATTGAAATTCCCGCCATCGAATGCCAATGCAAGATGCACGTGAAGTTGTGGGCTCAAATTTGGTGGACATTTTGTCATATCATTTAAGTTAGTTTTTTCCAATTTTTATTTGCAAGCAACCCGTAACAACTTCCCCTTTGCCATCGATTGTTTTCTGTGAACCGATTTGCATGTGAAATGATTGCGATCATGCCTGCCATATCCCGAGGCTGTTCCCTACCATGGTGAAGCAATAAAAACAATTTAGAATCAAGTTTTTATGAAAAACAGTTTAGAGTGTGCTGTGTGATGCCAGACGCATACCAATACCGATTCATTGCTTGTCATGCGTCTGCACGCAATCTGTAAATTCTTCCGGCGCCCAGTGGGAAACCAACTCGACTCTGCTTGTAAATTTTTAAGCGGAAAATGCAAATGATTATAATTTTTATTTGCATTTCTATTGATATGAATTGCTTTCACCGTATGCTAAAATTGCAATGTAGGGTAAAAAGTAGATCCTGTGCGAGAGTACTTACAGGGTGCATATGAGCTATAACAAATTACAATGCGTATGTGACTCATTTCGGGCGTCAGCAGCTTCTTGCAAAATTTGTACTCTTTCTAATTTTTCATGCATAAAGCATTAGCAATGGCAAAGGGGAAGGGGCCGGTAGATTTTGGAAAATTTGATATTCTGCCAAAGGAAAAGTTGTTATAAATCTTGAGGAATCTCTTGTGCCTGTTTTGTTGTTGTTGTTGTATTTGTTGTTGTATAGAAACTATTGAAAATGGATTTAACGCGGAACATTAAAATAAAATCATAAAAATAACAAGGAAAACAAAAGCTAAGTAGCAAGCGAATCCTGCTTAGCGCTATAGGAAAAAAGTATGTAGAAGGGGAAAACTGCTCGTTAATGTGCCCGAGCCTGTATGCCTGTCTTTCTTTGGATTGTCCTTGTGCTGCCGCTTAACATACTGCTTGCCGCTGCTGCGCTTCCCTGCTCTGTTATTTGCGATGTCCTTGTTTGGTGCGCTTTAGGGGTTCCGTGCTTGAATGCGGCGCTTTGCAACGCACGGGACAAAACTACACAAAAGCAAAAAGCAAAGAAAGAACATTTCGCGAAGTTAATGTCTTGCTTGTCTGTGTGTGTGTTTGTAGGTAAATTGTATTGTCAGCAATGATTCACAAAAAGGAATTAAATGTATGACAGTAGTAGTGGCACACACTCACACACGCAAGCGCAGCAGTTGTAAATTTTAAGAAATTCTCAAATATGTATCTACTTTAGTGATTTTTGTTCATTACCGAGTAGTTTTAATTTTTTAAGATCTTTACCCGATTTCGATGCTGTCGAAAGTAATTGGTACAGTGGGCAGAAATGTCGATTTAAGCACTCAACATTTTTCTGATACTCAGGCTCGCTCTCTCAGTTTTTCAACTCTACTAATTCATACATACATACGTACCTCATTTATAAAAAAAATAAATAAATAACTGGCACAACCGCCCGCGAACGAGGCTTAGGCCTAGTATTCTCACACATTAACTTGTGTGTGCTTGTTATATTTTTGCACAAGTTAACGGGACCTACTTTACCGAATCCGAACGGGTTTGAGAAGCTTTTCATGGCAAAGATTATTCTCGGAGAATTGCCAATTTACCGCGAGAAGTGGCACCGCGCAAAGAAACAATTTGAAAACAAATTCTCTTTATGTTATATGTTATGAGGCCCCGGCTGAGATTCGAACCGAGACGATTTTCGCATCAGCGACCAAGCATTTAGCCCACTGAGCCACCGCGGCGCCTCATTTATACCGACACGAAATCTGAGATTTCGAAATCTCGTTCAATGACATTTAACGTTTTGACAGCCGCCGAAATCTTCTTGGAGAGATTTCGTAAAATCTGAGTTTTCGTGGTTTTAAGCTACATTTCAGCGCCTGTTCTTTGGAGCCTAAGTGCAGTTTGAACTAACATAAAAGAATATACAAAAGTTTAAGCTTCATGTTGTAGACGTCTTCGATTTTTGTAAGCAGTCCATTAAGCTTCCTTGGTATAATCGCACCTTTATAAAAATAAAAAGATTGAAATCATTCATGTTTACAGTGAATTTCTCGCTATAATACTACAATACATAGTATGTATTTTAGTCTGAGCTGGAAAATCTCGCTCTCACTTGACTACACAATATCTATGCGGAGGTTAGCATTCCACGTGTACAAGTAATCAACATAAACACACTGCTCGTTTGTGTGGGCTGGTTGATATTGTGCATATAATATTAAAATGTCAGTGAACTCGCTAATCAGTCCGCCATTTGTTAAGCGATACACAGAAAACAGGTCATATTTTTGCGCCACTCTGAGTCATTTGTCCGGAAAAAAGTTCTAATATTTTTGCAGCTTAATATAAAAAAAGTTTACAGCAGCAATCAACTGAATTTGTTGTTAATCTCATTCGTTTTGTCTACTTAATTCTGTCTGGGATATTTTTAATATATGTACATATACGTGAGTAAGAAAGAAAAAAATTGATAACATTTTTAAACATGCTTCCCAAAAGTTATGAAAATGACGATATTTCTTTTTTTATTGCTTTATATTGAAAATGTTACGTTATGGCAATTTCCGAGCTTTCTTTTCCTTCATTTTGAAGTTCACGTACCACTGTTTCAGTAGAATTCCTCCAAGCAACAAACTTTACTGTACTTTTCTCATAAAAAGGAACTCAAAGTGAATCCTTCAAAATCAAATAAACAGCAGTAAAAATACTAATAAAAATCATGTCCTGTTGCTATGCGTCGCCGCCGCCAACCCGCCGCGCGTCTGACACTATTTTCCACCCCTTGCCACCGCGAATGGTACAAAAGAATCTAATGGAAGTTGGAACATCATCATCTTCCTGTAAAGAAGTGTATGTTAGTACTGCGCTGAGAGCTCTTTGGCTAAACCGCTTACACTGTTGCTCACAACTCCACGCAGCAGCACTACTCCAGTTTCTTTTCTGTTCACCCTACAGTTATTTTTGCATGTATTAAGTTCGTGTAGAAAACAGCTTATCGAGGTCTTCTAACAGCAACAGGTCGGTAATCGGGCAAACTAAAATTTAACAAAATTTGCTAGTTTTTTATCGTAAGAAATGTTTATGGTCCGACCTTCTCCTACCGCCTATGCATGCATACATATGTATACATGTACATATTTAGATTAAATATTGTGGAGGTGGAGGATCTCCAAAGATACTATAGTTCAGCTTTCGGAACATATCTGATTTTTACAAGCTTCCATTTTGGAGATATAGCATTTTAATTTTGAGTTCCTTTTCAGCTACGCCAAAGACTATCCATCGCGATTCTTCTAGATCTGATTTATGGTCTCTGATCTTAGTGAACTTGATATATGTTTTATTGGTAGGCGTTGGGTCCCTGGCGATACCATTGGAGATCCGTTTATGAGTCAGGGAAGTAGTGCTCTGTGAAAATACGAGAGTTTTTAGCGAGTTGCATTCCATACAAAATTTTAAAAAATATTCATAGTGAGTCTTTTTGAATTGTCTCTGTTATAGTTCAACAAAATTGGAGTTAGTGTAGCATGTTAGTCTGTCGTTGTTTTTTTACCTAGTTGCTTTATGTACCGCCGCCACTTCGCTCCAATCTGCGAAGTGAGTTGGCAGCAGCAGCGCTAAATCCTTGAAAGACTCTCCTCAATGGCATGGAATAAGGGTTTCTGTTCCTTTGGCTGGTTTGATTTATCTCTTCCGATTGAAAAGAACTTGTTATCCGCGCACTCCGCGCTCTTGCGCCCCAGCGCAGTGGGCCCAATGCGGCGCATTCAACCACCACCATTGCTGCTACAATACTTCATGCCTACCCCTGGCGCTTCCTTCAGCTCATTCACATCCTTTGCATGTGTGTATGTGTGTGTGCGCGCGCACCAGCACCACCAACAGCCGCAGCAACCTGAATTTCGTTGCTGTTGTTGTAATTGTGTGCTGCACGAGTGCGTCTTTTCGCCTGGGGCATCTTCTCGGCGGCATCGGCCATGGTTTTGTTCTTCTGGCTTTGGCTTTTTGGGCATTCCTGCGCGACTCTTTGACACAGTTTTCGAGTGCAATTCGAGCAAGGCGGTTGTTTTATTCGCGAGCGCGCTTCTTTTCGCGTTTCCCTCTCGACCGTTGTTTTCGATCTTCCTTCATTCAACAGGAAGTTAAAGGGAATCTTTCGGATTTTGTAGCGTGTTCGCGTTGTTTATTGTTATTTGTGGGACTTCACGTTTTACTCGAAATATTTTTTCAAAGCTGTTTTTGTTTTTTCCTTTGTCATTGCTGTTTGTTTTTTTTTTATCAACATACATCGTTTATTGTTTGTTCTACCGAATTCGCTGAGAACTCTTTGGGTTTCGTTTACATATTTCGAGAACAATTAAATAAGTTATTTTGTTGTTCTGGTTTCTACCAGATATATCCGATATCAACAAGGTAAATATTTTTGTCGCCTTTTTTTATATATTACAAACGAATTTCTAATATGCTAACGCTTCCATAAAATTACAAGACATTTCCGTATGAAATTAGGCACATCTTAATCTTAAGAAATATTTCTAACAATTTCGATTTTAGACTTGCGTATAATATGACATTTTTTACATTTTTATACTAAACTGCTAACTGTGCACTTGTTTTGCAGCTACAGAGATGGTAAAAATAATAAGACCAATTTAGATTTATTTGTATTGTGCTTAGAAAATCATAAGAAAATCACTAGAAATAAGTCACAAAGTCAAAGTAATCAGTTCTTTTGTGTTTTCTAATCAACTTATCCGTAATGCGCTACAATCGATCCATTAAAATTTCATGGTTTAATTGAACCGTTAACCCAGTAGAAGTGCATAAAATTTCATATACTAATTACCTAGTTATGTGAGTCGGGAACGATAGAATTATTTCCTTGCCGGCTTATATATTTGATTCGTACGTAACTTTTAACGGGTCAATTAAAGCTGGTTAGTAATAAATAGTGAGCATATCTCACAATTAAAAAATCTTGGTCATAAAAGACTGTTCTTAAACTATCGTAAGTCAGCCAGTTTAGGTTGTGTTAATCTGTACAAATGATTTAAAGAAATGACAACTGATTCAACGCGATTAGATGTGAATTTATTGCAATAATGTTGCCAAATTACTGATGACAAATATCAAATACATTTTATATAGATTAATTATGAATATTTCTTGCTTAATTTATTTGATTTTTCACGAATTTCTCGTACTTACGTTTCCGTCAGTGCTTGACACGGAACATCTCCACGACCTCCGGTGGCAAAGTGTTGTTCATTTCTTTGTGTACGAGAGTTTTTATTCAAATGTTTACATGCAAAGTAGAGAATTGCAAATAAATTTGCGCTGGCTGCTTGCCGTAATTAAGTGTTAATTAATTAAAACGTGGTGGCAGACGCTCAATGAATGCATACCACGAAGCGTCTGCCTACTAAATATCAAAGTCCACCCACTCACACACACTCGTGCAGATGTGAATTGGTTTTTCGTCGTGTAAGTGTGTTGTGAAATTCATGATAAAATTTCACCTTAAATGTAGCACATTTGCGAACAAAGAAATTCTCTAGAATTCTACAGAATTTCTTCCTTTCTTTGTTGCACTTTGGACTGGAGAAATTGCGAAGAGCACAAATTTTGTTTGGATTTTTATACATAAATAAGCACTTAAACTTTTTCACTGCTTATGGCTAATTATTTCTATAATTTTATTTGTTTATTCGTATTTTGCAGCAAAGTGTTATTGAGTAATTGCAGAATACTTTTTGGGAATTTCATTTGAGCAAAGTCAAGGTAAGTGGATTTAGTATTTGAGAGTATTCAAAGTATTTAAAGGATTTTGAAGCGTTCGAAATATTTGAAAGTTTTTGAATTATTTGAAGATACATATATTAGTTATTTAAGAGCCCTAAATAAGTGAAAGTGTTTGGAAAATATACATAAGCATTTAAAAGTATTTGAAAATATTTTTGCCTCAAATATAAGAGAAACCACAGCAAAGTAACGAGTCTAATGCCATTTAATATATTTGTATCCATTCTATATCAAGCTGAACCTTTTTAGCGGAAATAATCAATTAAAATTTTTGGTTATGTCAATAAATTTTCTTATTTTTTTATGATATTATTAACGCCGCCAACTTGAATAATGCAGTCGGTTGAAAAAATGCAACTATTCGAATTATAGCAGCATTAAGTGAGTGAAAAATGCCGGCACCCTGGGCACATTCCTTTCTAGTTTTATCTGCCGTTACTGCACTTCACCCCTGCTGTTTTGCTACCTCTCTCTACGGTCTAACTGGCAGCGCTATAAAATATATTAGAATGCGTTTGCACAGTGTCTGGCAAATTAAAAAACACCGCATTTGCAAATTTCTAAGTAAATATTAGCACAAACAACAACAACAACGACATAGCGACAACAACATGCCACAAAGGTAACACTAACACGAAATGGCAATAACAAATACAAAAATGCCATTCAACTTGAAAACAGACGAACGATTGCAGTCTTTAACAATAACAATAACAACAACAAAAACAACTGCCAACAACTCAACTACTACAATATACAACCAACACATAAATGATAGAAACTCAAACAGCAACAACCAAGACATGGCAAGCAGCAATATCGAGCCATTTTAAAGCTACCTCTTGAACACAGGCGACGCACAGTGGGCGGGTTCTCTAGAAAGCTGCCTTATAAATACATTTTTCGAAAGTTATGCGATGTAGGCGACACATATGTTTTTGGAAGAAGAAGCTTAGATCTTTTTAAAAAATAGTTATTTTCATCAATAAATAAGAACGCATTGAAAATATATTTTTGAAGTTAGTTTTTCATTTTAGTTGAACCAACTCGATTTTAGTTAGCCCTGATCACCATGAGAAATTTTCTCCTTCATGAAACTAGATAGATATAGATAGTGTCGATGGTGTCCCACTGTGCGGCGCTGCACGGGGCATTGTGTGGGGGTGGTGCCTTTTAGCGTCTAGACTACGTACGAGTTCAGAGAAAGGTAGATCGCACGTCATCATATTCCGGCCGCTTTAGTAAATGTCTGCCGTTGTTTTGCCACACATTTTCTGAATATGTTTACACTTTTATAATTTGTTCAAAAAGTCAATAACTTATCTTTGTTGTTTTTTTGTTGTTTTGTTTTTGTCATTGCAACTAAGTGGTACACTGTCTCGCTAAAATTAAAGTGCAGTTCAAATATGGCACAACTATTTTATACAGGTGTAGCTAAAGGGGCAATGTTTGCTGTGAATTCTTAAATTTTCTTTTAGATGACAGTTTTTAAGAAAAGTACCTATTAAAGTTTTAATTGACATTTACACAGTGTAAAGTTTAACATTTAAATAGGGCACAGGGTTGTATTTGAAAAAATACAGGCCTGCATTTCGGCTGGTAATAATCTTGAAATAAAAAAAACTTACTACATATGTATTTCGATTTTGTGTAAAGCCTGTATTTCGCTCTTTTTTGCTAGAATTTTTTCCTATAGCAATTGTTCTCGGTTCTTTTTTTCTTCCAAGAATCTCAACGCAAGATTTGCACGAAGTGAGACGTCTGCGAAATCCGGCAGAAATTAATCGAATGCGCTGCTAACTCAGCTGGAGAAAGCAAATTTCATTTTAATTAATGTTGAATTTAAAGTAAACATTTAAAGCTAAAACTGCTTGAAAATGATGAAAATATTGTAGAATTTACTACTTGCGAAAATAATAATACTTTTACTGTAGTATATGTTGATTTTATTATGGTAAAAATTGCATTATCAAGTATTTATACTACAGTAGTGCTGTCAATGCTGCGATCTCAGGCCACTTCCATTACGGCGATTAATGCGTTGCGTTAAAAAACCGGGATTTCAAATTATGTTAGAAAATATATTTAGAAACTCTTTGTCATTTGAAAATTTAAAACTGAAAAATTAAAATATGCGATTCGATTAAAATTTGCAACGCCGCACAGTGGCTCGATTTGACTTTTCATGTTGCTAAAATCATCATAGCAGAAATCCTTTTTATTTACCATTGCCACTGTTTGCAAGCAAAGCAATGGGCTTGCGACGCTCAAAATGTAAACAAAAATCGATGCTCAAGTTGCAGACTAGTCCGGCACAACAAAGTAGTATAGCCCTCCCCATTTACCCCACTACTCATTCGCTTTTATTTATTTACAAATTTCACTCTCTTTTTGCATACATCCTGTTGATATGCTTTTTCGTGTGTACGTAATATAACGTCTGCAGAATGCTACGACGCAAAACCAGCAGCACTTTCCCTCACACAGCTGCTCTCTAGACCGCAGTACTGCCAGCGTTGCTCCGCTTTAGTCCTTTTTCCTGCACACCAAGCTCCTCAGAAGCCACCCAGCAGCTCGCACTCCTACGCATGTCCTTGTCGGCAGCTTTCTCATCATGTATTAGGTACAGACGAACTTGTAGCTTAGAGTATTTCGCATTTTTTTGTTGTGCTTTGCTTTGTTTATATTCGGCCACCACAACAAAAACGTATGATTTTTTCCATTTCTCATCTTGTCTATGATTTACTGGAATCGTATATTTTAACATGATCGACAAAAAGTAATTTTTGATTACGCACTAAGTATGCACCACTGTACGTATACCTGGCAAGGCAAAGCGACTTAATTAAATTCACATTACACCCACTCAGTCCGCTGCCTTTTTGATATTGCCGTTCGTGTTGGAAAGTTATAAAGCGATGCCGTGCAACTTCTCTATACCAGTCGTTGTCAATCCGGCGTTTCACACACACACACATACACGCAGTAGAGCCTTACGCTTACGCACATCACTTTTATCTACACTTGCATACGTATTTCCATTTACGTACTTAGCTAAAACAACGCAAGTGGCAAGCCCAAGAGTATGCTGCGTTTTCTATTGGAAATGCTCGAAAAAAACACTTCAAGGACTTTCACAAAACGCCCACTCAAAATACTCCAATGGCAGGCGTAAACGAAATAAGGCATATATTATGTAGTTACTTTGTATATATGAGTGTAGCGTGTATTGACAAAATATGTTATATACCCTACACCTATCATAATAGGGCATATTAATTATTAGCCTCAAAGGAATTATTTGAAGCATAGACATATATTTTTTTAATATTAGCTAGTCGAATCTACTAACATTATTGATCCTGGGTTGAGGGCGCATATACTAAAAAATTTTTCGGCACTTTTTCAGCTCAAAAATTAAATTAAATTAAGTATAGGTATATATAGTCTCTTTGAAATCAAAAAAGTATAGCAAATAATAATATCAGTTGAGTCCAACAAAGCATTTAAACATGCCCCTTATTCATAATTCCCGTGGCATGTGAGTCGGGAACGATGGAGCTTTTTAGAAAAGCCATTTAAATAACTATTCCATAGTTTAATGCTACATTTAATATTTTTTTTCCAGATTTATACTTTTCCGTCACAAGAAAATTATCGAATGATTCCAAATACTTGTAGTTTTAAAAATAAATTTCCTCAAAATCTATTTTACTTGACCAAGCGCATTTTCTTCATGTAGGGTATTAATTTGTCGCTGAAACATGACTGATGTTTACTTGCTTGCTTCGTTTTAGTAGCCTCTTTTTGTTTTTGCCCTTTCGGCAAAATATTTGTTGTAGTTGTAGGCACTTCAGGAGCTGTGCTGTACGCCTGCTCTACACCACATTTCCCTCAATGAAATTGTACATTTTGCCTCTGCCTGCCTGTTACAATTTTTTGTTGTTGTATACTTTTCTTCTTTGCTCTGCGCTTTCTGGGTTGCTTTATCATTGTCCCTACGTGCTTTAAACGTAAATATTGTACTTATGTTGTATTTGCGCTACTAAACAGCCATATGCCAACCACCCAGAAACCCACTCGAAGTGCCGCTCCTACGCTCGGCTCAAGCTCCGCAAAGAAAACAAAAACAGCAATCGCAGGAGCAAAAGAAAAGCGTAGAATATAGTGAGCGTGGGTGTATCCCTAAAATGCGACGCAACCAAATAACAGAGTTGCATTTACGTTACGTTCGAAGCTCCCACAATCAGCTCCCGCTACGCATCCTACCTAATTCGTTGGCAAATTGTGTGTGTGTATGTGTGAGTTTGTATCTTTGTTGATTCGGCGCTTTGATTCTGGTTTCTATGAATTTTTAGATTTCAAGAACACTGCGATGGTGGCGTAGTGACCGTGAGTGGGTGGGAGGATGTGCATGGGCGAGGAGTGAAAGCATATACTTGTGTGTGTGTGAGTTTTTTGCGTGGAAAACTTGCAGGTGTATTTGTGCAAAGGAGAAGTATAGAATAGTGCTACCATACGTCCTTCTGGACCTTCACATTTCTTGCTGGAAAACTTTCAAACCGTCGTCTCGTCGAAGAATAAAGAATTCTGCATGAAAAAGGCCGCTCGGTGACCGGGACATTTATGGATGCCCAACTTCAAGAGCAGGGCCGATTTGTTAACGCTGACAGAAAATATTGTCAGTTTATTTCTTTTTACAATACGAGTATATGATCAAATTGGAATGCGATCGAACGCGATTATTGCAGCTGCCCCTTATTATAAATGGCAAGTTTTAAGTGATTAAGTAGCATTACACAATAACAATTGAAAATTGCATCATAAAATCTTGAAGGCGCGAAACGCTACCGAAGTGAATGCGTGTAAAATAGGTCAGAATTATACAAATTAGAAAACGCGTCGGAATAGCCACCAAAAGAGAGCAACTAGCACTAAAATTCTGAGATATCACAGCTTTTCTTCATCTTTTTGTGCGCTTTGGTTAGTTTTTAATCGAGAAAAGAGCAAAACGAACGCCGCGCGAATTGAATTGATATGTTAAAGACATAATGATGAGCCTGAAAAAGTAAAAAGTAAAAATAAATGAATGGAAAGAATAACAAAATGGACCAGCAAAATGGTGGGCAGAACTGATCCAACGACTGACAGACCGACAGGGACTGAGTGACAGTTGGACTGTCAAAGCACGCTAGCAAGAACCAAAGAGCAATCCGAATCGACGTCACGCGATTGGGGCGGCGCGTTTTGAGAGCACACAAAGTCATGCGAAGCAAATGGGAGCCCTGGTGTTAGATTGGATGGAGAGCGGATCGGAGGGTGTTTTGAGTTGGCACGATTAGAAGTGTGCGGGGTCGAATGCATGTGTGTGTATATTTCTCAGAAAAGGCTAAAACACGAAATGGCAACGGCGAGGAGCGCCTGTGGGCGAGAGCTGTTCAGGGCGGAGAGAAAGCACAAAGTGCGCGCTCAAAAGCAAGAGCGGGCGGGTAAACAAGAATATTAAAATGAAAACAAGTGCAGGCAGAAAATATGTATAAAAATAATGTAGAAACATGACGTGAATGCAAAAATTCAAATAAAAGTAAATAGAATGTAGGAAAAAATTTGCGAGTGGAGCAGAGTACAGACAAGAAACAAGAAATTCACAACAACAAAAAACAGCAGAATAATAATTAAAATTAAAATACGAAATGACAAAGAATTATAAAAACCAAATTGAAGCATCCAAAGACGAAGTATATGTAGTATAAGAATTTCATAATCCAACTGACAATTTGCATAAACTAAAGAAATAAAACTAAGTAAATAAATGTGACGTCAAACAAGAGATGGAAAGACAAACGGACGTACCGATGAATAAGTTTAACAGACAAAGAGATGAAAGGACAAACCGGTGCTCTGGCTGGATAGATATGTACATAAGGGGAATAAAGGGACCCACCGATAGTCTAGCTAGATAGATAAATCGACAGACAGACAATAGAATGGAGCGAAGGATTGGTTGAATGGACAGGGAGACAAAAATATGGATACATGGGCTTGTTGGATCGACAGAACTGACGGATTTAAAAGTGAGTAAAAGTGACCGAATCATCGACTGATTTTGAATAAAGCGATAGGTGTAGAGAAAAAAAAGACCGTAGATGGACACTGACACAGACAAGTGGATAGACATAGTGACAAGAAAGGCGGGCCAATGGATCGGATGTATGTACATATGTATTTATTTATATAGATAGATATAAGGGATGTGAGGGAGAACCGATGGACTGGCTGGATATTCAGAGAGACAAATGGACGAGCCGGTAAACATAATAGACACAGAGACAAAAGAAATAATAGGTGGACGAAGTGATCGCTAAAGACATCAATGCGCAGGTTAATGAGCAATCCACAACTACGGTTTGATTTTGGAATCTGTGTAAAAGCCAAAATGGCGCGCAAATATAGAGAAGAATTATTCCAAACAAACAACCTAAAAATACAGAGAAAATACAACTTCAAATGGAAATTTTGTACTTTAAATTTGCATGTAGAAACTGTACACAAAATTGTCGTTTACTGTGGCAGAGTGCCCAAAATGTTGATACAAAGAAAAGCGTTGTTGGTGTTCGCGGATTTCAACCCTCGAGAAAGCAGCCGAACTCGGCGTCAGGCCGCCCCCAAATTGCACAAAAAGCTGAATAACTTTACAACTTCAGACGCCAATACAAAGACAACTGCAACAACAACATTGCTGTAAACATTGGCTCCCATCAGCAACAGTTGTTGTTGTAATCATCTGTTCAAACGCTGTTGGGGGTTAGACCCCACCAAACACACACACACACCTACAAGAAAAGAAAATGTGTACAAACAAAGAATACGCTTTTCCATTTTGCATTTGTCTGCTCTTGCACTTCTTTGTTTTCATTTTCTCTCTCTTTCACGCGCTGCTATGACAGCTGTCATTCGGCGCTTTTCTTTTTTGCCAATTACATACTGTGAAAATCGTAAGAAAACTTGTGGTAGGTGAATGCAAAACCATGAATTCCCAAAACAAAACAAAATAGTGAAAATCTAGCAAATTGAGTAGTGAGCAAGCGCAGAAGGAGCACGAGAGAGAGTGACTGTAAAAAAGGGAGCAGTAAAGAGTGTGCTTTATTTATATATGTATATAACAAAAAAAGTTGTAAACAAATTCCAAAAGTGTTGGACTGTTGTGGGTGGAAAGGGCATAACGGGGAATGAGAGGCAGAGTCAGCAGAGAGAAAGAGGGAGAATGAGAGCACATGAACTTAAACAGCTGAGCTGGTTTGAAGCAGTATTCGATAGATATAATGTAAATATTGCACGCACACATGCGCATATATAAACACACAGATGCATGCATACAGTTGCTCATACGCACACACAAACAACAAAGCCGTGTGTATCTGCGAAGCAATAAAGCAAAATAGAATACCACAAATAAACAGCAGAAATGGAAGTGGCAGAAAAGGCAAAAACACACAGACACACACACACACATACAATCACAGCAAAAGAATATAATAACAATAAATGCCGAGCAAGAGCGCGAGCGAGTGCCATCAAAAGTGGCCCCATATTTGCGCCGCTCACCCCACACAAAAGCTTTGCGCCGTTCGACCCACAGACGAGCGCCACAGGCGTTTGAGCGCTACGCTGAAAAGTTTTTATCAATCGGTCAAGAACGTTTGTCAGAGCTTGAACGTTTCATACGGATTCGCGCGCGCCTTAAATAAGCTAACAGCAAAACTACAAAAACAACAACAAAATACAAATCAAACAGCTGAAAATTCAAAATATACTTTTACACACTGAAAGTCATTTGAGAGCACTTGCTACAATTAAATTTTTACAAATTCGTTGTGCACACAAAGAAATTGAACAAGAACAACACAGCAAAACAAGCAGTGTAAATAAAAAGCGACAAGTTTTCTTTGAAATTGGAAAAAATCAGAAATTGTTAATTTCACAACAATAGAAAATAAGCGTGAGGGAGTCGAACAGTGAGCGCGTGAAAAGTGAAAGAGTAAAAAGTGCTGCAAGAATTCAATTTAATATTTCTTTATTGCAATTCAGAACAAAAACAAAAAGAGTATCCCACACACACAAACATTCGAATTTATTGGCATTGCTCGAGCTTCCTGCTCGAAGTGCAGTGGGGGTGCAGTGAAGTGCGGTCCATTTGGGGCCGTGCCAGTGAGCTCCCGCACGCTCGCGACGAACAACGTCGCGCCTGAGCTATTTACATACATATATATGTATGTACATACATACATATTAATACATATGCGCTGAGCTGGAGAGCAAACAATATGTTTACTTGATTGTTGTTGTTGTTGCCGCGAGTGCTTGAACACGAAAATTCAATAATTACACAAACGAGCCAAAAAATGAAATTATCAAATTTAAGTGTTAACATTGTGCGAAATAATAACGTGACCAGAAAAAATTAACGAAAAAATCCCATATTTTCAAGTAAACTGAAATAAGCGTCAGTTTGATAACTAATTTCAATTTCAAAAACTTTTCAAATTCAATTGATATAATTATCGAATAGAAACTAAGTGTAAGCTTAATAGCAAAAATCTTTGAAGAGCAACTAAGCAGAACAAAAGGTAAATTTTAAGTATTTTCTGAAATAAAAATTTATTATTGCCAATGTGAGAGAAAAAAAAATTAACTAGAAATTCACTTAATAATTTTAGCTAAATTATGAAGCTTTTTGCAATCGAAGTAAAATCAATTTGCATCAATTAGAATTTACATAAAACACAGATCAAAAGCTTGACTTCATAATTTTAACTCAGTTTTCTTCGACTAATATCAAACTGTTAAGCAAGCAAACATTTTAAAAGTGTACTTCTGTTTTAACTTCTTCTTTGAATAATTTAAATAATAAGTAAGAATTTTATATTTCGGATATGCACTTTTTTTAAGTAAAGGAGTACCAAAACTTGGCGTAATAATTTGACAGCAGTATAAATATTCAAAGCTATTTAGTGCAACACAAAAAATAATCAATTTCTAATAATTTTCATATTCAAATTGAATGATTAGAGGCACCTTAAAAATCGGCCCAACTAAGAAAAAGCAAATTAATAAACATTACAGTGCAATATATAATTTGATTTGAAAGTGTGCAAACAAGCGTCACGCGTAGCAATTTTAAACTTTTTTTTGAATATTCAATTTTGCTTAGCATGCCCACTGGTCCAACCTCTCCACATGCAAGCTCGCGCGCAAAGTCCAAAAATATTCTACATTAAAATGAATATAAATATTTAAGTGGCAAACAAAACTACATCGAAAGCAAATACTAAATAATATTATTTTTCCATTTGATAAGCGTGCGAAAAAGCAACAAAGCGAGCGATTTTGTAGTTTTGTATGTAACCAACTTGCAACAAAAACTATAAAGAGGGAACTGAACTAACAAAAAGTAAATTAAAATGAAAACGACAAATTGAAAGTCAAGGGAAAAAACCGAAAAAATGTATAACTCAACCAAGCGTGACACAATTTCGAGATACTTTAAAAGCGCTATCAACGGTATCAGTATCGCATAAATTACTGCCAACAACAAAGCGTAGAAATTGTTTCAGCAAAGTGTATAACAACAAAAATGTTGAGACAAAAATCGCCAAGACCTCTTTATTTATTAACTTTTCATGTGTGTTGTGCTTTTGTGTGTGTGTGCGCAGACAGCCAAAAATACATATTTACAAATCGAACAATTTGACACCAATAACTAGCGACACGCGCCAAACGAACCTAACATTGCCTACTAACTTTTTTGCACTGCTGTTTCAACACTACCTTTCATCTGTCTGTTTTTATTTGATCTTGTTTGCTAGTTTGAAAGTAGCAGGGGCCAGATAATCGCTTAGAAAAGGTTAAGTTGCCTTTCTTTGCACTTCCCTTTCCCCACTTTATTACTCGTCTCTTCATACTCTCTTCTTGACTACCTTTTTTTTCAAACGTTCTTTCAGTCTATCTACCTGTGGCACCCTACACTCATCAGTGTTGTGTTGAATTTTCTACCAATGTGTAGTACACAATTTTTGTTTACACTGTTTTCTTTTCCCTTTTTTGTTCTCAAGCTATTTTTATGTTTAGTAAACAGAGGTTTTTCTTTTCAAGTTGTCATTTATTCTATTTTCGCGACTGTCGTTTATTTTTAAATGCTTTGTTATTTCGAACTGTCATGATGTTCAAGAAATTTGTTAAAAGTTGAAACGAATGCTTAAAAAATTATCGAAAAAATGTGATTATAGTAGTTGATTGATGCAAGCAAATTTGTACATGACAAACATTTGTTGGCTTTTTGCTTTTTTTGTGAATTTAATAACTTTGTGCAAAAAACTTATCTTTAATTAAATTTTGTGTGCTGTCTGTTGGGCATGGTTTTCTATCACAATCAATCAAATTGTTTGTTGCTTTAAATGTTTTATGGTTTTATGTGAGATTTCTCTGACAGCTGCTACCAAAAAAAACGTATGTATTACCAGATTGGAAAATTGCTGTAAAGCACAGCATTTTGATGCTGCCAAATTGTAAATTTTCGTACTAAAAATCTCTGTTCAGTTAACAAGGTTCAGATTAGAGCAGACTGAACAATATTTTACTTTGCGTGCAAATCGGTTGGAGCCCAGCGATAATGAAAAACCACCGCCTTTTGCAATATCTGTAGTAACGTATATCAATAGTTAACAATTAGTAAATATGTAATATACGAGTAGTTAGACAAGCAAATAGAATAATTTCACAACTTTGGCTCAACTTTGCTACTTTGTGCCTTTTTAAATCAAGATCTGAGTAGAATACAATTATCATTCCGCACTTTAAAAAGTGCTAGATATGCAAGTTTAATAGAGGCACTATTTGTAAATGAACGCCTTAACTATTAAGTCGTTAATCATGTCATTAATATAATAGATAGTTGTCAGCAATACCATTACAAGGCATATTTAGTATACGTACTGGCTTTAAGTTTCAATCATGCTCATTTGCCTTATTGCCGTATAATATAATTTGGAATGAATAATATTTATTCTTTGATTGAGGCCGCATAGTTCTTTGATTTTGTTGAATTCTGAGGCATAAGAAAGGGCTCAATAGAAAGTATCAAAGCTCTGTAAATTATATTTGAAAAATTTTTGGCTTGGGACATCTATAGCAGAATTCTTTAAGAACTTCTTTAGTGAATCGTTTATACCTTTTATCTTTTCCATTTTCATATGTCATTTAAGCAATTTTTTTAAAGAAATGCCAAAAAGTCCACCAATATGGGGTCGTCAGAGACGAAAAGTCTATTCGGCAGATCTACAATCCTGACAGCACAATTTTAACTTGCCGGATTTTTAAACTTTTTTTGAAAAGGGGTTTTGATCTTTATCAGTTCCTTTTATGCACTAATTTCAACTAACAGGTTATGATATTCCCTACAAATTACGTACCTTTTGGAAAATATTCCAATTTTTTTTTGCTAATCGAGCATAAAGAAATACATTATGTCCAGAAAAAAGTAATATGCCATTTGTGAGTGAATGTTTCATGAAGCGTAAAATTATTGCTCCAAAAAAAAAAACTGAGCTAGAAATATGAACTTTGCCGCTTTGCTAACGCATTAATTTGACTTGATGATTATTGACATTTTGAATTTGATAGCCGTTACTATACAAACATACACACAGTCACACACAACGAAAAAACCAACACATTGCGGCGTATAATCATTTGTATCTATTAACATAACAAATTTGTAACTTTTCCTTTTTAACTGTTCCCAGCTATTGCAAACATAACCTCAATTTAACGATTCCCACATGGCTTATGTATGCTTCTTATTTATTATTTACTGTGCTTACTTACTATACTGTATTTCTTGCTTTATTTTAGCTTTTAATTTTGTCTTTGTTTCGTTTGTGTTTACATTTTTGTGTAGAAGTGTGTTTGTGTGTGTGTGGTTTTAATTTACTAAATTGTCTTTCGATTCAGCTCGGTTCAGTTTGCATGCTTCGTATTTCAATTTTCATTTGGTTAACAAAAATTGATACGAAATTCCAATTTCGATTCAAAATTTATTTATTTATTATTTTTTCGTATTATATTATATATATACAACAACCACAACAACAACAAGAAAAATACGAGCAACGAACCAGTCGAGTCGAGTAGGAAAACGAGCGAGTTCAGTGTCATTCATGCAAAAAAACGTATAATTTCAAGGTTAGAAATTTTGATGATGGTGAAATCAATGAAAGTGCTGGAATCACTTTTATTTTGGGCGCGCTTGTGTGTATGTGCATTTGTGTGTGTGCGTTTGTGCGTTTAAGTGTGTGTGTGTGTGTGTGTGTGCGAGCTATTTTCATCGTTAACTGACATAACTTGCATGTCACACAGAAATTTTTAGTTATTGTCATTGTTGTTGTTGTTGTGCTGGGCAAACTTCAACGGCCGCTTAGGCCCACATTTTTAAAGGCAGAGAAGCGTATCCAAGGCGTCCAGCAGTCCAGTAGCCAGAAGCTTCCTGCAACAGCCACAACAGCGACAAGTAAATTTTAATAATGAAAGTGTTTTACGCCCAGCGGCATGCCACCCTGTTGAGTTATGGACGACGCGTACGACATTTGTCTGAGGGAGGTGGGTGGTTGGGTGGTGTGCGGTTGCTTGACTTTGGCATGGCAGGTATAGCATGGTTGTCCGGCTGCTCGCTTGCGGTTCTGTGGTAACATTCCTACCACATGCAGTTCGTGCTTGTGCCTATAATTGGGTTAGCTTACTGACGCCACATTACACCATCTCGGCAAATATCGTAAATTAGTGAAATGAGTCAATATTGCAGCGTTTAGTACAGGGTGCAGGGTGTATACATAATATAAATTATAATAATTTATTGAATTTTTATATTAAATTAATGATAATAAATAAATAACATTAGAGGTGATATTGCAGTTTTTATCATGGCTGCAATTTTAGTTTTCTAATCCAACAAAATTTTCTTAAAAATTTATTGACACGAAAGAGGTACGTTGCATCAAAAATTTTCTCGTACAGTAGCTCAGTTCTTCGACCAAATATTACATTGTGCAATAAGAGATTTTAGTTTGAAACTTGTTTGTCAAAATAAGAATTATAACTTTCCATTCTTTAAAAATATGAGCTTCATTTCTGAACTGAATAGTTGCGCCAGCAAATTTGTGCTGCCACTGTACATATAGAAAATAAAAGGATGAAGAAATCTGCGAACGGCGCTTAGAAGAGATCACCCGGAAACGTCTTCCTTCTTTCAATGTCCTGTATGCAAAAAGGCCAAAATTTCTACTATACTTTTCTCTGTGCTTTGCTTATCGCATAAAAATCGTATTGTATGCATATTTAAAAAATAGAATAATTGAAAAGCAATGAAATCATGGAACAACACTATCTAACACTATCAGTGCTGTTGAAGCTGTAGTTCATGGCGATGCTGAGCCGTTGAATTATTGATGCCCGGCGCACGAGTGTCGGACGGAAGGACGGACAGCTCAATTGCCCGTACAGCCTCGCAAAGACTTGTAGATAGATTCCATAGAGAACATGTATGTGAGCATTGTAGATTGGGTACGTAACGGCGCACCTATCAGTGGTGATTTGTGAGCGAAATTGTGTGAAATTAATTGGCGAGGAGCCTGAAGACTGACGATCAACAGCGAATGAATTGCATCATAATTTTTTTAAATTATTTTGGCGGCGTATTTTTGAAATGCGAGTTAATAAATTTTGATTTTGTCATAATTTTTGATTTTGTCAAATTTTTACTCCTTTTTTTACAAGTTATTATTGCAAAAGCTTCCTTGTCTATCTGAATCTCTCTCTTTCTCGCTCTGTTTTATTGTGTTGTTTGCGCTTCTGACTTTCAAGCGTTGACAAAGCGTTTATAACAAATCTTAATGAACTAATTTCACTGTGTTTTAAAAAGTCACCGCTTCAAATTAGCATCAGAAACGTTTTATAGCTGAACTTAAATTATAAACGATTCGTGCTAACTTTCAATACGGCTATTTCTAATTTTCAACTTTTTCTGCCTCAATTGCAAAACTTGAAAATGAGCCGCTAACTTAGCAGGCTTATCTAATTTGACTGTGCCTAGCTTATTCGGTGATAGTTTGTGAAATTGTTAATTTTTTTAATTTACTTGAACATGTTGTATACATATAGTTAATCGGCCATTGCTATATGGCTGAACAACTCTATGGCCTTCAACTCTTTTTCCATCAGCGCAGTATTTATTTCACAAATGCCGCCTTATTTGAATATTTGTGCAAATATAAAATTTTTATTTTGGTCCGTCCAATTCACTGAGCTTTCTCTCTATTCTTAAAGTCTGAGTCAAGTGCTTCGGTTGGACTTTTTTTGATGCCTTTGCTTGCTGCAAAGAGTAAATAAAGCAATTGCTGCTACTTCAGATACACATCTGCAGATACACAATTTTCCGGGCAATCTGTCGTCTTTTCCATTAAATGTACCTACCGCCCAGCCCGCCTGCATGTCATTTGCCTCCACCGCTGACAGTGTGGGCGTTTGTTTTTATTTTCATTTAATTTTCGTCTTATTTTCAAACAAATTTGCATTATTTTGCAAAATTTTTCGTCTGCCTTTTTTTTTCTGGAAGCATGAACCAACAACCGGCACTTGTCCAAGTCTTGCGGAAGTTTTGTTGTCAATCATTGTTTGGCATATAGTTTTTTTGCTATATATTTATAACCGCTCTAATTTTAGTGTTTTATCACTGTTTTGACAATATTTATTACAAACAAGTAGAACAACAATTGCTCACTGCTCACATGCACTTTATCAGCAGACGTGATAAGATAATGCTCACGATATTCCAGCATATGCAAAGGAGTAGAGGAATTTGGCATTGCTGGCTTTTGCAGCTGTGGCAAGGCAGCGCTGCGCTAGCTCAGCTGATGATCAGTGTGCGGAACAAGGTGAAATGAAACAGCCATAAAAGCGCGCTTCTTTTGAGCGCTGCTTTATTTTAGGGCTGATTCCAGCAGCGCTTATCAATCAAACTATTTTTAGCTCAGCTAATATGCCAAAGATTGATTCATTGATTGACAAAAAATTCTGCTTTACACAAATTGAAGCTTATTTCAATATTGTGTGCTATCGAGTTATGACATGTCTCTGTAGCGATCGGTTCTTTGTTCAAGCTTTTTTCAGGCTAAAAGAATATGCAAAAAATTCGAGTACGTAATAATTTTACTATATTAAGACAGGCCGTCAATTTTAAATTCTATAAGGTAAAAGTCAGAAAATTATAGCAAGAAGTCACATGCCAACATGAAACGTCAGATTGATGTAAAGATAGAAACATCGCACTGAAAAACATCGCTGTACGATTCCTGAAAAATCTATATACCTTTTGCATACCTACACTCTACTCCCTGTATTTGTGAAGTTTCTTCTTCCAACAGTCCATAAGTGCTACCCGCCAGTTCCGTCTTCCAGCCAGAGACATGTCCATAATAGATAATGCACACAGCAGCATTTTCATGTTAATAGAGAAATAATTGAAATCAATTTAAATTGATTTAGCACTACTCGACAAAGCATTGAAGAACGAATGAAAGGAAACGAAACTTGCCATATGCCAAGCAGAAATTTCACTTAAAGTATTTGCAAAAATGTTTTGCCAACTTTTCAAATTAGCAAATAAAAGTTTAAATTAACATTGCCGCAGTCAGTCAGTGCGTCAACGGAGTAAACACGGCCTGTTCTTGCAGAGATTCATGTGAGCTTCACATGACACTCACGAGTAATACATATCTGATTATACTCCACTTTATAGGTGCGCTTTGTATAAAATTGTACATAATAAAATCCAGGAAATAAAATGAACAGCAGAATGAGAATGAGAAATGCAGCATAAAAGTGCTTAAACGCGGCAAATCGTGAGCTTATCTCAGTTGTGCGCGTCGTCGCACAGTGGAACGACTTTCTAAAAATCGCGGCCAAAAATAGAAGCAGTAGGCTGAGAATATTTAAACTTCGCGCATGCCTTTTTTAACATCATTACGCAACTTCGTAGAACTCTGCTAACTTACACGCCTATCTTCTTAAAACTAATTTGATCAAATAACTTCAATATAGCTAAAAAAAAAATTGCACAAAATAATTTTTATTATAAAATTTACTAAAATTTGCTAGTTTTTTTGAGTTTTTGGTCGCATCGTCCCTCTGTGCGTCGTATTGTCAATCTGAAAAACGCGCTCACTTTGAATTTTTAGTATCAGCGCGTATCATCAGAAAGTATTCATAGATAATGAGTGGACAAACGAGCGAGCGGATGGTCGGTGGAGGGTCTGACGGCAGCGCGGTACAACAAAACCAAATACCACAGCAGCAGCAGTCGTTTTCAAAGTCGGTATAGCGATAATCAAGACGCCTCTCTATCATTTGGCATATTCATTAGCGTGATAATGCTTTGTGCCGTCGCTTCCTATCACACTCTTTTGAAATATAGTTATCTCTTTCTTTTATTCATGATTCGTAAGCATTTCAAGCGTATGCTTTATCTGTGCAATTTGAGTAAAGTTATCAGTTGAAATTCTAAGCTTCTTTCATATCTAAGCGGTTTACACGTTCTATTATTACAAATCTTGCTTTGAAATTTCCTAAAAAATATCTGGCATTTCGATTACACGAATGGCTGTCTTATCAAAAGGGATTTTCCCATGCTGATCCTTGAGAATTGAAGTGATCGTTAATTTAAAGCACTGTTCACGTTGTCACTTTAATCAAAGTTTTTCACTTCACTTCATAGCCAAACACATTGTCACTTCCTTGATTTCATCAGTTCGATTTAAAAAGAATGTTTATTATGTTTACAACAACAACATTTAATTTCGTAAAGCGATTACGCCAAAGTAGTCGCACTAAAGCGCAACAAGCGTAAAAACTATAATTTTATTAATGCTCTTTAATAAGAAGTATAAACCGAAATCTAAATTTTAATGCCGATGCAACTACCGATTCGAGGAATTAACTGCACAAATATGATTCCGATTGAGATTGGGAACAAGATGTATTTACTTAAGTAGGGTATGAATACACTAAACCAAAAATTGGTTATATCCATTTGTTACATTTATCCAGCGTATTGGTTCAATGAAATTATTGCATTAATCCGAAATTTTGTTG